>OX940981.1:15956297-16637724 GCA_954871275.1 Leptopterna dolabrata | reverse complement strand
TCCGACCGTGACTTGTTTGAATAAAATTTTCAGAGCCATTTACAGGTAGGGTCTGGAACCTCCTCTATGAATGGGTAATACCCATGGGTCAGAAATTTACCGTTTTTACCTAGGATTATACTTGAAAATGTTGATTGATGGGAAATTTTGAATGAGAAAATCGCCTTATTCTGACCTGTGGCGTCTCGCTGTGAACATGACGTCAATCTATGACAGTGGGGAGGAGGAACCCATTGCCTGTGGACTTGTGTTCTCCTTCTGTTACGGAGTTACTTACTACAGAAGTATCAAAACACGTCAACTAAGGTTTTTTTTCTCCTAAATTTAGGACAGCTTGGGAAGTTCGTTATCGTAACTTTCTGATTGAAAGAAAATAATAATAATATTAATAACTTAGCATTTTTCCTGCAAAAACGAAATAACTGCAATCTCATGTGGGAAGGATGGCCAACTGCACCACAGAAAATCTGAGGGTGGATTTAGTGAAAGCATTGGCTTAGCCAATTTTGATATATGAACGTGTGCTATACTCTTTGACTTGATGTGGAAAAATTCCTGGGATTTGATCCTTCCACTTGTTCGTAGATTATGAAGATTCGTTTTCAGAACGTTATATTGTGGATTCAACTTGCCCTTCTATCCCAGTCAGTCATTCACGATCATTTCCTCCCCCATACTCTCAACCGTGGTGCAAATTCGCTCTAGATATAAAGCACTTCCGTAGCCATCAGGTGTCAGGTCTCTGCTCTTTCCTTGGTGATTTTACTGCTTCTCTCAAGGGTTACCTTAGAGCATTCCTTCCCTCCTTCTTTCAGCATTATCTCAGCTTTACGGCCCCTCAAGTGCCGTAGCCTGCACGGCAATTCTACTTCAGGCGGAACGATTTTGGGGTTTCCTCCTCCGGAGTCTGACGCTTAGTTCATTGGGATCACCCTCAACGTCCTCCAACCATTCCTTCCACGGTCTTCCTTCAGACTCGCCACTGTCATTTACCATTTGAATCAGTCCTGTTTTTCTTTCTGCTTCGGTAATCAGTTGTGGGATCCAGGTAAGAGTGTGAGAGACCACTGTACCCTTGTTTGGTTTAAAGTGGGCTGCACTCCTGGAACCTCCAAGCAGACCCTCCTCGTGGCATCAGCGCTCAGTTGTTATCGCTCGCCCAATTCCTGGGGCGCCTTCCCGTTATGACACCCACGCTACTTCAAGGTTTCACCTTTTAGTCGCCTCTTACAAGATGCAAGGGATACGGGTTCGGAAATTCTGGGCCACATTCTGCAGAGGCTACACTTTTCTATCCCCTGTTATCTGCACCACTCTTACTCTTCCTTTAGTTTTCACTCCTTGCTCTCTCTCAACGCGTTTCTTCTATTTTTCTGTCTTATACGTTCTTTTGTCTGTTGGTAACCAACCACCTATTTGTTCTGAAAAAATTATTTTTCCTTCCAGCTACAGAAACTATTGCTGATGGACCCGAACAAACGCATAACATCTGAAGTGGCAATGCAGGACCCTTATTTTCAGGAAGATCCTCTGCCAACAAATGAGTAAGTGGTAGATTTAAATATTTGGACCTGTTATCGCGGTAAACCAGCTTTCCATTTTTTAGGACGTCCCTCAGTAGTAAGAGACGTCCTTATGAATTTGATCTCGTCAGAAAAGGACAACACTTAGCCGGGAATGAAAAGAACCACATTCAGATCCGTTTCAGATCATCCTGAATCCAAATGCGCTACCTAGGCCGTAATTCTCTACACATTTGCGTGGTTATTATTAATTTTTTTTCTTCGTTGCAGAAAACTGTCTAGTTGTGCCCTTCGTCGCTAAATTTCGAAATTTACTTCTATAAGGGGGCAAAGCGCCTAGAAAACGCGGGTTTTCTACCAAATCTTGTGTGTGCTGCCCAGGGCTTAATTCTCCACCGATTAACGTTTTTCTTTTTTTGTTCCACGCGGAATTCAATCTAGTTGTGCATTACGTCACCGGAATATCGAAATTTATTTCTATAGGGTGGGAGGGAGAAAACGCGGGATTTTATACAAATCTTGTGTCCGCTGACCGTATTCTCAACTTTTGAAGCTGCCATACGACATAGAATAAAAGAAACAATAGTTGAGTAACCCAGTCTTAGATCGATCAATCAGTTTAATCACAATAATTATTCTCGGGGGCGTTGTTATGATGATAACATCACCTACTCTAATATTGATAGTCAAACATGTACGTAACCTGTTCATATCGTGTCCCTAGTCAAGAAAACAGATAATTCAATTGGAAAATGAAATCATCATCATCATAGATCAGTTACTCATATACACTTCCAGACGAGTTACTCATATATACTTCCAGGCGATTTGCAATGTGTGAGAGTGAGCTGTACACCACCATAAGGGACGTCCACTGTGGCATTACTCTATGGGATGTTTAAATAATATGACTATTTTGAACGAAGCAGGTGAAGTGGATCTGGAAATCTTTTTATTACTTTATTTTGTTTCAGTGTGTTTGCTGGATGCGCGATCCCCTACCCAAAGAGAGAGTTCTTGACTGATGATGACCAGGATGACAAATCCGACAAAAACAACACCCGTCCAAATCAAACCAACAACGTGAGTATCTGTCTGGTGAAACAGCGTCAATGGTCCGCTCGTGTCGACTCATTAATGCTATGTAGAAACTTGGGGAAGGGTGAAGGCGTTGAGATTATGGAAATAAAGACGATGGAAAAATCTGTTAGTGTAAATCGGAAGACATATTTACACAAGCTCGACGCTTTCCACCAGTGGGCTACATGCATGATTTTCAGTGGTTTTTTTACTGATAGAGAACAGCTTCCAACTTGTAAAAAGGGGCTTCTCCAGAAAAATCAGCACTTCTCGATTATTTTGAAATCAAGTAAAATTGAGATGATGAAAAAAAAAAGTCCACTGATATGAATTTCTGACGCTTCTTATTGGTCGGAGCGCACCACATGGCAAACTTGTGAACCCTCAACATTCTACTGCGTTTACAGTATCCATACGGTGATAACTGGCCAATCTGAAACGAGTTGAGGAAACAAAAGCAGAGGAAAGGCACACTAAAAAAACCGAAGCGTGAATTTTATTGATCTCACCACTCATGTGACAGCCGCTTGTAACGCTAGATTTTGCCAGATGCCCAATAAGCTGATGGCGTTGCAGTATCCATGAGCTCGATTTCAGGGAGGTCACATGACTTTCTCTGGTGGTGACGTATGAATTGTACTGCCAGGCTTCAAACCAACCCGTTTTCGAGTGTTAATTTCTAACTAGGTGACTTTTTCTTTTTTTTTCCGTGTTACCAGGTTGTGGTGGTTTGAAGGTAGGGGTGAGGCTTGAATAGGTTAGGTTTTAAGATGGTGATTAAGAGGTGATTGTAGCTAGCATTTAAAAGGTTAACACCTATGGCGAAGCCAGGAAGGTTACCACTACTAAAAACGCTAGAAGAACGCTAGGTTCCACCACTCCCGAGTTCTTTTCGGTGAGAAAGGTAAGGAGATGTGAGGAGAGAGAGAGAGAGAGAGGGTGAGAGGGAGAGGGAGAGAGAGAGAGGTCATCGGCTTGAGGTTTGAGCGTAGAATGGAGAAACGGGTGAAAACGGCGGGTTTCATATAACCGTTTCCACCATCCCCCAGTCCCTTGACGTTCGTTACAAGCCGTTGAGGGACTGCTGGAGGGAAGGAAGGTCTACCCTGTGTTGGTCACATACGCCCTCTCATTCGTTTGGTTTATTTGTGCAATCTAGAATAGGTATAAAGAGAGTGATACTTCTGGGAGGATATCACAACACAGGGTTATGTATTACAACTACAAAGTAATTCATGATGTTTTTTCATTTTTTTACTTTCCATGTGTGTAGCTGCACATTACACATTTTGTTACATGATCTGTATGTTAGCTTGCTTGACTTGAATAACCGTAATAAAGGGCCGGTTTCACCACTAAACCATGAACTCGGTTTATCAGAAACCTAGTTCAACGTAACTGATGGATTGATCTCAGTTTAAAAAGTTTTGGGTTTCACGAAGTTAAACGAGTTTCTAGGATCGGAGTTCATGTTGAACTAAGATCAACGAAAACCAAGTTCGAGCTGCTGTTGATCCACAGTTTGAACTCTGATTTGGAAGGCAGGTGTTCGATTATTCGATGATTCGATAAGGTGATAACGAGGTAAAATTGGGGGTGTCAGCTGTTTGGATGAACGCGGGAACGAGAAGCCCAGCTAACCATTTCTGTTTTTGCTTTCCCTACCTACACTCCTACGCTGTTTTCCCCCGTTTTTTTTTTTCTCACTAAACGTAGTTAGTTGTTTTTCCGTGTTTTGTGTCCCATTTTCCTGATTCCTAATGGAACCAAAACACAGCCAGTGAGCGCGAGGTTCTCTGCGACCTAGTAGAAAGCCACTGGGAGATTCTCGATACTATTTTGAATCTCTTCCACCAGTTCTTACGCATTCATTTTTGTCACCAAATTTGCATTATGACAAATATTACATTTATGACATATATTACATTTGGTGATTACTTGAACCTTCAGAAAGTGACAACGTTCCTTATATCACTTCCTTATATGGCGAGCATGTGATTATTTCGACCGCTAACTGTAGACAGAAAATAAATATAAACGCAATAATTCAGTGTCACGACTACTTATGGCATCATTGAATTTTTATCCTAAGACCCATTTTCCCATTACGTCAGCTTTTCCTCTCTGCAAAATACCTACGTTTCCTGGTTCTTGCAGTGGAGTAGCCCACACAGCTTGCATAGTCTCATCGAATTCTTATCATCAGCTCTTTGAATAATAATTTATGCACACCGAAAATGTGATTTTGAATGGTTCAGTTTGGGTTTGTCTGCCGAAAATACATTCACTTTACATTGTAGTTACCTATTTTTCGTAGATTCTTTCTTGAGTCGGTATCTCGACACAAAATCACTCATCAAAATGTTCTACCCTCTACCGGAATTGCCTCGGACGGCGAATTATAATATTGTTGAGTTCATCACTTTAATCTTCGTCGAAAATCATGTTAACAACTCGCACTAGTGATCGAGACATTGTTGATGTGAATGGATAAGCGGGAGGGAAAAGTAAACTTGAACCGAGTTTATCA
Source organism: Leptopterna dolabrata (assembly GCA_954871275.1). Taxonomy (NCBI): domain Eukaryota; kingdom Metazoa; phylum Arthropoda; class Insecta; order Hemiptera; family Miridae; genus Leptopterna; species Leptopterna dolabrata. The sequence continues at coordinate 16,632,591 of OX940981.1, read as the reverse complement.
CTGCTGACCGGCCAAAATCGAACGTTCAACGCTGAATTCCCGTTGAACTGAGTTCAGGCTTAAACGCCCGTGGTGAAACCCAACCTGACGGACAATCTCCGTTTACAATTTGAACCGCGATTTGAACTGAGATCAGCACCTTCGTTTACGTTGGTGAAACCGGCCCTAAGTATTATACATAATTATGTCATTAATGACTTCTCTATTTTCAGCCATCTGGTTATCTGGAGTTTCTGGTTATCCGGAAACTCCACGTATTATCCAATCATGCGTTGCCCGTGCTGGTTAATGCCTTTAGTAAATTTTACTCGAATGTAATATAGTTCATATCCTGAAAGTTTGATACAACATTTAACATTAACAACATATAATGTGCAAATCTACAACGTCTCTTACAAGTTGACGACTTTGACCATTAGGGAGGACAGGGAGGTCAGCAGGGAGGCGGAGGGCAGACGGATCAGGGCAACAACCATAGCCACGGAGGTCCCAACGCAGCAAAGCGCGTTCGCTTGTCTGGCCCTCCTGGTCACCCGGCAACAGGTCAACCCAGCAACATACAACAACCACAACAAGATTTCCACCACCCGCACCAGCAAAACATGATGTTCCAATCAAGCAATCAACAACAGCAGAACCCTTCTTTTCAACAGCGTTTCCAATAACAACCTATCAAATATAACACCTAAGTACCTATTTTATGTAAATGTTCTTTTTTTTACAACTTTTTTGTATATTAACCTATTCAAAAATTTTATCGTACATTGAATTATACGTTTACATATTTTATCGACGTTCTTCCTGTCCACTATGCACTGGTGTGATAATATATGACCTCAACATCAGCATGACGATCACTGGGGAATACCCGTGGTTCTGAAATTGATTTTTTCCAAAATTTATTTTGGTTTATTATTCTGTGAATAATACACCTATGTATTCGCTCAGCAAACAAATTTTATAACACCCCCTCAAACCTTTTTCTTTTCCGTTTCAAGGTGCGTAGATTCCAAAAATGCAATGTCCGTACGCCGTCCGCCGTATCACGTGTACAAGCTTCATTTTCGGTCCAAAATAGTCGTTCTTTCGCACACATGCTCCATTTGGGCCCTAGTTGTGTCCCGAAACTTTTCAGCCCGATCGGAATACACCCAGGGGTGTTCCATGAAAATGTGTATAAAAATAGGTACTTTTTGCGTTTTAGCAACATGTCAGTAACATGAGCATCTGAGATATCGTTTTCCATGTTTTTGGGGACGAGAAGACCGAATATGAAGTCGATTTTGACCAAAGAGTGGAAAATTGAGTTCTCCCAAATGTTCAGCTCCCAAAATTGATTTTTTATGAGTGAAAAACCTGGGAAATCGTCTGAAATCACCATCAATTTGAATAATAACCCTGGAAAAAGTGTCAACACGTGGATAAAGACGATTAAATGGCACTACCAATGATCAAAGATAATTTGAAGAAAAAAAAGGAAGCCTACCTAATTCGTGTTTTGGGGGCCAAAATTGGAGAAACCCATTAGAAAAAACGCTGCAAATCCCTGCACAACGGTTTATTATTTTGTATAGAATACCCTTCCGTTACAGATCACAGCTCTATGTATAGATAACCCGTCTATATAATATGATATATACTATTCTATACATATTATGTAGATCGCAGACCCTCCTTAGGTTAGTACCTAACCCCGTACTCGTTACTAGGTACCTACCTAAATCACGAGTTAAATGTTGCTAAAATAATTCTGCCGATGACAAACAGTACCTAACAAAAAGAAACACACATAATGAAGTTCTGAAAAGAAATTGTTGATGAGGAGTGAAAAAAGTTGCGAAAGTACCTACCAACAAACTCCAGCCCCTTCTACGTAGATGGTATAATGAACCGTTGTGTAATAATTTACCGTTGAGTAATGATTTACCGTAGTAATAATTTACCCATCAATAATACTTCAACGTTTGTTCAAGTTTCACTACCTACCAACAAACTCCAAAAGAGCCATCATTTTTCAAATGAAATAATATCACAGAACAACCAACTCGACTTCATACTCCGCCAATATAATCAGGTGATCCCTAGCAATGATTTTATCTCCGCCAATTTTCCTCTTGTGGGCGCGTCTCTGGTTACGAGATTTGGTTTGAATTGTATACAATTTCATTCACACTGGAGTCGAAAATGCCTGTCGGTGCAAACTTCGGGGCCTTACTGTGAACGAACGGCTGGACGTACGACGCTCCGGATGGTCTTAAAAAACTCGCAAGTTCAAGAACTATTTGAAACCGTAAAAATATTCACGTAAAAAAAATGGTATAGGCGTTTTGAAAATTTCAACCCCTATTTTGAACCCCTTAGAGATGACTCACAGTAACGTCGAGCTTCGAGGACCAACTAGACAGCGAACGGAACCTATAACCCGAATTTCATCAATTTTCTTTCATGGTAACTAAGAAAAGTGGCCCGTACGGCGTACGGCGTACGGCGTACGGTGTACGGCGTACGGCGTACGGCGGACAGACAGAAATATTTTTATTGCAGTTTTGGATTCTACATACCTTGAAACGTAAACCATCAAATTTTGAGGGGGGGTAAGAATTTTTTTTTCCATGCTCGATTCCAATGGTTCATTATTGAAAATAATAAACCAAAATAGCTGTTCAATGATCACACATGAAAGAAATAATAAATTAACAGCTAACACTTCTGTACGTATGTCTAATAGAATAGAGAGTTTTTGCAACACACTCACGACGAAACGAACGAAACGAAAGCAGTGCTGCGCATGCGCACTTAAGACACCGAAAAGTTTGACGAACCGTGACGACGAAAAATACCGGGATCTCGCGGTGTCAGCTTTCGTCATGTTGATATGACGAAACGTAATTTAACCTTACATCTGTATAACGCTACCTACCTTCTTCTGTTTTCCTTGGAAAATAAAAATGTTGAGCGTCGTATTCACAGCTGGTTCTTGGCGTCTTGGCAGACTTGACGCCATGTGTGGACATAGATTTGTATTAACCATGGAGTAAAATGGATGAAAGAGAGGTTGACATAACGTTAGCGTGACTCCACCAGCCGGTAGACGCCAAAGCTGAACGAAAACTGAACCGAAAAAGGTTAGCATCTGACTTCGGTCGCCCTATCCGCCATTTTCGTTTCGGTGTCGTTTTCCGTTTCGTTTCGTCACGAGTGTGTTGCAAAAACTCTCTAATAAAGCAGGGTTCACATCCATCCGGAAAGCTATCCGGAACGTGCGTACGAGCAGCTGATTGGTTGGACATCAGCTGGGGAGGGGGGAATATTCTTTCCGGAGAAGCACTTTTGAAGCGAACTGTACGCATCTGATTTTTCAGATATTTTCCGCTCCGCATCTGCGCAGTTCACTACTGCGCATACAGAATGGCGTCGGCAACCGAAACAGCTGTGGGAGGAAGCGCGGGAAACGAGTTGTCAGCCAAAATTCCGGATGGTTATGAACGCCTTCCCAACTTCCGCGATTCCCCTCCATCCCTTCCACTGCTTTTCACTAGCTTCCCCTATCCGTATTTCCGGACGGCTCCGGATGGATGTGAACCCTGCTTAATAAACCCATGTGACAAGGACTTTGCAGCGTTTTTTGTGTTGTTCTTTGATAAGAAACATCGAATTGGTTTGCGGGAATAGCATATAGGTACCTAACGTTTTTTGTTTAGTTGCCAACATTATGATGTGGAAGGCGGCAATGACTTCATTACTACTACTTCTTCCTTCATGCTACAGCATAGCAGAACAGACACCGCACCTTCGACTTCTTGGGCAGTAGCATCACGAGTAGCGTCGATGTTACAGCTCACCTCAACGTCATGGATTGTATAAAACAAGCTGTATCCATAGAAAGGTGGCAATGAAATTGTTGTGATCGGCTGCTCCTCCACAACTCAAATTGTGTCTGAACATGCTGTTACTCAAAGTGGGGACCCCCCGACCCCCCTCTGACCTTGTCAAGGGGACTATAAAAGAGCCAGGGTGCCACCAATAAACCAACCATTCTCAATCAAGCGATCGACTCGTCTAGCAGACTCCCAATCACTACACTGGTGACATCCGACGTGTGAGCTCCACCGCCAGCGCCCGCCGTTTGACAGCGTCGCAGCCCCGCCTCCGCTTCAACGAGCCCCACCACGCGCGGCCCCCACCGACGCCACAGCGGCGCCCCACTCCGACGCCCGCCTCGACGGCTATCGCAGCGCCTCCCGCTACTTCGCCTCACCATCACCGATCCTTATATAAGGAAACGGACGCCGGCGCCGAGCACACTTCCTGCTGACACCTCAACGGACTGGCACCTAAGAAGAAAACGAAGAAGACCGAGCAGAAACCGCAAGACACCCGAAGCGAGCGCTCCTTCACTTCTCAAGCTCCAGCCGTTTGACCCCGCATTTCCGCACGTCTGGTTCGCCCAACTCGAGATCATCCTCGCACACGAAGGCCTCACGACGCCACATGCGAAATTCACCCGAGCCTTCCTCGCTCTCGAACCTCGACAAGCGGACCTCTGCGCCGACATCAGCCCCTCGAACACCAGTAGCTACCAGACGCTCAAAACACGCCTTCTCGCGACACTCGCACCTTCAGATGGTTCACGGCTCACCGCCCTCCTACAGCCGACATCCGACGACGAACTACCGTCGATCCTCGCTCGCCGACTCACCCGAGCACTTCCGGCCGACACACCCGCACCACTCGTCCGACACGTCTTTCTTCGAGCCCCCCACGAGAATTTTCGACTTCACATTGCGGCCCACGAAGAACAAGACATCACCCGGCTCGCCAAACACGCTGATCGCCTTCTCCCATTCGCACCAACTCTTCAAGCGGCTACCGTCGCCGAAGAAACAATAGTGATTCACAGTAGACGACACCGGCGATCACCGACGTGAACGACAGCGAATGAGCCCCGGTTTCCAGCCCTTTTCGACGGCTACGAACCTTCCAACAATACACGCGACGCACCGAACCACGCACACGAGATCGTCACGAAGGGACCCCCGTGCCATGCGAAACTTCGCCGAAAACCCCCGGATTTCGGCGAATTACTAGCGGCGGGGGTCATTAAACCTTCCGAACCTGCATGGTCCAGGTCCCTGCAGCATAGAGCCACACCACGAGCCGCTACGATTCTACGTATTCAACTCGCCGCAAGCACAATCGAATCACGACCGCACGCTCACGTGGACTACCGACTCACCGCGCAAATTGACCTCAACCAACGCACGTTCCGTGGCCTCACTAATTTGCAGCATCGAACCACTCCACGAGCCGCTACGATTCTACGTCTTCAACTCGCCGCAAGCACAATCGAATCACGACCGCACGCTCACGTGGACTACCGACTCACCGCGCAAATTGATCTCAACCAACGCACGTTCCGTGGCCTCACTAATTTGCAGCATCGAACCACTCCACGAGCCGCTACGATTCTCCGTCTTCAACTCACCGCAAGCACAACAGAATCACGAGTGCACGCTCACGTGGACTGCCGACACGCAGATTTCAACAGCACAAAACGCTACCACGAACGATCTACCGTACGCCACTCACGATCCATCAAAACGCCGCAACGCCCCCGACAACAGCGCCCGAGCTACCGCACGGGACACATCCGGCACCGGCGGGCTATCTCGCGCCCGCACCGGCACCCACGCCACTAATCGGCCTCGAACCACCGCCACCCCACGACAATGACCACAGCAGCCACCCGGACAGCCCACACGAACCCAACACACGCACCTCCCACGCCCGGCCACAGCCACAGCGACATCAACAAAATTTAATTAAAATTGAAAATTACTTAAATTCTGGGGGGAGCAGTGTTGTGATCGGCTGCTCCTCCACAACTCAAATTGTGTCTGAACATGCTGTTACTCAAAGTGGGGACCCCCCGACCCCCCTCTGACCTTGTCAAGGGGACTATAAAAGAGCCAGGGTGCCACCAATAAACCAACCATTCTCAATCAACCGATCGACTCGTCTATTAGACTCCCAATCACTACAGAAATCATCAAAACTTCCACATTTAATTAAAAATTAACTACTTATGTCTTGTCCAAATGAGAAATATGTACCTACCATTTCATCTCTGTCTACTTTCAAATAATTTTTTTTTAAATACCTACGTGGTTATACCCCAATATGGTGGTCTTATTTTAGTCACCCCAAATGAGTCTCATCATTGGGATAATGACCATTGAACATTCAATTTCCAAAAAAATTAACTAACCTGTATGATTCAGGGCTGAAAAAACTCGCAAAATAGGGCATGGAAGCTGAGAACACCTGAAGGAACCAATTAATAGATGTTCCTGCATACGGATTTGAGTTGAATCCTCATTTGAAATGAAATATCCTCAAAATGATTAACCTCGAGATTTCAACAAATATATACTTAGGCCACACCTGTAGTACAATGGCAAATCAAAAAACGTGAGTTTGTTTTCAGGTTTTCATGATGGCTTTTTTGGGTTTTGTTTATAGGTACTTTTGTAACTTGAAGATACGTTATGCTTCATGAATAAAAACAAATAATTATTAATGACTGAATTATGGAATCCCGCGCATTATGAAACCAGGCTGGATCCACTACTCTATTTAGGGCTTTTATAGAGGGGGGGGGGGGGGGGGGACCATAGAAAACAGTGATCTACGCAGAAGGGGCATCTATACCTACAGGTAGTAAATAATAAACTCAGCGTTTTAAAGACAAATTTCAGTTTTAGCCAAATGAACGATATATCGATGTTTTTGACAATATATCGAATAACTACAAAGATATTTTTCAAAATAACGTCTGTCTACCTGCACTCCAGCGCTCCGACCTGCTCAAGTGCTCACCCTCATCATTTACCACTTTCTGCTTCCTCAATACCGAAGGTAGGGGAGACTTGGATTCGTAATTTAGTAAAAAAAAAATGTATGTCCTCCAAAATGAACATTTCTACTACCGTTTTGCGTTTCAGACATCACGGAACATTTTTGGTTCAGTGTCTATCTGGGGTAATTCCTTTTAACGCCCATAACTAACTCGAAATGGGCTGAAATTTGGAGGGTAGGTGTGGGTTGGGTCACCACTGTTACTTTCGTCTGCGCATGCGCAAACGTAAAATACTTGAAAAGCACGTAACTATAGGTTCGTTCGGAGAAGCAGTCCTGGACTATCCAGAGCTCTAACAATCCTGGACTCGTGACGTCACCAGAGTAATTCCGGATCGTCCCGGTTTCGTGCCTTGTCCGAACGCTTTTTCTTTGTCCAGGACTGGAAGCCGTATTAGAACCTCCCACCATTAATTTTGTTTACAAGCTGTCGTGCGTTCTCATCGATTTAAACTAAAACTACATTTACTACTACATCATTAAAAACTAAAACGTTTTCAACTTTTTCAACAATGGAGAAAAAAAAAGTAACTTCTTTGTCCTGAAGTCACTTTGTCCTTCCAATTAGCGCCTCTAAGTGTCGCATAGGTTTTTTTCTTGAGACTGATGTACTTACCTGTCTCAACCTGATGACCTTTATAAAGTCATTCTCAGTTATGTGGTTAGTAATAAAATAAAAGGCTGTCATTGTTATAGGAACTTTATTTATTCAGAAGGCACCTAGAATCCAAATCACCACCACTCAGACAACATCACTTGACACAAATCAGACACCACTTGCTCAATATAATTTTGATTTTTTGGTCTCAAATTCGGGAAAAAAACCTCCCTTAATATCGTAATTCTTCTTCATCGCCGTCCGAAAAATTGATGTCACCCTCATTATCATCGTCGGAATAATCCGTATCAGACAGCATAATTATTATCTAACTTAATCCGTAACTGGAAATTATTACACACAACAAAAAACTGTAACGCTTACACTGTAAACAACTGTAAAGCATACGTTAAAAAAAAATACGGGTTTGGCGTGTGTGGGTTTGAGTTGTGCTTCGGGAAAGGAAAACATCGAAGTGAGCAAGTTAGAGGGGAGGGGTAAAAATAGACCGATGCGCATGCTCCGGACTTTCTACTCCACGCCAGAGCTGGAGTAGCCCCGGACGATCCCGGGCTGCCCGAATTCACAATCCCCGCTCTCTCCGAACAGCGGGCAACTCGTCCGGGATCGTCCCTTGTCTTCTCCGAACGGCCAAAAGTGGGGAGGGGGCAATCCTGGGCAGTCCCGGACGGTTCTCCGAACAGACCCTATATAGTACCTTAACCGGTTTCACCAACGTAAACGAAGGTGTTGATCTCAGTTCAAATCGTAAACGGAGATTGTCCGTCAGGTTGGGTTTCACCACGGGCGTTTAACCCTGAACTCAGTTCAACGGGAATTCAGCGTTGAACGCTCGATTTTGGCCGGTCAGCAGTGATAAACTCGGTTCAAGTTTACTTTTCCCTCCCGCTTATCCATTCACATCAACAATGTCTCGATCATCGATTTTCAGAACATGATTTTCGACGAAGATGAAAGTGATGAACTCAATAATATTATTATAATTCGCCGCCCGAGGCAATTGCAATTCCGGCAGAACATTTTGAGCAACTTGATGAGAGTGATTTTGTGTAGAGATACCGACTCTCGAAAGAATCTACGATGCACGTATTGCATTTGAGCACCGCCTACCCAAGTGAAAGGTATTTATAACTGTTAATTAAAGTAGGTGTCCTGGTATTTATCTAGTAGGTACCTACTATTAACCTTGCACCTAATAATTGCCTAGTATTTATTATAATACTCGCACATAGGTAGGTACCTTCGTATTTTATACTAGTAAGTTAGATGAGGTATGTACCTACCTATAATTTTCATAAGGACTGCCATTCCTGCAGGGTTCATTGCCACTTACCTATCATGTACCTACTATATTGGTGATGTTTGGCTTCATTATTACTCTGGAGAATTGCACCTATTGTTCTGGTTTTCACAGGAAGCTGCGTTTCCCCGATGAACCAGCTGGTGTGCGCCCTCCGATTTTACTCCACTGGGTGCTTCCAATCCACGGCAGGAGACATGAGCGGCTTCAGTAAAGCCACTGCTCACAGAATCGTTCATAGTTTTAGCCGAGTGAAACTGGGTTCACATGGTAGCGTAAACGCTCAAAAGCGTAATCGACGTAGGCGGCGAGGGTGGGAGGCGCGTAAAAGCTGAAAACGCGAGTGTTGGTTCACATGGAGGCGTAACGCTAACGTGTGCAAGTGGCCAATGCGCAATGCGCCTTGGGAGAACTGTCCAGCTGTTGTTTTCCCGCGTTGTTTTGTCTTTCGTCTTACCTGAAGATGTGGGAGATCAGCTGTGACGGATCCGCCATTTTGGATGGGGCCCTGAGTGGGGGGTCTACTGCGCACGCTTTACGGCGCGTAAACGCTCAAAATATCTATAGGTATTTCCAATACGCTACAGTCACCTCCAAAAGTGAACTCGGCGTTGACGCTTCCCCCCCCCCCCCCCATCAACTAGGCGGTAGCCAATCAGGAGGCTTTACGCTTTTGAGCGTTTAGGTACGCGACCATGTGAACCCAGCTTGATAGCTTCACTGCGTCAGGATTTTATTTGTTTCCCAGATTCGGAGCAAGAAATCAAAAGAACGCAACTGGGTTTTTTTCCAGAAATGTAGATTCCCGAAAGTTATTGGTCTTGATATGGTTATGGTCTTGGCCATAGACTTGATAATGCATAACATAACGTAATATGTCCAAACTCCTTCGAATTTTTCTATTAGGTACCTACCCACCTATTTTAAATGCCTTTCCACCCAAATTTGGCGAATAAAGTCTGAATTTGCTCTAATTGTCATGTCTGTTTATTTAAGGTGGTGTAATCCCAGAAACTTTCCGAAACAGAAAAGGATTCTTTTCACTGAACGTGCAAGTGGAACATGGAAATAACCGACATTGTAGCCCGACACCCTGGAAGCAGTCACGACTCGAGAATATGGAGACTATGCCAACGGAGGGCCAACTTTGAACAGGGGCTTTACGGTGATGCGGTGCTGGTAGGCGACAGCGGTTATCGATGCCGACGTTACATGATGACACCACTTGACCAGTGCCGCACGGAGGCAGAACAATTGTATAATGAAGCACAAATTCGAACGAGGAATCCCGTTGAACGATTGTTTGGGGTTTGGAAGAGGCGTTTTCCCGTTATGGCCATTGGCCTAAGAGTTAGACTCGATACATGTTGCCCATTATTACAGCAACCGCTGTTTTACACAACCTAGCAAGGAGAGCCACAGAAGTAGTCCCAGTTGGCTCTGAAGCCAACCTTCCCGCTCCTAGGGAGGAAATCTTCGCTGAGGATATTCCCCAACCACGTAAGAGGGACCCAACTCAACGCCGCGTCACACAAGACAATGCAGCAATTGATTGACAATTACTTTGGTCGAATGACGAATCAATAATCTATATTTTGTAATTGATTTGAATTTAACGAGTTTTCTTAATTTTTATGTTTTAGTATTTAATGATTAATAATGAAGTCTTTGCGAAATTGCAATAAGGTATTCATAAGATAACCAAACCCCAGCCTTCATTCAAGACCTCGAAAACTACGAATATAAGTTTATCATCTTGCTCTCTGGATGGTCCTCCATTTTCAAGAATTTATATCAGTAATGAAAATTGGCCTTCCAAAACTGGGTTTCGTGTCATGAAAAAATCAGGGTCATGCATTTTCACAAGTTACGTCCTAGTGATGAAATGAAGCAACGTTATTCAAATTATTACACAACTTTATTATCAAATAATAGAAACTAAAATAGGGAATCAGGGTTAGTAGAATATAACTAGTAGGTAGTAGGGTAGGTGTCATGACTAATCCTCGTCGTCGGCGGAGTCCAGCTTCACTATAGTATTTTTCAACTTTTCTCTTAACAGAGCGGTGCGGAGTTTAGCTTGAATTAAATTTTCTTTTTCAATTTCAAATTTCAGTTTTTCCTGGTCCCTCCTCAATTGCAAAATTTCCACCTCGAGGGAATTTCGGTCGTCACCTGAAAAGCCAAAAATGAAACAAACCATCCATTTCAATCGCAATAACTCCAGTATCAGCTCATAATCATATTACCTCCTAAACTAATGTAACTTTCAATCGCCAAGTTAACTACCACCGTGAGCAGAGCATGCATCTACAAGGTTTGCAAGCAACGTGATTGTATCATTACCATGATTATGTTAGAGTAGCAAGTGACGCCCTACCCTCACCGGCCACCCAACCACCCCCGTCGAACTTGAAAAAAATAAAAATAAAAATAAAGTGAGGTATGTACTCAGTATGAGTTCTCCATCAGCACCAGACTCTGCATAAGAGGAGAAGAATTAACGAAGGAGAACTGTGCAAGTGAAATGTCTGAATTCACACCAACACCCTAAGTGGTCTCAATCGTTCTTCCCACAACGGCAAAAAAAATTACGTTCGACGTCTCAAGTTTTGTGCAGCATGCGATGGCTCCTACAGTGTCAACCAGTTTAAACGTCACATTTCGAGTAAAAAACACGCGACCAATGTTGCGAATAAAAACAAAAAAATACCTCACTTCAGGCATGTGATTATGACCCTAGGGCGTAAGCTACAGTACCTACTCGTCGTGAAGAAAAACTTTTTCTTTTGCTTTTGTACCCATGGAGCCGGGTAGGATGACCGACTATAGTAAGGTAATCCCGATAGATTCCGATATTTCTGAATATATTAAACGAAACCCGACACGACCTCAGCGATTTGATCAGCCCTCCAGGTCGGTGGTTCCTCCCTCGGTTAAGAAATATTACGAAATGCCCCGTTTTAACCCCCATACCCGAAACCCCCTCCACCCCTACTGTTGGGAATTGCTCTTATATTATAACTTTGTTCAGCAATTCTATTTCTATCTTTATAATTTTTTTAGAAGAGGGATTTTTATATTTTTTTCATAAATAATAGCATTTTTGTTAAAGAAATCCCTAGTTTTGGTGTTGGCGGCATTGTCATTTTTATTCTGTTGGTTGTCGTCTACAATTTGGCTCGGTAATGTTCGTTCCTTGAGAAAAAAATGTATTGTGATATTCTTTAGTACGTTTCGTTTAGATCGGCAGTTTGTTTTAGGTATATAGGTCTGTTAGAACCTTTTCCTTTTATTGAGATCAGCTTGTGTCTGAGTGTGTGTTATTTCTTCAATAAAGGCTGACGCTTGTAAAGTTGATTGGACTGGTGTCCTCCTTCAATAAGTTTGTATTTATTGACACCTACTGTACCTCCACATGCTCGCGATTATTACGACTTGTCCCCAGTTTCAAGTCCATTACCACCATCTCCTGATGTTGTTCATGATCAGAGTGAGATAGCTGCATTTGTTGACAAAGCCTTATCTAGAGAGTTTGACCCCCAAGCTTTAGCAGAAGTTATTGAGGAATTAAACTCATCATTATTCACACCCCCTGTTAGAAAAGTGCACAGTGATGCACAAAGAGTTTTAGGGGCGGTTGCTGAGCTGGGGGTTTGAAAATCTCGGACTAACTGTTAGTCCATGACTTCATGATACCGGAGTTAAAAATGGGAAAAACGGCTTGCTGAGTCCCAGACTACATTTTTTAATTCTGGGATCATCTCAGCCCGGGACTAAAAATTAGTTCTAGACTTCCCAAAGAAAGTACTAGATCAACGGAGGGAAACGTACGGGAATTGCTGTTATAATGTTGGTAGTACCATTATTTCCATCTGATTCTCGCCTTCTTCCAGGTTATCTCCAAGGTTACCTCACTCGTGCCCGTGTTTTTCATCTACTGTTTGTTGCCAACCTAGAGTTGTTTCCTTTCGTCGGTCTGTTGACTCATTGCTCCTTATACTACGTTGTAATTCCTAAAGGTTTCGACTGATTGCACCTACCTACTCATATTTTTAGAGCCTTTGCAACATTCTATGTGTTTTAATGATAAATATGTTTTAAAATATATTTATAGAGTTGTTATCGTGAAGCAAAAAGTTTTATGCATGATTATCAAAAGTTCGAGTTACTCTTATCAAAATGCGAGTTTCAAGTCGAATATTTAGCAAAACCGGGGTTTAGCGAATTTTCGAAGAGCTATTGCGCTGGTTGGTTTTTCAACTTGCTAGGTGCCACTCAATTTCCCGGTGCTTTTGGGTAGAAAAATTTATAGTAGTTACAATCACTTCTCGTGTTAAATTTGAAATATCAAAACATCAATTTACTAAAATTATGTTCAGCAAAGTCATTGGAAAAAGCGACGAATTAAATCATCCCTTGTTGTATATTCTTCTCGGAAAACATTCATTCATCCCACTCGCGGTCAGTGACATCCTCTTCATTTTGAGTATAATCATCTGAGTCCTCCCATCTGTTGATCACCAATTTCTCGGTGGAGGGTTCCTTCGGCAAAAAACCTTACCGCTACCAAATCCTTGCTCCACACAGGTATGGTATGAGGGGCTCGAGAGTCTGGCATATCCACCAAATCTGCCACCATTTCTATAAAATCTCTAACGCTTTCTTTTGAGAGTCTGTATCTCTCTTTGAACTCTACGTCCGAGATATCATCAAATGGTTGATTGGATTCCCTATCATACCTGGGCCTCCGAATGTCATCTGGTAGGTAGTCTAGGTAGTCCATTAAAGTTAAAACAAACTATAAAAAACACAAACTACCAAACAAGAACGCAAACCTAAAAAAACCTCTCGAGACAGCAGATAAACTCTGGGATCAAAGAGATAATTCTGCAGAAGGGAGGGATTAAAAATCAGGGCTAAAGTGAGCCCAGGACCAACTTCTAATTCTGGACTAAGTACTATTGGGAGCTCAGCAAGGCACCAGAATTAAAAATTAGTCATGGTTTATGTCGAATTCGAACTCAGCAAGTCATTTCACGAAGTCCGGGTTTAAAATTAGTCGAGGTCTAAAAATTGGTCCTGGATCTAGGCATAGTCCAGGACCAAATATAATCTGAGTCTCAGCAACCTATTTTTCTAATAAACCCGGACTATCACCATTTAGTCCAGGACCAGGACTACGCCCTAACCTCGAGCTCAGCAACCGCTCCTTGACGTCTAGGGCCTAATCCCTTTTTGGAACGTTACCTCAGAAAATAGCCAACCAGGGACAAAATTCTGTTCAACGTGTAATGTTTCGATTAAAGAAAAATTCTGGGGGCGCCACGAGAAGAGTAAAAAAAAAAATATAAATCTGTAGGGAGACAGGAACAGCTCCAACCTGGTAACCAACCTCCACAACTTATATAAATATATACTGTAGGTCTACAACTATGGAATACGGAAGCATTGAAACTAATAAATAATATTTCAGGCAGTGAATCATCCCATGCAAATTACCAAAAACCTGAAATGCTATGTGAATAATCATATTCAATACGTACACGTACTTGCAATACCATCGTCTTCAACGTGATCGTCGTCATAATAATTAGCGAGCGGTTCCGTATGCGGCCGAATAAGGGCCATCACTCTCACGAGGATGGGGTCGCTTGTTTTTCCTTTCCCACCGCCTGTAAAAAACGAGAACAATATTGTAGAATCCCTCCTACTATCAGAGGGGGTCCCTACAAGTTACAAAAAAAAAGTCACAAATACCTCATTTTGAATCCCAATAGGGTGATATGACGGTCACCAAATAAAGAGGAATTATAAATAATAATAAACAATAACCAATAAAATAACAATAAACAATTAATGAATTTATAAACTTACCTGTTGCATAGATATTATCATGCGCATCCGCCAGAGCCGCTTTGGCCCTCTTCTTCAGATTCTCCCACAACGTTTTTAATTTACTCCACTCTCGGAGATGTACGGACGAGCTGGCGTTAAAATCGTCCGCCAATTTTTTCCAACGCTCGTTCTTGGCGTTGACAGAGAGGGCATCTGTCTTCTTGCATTCTAGTATTTCCCAGTGGGTTTCTACCAGGTCGCAGAGAACCTCGCGCTCACTGGCTGTGAAGACTGGGTCTCTCTTCACTCGTTTTGATTCCATTAGGACAGGAAAACGGGACACAATTAGCGAAAAAAAGGGAAAAAACAGCGTAGGAGCGTACAGTAGGCACCTTCTCGTTCACGCGACGCGTTAACTCAAGACACCCCCAATCGTTATCACCTTATCGAATAATCGAACCCCTGCCTTCCAAATCAGAGTTCAAACTGTGGATCAACAGCAGCTCGAACTTGGTTTTCTTTGATCTTAATTTCAACATGAACTCCGATCCTAGAAACTTCACAGAAACGTCGGTTCCGGGGTTTTCGTCACCTTCGGGAGGACAGTCTTTCCCGCTGCATCTTATCACTCTTATCAGATAAATTCTTATCGCAGTTTCCGGCACAGGAGGAGAAGAGAACTACCTATCCCGGTATCCGCACGGAAAAGGGGTTCTCTAGCGCTCCGGAATACGCTGCGCGCTACAATTTTCGATAACCCTCTTTTATAATTATTCTACCATGTTCATACCCGGTGATGCTTGTTCAACCACTTACATTTTTTCCTACCAGCATTAATTTAAAGCTAACAGTGAATAGTTGGTTTATATTTCACGTTTCGCATCGGCGGCGTGATCTGATTCCCAGAATGGACGACCTGAATTTCTCTCTCGTCGACTTTCCATTTTCAAGATGGAAATTGGAGGATCGAAAAGCAGCAGGTAAACCTTTACTGGCAATAATTATAGCAGAGCCTGACTTGAACACAAACAAATGGATTACATTTTTTTGCTAAGCACCAGAATAGTTCAGTGATTCGTGATATTCTGGTGCTTAGCAAACGCTTCTTGATGTGATATTTGATGAGTTGTTTGTTTATTTATTTTATTTATTTAGTCATGGTACATAGAAACATAATAGTTCCCTCTTAGTGTATAGTGTAACCCAGTAGAATTACTCATGTCCAAACTACAAATAAAATATAGGTATAAATGAATTACCAACAGTATACAGGGTGGCCACCGGTCAGGGAAGTCAGGGAAAAAAATGTTGGTCAGGGAAAAGTCAGGGAAATCGAGTGGCAAGTCAGGGAAAATTACCGCACGTCTGGCGTTTTCTTGAGATTTTGAACTGACGTGCCTTATTTCCTGCCCTGCTTGTGTCCGGTCATTTGATGGTTCAGAGCGTGCAACACGAACGCAGCGCACCTAGTGGCACGGAGTAGAAGATGTGTCATCACTGCCCCATCCGTCCCATCAGCTCCCCGCAAGCCTGTGGGAAGTTCTAGGGAATACGAGTGTGAAGTTCGATTATGAACCAGTCGATAGTTTACTTGAACAGTAATTGTTGGCGTTCGAATGTTCATACGGGGCAGGGGCGTTTTGTCCATAAGGCCACTTGGGCCACTGCCCCGGCACCCAGAAACGGCACCCAGTGAAAAAAGCTCCAACCATGCGTTCAGTTGGCATTTGAATTTCCCTCTGTAAACTGTACCTAGCATTTTTCACAACTCTGTCGAGTTCTCTGGCTGTTGATACTCAATATGTGGCAAAAACAGAAGAAATTGAATATTTCAATTTTTCCTGTTTCCAATTTTTAGGTTTGTGTTCCCTAAGGATGAAACAACGTTCCAAAAGTTACTAGAGTGGTTTTTATCACTTTTATAGGCGATCGTAATAAAAGTGAACCACAGTTCACCATGCCAGGTTCCCAGTGAGCTCTAGTGGTGAACCTTAGTTCACCATGCCAGGTTCCCAGTACGCTCTAGTGGTGAACCTCAGTTCACCATGCCAGGATACAGTAATAGGTCAGTCTTAGTTTTTGGGATGTGGAAATGAAATAAATTTTACGGAAAAATCAGTTTTTATTGTAAAAAATATTTATATTGCCAACTGAAAACATGAATAATGTATTTAGGTAGGCTTGCTCCAATAGTCTGTAATGGCTGGTAACTGAATAATTCCCATCAACAATTCAATGCCAAGAAAAGCTTTGACAGCGTTCCTATCAACTTCAATAGACTCGCCAGTTTGTTGGAAACTGTAAAGGTTGGTCTGTTCCACTGCAACATCGACGCATTCCAGTGAGAAGAACTTGTAGAAATACGATAGGGCTGTCTGTATGTGTGCTCCACCTTGGTGAACTTTGTCCATACAGCGAGGCGGAATTGTGACACAACCCTCAAACTTCGTTTTCCTCCACTCCATCTTCAATGGTTTTGCCTTGATTTTTTTTTCAAGGCTGATGCCTTCCGTTTCTGGGGAGCACTGGATTGAGCTCTCTTCTTTGCTCTGGTGGTAGCTGAAGGAGTAGTAGTAGGTGGGTTGGATTCAGATGGAGAGATCATGGGTGTCATAGGGACAGGTTGTTCAGGTACGTTGACCAATACCTCAGTCATCCTGGGCTCGGGATTTGGTGCGCCAGAACTAACCCAAGGAGTGTTGAGAATAGGTTCATTTTCATCTTGAAAATCAAGAACGCCAATCTCCTCGAATAGCTGTCGAACCCCTGCTTCCAACTGCTCCTCATCGCGCCCTCGTCATTATCAGTCAATTCATCTGAGGACTCACATCCAGGCTTGGGAATCAAAGATAACATTTTTTTCACCTCTAGATGTGAGAAAGGCCTGAAAATAAAGGAGACATCAGGTGTTAGTTATGATGAACCACTAGAGGTGCAAATCTTATAACTAATAAAAAATAAATAAATAGATAAATTTTATAAAATTTGTGGCAAAGAAAGAGAAATTCAATGGAAAATCATGCTCAGAAATCCCTACTGGAGTTTGCTGATACCTATCCTGGCAAGGTGAACTAAGATTCACCACTTGACTCAACTGGGAACCTGGCATGGTGAACCTCAGTTCACCTTTTCATTTTCACAATGCCGAATCTCTGCATGCTAATTTCAGCTGTTTTTTTGTCATTCCCTCTAGAAAAACACCTGATCTATCCAATTCTGGGGATTACTGCCCTCAAAAACCACTAAAAGTTATGAAAACATGACGTCAACTTACCTTCCTCGAAGGGCCAGACGTCGAGTGTCCCTCCATCTTGCACTATCACCTTGAAACTCATAAAACAGCTGAGAATTCCATAGTTAGCCTCGTTAGTCCTACCAACATGATAGAAGATGAATTCCTATGGATGTCAACGCCAACATCAAGGTCACCCAGCCAACTTGGATTTTGTAATCAGGAGGGGAAGGACCGGTGAACTGTAGTTCACCTTGCCAGGATAAGGGATAAGGCCACTTGGGCCACTGCCCCGGCACCCAGAAACACTAAGAGTGAAAAAAGCTCCAACCATGCGTTCAGTTGGCATTTGAATTTCCCTCTGTAAACTGTACCTAGCATTTTTCACAACTCAGTCGAGTTCTCTGGCTGTTGATACTCAATATGTGGTTCCGTCATGTTGGCTCCCAGTAGCTCCTCAGACGGAGCATGTTATCAGAATACAGCGACAGTAATCGATGTCGTGCAGTCGAAATCGAAACGTAGGCTCCTGAAACTGACAGGTCCTGAGACCTGGTGTCGCCATGGCAAACAAGAAAAGTGGCCCTCAGCGCAAGCTCATTCGAGTAAATATGTTGTTTGCCACGCCCACTTTGGGCCACTGCCCCAGAATCTGATCTCAACCCCAAAATCGTTCATTTCACAATCGAGTCGATCGCTTCGATTCAGTTTGTCATCTCGATACGAGATGCTTCTTCAATGCTTATTTGTTTTTCTCTGGATCACGTTCGCTTTCTCGGTCAGTTTTCAATTTTTTTGCGTCAAATTTGCGCGTATTTTGTTCACTCCGGTTACGATGACAGATTTGTATTTGTGGTACCTACGTGCGTTTTGTCCTGTTGCTGTTTGTGGATTGATTGGCGTTAACAGACAGATCTAGCTTCTATTCAATAGCTTCTCCGTTCAAGATTCAAGTTGGTACCAGCTGGCGGGTCATTGTTTTGTTGTATTTTAGTTTACCGTATTTTTGTAACACGTGAATTTGGTGGCTAATTTGCAGTAAATTATCGACGTTTTCGTACGATTGTAGAGTGTTGATAAAAGAGATAAGCTTTGCTGAATATCACTGCTATCAGTAATTAGCTTAAATAAGGGAGTGTCAATAGATAAGGGAAGGGTATTGTTGCCTTGGGGTATTTTGTAGACAAATCTGTTGGTTTTGTGTTCTGGTTTGTTGTCCCACCGTTTTCAGACCCCACGCACCGCTACTGGTAGTACGGGGTATTCTTCTTCCACTTCCACCCGTTTCTTTCCAAACTTGAATTTTCCTGTTTCACAATTACATCGATACTGATTCATCTAACATCGATGGTATCGATGTTCGTCATTGATATCGGAACGGGAACGTCGATGTTCAATATTATCGGACCTTTCAACATCGATGGTAAAACATAGGACATCGAAGTCAAAACATCGATGTTTCGATAACATCGACATCGATGTAGGGGATTCTGCGAGTTTGCCCCCCCCCCCCCCCCCCGTCCATTGTCATTTTTTACGTTTTAAGGGACAGAATACGAATATCGAACAAAAATATTTCCGTCCTTACGTATTTTCCTTAGTTCCCATGAACCAAAATTAACGAAATTTGATATATGGGTCCCGTTTGGGCTCTAGTTGGTCCTCGAAGCTCGGCAGTGCTGTCACTCAACTCTAAGGGGTGAAAATAGGGGTTGAAATGTCCACGAAAATCCCTCTCGAAAAATTTTAATTTGAGGTGTGGGTTTTTGCACATTTTTAAATACTTAGTTTGATTTTTTCTGAATTTTTGAGACCATCTAGAGCATTCTACAATGTTGCCATAAAATTTGCGATACAGTTTGCTACAAAGAGCAGGTTGAGTGCAGGCATCAAGCTGAGTAGAGAGCGCACATCACTGGTCTCTCGGCCACGTGGATGCTGTAGCGCATTGGTCTAAGTGACGGATTATGACGCCTAAGTTTCCGAGATCGAAATCCCAGTAGGGTTCAATCTGGAGTGAATTGTTGAATTCACTCCAGATCAGCAATTTCCCTTCACAAATTATTTATTTTTGCCATTTTAGCTAGGTACTGTTTTTCGTTGTTAGAATTATTTTAGCAACATTTAACACGTGATTTAGGTAAGTACCTAATAACGAGTACGGGGTTAGGTACTAAGCTACGGAGGGTCTGTGATCTATAATAGAAGGGTTATCTATACCGTGAGCTGTGATCTGTAACAGAAAGGGTGTTCTAAACGGAGAAGTGTGATCTGCAACAGAAGGGTGTCCTATAGGTACAAAACTGTTGTGTAGGTATTTGCAGCGGTTTTTGTGCTGACGCTTGGTAGTTCGGTTTGCTGTACGCTGGTTGGCGTTTCTTTTGCCTCGATCGCGCCTCAAAACCAGAAATTTATTTAGGTTAGCAAATTAATAAATTAATACATGAATCCTTCAGTGTAATAATATTTAGTCAACTTACCCGTTTATTTACTTTTTAGGCATTTAAATTTGACAGGGAATATGCTAAAATTCAAGCAGGGAAATCGGGAAAAAAGTGTAAGAGTCGGGCTTCAAAAATCTCGGAAAGTCAGGGAAATCGACAAAAAGGTCAGGGAGAAGTCAGGGAAAAGTCAGGGAAAATGAAAATCCTAATCGAGTGGCCACCCTGGTTGCCTGCCCACCAGCCACTGAAATGGCTGAAAATCAAGGACAAGTTTGATTATAGTATATCAATGCATATTTGCGCGATGTCCAAATTATTGAAATTTGGCCAGCCACGCTATTTAGCCAGAGAGTTGATTTGGAGGAGTGATGTTCATGGTAGTCTGACCTGCCGTGACACCCTAGAAATCCCGTACTGATTTCTCTGGGAAATCATGTTTGTTAATAATATTTTACTCCTTACCTACCGTCCTTATCTTCCTTCAGTCTTATTTTCTCCGCCTAGGGATTTCACGATACCACCCTTAGCAGGTATCGATACCGGTTCAAATGAATACAAAGGCAGATGGGATCGATACCTCTTTCGATATGTACCTACGTCATTTCAAAATTTGGGGTTATTTTGGGCTCAGCTGTTTCCCTAAATTTATGTTCCAATTTTTGCGGTTTTTTGTTCGCATATCATCTTTATATTGACCCCAAAGAAAGATCCTGCAGTAGGCGCACACTTCATCCAGTAGTTTCGGAGATATAGAATTTTGAAATTTTTTATAAAATTTCTACTTTGTAGGGAGAGAGAAGACATTGTAGGGAGAGAGAAAACCACGAGTAAGTTGAACTTGTAACATTTATAATTATACCTATTTATGCCATTTAAAAAACGTGTTGTTCAGTTTAGAAGAGTCTCAATACTGCTTATCACAATCAAAGCTTAAAACCATTACATAATCATATTTTTCAAGTCCCAACCAGTCTCGACGTTCGTAAAATATTACAAAAAATTAAAATCACATGACTTAGAAAACTAAGAATCACATATACCAAGGTAATTCAGGTACAACTCTTGAACCTAAATGACCAGGCAAAAACTACCCATCAATTAGGTCCAAAACCCTTAAACCCCATAACCATAACATTACTAATAAAATTCTTCAAGTCTTTCAACCAGTCTCAACGTTCGTAAAATATTACAAAAAAAAAATAAATTGAAATCGCATGACTTAGAAAACCAAAAATTACAGTTCAGGTCACTCTTGAATCTTAAGGACCAGACAAAAACTAGCAACATTTGAGAACAGGTAACTGAATAGTCATAATAAAATACAAAAAGAGGGTACAAATAATAAAGGAACGATATCTAAACTTATGGGAGCAATATCCCTCCATCAATATTTTCAAGATATAAAAGAAAAATTAACTTGCAGAAATCAAAACGAAAAAACAAACATAAATATTCGACATCATTGCTCTCTTACACCCGCCAATTGGCGCGGAAAATAATAAACCATTTTTCTATTTCGTAGAACAAAATTTGGAAGAGGAAGTACTTGAAAAACATCGCCTGTATTTATGACACAAACATCATTGTCTTTAACCTCAAACTGCGTCATGGATTTCTGGAAACGTCGTAATCCTGTTACCTCCATAGTGCCATCATCATTAATAGCGTTGACAATGCAAACGTAGCGATAAGGCGTGTCATTTTTTTTGGACTCATTTTTGAAGTTTGCCAAAATGAAGGTTCCTGGAGTAAGCGTGTCGTATGGTTTAGCTGATGCTGAAGGTTCATTTGCAATCGACGGTTCAGCTGGAAGTCCAGTTGAGGTAGACGGAACAGTAGACGTGGAAGGTTCAGCCAAGATTGAAGGTGGATTCCATATTTCCGTCTGAAGAGGTGTACTGTTTAAGTCTCGTCCATGGAGTTCAGCGTTAGTAGCCAGATCAGGCAGAACATCACAGCCAACGTTTTCTGGTATAAAAACCTCATGTTCGTCATCAGCCAGAGGTGGTACAAGGTAATATCCCAGGAAATGATGCTGGAAATTAAAGCAATCAAAGTAGCTTAGTTGTCGCATGGCCAGTTGGTGAGGCTGATCTCTGATGAAGACTACTTGGTGTACCTTCATAGTGCCATGGAATGAGGGGATCGTTGGAGGCAGAATTTTCTTCATAGATTCGATTTCCTGTGCATCTACTACGCTGATTTCCACATTCCTTACATTATTCTTTAATGCTTCCACAAAGGTGATGAAAGAGTCAATATCTTTACCCTGAGCCATAATTCGATCAGCTGTCCGTTTTAGACAGCCACCCACTCCATCGGGAGCACCCTTGCCATGTCCAGCTTCCATGTAATTCCAAGTTGCTATGGAAACATCAATGTTTTGTTGAATTGCATGGACAATGAGGTAAAAAATTGACTTGTTTCGATATTGTGTGGCTGGACTGTCTGTTAGAAAAAGAATGACGCGGATTCTCGTGACTGTTTGTTTAATGAAGTTCAAAATCGGTTGAAGGTGGACTCATACTGCAGCAGGGCCATGGTCCAAACATTCAGAAACTGTACACATAGATTGAGACATCAGCTTGCTGTATGCTTCCTTTCTGAAATATATTTGAGAAGTGTGGAGTGTGATCTGTTGCCTGCTCCCTCCAAAGTGGAAAGCCTGGATTTCGGAGCTATACTTCATTGAATAATTCTCGCTGAAGTCACAATGGATCAGAACTTCGTCTTCCTTCATTCTTAACTTCAAAGCCTTAATGGCGCGGAACTGGTGGATGACGTTTCCTTCATGGAAAAGGAACTTCTTGAAGTCAACATCGAAACAGTCGACAGCCTCCATTGCGGATTGAGTAACTTTTTCCTTAACGATGTGTCTCACGATCCGATTTTTCTGGTTTTTATCAGTGTAAGTTTCTTGTTTTGCCTGCCATTTCGAGTAGGTGATGGCTGTGTCATTTTCAAAGACTGAATAGGGAATCACCAAATTCTTACAGGTATAACATTTTCTTTGCAAGCAATTGACGTTGCTGACGTCACAACAAACGTGGCCCGCAAATTCTTTCGGATTACCATTGTCAATAATGCCAGCTTTAAACAAGGCTGAAATGAGCAATTCGATGTTTGCATGCTGCTTGCAAAGGCAGGTATCGCGTTCAGAAGCTTTTTGCGAAACCACCCAAAAAGGCTTGAGTTTAGAAAAGGACACGTAGCCAATTTTGTAGTCAACTTGATCCAGAAATTTTGTGTGCAAGTTGTTAATTGTATCACACAAAATACGCTTTTGTTTTTCACTTTGTTTTTCGTTAGACAATCCTTCTTATCTGGACACAACTTTGATGATTCGTCGTCTTCAAAAAATGTTTGGACGTCCTTCACCACCATGGCATTAATCTTCATAGCACGTTCTCTCAATAGTTTATTATTAGTCAACATTCCTCCTGTATGTCTTGTTCACCAGTGATTTGCCAGAACGAGAGGAGAACACAATAGCAACGTTTGCGGACGACACAGCAGTGCTTGCAGTCGGCGAAACAAATCACATAACAATACCTAAACTCAGAAGATCCATTAAGCAACTCCAAGACTGGACATCAAAATGGAGGATCAAGATGAATGAAACGAAATCGGTTCATGTCGACTTTACCAATCGCAAGCTCGACTATTTCCCAGTTCATCTCAACGGTAAGACTATACCGCACGCCAATGAAGCCAAGTATCTAGGCATGACCTTGGATGTTAAATTGCGGTGGAAGTCGCATGTCAAGAAAAAGAAGGCAGAACTTGTACTCAAGTTCAGAAAAATGTACTGGTTAATGGGTCGACACTCAAAGCTGTCGATCCAGAACAAATTGACTTTGTACAATCAAGTCCTCAAGCCTGTTTGGACTTACGGAGCGCAGCTGTGGGGCTGCACTGCTCAAAGCAACCGTGATGTTATACAGCGGTTCCAAAATAATGTACTGAGATGTTGTGTTGACGCGTACCGGTACACCAGAAATGTCCGACTACACAAAGAACTTCGTATCCCAACCGTAAATGAAGTCATCAAGACGCAAGCCATAGCCCATCACAAGCGGCTACAAGTTCACGTCAATGAAGAAGCTGTCCAGTTGCTCGACGTTGACAACCTACTCAGACGTCTCAAGAGAAAGAAGCCTCATGACCTGTGGAAGTGAGTGTGGGTGTTCTCGCGATAACTAAAGCCGTTCAGTGAAAATTCAGTGAACGTCGCACGTGCAACACTTAGCACTTCTAACTTTCAAAAACTTCAGGAACTTAGTTCAGTACTTAAGTTTCGTTATTTCAGAAATATATGTCAGAAATATGTTGCTAATAAGTTGTTGCTTGGTGCAATAAATCATTTTCAAAAAAAAAAAAAAAAAAATTGTCAACATCCGACTACTGTTGAATACTTTGGATGAGATGGTGCCTCGAAGGTTTGACATCAATCTATAGCGCAACAAAAATTTTCCATTGCCTGCCACAATCTTTCCAAATGCCCTTTTCTTTCCCTTAGCAGATAACTGTTTGAAGTTTTCTTTTAACTGACATCCCAAGACTTCTCCAAACAACAACTTCCGACGAATTTCATTTTGGTTTCCTCGTTTCAAGAGTTTAGAAACTACTCTTCTTGGCGATGATTTATCACTCACGTTTTGTTCCAACCGCCAGTATTTTTGTCGCCACTTGGCTGCCTGTTTTTTCAATGCTTTATTCTGTTGTCTCAGTTTGTTAATCTCTCGGTACGCCTTTGCCCTATCTTTCTTCATCTTTTTCCTACCAGAATTGATGCGCTGGTCAACTGGCGGTTTTTGAACGACTGGCTGATCATTTTCTGATTCACTCACAGGGGGGGGGGAACGGTCCTCTATGTACTTGGCCAAATTACCTCGCTGCTTCTTCCTCTGGTACGCCTCCTTTGCCTTCTTTCTCCACAACTTGCGCTTCTGCCTCAACTCTCTTTCAGACATGTCCTTGACAAGCTTCACCTGCTTTTTCATCTTCTTCGCCTCGTATTTCTTCTTTTCCTTCTCTTTTTCAATGGCTGCCAATACTGGATCATTTTTTATTCTCTCCCGTCTTCTTTGTGCGTACTCTCTCCACTTCTCCTTAGACACCTTAGGCTTAGCCATGGATGGTAATAAAAGCACCTGACAAAAAAAAAGAGAGAGAAAACTCAATTTTGATGGAATTACAGTACTGGATGCCAGTGGTATGCAGTGTGATAGTAGATAGCCTATGGATAGCTACTGAAACTTAAAATCTACACCAAAAGAACATTGGAACCATTATCTTTGTAAAATTATTTGCAAATCTTCTCTCCCTACAATCCATTCTCTTTCCCTACAAACCGCTTCTTTTCTGAAATTGTAGGGAGAGAGGTTGTTGGGAGAGAGATTTGGGAGGTTATCACTTTGTGCAGGCCTCACCATCAATGATTTTCAACGTTCGAAAAAATACACAACACCATGTCATTCATAGTCATACTTAGGCAATGTCCTAATTGGTAAGCATTGCGCGATCGGGCGATGAGCGATGGTCGCTGCATCGGACGATGAAAATATCAAACTTAACAAAGTAGTAAAGGTGTCCTCTTTGAACCTCGGATGCGCTCGCGCGATGGGGAAGATCGCCCGCACTTGTTTGTTTTGACATCGCATCGCGTACATCGCCCCATCGCGTAAGCAACAAACCTATCCTTTCTGAGGGGAGTGTCCTATTCAGTTACGGACTTCCACCAGCCAGCGCGACCGCCAAACGCCTCATCGCCTCAAAACAAACCAGTTTGTTTTTCGACGCGCGATCAACAGTATTTGTGCAGTTATGACTTTTGAAGAACATTTAATTAACGAAATTCGTGTGAACCCAATCTTCGACGCTTATTGGTACCTTGAAACTGGTGACTGTGTGGCTGCAGATATAGTCAAAAATGTTGTAACCAGGCTTGCCAGACATACTTTTTAGCGGATTTTCAAAGAAAATGAAGGAAATGAAAGGAAATGAATGAAGGAAACGAATGAATGTTCATAAATGAAGGAAATGAAGGGAAATGATGAATGATTTTCGAAGTAAATGATGATGATGTATTATATATTTAAATTTGTTTATGTGTCACCCCAGACGATATCTGTCCTGGAGTACATGATAAAAATTTCAAAATTTTCGTACTGCCAAACAAAAGGATGAGTCCGAAGATGAGCAATTTAAAAAAATTCTAAGGTGGGTCAAAAATCGATAAAAATTGCTAAAGTCACGAGCAGTTGATATAAAATCACTGGACGTGGTATGGAATGGTGAGTAAGACAAAAAAAAATTTCAGTTGTTTTTCATACAGAACAAAGGTCCATTTCGGATTTTTGGGAGTCAAAAACTGGTGTTAAGGGCTAAAATCAATATTAATTCGTGTGGAACGGTGATTCACGACGGAGGGACTATTTCGATGATAAAAACATTTTCTTGAAAAAGAGTGGGTCAAATTTGACTTTGTAAGGGTCAAAAATTGGTAAAAATGGCTAAATATCACGAATAAAATTATATAATTCTACGAAAAGTGGTATCGTTTCTCGCTACCTATATCATTTGTTTACACAATAGCACGAATATTTTTTGAAAAAAGTTTTTTGAAAAATTGTTTTGTACTTTATTTTTGGTTACTGTACTTCACTGTGACAACTTCTATGCTGAGAATGAGAATATTCTTTAAAAAGCATCGGAAAATGAACAAAAACTCAGCATCTACGCATATGAAGGCATTTCCGGCAATGAGAACGGAACTCAGGTGGTCGCGCTATGGCGTGTTTTTCATCGCGCTATCGTCTGGTCGCACTAAATAGGCGATCGACGGGCAAATGAATTAGGACAGGCATTTAGATCGCGCGATCAACGCGTGATCGTGCGATCATCGTTGATCGCCCGATCGCGCGATGCCTTCCCAATTAGGACATAGCCTTACAGCTCATTTATGTATTAATCAACACTTACCCTGACCAGTGAGGTGGTTGTAGGTATGGAGAAAGTATTAACCTACGCACACGACTTCACTACTTCACAACATCACTCAAGCAACTGGAGGCTTGGGAGTGGAACAAACCATGAGGGCTTCGGAAGCCATCTTGTAGCAGTGTTGCTTTTTGTTTTTCACAACACAAAATATCCGTTTTCCTGAGGTGGGCGGGCAGTTCAAAAAAATTGTAGGGAGAGAGAATGAAACCTTGTGACACACATAAAACCTAATAAAAACCTATTAAAATGGGGGAATTTAATTTTTTTATTAATGTATACATGAAGGGGAGAGCAACCTGGGCTACTTCAATTTTTGGAATGTATTAAAACATGAATACAGAGCCCTCAAAGAATTTCTGAAGTTTTCAACCTACCATTTGTGACAAGTGTAGGTAGAGAGAATTGGGGTTGTTAAATGATTGGTAATGTCTGAACCTAGGGATTTTTTGAATTTATATTTAGGTGGCCTACTAGACGCCAACCTGTTGTATCCCTCAGAAAAAACTCCGAATTTCCAAGACAAATAGAGCGCTCAAAAAAGCTGTGTGACACCAAATAACCCCAAATTTTGAAATAACCCACTGGTGTTAGGTACCTACAAGTTTTGCTTAAATTTCATTTTGTTGCCATTTTGTTCAGCAGTTTGGTACAGCAGATATGTGATTTGGACCTTCAATTTGTTCATTAGTAAACTGAAATTGTAGTATAATTCAGTCCCAGGTCCAGACGGAATGCCCGAGAAGGTAGGTATCAGCCAGAATGGAGGGGGCTCAATTTATCTGATCCCAAGTGTGTAAAGGAGGATTTTGGCTCAATTTATATTATGATCCCAAGCGAGTAGAGGAGGCTTTTCGTTCAATTTATAACGGTCCCAAGGGAGTTGAGGAGGATTTTGGTTCAGTTTATATTATGATCGATCCCAAGCGAGTAGAGGAGATTTCGCTCAATTTATAACGCTCCCAAGGAAGTTGGCGAGGATTTTGGTTCAGTTTATATGATTCCAAGCGAGTAGAGTAGGATTTTTGCTCAATTTTTGATCCGAAGGAAGTCGAGGATTTGGGTTCAACTTATATGATCCCAGGCGAGTGGAGGAGGATTTTCGCTCAATTTATAAGGGTACCGGGGGAGTTTATAAGGGTCAATTTAATAAGATCCCAAGCGAGTAGAGGGGGCTTTTCGCTCTATTTATAACGTAACGGTCCCAAGGCCCCAAGGGAGTTGAGGAGGATTTTGAGTCAATTTGTATGGTCTCAGGCGAGTGGAGGAGGATTTTGGATCAATTTATTCGAAGATTTAATGACATCGCCTTGTTGACTCGCCTTGTTGAGTTCGCAATCAGCTTTCGAGAGTTGTTTATAGTCAGTATTCCCACTCAACGCGTCCTCGAGATGAGCTACGCCATTGGGGCACTTGGAGTAGGAGGAGGAGGGAGAAACCCCCGTTCAGTCAACCATGTACCTACAGACAGACAACAGTCGTTAAACCAGTGTCACCGCACGAAGGTCTGTTATTGAAGACTAGTGGATCACGACGCGCGCGACGTGTGAATTTCACTGAGCACTGAGAAATGAGACGATGAATTCCACTCAATACCTCAGCGTTCCGACGCACGACGACTTCGAGTTGGACGACATCAACGGGAGCCTGTCGTACGATCGTCAGCCGTCTCTGACATCGTCCATCGAGTCGGGGGACACCGGTAGGCGCGTTCGTCAGCAGAACGACAGGCGCCGGGAGCGTTTGAATACCGAACTTCTCAACGCTGTTCCCCACAAAGACGTTCAACAAGTGAAAAAGTGAGTTACATAATATTACATAGTTAAAAGTTAGTTACATAATGTTACATAGTTGTAACAATAGTTACATTGATGGATTCGCCAGCCGCGGCTGAGGCGGTTTCCATATTATGCAAGGTCCATAAAGGCACGTGAGTTAGCACATGAGTTGCTACGCAAAAACGCAGTGTATGCCAGTGGACAGTTATAGCTTCCCTATCGTTATGAGGCATTCCATACAAATACGTAGATCTCGGAATTCGGATAGATCGGTAGATCTTAGAATTCGGATAAAGTCATCTCGGTTTAAAAGCGCTGCAAAGTCCTTGTCACATGGGTTTATTATTATACTGTTCGACATACCTACAGAAATTTTGGCTGTTCATTAATTGTTTCTTTCATGGGCAATAATTGAAATAGCTAGTTTTGATGGTTTCCACCAATTTTGGCCCCCCCAAAACCCGAATTAGGCTTAAGTAATTCTTTTTCAAAGATTCCAGCACTGCCTACGTCACAGTTGGTAAGAGGGTCCGCCCACGCGGGAGGGGTGCAGTGACGTCACGTGTTGCCGAAATTATGAAAGCTTGTAGAAAAAGAACAGTTCGTCGTAGGAGTGCGGTTGGTTTCAAAATTCTTAGAATGGGACCTACTTTCATTTGAAAGTGGGAGAGTAATATAAATAGAAATCATGGGTACTCCTCATTTCACCTGTTTTATGTTCTTAAGGAGAAAATCTCGACGAGTGCTTTCCGAAAAGTGGGGACATGAGAGGCATCCGATGATCGACAGTGGGCGATAAAACAGTGGAAAGCGAAATGACGTCGTAAAGGGCCTCACTCCCTTCCGCCTGAGGGGAACCCACAGCGCCATCCACTTACGTTGTCATTTCGCTTCCTTTCTATCCGTTTGTTGACCAAGCTACACGGAGTTTCGAGATGAAAATTGGCTGTGGGGGGTTTTTCAAGGGTGCTAAATCTGATTATGAAATAAAAAATAAAAAATTCCTACACACGGAAATCGTCCATTACCTTTGATCATTGATGGTGCCATTTGTTTGTCTTGATTCACCTGTTAATACTACTTCTAGTGTTATTGTTATTATACACATTTCAGACAAATTCCCAGGTTTTTGACCCATAAAAAATGAATTTTGGGAGCTGAACCTTCGTTACAACCTCGATTCTTCACTGTTTGGTCAAAACCACCATCATATTCGGTCTTCTTGCCCTAATAAACACAGAAAAACCTCACAAGCTCATGTTCACTAAAACCTTTGAAAAACCTCGAAAACCCCTATTTTTACATCCATTTTTCACCCACAACACTCCTGGGTGTATTCCGATCGGGCTGCCGAGCTTCGGAGCTCAACTAGGACCCAAATGGAGCCTGTATGGGGGTGAACGACGATTTTAGACACAATTTTAACATAAATTTAAGGCTGGAACTTCTTTATAATAAACACGGAAAACGATGCCTCATAAGCTCATGTTCACTAAAACCTTTGAAAAAACCTTGAAAACCCCTATTTTTACATCCATTTTTCACCCACAACACCCCTGGGTGTATTCCGATCGGGCTGCCGAGCTTCGGAGCTCAACTTGGACCCAAATGGAGCCTGTGCGCGGGTGAACGACGATTTTAGACACAAGTTTAACGTAAATTTAAGGCTGAAACTTCGTTAGAACCTCAATTCTTCACTCTTTGGTCAAAATCGACTTCATATTCGGTCTCCTTGCCCTAAAAAAACGTGGAAAACAATACCTTGCAAGCTCATGTTACTAAAACTGCGAAAAACCCTACTTTTATACCCATTTTTCACCCATAACACTCTTGGGTACAGTCCAATCGGGCTTCAAAGTTTCGGGACACAACTATGGCCCAAATGGAGGCTTTGTGCAAAAGAAAGAATTTTTAGACCGAAAATAAATTTTTAGATACAGATGATAGGCGTATGGCGGAGGGACATTGCATTTTTGGAATCTACGCTCCTTGAAAAGTTGAAGAAAAAATGTTGAGGGGTTTCTACAAAAAAAAAATTGCTGAGCGAATACATAGGTGTATTATTTACAGAATAATTAACCAAAATTGTCTTGATCATTTTGTTGAGTAATGTTAATTACGAGTTATCCATATATTGGGGGAAAGGTCCTACCATTCATAAAATACTTCAAATCATCCAGTAAGTAGTCATCAGACATGCTGCTTTCCATAGTATGAATGACAGAGTCTATACCAAGTGAACAGAACGGGCAATTACCGTGGGTTACAGAGTCTAATTTGTTTGGCCTAATTCTGTTCAATAACGGAAATTAACACATGTTGACTACACAACGAGGTGTTTTTGTCAGAATCTATAGGCAGATAACTGGTGTGAAGTTTGAATTTTTGAGTTCCTGCTAGAAATGACGTGTCAGGTCAATTGTCGAGAAGTTCAACTCAAATCCTACTTAGAGCGCTTGTGCATCACTTATACGATGTACAGAACTGCAGCGGATGGATAGAACTTCAGAGGTCACAGCAAACGTACTTGAAGGTTGCCACGAAGGTTTGCCATTTCTAATGTTGGGTTGTTGGCAGTATTGAGAAGTCGCCTGAAGCTTTGCTCCACCTCCTGGGGCCAACCGCCAGTCGGATGTCAATAGACCTGATACCTAATTTTTTGCCGCATTTTTAACTTTCACCCTCATTTAAAAAATACCGCTTATTTTTGAAAACTTGCTTCAAACTACCCTTTTACCAAGAGTTCTGAATGCCTTTACGCTCTCGTTTTGATGAAATTCCTCTTTCAAATGTAAGAGTGAAAGAGTTTCTAGAAGCAGTATGGAAGTTAGTATAATTTATTCTACCATGGTATGGAAGTAGGTAGGTAGTTTCATAGGGATGTCCCAAAAGTATCGATACGTTTTGAAAATGTACTATTCTATACATATTATGTAGATCGCAGCCCCTGCGTAGGTTAGTACCTAACTCCGTACTCGTTACTAGGTACCTACCTAAATCACGAGTTAAATGTTACTAAAACACATCCAGTGCCACATAGATCAGTAAGTTGTATAATTATTATTCCCTTGATTGTTTGAAGCAGTCAGAAAAGACACACGGTCAAGCAAAACACAAACGGTGGGTACAGCTTCCGTACAAGTACGCAACCACGAGGGACATTTTATGTCTTAGCGCCCCCTCCCGCACCCACACCAAGTACTACGTACTTGAATGTTTTGGTCAAGATTTCCAACGAATGGTACCTAGTCCGAACAGCCTTCAGTCCCAATTAGTTCGGATTAGCCGGACTCCACTGTATTATGTACGTAAACATAAACATTCATTTAAACAATCACGCTCATGCCGCAGCTTGTTGGCCACGCAGTCCGCAGTGGTTAACGTAGTATGGTTAGGTAAATCGAGAGCTATCCAACGAGTGGTGAACGATTTTTGTACGATGATAACTGGCGAAGATAAAGTTCCGTAGCAACGAATCGGTTGTAAACGAAAATCATCAGAAATATTTTCGTGACGTTGTTTCCGTTGCAAGTCTCCGTTGCATGTCCCGCGTTTCATTTTCGAGTTTATGTAGCAAAGTAAAGACATAAAATGTCAAAAATCCGCACATACCTACTTTCTATCTCCACCTAATAGGAGAGCAAAAGGTGGTGTAGAAGCTTTTATTTTTTCAAGTTTTATATTGGACACAAACATGTAAAAATACAAAAATGCTAACACAGGCTACCTCGGGACAAATATTGGCAGCCAAAAAACTTCGAAAGGGTGTTTTTCAGTTGTTGACTCATAACATTTGAAGGTGCATCGTACAGGAAAGTTCACTCGTAACAGAATTCAAGAGCATTAAATTCTGCGTCAAATGACCTCCTTAAACATTAAATTTGGGATAGCGGTTTGGTCAGAATCCGCATTAAAAATAGGCTATTTTTCCGTTTTGACTGAAAAGGGCGTCAAAGGACCCTCACACTGGGAACAGTTTCTCTCAATATTTTTGCAGAAATATTGAGCTCATGTTTTAACATTTTGAATGTACCCGGACGCCTCACACTGCACAAAAATATTGCACTAAATTTCAGTATTCAATAAACATTCGTGATGGAAGCGCAGCCCTACCTACCTATGTAGGTATATTTTGTCAGCCCCATCACACTGCACTGTCACGCTAAAAAATATTGACGCGTGCGCAAATTTTTCTAAAGTTTCAGAAAACTTTTAACGCCCCACAAAGTATTGAACATTTTATGCGCAGTATTTATCCTCACACTCAATATTTTTGCAAAAAATTACATTCAAAACTTTGTGCATAATTTTTGCCAGTGTGAGGGCCCCTTTATGATCCGTTTCACACGCCTGTATCTAAAAAACGTTTATTCCAAATTGAAAATTTCATATACCTGAAGTTGTAGCGCATCAATTTCTGCTTTCAGAGCACCTCTATTTTTATTCAAGTTATAAATTTTAATTAATTAAAATTTTCTAATTTAAAAAATAAAAGTAAGGGTGTTCTGAACGCAGAATTTGATGCTCTACAACTTCAGTTATGACATTTTTCATGTCATGTAGTTATTAGTTACAGGCATGTCGTTATTTAGTTACAGGCATGTTAAACTGAGCATTCCAACACCCTATTCGGTCAAAATGGACAAATTTTCCTATTTTGGAACTGCCGATTCCGACCAAACGGTTGAACCAAATTTCATGTTTAAGGAAGTTATTCGACGCAGGATGTAATGCTCTTCAATTATGTTAGAAGTGAACTTTTCTGTAAGATGAGCCCCGTTTAGGTGTTACATAGGTAAGCCAAAAACTGAAAAAAAAATCCTACAATGTCGAGGTTTTTTGGCTGCTAGAAGTTGTCCCGAGGTCGCCCGTGTTAGCGTTTTTGTTTTTTACTTTTTGTACCCAGATTTATGTAAGTTGAACAAATAAAAGCGTCTACACCACATTTTGCATCATATTCATCTACTAAATGGCCTATAAAGTTCGATAGTTCTTTCGGCAAGATATTCATGCTGGTTACCACATTTGTTCTTTGATGTCCGAAACGCAAAATGCGAGTGGAAAATTTGATTTTTTTAAACTGTAGTATGACTGCATGTGGAAGCAAATACGCGTGGAAGCAAATAATCAAGATTTAGGGATCGATTCATGTATGCTCTGCAGCGGAAAAGAACCAATATTATGTATTGCTGTCAGGTATAGATAATGTTGGACCAATTACGTGTTTTCTTCGAAAATGAGCTAAAACCGAAACTAAAGTGTCCAAATTTGACGACAAAACCATGGAAAATGTTGGATAACAGACCTTAGGTCTGATATCTCGAAAATTTGCACTTATGGTCATACTGCTTGACTGGATTTTTGTTGTTCATCGATCCCCAGTCAAAGACGAAGTCATGTAATTCCCGGAGTTTTGAAATTTGGCATGGTTGTTGGTTGGCACCTACATACAGTACATCACACTAAAACCCCTGAATTTCGAAACTCCGTGAATTATTGAGTGGATAACCTTTTTTCACATTTGACCAGGCTATATTAGTACCACCTTCCTACCGTCTTTGCGTGTTCTTCGCGCCATAGCTCTCACGGTTCCCATTCCACGATTGGTTATCGAGAGGAAGAGATCGTATGACAGGTCGCGTGATTTCTTAGTCGCAAAAATGCAACACTCAGTTTTTAGTGGAATAGTCCAGGCAATGAAGGGAAAATAGGAAACAAAAATCGAGTAGAAGCCAATTTTGGCACAGATGCAGGGGAAGGTGTTCTGACCCACATACTAAAAGTACTGATAAAGGTCTGACTCCTAAAGGTCAATTTTCAAGTTTTTCGCAAATAACTCGAAAACTACGGCCTCCACCGAAAACATGTCCATATACTAAATTAATCTATATGGAATTCCCTACAGAAAAGACCCCATACATTTTTTCACTAGGACCAACATGTGAGGATGTAGGTATGGATGGTGAAAAATGGAAATTTAAAAAAAATTGTGTTTTACTGTTATAAATAAAGTCTTTGTTCTCAATATATAGTAAAACAAGTAATACAAATTTAAAAAAAAACATGCATTGTCATCATCGTCGTCGCCGTCGTCAGTAGGTACTCCATTTTTGCATATGCCCAGGCACGCGCCACAGGCACCAGAGCAAGAAACGCGTGCTTTGCGGCAACCGCACCGCCACCCACATCCAGTAGTACATTGGCAAAATATAAGTAGTGTTGAGTTTGAGAACCGCAGGGTCTTTTGTGGTTACTGGAATTAGCTCCGGAGCATCTCCCCTGAGCCCAACCCCATTGGGTGGGGGTATGGGGTTGTTGTGCCACTGTTATATCTATACGAAAGCAATCAGACTATCATAAGTCAGACAAATCGATATTTGATTTATTTGAACCACTGTGTAACAACTATACGTAAATAGAAACGATTTACCTACCTGTAGATACACCCTGAGCGAGTGCTGTTTCGTAGCTCCTCTTGTAGGAGGAAGAGTGGCCATTCCGGTCTTGGCCTTCGTAGATGCTTTTATAAACACTGCATGACGTTTCGTCCTGCTGGCGCTTGGAAAATAGCTAGAAACAGTTTCTCGCCACCTATTCAGCATCCCCTGGTGATGACGAGGGAGTGGTAAATGTCGTAGATGCACTCACTGAAATTGTGGAGAAGGAGGATCGAGTTGGCATATGGAAGCTGTTGGATGCGTCGTGCAGAAAACAATTTAGTTTCCACCTTCTCATGGCCTGGCTTCATGATGTAAATATTGCTGCCTGATGATGGTGCCAAACCAATAAGGAGACAACTAAATCAACATCCTCCCCAACTATTGCTAAAGTTGGGTGCACAGCAGATTTATCCAACCCACACTTTACAATAGTGCCATCAGCATCTCCTGTAGCAGCAGTTGCTTCAATCCCTGCTGCTGTCATCTTCTGGGTGAGCAAGTAGATCAGCCTAGTTTTTTTCTTCTTCATTTGCAAGAAAATGCTCCTGTTGAACTGTAATGGTAGTGCTTTCGTGAAAGTTTATGTCACCTGAAGTTGTGAGCCCTTTTCGCTTCCGTTCTGCTCGTTTTGTGCTATTGACATCACCGTAACCGTCGAAAACCACAGTGCACTTTCGACCATAATGTTTCAGTACGTAGGCGATGTACTGTTCAAAAATTGAAGGCTTTAAGCTCACTCCCCATTTTACACGTGAAGAAGAAAACCACCATATATATTACATTGGTGCTTGTAGTAAGATCGAGAGTTGCGTTATCCTCTACTGGCAAAGAATCATAGAGGGTTGATTTTTTTTCTTTTCTCATTCCACCTTCGTTGAACAGAGCCAAGGGGAATGGAGTTAGTTAGTTCATACGTCAATATCTCCGCTACATCATCACTACGTTATCGTCATTATTTGTTGCTATGACAGTTCTTTGGAAAATTGTCAGAGGGTTACTGTCATAGCAATAAAGAATGGGGATGTAGCAGAGCTATTGACGTATGTACTAACTCCATTCCCCTTGGCTCTGTTCAGCGAAGGAAGAATGAGAAAAGGAAAAAAATTAACCCTCTATGATTCTTTGCCAGTAGAGGATAATGTAACTCTCGATCTTACTACAAGCATCAATGTAATATATGGTGGTTTTCTTCTTCTCCGTGTGAAACGGGGAGTGTGGTCAAAGGCTTCTTCAATTTGTGAACAGTACATTGCCTAGGTCGAAAGTGCACGGTGGTTTTCGACCGTAATGCAGCACAAAACGAGCAGAACAGAAGCGAAGAGGGCTAACAAAAACTTAAGGTGACATCAACTTTCACGAAAGCACTACCATTATAGTTCAACAGAGCATTTTCTTGCTAATGGGGGGAAGAAAAAAAAGGTGATCTTATCTACTTGCTCACCCAGAAGATGACAGCAGCAGGGATTGAAGCTGCTACAGGAGATGCTGATGGCACTATTGTAAAGTGTGGGTTGGATAAATCTGCTGTGCATCCAACTGTAGCAATAGTTGGGGAGGAAGTTGATTTAGTTGTCTCCTTGTTGGTTTGGCACCATCATCAGGCAGCAATATTTACATCATGAAGCCAGGCCATGAGAAGGTGGAAACTAAATTGTTTTCTGCACGACGCATCCAACAGCTTCCATACGCCAACTCGATCCTCCTTCTCCACAATTTCAGCGAGTGTGTCTACGACATTTACCACTCCCTCGTCATCACCAGGGGATGCTGAGCAGGGTGGCGAGAAACTGTTTCTAAATATTTTTCAAGCGCCAGCAGGACAAAACCTCAATAGGCATTGCTATACAGCGTTTATAAAAGCATCTACGAAGGCCAAGACCGGAATGGCCACTCTTCCTCCTACAAGAGGAGCTACGAAACAGCACTCGCTCAGGGCGTATCTACAGGTAAATCGTTTCTATTTACGTATAGTTGCTATAGTGTTATAGTTGTCTGACTTATGATAGTCTGATTGCTTTCGTATAGATACAACAGTGGCACAACAACCCCATACCCCCACCCAATGGGGGTGGGCTCAGGGGAGATGCTCCGGAGCTAATTCCAGCAACCACGAAAGACCCTGCGGCACCTGAAGCGATACTCAAACTCAACACTACTTATATTTTGCCGATGTACTACTGGATGTGGGTGGCGGTGCGGTTGCCGCAAAGCAGGCGTTTCTTGCTCTGGTGCCTGTGGCGCGTGCCTGGGCATTTGCACAAATGGAGTACCTACTGACGACGGTGACGACCATGATGACAATGCATGTGTTTTTTTTAAATTTGTATTACTTGTTTTACTATATATATTGAGAACAAACACTTGATTTATAACAATAAAACTCAATTTTTTCAAATTTTCTATTTCCTCCCCTCCATATCTCCTCACATGTTGATCCTAGCTAAACAATGTATGATACCTTTTTTGTAGGGAATATTATATAGATTACTCAAGTATATGGACATATTTTCTATGGAGACCGTACTTCTCGAGTTATTTACGAAAAACTTAAAAATTGGCCTTTAAGACCTTCCCCACCTTAGCTCGTCCCCCACCCATCAGTACTTTTAGTAAGTGGTTCAGAACACCTTCCCCTGCATCTGTGCCAAAATTGGCTTCTATATGATTTATTTCCTCTATTCAGCCATTTTTGGTCTTCGTTGCCTGAACTAGAAGCTCACAAGTGTCTGAAACATCGCCGCGGTTAAAAAGTGATGCAACATGTTCTATTTTCCACGCGACGCGACTGTCGCAGGGGAAAAAAAGTGAAACACAGAAATGAATTGGGGCTAGCACACTCGTGCGATTATTAGTCTCGTTCATTCGAAGCTCGACGGAGCTGATTCAAGGTCTCAGATAAATGAATAGTATGTTAACGTACCTTCAAGTCATGATTCCAGAAGAAAAAGTACCCCCCTCCCACAGTCCGTTGCTCACTAAGCCACATATAACTATCACACCAATATTATTATTGTTTTTAGATAGGAATTTAAGGGGAAAAACGCTGCAAATTATGACACAACGGTTTATTATTTACCTGTATAGATGCCCCTTCTGCGTAGATCACTGTTTTCTGTGGTCAGTACCTACCCTCGTGCTCCCCCCTGGAAAGCCCTAAATCTAGTACTAGAACCAGCCCGGGAATTACAGTTTCATAAAAATGCGATGGATTCAGTAATTAATAATTATTTGTTGCTGTTCATGAAGCATAAGGTAAAATTATGAACCGTTGTGTAATAATTTACCTGTATAGATGCCCCTTCTGCGTAGATAGTATAATAAACCGTTGTGTAATAATTTACCAATAATACTCCAACGTACCTAATAATACTTGTTAAAGTTTCGAAAGTGCTTATCCGCAAAATCCAAAAGATCCATCATTTTTCAAATGAAATAATATCATAGAACTACCAACTCGACTTCATACAGCCATCCGTGATTATAATCAGGTGCTCCCTAGCGATGATATTTGGGCCGGATTCATACCATTTGACTCACGATCATGTTGACGAAGCTTTTCGGTGCAAACGAACGTCTGGTCGTACAATCCTCCGGGTGATCTCAAAAAATTCTTTAGCTCAAGATCAATTTAAAGACGTAAAAAAACCATACCCTTCTATTGGAAGTAGCTCGGCTACGGCGTTCTGAAAATTTCAACCCCTATTTTTCACCCCTTAGAGGTGACTGACAGTAACGCCGAGCTTCGAGGACCAACTAAACCCCAAAAGGGACCTACAAACCAATTTTCATTAATTTTGGTTCATGTTAACTAAGAAAAGTGCGGCGTACGGCGGACAGACATACATTTTTGGTTTATTATTTTCAGTAATAAACCTTTGGAATCTAGTATGAGAAAAAAAAAATTCTCATCCCCCCTCAAAGTTTGATGGTTTACGTTTCAAGGTAAGTATGTAGAATCCGAAAATGCTATAAAAAAATTTCTGTCTGTCCGCCGAACGCCGTACTTAGCACTTATTAGTTACCATGAAAAAAAAGAGAAAAAAAGAATTGATGCAATTAGGGTTATAGGTTCCGTTCGGAGTCTAGTTGGTCCTCGAAGCTCGGCGTTACTGTCAGTCATCTCTAAGGGGTTCAAAATGGGGTTGACATTTTCAGAACGCCGTAGCTCGAAACTTTCAATATAAGGGTTTTTTAACGTTTTTAAATTGATCTTGAACTACAGAATTTTTTGAGACCACCCGGAGCATTGTACGACCAGCCGTTCGTTCGTACCAAAAAGCTTCGTCAACATGATCGTGAATCAAACGGTATAAATCCGGCCGGGATCATCACTAGGGAGCACCTGATTATAATCACGGATGGCTGTATGAAGTCGAGTTGGTTGTTCTGCGATGTTATTTCATTTGAAAAATGATGGATCTATCGGATTTTTTGGTATGTAGGTACTTTTGAAACTTGAACAAACGTTGAAGAATTATTAGACAATGGTAAATGATTACGCAACGGCAAATTATTACACGACGGTAAATTATTACCTACATAACGATAAATTATAACACAAAGGTTTATCTACCTAGAAGGGACTGGATTTTGTTGGTAGGTACTTTTGCAATTTGAACAACCTTTGAAGTATTATTGATGGTAAAATTATTAGGTACACAACGGTTCATTATACTATCTACCTAGAAGGGGCACCTATACAGGTAAATTATTGCACAACGGTTCATTATACTACCTATCTACGTAGAAGGGGCACCTATACAGGTAAATAGGTAACTTATCACACTTATAGGAATAAATTAAAGGAACTCGGAGAAGGAACAGAAGTCATAAAATGTCATACCTGCTTATTTAAAAAAAATATGCTGCCTGTGTTTTCAAAAGAGAACTAGGTACTGAGTAATGTTGCAGTAGATAATATATAGTAGACTAGTGGTAATACGACATTTATACCATTTCCAGTTGATATTTGAACCGTGTCTTGGAAAAATTTGATTACACACCCTCGAACTACTTAACTCTACAGTAACCATTTTGGTTTGTTAACCTTTTAAACATTTTTCGCAGAAAATTGAGCTATAGGAATTTTGAGCTGATCATTTTCAACAGCAAATAAATGCAGGGATAAGTAGGGAAAGAAAACTGGTTGTTTGACCAGACTCGAAATCGAAGCATAAAACCAAGAAAAAATCATTAAAACAACTGTGAAACATGGAGCTTGAAGGAAAATTATTCGAGCTCCATGCTGTGAAAGCTGTAATTTTCTACCTACCTTCCTTCACAGTCCGAAACGATGACGTTTTTTGCCGTCATCTAGTTAAAAAAAAGAAAAGAAAAAAGAATTTTGCCCACACTTGGAATTTTTGGAATATAAAGTATCGTAACCAAAAATAAAGTATAATAGACTGAAAAAAGTACGTCTCGCAACCCTGGAAATAATACATTGGTGCCCCCGCATGCGTGATCATTGGGCGGATTATATCATGTACCTTGTAGAAGCTACCTCTACGTTCATCCGATGATAGAATGCTCATAGAATTTTTGGGGATATTAAAATCACTGATTTTGTTGAACTGCCCTTTGGCTCCCTTTTGCCCCATAAGGGGATGCTGCACCCCCTTTTTTGGTTTATTATTCTGTGAATAATACACCTATGTATTCGCTCAGCAAAAAATTTTTATAACACCCCCTCAAAATTTTTTCTTTTCCGTTTCAAGGTGCGTAGATTCCAAAAATGCAATGTCCGTCCGCCGTCCGCCGTACGCCGTCCGCCGTCCGCCGTACGCCGTACGCCGTATCACGTGTACAGGCTTCATTTTCGGTCTAAAAAAGTCGTTCTTTCGCACACATGCTCCATTTGAGCCCTAGTTGTGTCCCGAAACTTTTCAGCCCGATCGGAATATACCCAGGGGTGTTATGAGTGAAAATGTGTGTAAAAATAGGTACTTTTTGCGTTTTAACAACATGTTAGTAACATGAGCTTTTGAGGTATCTTTTTCCATGTTTTTGAGGACGAGAAGACCGAATATGAAGTCGATTTTGACCAAAGACGCGGAAATTGAGGTTTTACCAAAGGTTCAGCTCCCAAAATTGGTTTTTTATGAGTCAAAAACCTGGAAAACTGTCTGAAATCACCATCAATGTGTACAATAACATTGGAAAAGTGTAAACAGGTGAATCAAGACCATTAAATGCCACTACCAATGATCAAAGATGATCTTAAAAAAAAAGAAAAAAGCGTACCTATTTCATGTTTTGGGGGCCAAAATTGGTGGAAATCATCAGAAATAGCTATTTCAATCATTCCACATGAAAGAAACAATACATTTAACAGCCAACAAAAATCTCTAGAACTCCAATAGAATAATAAACCCATGTGACAAGGACTTTGCAGCGTTTTTTGAAGTTGAGTCCTTTTGTTTAAATTTCATCATCAACGCAGTCACATGTGC
This sequence comes from Leptopterna dolabrata, assembly GCA_954871275.1. Lineage (NCBI taxonomy): Eukaryota > Metazoa > Arthropoda > Insecta > Hemiptera > Miridae > Leptopterna > Leptopterna dolabrata. The sequence goes on along the minus strand of OX940981.1, from coordinate 16,590,568 downwards.
AACTTCAACCAGATTCATTGTGGCACTGATCCAGTCGTGTCGCAAGTGTGCTTGCTACCTAACCCCGACCCGAGTTTCAGTGCGCGATCGCGACTGCGGCAGTCACCGCTGCGGAAAATCGCCAGAGTGCAGGGGCCTGAAGATCGAGGATGATTCAACAGTTTTTGATATCATTCCCCCACCCTACCTTAGGCAATTTATGGTTTTATTTATTTGCTCACATCTATCCTTGCCTACCAGTCAGTGTTCAGTATAACCTTCGAAAAACCAAACCAAACCAAATCGAAAAATCGCCTTGCCGTTGCTTTTGTATTGCCATTAGGTATGTTTGTGATATCAAGCCTCGTGGTCATATATCTCATCTTAGAAGCAAAATATTAGTAGTAGACATTTTTTGATACTTCCAGCTCAGACAGTTACTTTCCATGTTTAAAATCATCAAAGGCTTGGTGCCATCATATCTCTCCTGTTTGATCTCTCGTGCCACATCGTAATAAACTCAGGATTGTGCAGCATAGATCAAGAGCCCATAAGCCAGTCATTTGGTGTGGTTGGTGCGAGACTGTGGAACTCCTTACCTCTCCAAACTCGTTCCCTTCCCTCCATAACCCGGTTTAAAAGCGCTGCTAAATCTTTTATTGCCCAAAACAGTTAGCTGGCCCCTTCTACACGTCTTCTGCTGTCTTCCTACTTCCACACCCCCTCTCTTCGACATCAGTCGATCTCTCTCAGCTTGTTTATTGAATTCCAATTTTCCTAATTGTAGTACTTTTAAAATATTCTTTAGTATCTTACATTATTAATATTTCTTATGTTGTGTTCTTTTTTGGTATTTTTTCATTCTCATGAAACTTTTATTTTGTTCATCCACTACCTTTGTAAATAATGTACCTACACTATGATGGGCAGCAGCCCTATATACAATAACGATTTTACATTTACCTTCACCGTACTTAATTGGTCTCGAAATACGATCATTAATAGACGCTTATTGTGATGCTTTTTACTCGGGTACTACCCTGTTCTGCGTAGGTAGGTACCTATTGTACCTGTTACACGGGGATTTCGAAACGTCAAAAACCGGGTAACGAGGCAGTTGTGTGGTTGGGTGTTGGAGAAAACAGTTAGATAGTCACCTACTAGGTGGCTGAACTGAATCCTCAAGGGTAATCTTATCACCTAGCTCGAATTAAATTACCTTCCCCCTTCGCCACAAATCTCCGTACATTATTCCGATCAAAATGCGTGTACTCAGCAAAAGGCATGTCCACTGTTATATGGAAATATTTACACATACTTTTACATATATATGGTAGGTATTTAGTAAAGCCTAAAATCGTCTTCTAATTCAATTCATCGTTGTTAGTTTCTTGAGATATGATAAGATTAATATCCGTGGGTTGGGGTTAGGCATAAATTTTATTGGTAGGAGATTAGCACAGTCGGTTTAGGGATCTACGGTTCTATTATTACCTCTCAGCACTCCCGATCTTACTTTTACCTAACTTGTAAAAGCGTCCTCTTCAATTGGATTAGGTGCTGTGATGAATGTCAACTAATTGCCGACCTTTTCATCTTTTTAAGAGCGTTTGCGATACGAAACGAGTACCTAACTAGATAATGATGTGTATGAAAGAACGTAAACTCACAAAATAACTGGGCTGCCTATCGAGAAAACTATGTCTGTATTCGGAGTGGGCTCCGCGGGTTATGTGTTTCACGGTCGAGTCAATAATGGCGTTCTCAAAAATAACAATGATTGATTAATGATTATGTCTATTGCTTTATTAATTAATTTTTAAATACCAATTTTAATATCAAAATCGCAAGCAATACATTTCTGGTTTGAGCCCCCTCACCAGTATATTCTCTGACCAGTAGGGTAGGCCTCTTTCTGGTCCTGATTCAGGTAGTTTCCACTAGGGTCATGATTTCTGTATAATTTTTGTTTTCACTGTACATGACTTAGGTACATCGATTGTAAATTACATTTCATAATAGATTTTTGATGTATAATATATTGTGTTTTCATGTTTGTCAAATATAGGTTATATCCGTATTATTTATTTTATATATATCTTATACAATTTTACGATCACCTCTCATTCAGTTTTGTTCTTATTGATGGTTAAAAAAAATACAGCTTCATTGTAGGTTTCACTTTACATTGTAGGCTTCATTGTACATTTCACTTTAATAATGTTGTAAACTTTTAAAAAAAGTGAAAATGAATTGTCTCGCTCGCACAATATGAATTTTGGACTATCTGGTGTCGATTGACCTTTGAAAATTTGAAAGAAATCTGTTAAATAGAATAAGAAATACGACAGTACGACCTTGATGGCATTCATATATCCCTCCCTAATATTACCCTTCAAATTTCATCAAAGTGGTTGATTTAAACAGGAGCTATTTGTTTAATAAGGATGTCACATAGATTCCGTACCGTTTACAATGGTTCTCATTGTACCTACCTACCTTCACCATCAAGATCCGCGACCGCAGATTCCGGCTGAAGCCCAAGGATGTTTGCGATGACGGCAGTCTCGGGGAAAACCATCAGGGTCTGCATCACGTTCTGGCCGTTTGCCCTTTTTGTGAATGCGCGAGAAAGTGCTCTGCAAACGTCTGAATGTCGTGCACAATCCAGGGCCCCACTGAACAAGGCATCAGGAGTATACCTATACCTTTATTTCCTGGAAGTATGCAAGATAAGGGCGTTGTGCTTACTTGACACCTACTTATTATAATGAAACCCAATGGCGAGTCTACATCTATTTGATGTGAAGTGATGAGTGACTTTTGTGCGACATTACGATCTTATTGATCTTGTTGCGAAAAAAACTATTAGAGGATAACCTATTATTTTATAATTCAATTTTTTGAGGACTGATGTTCTGATTTATATAAGAGAGGTATAAGAGGTGCTGCATTTAAAAAAACTTGATTAATTGAAAATTAGATTCTACGTATATTGTAAAATGGCTAACTCCATGTAGAACAGTATTACTGTATATACATAAATAAATAAAAACCTACCTTCTGGGTAAGTAGGTACCAAGCCCCACCAACAGTACCTGAAACTCCTCAGAAAAATCAGTTTAAATCGATTGGAGTGAGCCGTGTTTCTAGGATTTCGCGTTTGCGCAGGCTTAGGCGGGTTCCTAATTATTCTTATTTTTATTTTATTATATTTATTTTTTTTAATTTCCTGCGCTGGGTAATTATTGCCAGCAATAATTCATCACTTTACAACTCCGATGTTAGGTAGACTTTTTTGTACAGATTTTTGGCCCACAAACTCACTTTTTAAAATGTCATGTCTAAACATTTTGGATCCACGGCAACAGATCCATCTTAAAAAAAAACAGGTCCCATAGAATCACCAACTCGAGTTTTCTAGAATCGGCATGCAGGTGTTACCTACTTAGTTCAACAATGAGCGTTAGTTCAAGGTTCAGCTGAAATTGCTCAGTTAATTAGTGAAGATCACCCCGTTTGGAGATAAATAAATCCAACAGAATGTTCAGAAATGAATAGACAATTCAAAAGGTACATTCACAATAAGTGTATCATAATGTTATTTTCCTTCAACTTTACTGGTATATGCAAAATGAACTTCAGATTTTGTTCCCGCACCATTTGACTGGAAATGACAGGATATGAATTTTCAAGCACATTCTTTTAGTCTAAAAACAATTGGGTTTTAAATTTGTATTTGTATGTTTAAATTAAAACAACAGAAGGCAAACATGGACGGGAGCGGCCCAAATTAATAATAATTATTAATTGATGGCAAAAATTTAATCGTTAGGAACATGAAGGGCAAATGATTCGGTATTGAAGGAATAGACTGGCCAGCAGAACGCTAGGAAATACTAACGTACTACTATTAACTACTAAAATGGTAATACTTGAAGTCTTACATGAAATAAGTCATAGAATTGGTCAAAATAATAAACCGTTGGTGAAGAATTTTCAGCTAGATAAATATCTTTATTTCCATTTGGGTCTCACTAATTTAGAGAATGGAGAAGGTGACAACGTTGCCCTCAGAGCGTCTACGAATGTGACCTACGGAAATCATAAGCGGCCGCTCAACTGTATTCCGATCTCATCCGCTGCTTATGGTTTATTACAGAGATAACTCTTGCAAACGAACCGAGTTCAAATATTGCACTGGTCACCTTTCGTATTTGGTTTTCGAATTCAATAAAAATGTCTAATTTCTTGTTGAACTACGGCTATGAAAGTTTTCTTTTTCAGTGGTGGATTTACCCTGCTTCCAGGTTGATCTCAAATGGAGCATCAGGGCGAGCATGCTGCAGACGGAGTGGAATCACTGCCCTCCACCTGGCGGCCTCTTTAGGTGATGTGACTACTCTCACAATTCTCCTCGACAGCGGAGCTGACTTCAGGGCTAGAGATGGCAAAGGTAGGGAGCCCGTTCACCTGGCATCCTGGGCCGGGCACCTCGCAGTCCTGGAGAAACTGGCCGACAGGGATCCTGGAGTCATCAATTGTGGAGTCGCGAGATCGACCGCCTCAGAAGACCTGGAGACCCTGGACTCCTGGAATCATTGTCACGAGGGCTTTGAGACCATTGTGAGAATCAACAAATTCAGATTTGTGACTTTCCTTTTTCCCTTCTGACATAAACCGTATAAGTACTAGATACCTCATATCCCCCCCCCCCCCCCCCCCCCGAAGAAAACCTTCTCAGCCTCAAAAAGGATTGATACCAATTTTGCCCGCCAAAGTAGCATGTAAGGCTGTAGCCCTGTCAACCAACAACTAGACCAAGAAGACCAAGAAATAGATTTTGTACAACTCCTCAGGGGCCTCTGAAGAATGGGTGCATGAAAAAAATCAACAGCCCCCCTCTCCCACCCCACTAGTGATCGAGTTATGGGGGTGGGGTAAAAAAACCCTACTTGTTCTGTCGTGTAAAGAAGTGTTCTTGGTTGCTTCGAATTTTTCGATTTTCTTGGGGTCCCCAGATATGTTCACTCACTAAAAGCGTCCAGGATTAAATAGCGTTGCTAGGAGCAAGAACTTTTGCATATGCATTTCAATTAAATTTCAGATTCCTATAGAGCTTGTAGATGGCACTACACCTCTCCACTTGGCGAGTATGAGAGGACATCTCCATTGTGTGGATTTCCTCTTGAGGCGGGGCGCAAACGTCGAGGCTCAGACAGCCGACGAACTGACGCCCATAGACGTTGCTGGTCTCCACATGGCAATGGAAGGAGCACAAGAGAACCATTCGAAACTTAGTGGCGGCGACATGCCTCAGGTGCATTGAAACTATGCCAACAATGTGTATGGTATACGGGAATTATTAGTTGAGCAGTTGAGTGAATAGAAAACACCTTGTTGTATTTATAATTGTACCTTGTTGTAGATTGTACTGGTATCGCTAAGGGAATAGAATATTAGAGCTCAGTTAATAACAATTTGTACAATTTATTATTTATTACATTATTTAATTTCTCTGCAATTTTGCAAGTAATTGTTTTTTCTTCTTTCTTTAGGAAGAGAGTGGTGCGAGATTTAGGGCCGTTAGTTCTCATATTGCTGATATCTCAAAGAAGAAAGGCGAATGGCAAAACCGCTTGTTACAAATATACAAGGAATTGGTTAATTGTGGGGCCTCGATGCCAAAGGGAAGGGTCTTGAGGGCAGCAGAGCTGAGATCTGCGGTTCAGACGAAGAAGACGACAACGCCCCTCCACAGCGCCGTCAAAAGTGGCGATGTGGAAGTCATTAGGTTCCTGCTGAACTACGGCGCCTGTCTGATGGCCTGGAACTCGGAGGAGGAGACGGCACTCCACTTGGCAGTTAGGGAGAGGCTGTACAACCCACTGAAGGAGATGTTGTACTGGGATGCCAGTCAGATGGAGAACGAAGAAATACACTGGGAATCAAAGGTAACTTTTTTTTAGGAATCAACAAAATAAAATTACGTAATGACCACGTATTCCATGAACAGCATAAGTTTGATTACTAACCAACCAATGTTTTATGTATCGGTCTACAACTATGCCCCTAGTCATTATACCTACTGCTTTCAAGGTGGATGTAAGAGACGGCCAGGGCCGGACACCTCTTCTATTAGCTGCTGAGCTTCAGTGGGCTGATGGCGTCGCCCTGCTCCTGGAAGAAGGTGCTGACGTCACGCTAACCTCAAATAAAAACGAAACTGTTCTCCATTTTGCTGCCCGGCTTGGTGACGAACGAATGATGCAGGAGTTCCTTCTTGTTCCGTCCTGTACAAAGGTGAGGGACCTCAGAGCTTGGGGAAGTAAACCAAAAAGGTACCTGAAGTGTCAGGTATCTCACTGCTTCCATGTATAATACAGTAACAGGTATGTTAAGAGCTAGATCTGTTATAGTACACACAACATAGAAACGCTAATAGAAGCATTTTATCACCATCAGTGAGCAAGTTTTTTCTTCTGCTGTCAACTTTTTTATTCCGTGTAAACTCCAGTGTGTCTGTAGTAGAAACCTCACAAAATTGATCAGCACGAGTTCGGTGCTACATACATAAACTCCTACCGTTTGGCCTAATATTACTATTCTGAACCATTTCTCGGGTTTTACAGATATTAGAGCGAACAGATGAGCAGCATTACACCCCAGTGTGCCAAGCTGTAGAAAGCAAGAGCTTGGAATGCGTGAGAGCACTCAGTAGCTACAAAGCCAACTTAGCAGTCACAATCCCTGGCAATGTGACGATGCTGCACAAAGCTGCTGAAAACAACTCACCAGAAATCATCGCCTACCTTGTCACCGACGAGTTGGTCCAGCAACAGGATTTGGTGAACAAGGTGTGCAAGCTCGAGAAGGGCGGTGTGGCTCCTATACATATCGCAGCCCTCAAAGGATATCACGAATGTGTTAAGGAACTCATTAAAGGTCGAGTCGAACGACTGTTTTCATTCTAACTGCTTTCATTATTGATATGTCTTGTGCGTGGCCCAAGTCTGAACACATTTAGTGATTGAGACATGTAAATTTATGTTGAGACGAGAAGGTTAGCTTCAACAAACTCTCGTCCATTGTTTATGTAAGTGTATTAGTTGTCTGACTTCTGTTGATGTCTTGTACGATTCTGCAGGTGGTTGTGACGTTAGCGTGGTAACCCTAGAGGAATCCTTCAGTAGCAGCACTGCATTGCACTTAGTGGCGCGTCAGGGTCACTTGGAAGCGATGGAGCTGATCCTGTTGAGGGACAGGAAAACCCATGAAGCTCGTGACAAAGACTACTGGACGCCACTACACGTGGCCGCAGCCAGGGGTTAGTTTCTGCTACAACACTGTCTGGTATAAATGTAATATTTCGGGCTGTAGTTCGCGGTTCTGTACCGAAATCGCTTTCATATACAAAACTAGAGGTCATTAAAATCTGCAACAAATGATAGAGGAATTAGGAAATGGTGCAAAGAATGGTACATATTAGGGGCCACTGTATGTTCGGCAGCTTCGTATACCAGGTTATCACGAGGATGAGAGAGTACAAACGCCTTTTTTTCAGGTCACAGTCAGTGTGTCAAAACACTACTATGGTTTGGCGCCGACTTGGGTGCCGCTGTCCGTGACGAGTCAGCTAAACGGACTGCTGTCGACCTCATTATGCTGTGCATACCTCAACCCGTCGATTTCCTCGAGGACATTCTTGACACTTACATCGAATTTGAAGGAGAATCTATGAAAGACGAGAATGCGTTAATCACCATAAAATACGATTTACTGGTCCCCGACGATAGGTAGGATCTTTGTGGGTACACAGTTTGTTAAGATGTTGAGGGTGTTTATGTACATGACTTGATGTGTCCAGTAGAACTCTTTGCGCATCAGCAGACAATATTATTTCGATTACAATTAAATTAGTAGGTGGCCTTCAGAAACCTAAACGTCGAGTTCTCGAATCAGAACTGGCAGAGTAGAGCAGGGGACAAGCGTTTGAAGTTCGCACAGGCGTGTTCTACTGTGCCAGTGGATAATGGCAACTGGTATCGTTAGTGGTATATGGGTGGGTACAGGTTCACACGTAGTGCAGGAAGCCATTTAGAACAAGGTGGTGGGGATCCACGAAAGATATATAAGGTCATTCAAACTAAAAAGAAGCTTTGTTAAAAGTGGCAAATTTGTTCCAATCCTTCTATGCAAAACTACCTATTACTTGAATAGTAGTTTCTGATAGTACAGACATTATAGGACAAAAAGAAGGACATAAAAGGAGAGCAGGTTATACGGAACATAGCATTTGTTGAAACACATAAATTAGTTTTTAGGTAAGCGCCTACTGATTCACATAAGTAATTGACTAAACACTAACCCATTAACAATCATTGTCGGATTACCCTCAGGTGTGAGCGCCAGCTGAAAGTGATGAATGCCCTCCTCAACTGCGATAAGATCGACACAATCCAAAAACTCCTCCTCCACCCTGTCATCGAGACGTTCCTCTACCTTAAATGGCAGAAACTGAGGGTGTTTTTCGTGGTGATCATGTTCTTATACGTGATAATGACTGTATCATTGACGATATACGCTCATCTAATGTATGTTGAAAAAACGTCAAATCCGTTTTTCCTCGATTGCGCCAACGTCGCTAGCTGCGCGTTGATATTCTTCGACTTCATCATTCTTTTTCTTGTAAGTTAATTCTGACTAACCTAAGTTGGAACCAAGGCCTTAGTAAGCTAAGTTTACATATAAATAGGTAAAATACGTTCCTACTTGAGTACTTGTAACACTCATTGATGTCGGAACAGGAAATAATGAACTTGATACAATTGCGTCGTTTCTACATACGAGACGAGGCCCTCATCAAGTGGGGGATGATTATAACGAGTTTCGTGGTTGGTGTAGCTGATCCGACAAGCAACTGGACGAAGTACGTGGCAGCAGTTGCTGTCCTCCTCAGTTGGATAGAACTTCTCTTCCTCCTCTCCAGATGCCCATCCTGGGGCTACTATGTTCTCATGTTCTCCAGAGTCGCTGTCAACGTTCTTAAGGTACCTGTTCCATAAATCTGTTGATATTTGTTGTAAATGATCGTTCATAGTATGCTTGACCATGTCATGTTTATGGTGTTGGCTATGACTAGTAGGTACTGCCGTCCATGTCAGGTGGAATAAACCGATTCCCGTGAGATCACTGAAGTTGAGATACTCGAGCGTGGTTAGTGCTTGGGTGGGTGACACGTCCATGGCGAACCCCTCTCCACTCAAGGGGGTGAGGAAATGAGTAGCCAAGTAAAGAGCGAAATAATCAGATCGAATTTTGATCCTCTCGTTGGAGGACAGCTGGTCACATCCGTGATGCTGGCAGCGCAGTCGGGCGAAAAGCCCCAGCCTGGAATGCCTGTTGACTTTACTTTTTTTTTTGTTTACTGCCGTCCAAAGGCAAAACGCCTCATCTCCAAAAAAAGATGAATTTAAGAGAGTGCTACAATGTTTTCCGTCCCAATACGTTTCTAAAATTATAGATACACTGATATTGTCCTAATTGGAGATACTGTTTTGTTATTTCAAGCCATTACCTGCCTTTTAGAAAGAAAAAATCTATGAAACTGCCCATTAGACACCTGCCTACAGATAGAACTAATTTAAACTTCACCAATGGAAAGAGGAACTTCGAAGAGGAATTTAGAATTTTTCTGAGATGAGGCGTTTTGGCTTAGGACGTCAAAGTAATGTTGTGTTGTAAAGTGCAGCTAGTAGGTAGGTAGTTACGCAGTCTGCGATTACCTTATGCAAGATGTTGCTTTGGATTTAAATGAACCGTTCAGCTAGGTACCTATTCCTTTATATTTTTCCAGGTTCTAAGTACGTTCGTCCTTCTTTTCATTGGTTTCACCTTCTCATTCCTCATCTTGTTCGAAGGGACGGAACCTTTCAGAAACTTTTTCGAATCCTTCATCAAAGTCCTTGTCATGACTTTGGAGTTCGACTACCAAACCATGTTCGAACCTGTGAAGGACGTGACAGCTTTATCTGTCACTGGTCGTCTAATCTTCATCTCGTTTGTGATCCTTGTCTCGATCGTCATGATGAATCTCATGCTGGGTCTTGCCGTCAGGGACATATCCGTTCTCAAAGCTCAAGGTAGGTACCTGCTATAATTTTTCCTTATTTCAACTAAAAAAAGCATGATTTGCACCTGTCTGTTCTGCTCTCCAAAGTAAAATAGCCGTAGACTCAATTTTTTCCAATTTAGAGATTTTGGTATGGCTGGATTCGTATCTTAATGACCTATTCTGGTGTCTAGTTGTAAAAGTTGGGGAAATTTCCCTAAAAAAGTAATTCAAGGAAAATGTCTACGGGTTTTCGAGTTTTTGATGGTTTCCAACTGTGAAGCGCAGTAGTAGTTCTTCCAACAAATAAAAACAGTAGATCACAGGCCTATGGTGTTAATTCACTGGAACACTGAATTTAATTTAATGGTCATCAGGACGGTATTGTTTTTCTTTGTTGTATCCCTCTCATAGTTTTCTGAATTCGTCAGGCGGTACCGTTTTTCAGTTTTGTGATGAGCGCCAAAAGGCTCGAGTGATCGACCGTAGGTGGATCGCGGTAAATCGAATTGTACATGGAAAAAATAAAGGTACTGTTTTTCTCTTTGGGAAAGGGGTGAAAAATTGCAGCAACTACAGTGGGAAACAACCTTAGCTTGAGCATCCAACGAAGAAAAGCAGTAGCAGACCCTCTACCGTTTTTTGAAGCAAAATTTACCTCATCTTCTACAACGGAGAAAAATAGTTGCTTACATACATTTATGTGTATTCTTCCAAAATTGATGCGCCTTGCTGCTACAGACGTAGAAACTAAACTTGGATCAGTGGCAAAAAAAATCATTGGAAAATTTGGAGAATGCACATTTTCCACTATAAACTTTACCTGCGTTTTTCTCAAAACTAGATTTCCTTGTTCTGCGACCCTCTTGCTTTGGACGGGTTTATGAAACTAACTAACATAGTGTGAAGTACCTAGCCAGCGAAAGTGTGTTACAAAGTGCACAAGGAGGCTAGTTCCTAAGACATGATGTAGGTAACCTTCTAAAAGCTTATTTACTATTTTACCCACATTTTACATTAAATTTTGCAAGCTTCGTTACCATTCTTACGGATCTTGGTGGTCGTCATATCCTGTAATCCCATAACGTAAGGTTGATTCAGTTTCTATGTACGTTTCAATGAATAAATAAAACGATGTATTTGGTTAAAATCACTAGTTAGGAGCACCCTGATCAGTTGAGTGAGCATTGTAGCCAATAATTGATTCAGCCAGACGCTGGTATTGTATAATGAGTTATCATAAATACAATCTCCCAGTTGTCCGTTAGCATTTACAAACGTCACAGAAATGAAACCTGAATTCAACTATGACTATAGGTAGGACCTTGAGAGTTCTTAAGCTCATGTAGGCTTCTGTACTTACTTAACAATTGATACACCTACTGCTACAAACTGAATCATGCTACCCAGGTAAGACCCAGCGACTCGTGAAGCAAACGCAGTTCCTCAGCCTGTTGGAAAAAGTCGTTTACAACCGAACGCTTAAAAGACTTCTGCCACTCAAGATCTACAAGCCGTTCGAGAACAGGCGTGCAGTGGATGACAAGATCATCGTCCGTCCTGCGAAGCCAATCGAATCTATCAACCATACGCTCCCCAAAAACCTCCGGGAAGCAGTGATTGATTCGGTAAATGATAACGCTGATAGTATAGTCAATAATTATTATATTAGGCACCTGTTTATGTAATGATATGTGTCGGCTGCAGGTTGTGGCACGCGTTTGTGTTGTGCCTCTGATGTGGTAACTTTATGGTACTGACTCAGTGTTTGAAAACTCGCCTTTTGCAGATTTGGGCTAAAACTCAGGAAAACGAGGTGGAAGTGACTATCAATCTACAAGACATTAACCAGAAGATAGATGACCTGGCGGATAGAGTCAAACACGGCTCCTCGTCGTCTTCGTCGGAAGCAGAGATGAGTTATTTTCAGCCGCTCTTGTCAGTTCTGAAGGACATGCAACAAGAACAAGAGGAGATGAAGGCCATTCTCGTCGATCTCAAATCAAAACTGCCTCCAGACACAACGAACATGAAGAAAGCCTTATTGCCACAAGGCTGGTCAGGGATTCCTCCTTTGAATTTCACCTGATGGGCCGCACCTGCCATCAAATCGCGATTGGAATTGTTGTTTCATCTCAAATCAGAAAAAAGATGTAGACGAGGGTCGACGCACCTTATAATGAGGTACCTCCTACAGTTGATATCAGCTAACTCGTATGTCAAATTCAAGATTACCTGGCCGCAAAAATTAGTCTAGGTGACCCACTCGTTTGGGACGGCCTCCATTCAAAGCCACTGGTCCCCTAGCGGAATCTGCCCAACATAAGAATTTTAGATTAGTCAACGAAATACTGCAGCTCCCATCCCAATTCGCCCTCTTGGCAAACCTGAGTGCTACCTTCCACTTGTCGAACCTCTAGAATACAAGGGGCACATTTGAAAAAGGTTAATAGAAATAGGTATTTTCGGGAAGTATCGTACATAGTACAGACCCCTGAATTATTGTGCAAAATATATTTATCATTCACCGGGCAACACTAATACGATTCAGCTCTTGGCTGTGAATCACATTTACTGAAGGTGTGGGAGGTGGAGGTTAAAAAATCTATTTTTTCAAGCTCGATTCTGTAGGTTCTTCAAAACATGTTGCATATCCTTGTAGGTATTACTTATTGACACTAATGTACTTATTCCGAAGACTGATAATAAATGAGCAACTGAGATAGAATGAGGGGAATTTCGGGTTGATAACTGGTAATACTGAAAATGGTGCCAAAATGATAGTGATAAAATAATAATCGAAATAATAATATCGGGTTAAATAGGAACGGATTTCCCAGTTTTTAAGTACCTTTGTTTCCTGTGAGACCTTCAGATCTCGGGAATCGATCTCTCTATCAAGATTATTATATTTTTCACCATTTTATTTATTTTTTTAATTGGTCGTTGGTCGGGACAAAATTTTTTCGGGCTTTTCCCAATTGTTCGTGTTCAAGACGCGTATCTAGGAACTTCAAGAATTAGAATTTAAAAACAAAAAAAGAATCTGTTCAGAAAAAGTGGAAACGAAGGGAAATATGGAAATAAAAGAGATTAAACGAAATTCGGAACTTTTATTTCAGGAGAACTCGGAAAATTTACGGACAATCACAACAATTTACGTAGTAAGGCGTGAAACCGTCTTTTAATTGTCCAAACGACTCGGAAAATGACTTAGTTTTCCTCAAAAATTCGCTTAAAGAAGCAATATGCGAATAGAAATTACGACATTTTTGACTTGAAAAAAAATTGTTGTTACACCTAAGAAATAATACCACAACTCATAGATCCGTTATCAGATCTTAGCTTTGGGTCTTTTCAGGTAGAGCCCATTGCACACCTGGCATTTATTCTTGGACTTGGTCATTTTTACACCCTTTTAAACAAATCAAGATGGCTCTGAACCAGCACCCTTTGGTTGGAAGTATCAACTGGGGTATCCCTATTCCCTCATCAACCTCTTAACGATTACTTCTTCCAAACCCAACAGTGAGTGCGGGCTGCCCACCTGAAGATTTGGGGGTTTCGCCTGCAGAACACGATATACGTAATTTGGAATTCACGATGTACTTATCCAAGATTGCATCTGAAAAGCTGAACTGCCTTATCTAACTTTTCTTGGGGGGTTATTTCTTATCATGTCTGCCTGGTAGGCTTACAAACGCGCCAGTGTATCCGACAGGTAGAAATCTGACTGAGTGATGGCAAGAAAATAAAATATTTGTTGAAACAAGAGAAGTGCGTAACAGGCCATCAGAACCAATAACTGGGGAAATGACTTTATGTTCCTATTCACCCCTTTTCCAGATCGGAATTTGCCTATTTGGGGGGAAATTTTCATAGAACGCCATTCATGTACATGGAATTTACATGTATAATGGATAATTACAAGCATCCTATTCCTAATTAGTTAATCAACCAACTTACTGCTTAATAGATTATCAAATAATATTACACTTACCCACCTTTTGAACACCCAGCTGTAGGCACAGGCAAGTTTGGCCTCCTTCTAGAAATCATCTGATAACCGTTTCTTTCCACCTAACATCGAGAAGAAATTAGATGTTCATCATATTCTAGGGGTTTCCCTAATTATTTATTGATTTAGTCGATTTCTGGTTATCAAAATATTTTTACTGGTCTACCTTGGTCAAAAATTGCTTATTCCTAGGATTTGTCTCTATTCGTCATCTCTTCCCTATTGACCCTGGTTTACGTTACTCCGTTCCTCATCGCTTAGGGTGTCTAATTTTGATGTGATGTGCCTCCTGTGTTTCAAGCCGGCGGATAATAGAGCTTCATTCACTCATGTACTTAAATTTGATATTATTACACATGCTCTGATGAAGTAGGTAGGAATAAAGCCCCGAAAGCTCGGCTGAGAAGAGATATTTTCATTTGCACACCCCGATCGTCGACTACCAACTTATATGTGTTCAAGAAAAGTTAATCCAGCATTTCCGGTGTATGGGTTTTCAGGGGTTTTAACAATCTCATAATCGTTAAATCACATAATCACATGATTGTTAAACACAACAATCGCAGCATATTCATTTACGTTACGTATACTGATGCATTGCTCAGAAGTTGGTAAGACTTCATGTTGTTATTTAGTTCAACGTTAGGTTGGTACCAAGGTAGGTGCTATTATATATTTATATGTAGGCAGGTGCAATAAATGGCATTCCATGATGATTTCTGTGGTACATCGTGCCTGTGTTAGTCCCTGACTGTGCGGAGCTGATGATTAGAATTAGTGTGTTGCCTGTTCGTTATTGTATAGACATATTTTTTAGTAGGTACGTGTCCAAAATATACTGTGTTTTCTGATATAGTTTCAACAGGTGATTTTTTTAAATGTAACCCTAGTTGAAGCTCTGCAAATGAGTGGTTTAGTTGGGAAGGTATGCACCAGTGGGGCTAATATGAGTGTTGGGAAATGTGGAATGGACGTGGGGCTGCTTTCGACATCAGACTCGGATTCAGCCCCCCTCCTCCCCTCCGAAAACCCCTGTATCGCATCACGTCAGCACCGAAATCTGCGTAGTTTGGCGGGAATAACAAAAACGCTCCTTGTCACGTGGGTTTATTATACTACTATGGACATACCTAATGAAATGCTGGCTATTCATTTACTGTTTCTTTCATGAAATTGAAATAGCTATTTTTGGCTATAATTGGTTTCCACCAATTATGGCCCCCCAAAAACTCGAATTAGGCTCCTGTTTTTGACAAATTATCTTTGATAATTTATAGTGCCATTTATTTGTCTTGATTCACCGGTTAATACTACTTCTATTGTTATTACGCAAATTTATGTTGATTTCTGAAAATTTCCCGGGTTTTTGAATCATTTAAAAAAAATAGAATTTTGGGGAGCTGAACTATCGTTGCAACCTCAGTTCTTCACTCATTGGTCAAAATCAACTTTTTATTCGGCCTTCTCGCCCTAAAAAACATGGAAAACGATACCTCACAAAATCCTGTTCACTAAAACCTTTGACAAAACCACGAAAACCCCTATTTTACACCCATTTTTCACTCACAACACCTCTCAGTGTATTCCGATCGAGCTACCGAGCTTCGGAGCACAACTAGGACCCAAATGGAACTTGTGTGCGAAAGAACGATGATTTTAGACCAAAATTTAAGGTAAATGTAAGGCTGGAACTTTGTTAGGTCCTAAATTCTTCGCTCATTGGTTAAAATCGACATCGATATTCGGTCTCCTCGCTCTAAAAAACATGAAAAACTCTACCTCACAAGCTTATGTTACTAAAACACCAAAAACCCAATCTGTATACCCATTTTGGTTTATTATTCTGTGAATAATACACCTATGTAATCGCTCAGCAAAAAATTTTTATAACACCCCCTCAAAATTTTTTCTTTTCCGTTTCAAGGTACGTAGATTCCAAAAATGCAATGTCCGTCCGCCGTACGCCGTCCGCCGTATCACGTGTACAGGCTTCATTTTCGGTCTAAAAAAATCGTTCTTTCGCACACATGCTCCATTTGGGCCCTAGTTGTGTCCCGAAACTTTTCAGCCCGATCGGAATATACCCAGGGGTGTTATGAGTGAAAATGTGTATAAAAATAGGTACCTACTTTTTGCGTTTTAGCAACATGTTGGTAACATGAGCTTTTAAAGTATCGTTTTTCATGTTTTTGGGGACGAGAAGACCGAATATGAAGTCGATTTTGACCAAAGAATAGAAAATTGAGGTTCTACCAGATGTTCAGCTCCCGAAATTGATTTTTTATGAGTCAAAAACCTGGAAAATCGTTTGAAATCACCATCAATTGGTATAATAACACTGGAAAAAGTGTCAACAGGTGGATCAAGACGATTAAATAGCACTACCAATGATCAAAGATAATTTATTTTAAAAAAAAGGAGCGTACTTTATTCGAGTTTTGGGGGCCAAAATTGGTGGAAACCACCAGAGATAGCTATTTCAATTATTTTATAAGAAAGAAACAATAAATAAACAGCCAACATCTCTGTATGTATGTCCAAAGGAATAATAAACCCATGTGACAAGGGCTTTGCAGCGTTTTTCACTCGTAACGCTTGGGTATATTCCGATCGGGGTGCAAAGTTTCGGGACAGAACTAGGGCCCAAATGGAGCCTGTATGCGAAAGAGCGCATTTTTTAGACCGAAAATAGATGTTTTGGTTTATTATTCTGTGACTAATACTTTGACTTACGTATTCGCTTAGCAACCATTTTTTCGGACACCCCCTCAAAATGTTTTCTTCGTGTCAATGTGTGTAGATTCCAAATATGCAATTTCCTTCCGCCGTATCATCCATATCCACTTTATTTTGGGTCTAAAAAATTAGTACCTACTTTCGCACACATGCTTCATTTGGGCCCCAGTTGTGTCCCAAAACTTTGCAGCCTGATCGGAATATACCCAAGGGTGTTATGGGTGTAAAAATAGGGTTTTTTGTGTTTGGTAACATGAGTTTGAGAGGTATCGTTTTCCATGTTTTTTAGGGCGAGGAATGAATGAAGATTTTATTTACTAACTTGCACAAAAATAGGAGGAGATCGTATATGAAATCGATTTTGATCAACGAGCGAAGAGTTGAGGTTCTAACAAAGCTTCAGTCTTAAATTTACCCTAAATTTTGGTCAAAAATCGTCTTCCGCACACAGGCTTCAGTTGGGTCATAGTTGCGCTCCAAAGCTCGGCAGCCCGATCGGAATACACCCAGGGGTGTCATGGGTGAAAATGTTCTGCAAAAATAGGTTTTCGAGGGTTTTTTGAGCTTTTAGTGAACATGAGCTTGTGAGGTATCGTTTTCCATGTTTTTAGGGCGAGGAGACCGCATATGAAGTTGATTTTGACGAAAGAGTGAAGAATTGCAGGTGTAACGAAGGTTCATCTCCCAAAATTCATTTTTTGTGAGTCAAAAACCTGGGAATTTGAAATCACCATAAATGTGTGTTAATAACACTGAAGTAGTATATTAACAAATGAATCAAGACAATTAAATGTCACTATCAATGATCAAGATGTGTTTTGGGGGGCCAGAATTGGTGGAAAACCTCAAAAATAGCTATTTCAATTATTGCACACGTAGGAAACAATAAATGAATAGCCAACATTTTTGTGGGTGTGTACCATAGAATGATAAACCCATGTGACAAGGACTTCGAAGCCTTTTTCACCCACTTAGGTTCATTTTCAACCCATCATGTAGCACCTTTTTGCAAGGTACGTTAGAATTTGAATTAATTTAAAAAAATACAGGTCCAATCTATTAGATAAAATTCATTTGGTTAAAATCATCTATGGATCAGCCCCCAGATGAATACTCAACAATTTGTTTTTGGTGTGATGTGATCTTCCATTTAGATGCGATGTTCACCAATATCCCAAACACTCCCTTCCCACATATCGCTATGTTTGAGGTTTTCGATGGCTATTCGAGAGGAAAAATGTTCTGTTTTTCATATTTAAAATCGTGATGGAAGAAAGTCTTACAAAATAAAAAGATAACGTCATGACGGAAATGTTGAGTGATTCATCTGATACGAACATACTACATATATATGTATAAGACTCTCCATACCATCAGTTTCCACAGGGTTCCAAGCTGAAGTGAGTTTTCCGAATCAGTATTCTAAACAGTGGCTCAAGCTACATAGGCGCGCGCGACGCAAAAAATTCGAATACCTAATTAGCAAATTGATAAAACTTTCAGATAGGTATCTATATATATAGGACATTAGAGAGGTCGAGGTGTTTTTACGATTTTTATATGTTTTTAAGACACATTTAAAATATGTTTATTTTTATGGATTTTAACCAATTAAGTGATTTGAAACGCGATTTTCAAGGTTTCTCTCCCCCCCCCCCCCCTCGTGGGCTTTCACCACACGTTGAGCCTAAGGCTTGTTTCACACGTATGTATACGGTTTCATTCGGTTCGGTACGTATTCGATTCGTTTTCGATTCGATTCCTGCCGCCGTTCGTTCATTCACATGCATGAGGTTCCTATCAGGTTTGTATTCGTTCAGGGATTTGATTTCCGAAAGTTCAGTCCACAATGGAGAGAAGTATGATTATTGCCATGTTGTTTCTCCACAGAAGAATGAAGAAAAAAAGAAGGAATACCAGAATTCATTGGGAGCACCCTATAATCACCAGACGAATGGAGTTTGGAGTGTTTTACACAATTTTCCCTAAGTTGAGGGAAAATGAAGATAAATTTTTCTGCTACTTCAGGATGTCCGTATCAGTTGATCCGTATCCACTTCATTAACATTAACACTCATTTTTGATAAAAAATCAACAAGAGACTATAGACAAGAGGAAATAAGTTGTTTCTTTCTGAACGAGGAAACCGAAACTAAACCTTACCTGAACCTTGCAAGTGTGAACGCGCGGTGGACTTTGTGTACCGTGGACTCGGATACGCTCAGAATTGAAACCGAGCGGAACCGTTTCGTGTCGAGGGGGCGTTCGGTGCTATGAGGTTTCTATTAGGTTGCTGTTCGGTCAGAATACGCACCGAATGAATCGGTTCACACGCAGTCGGCACTGCCGAAAACGAATCGAATACGGACCGAACCGAATGAAACCTTATACGTGTGAAACAACCCTAAGGGTCTACAGATCCTAAATCCGGCCCTGACTCTAAATGTTAAGTCGTGGGTTATGTTGGAATGACTAAAATTCGAAGACATGGCGGTATGGATCCGTGTGACATTGAAAACGAAAATTGCCCGATTGCTCGTTTCAAAAGGAAGGAGTAGGCACCTATATCGTGATTCTCAAAAACTTGAGGAAAAATTTTGAGAAGGAAATAGGAGTGGTCTGAAGTTGATTATTTTACTTTTTCGAAATGGCTAAGGACGTCGCGGTTTCAAATCAGTTCAAATTCACAATAGGCACCTTCTCGTTCCCGTCCACTTCCAATCGTGATTAAGGGCCTGCAGACCCTGTGTTGAAAACTATTTTCTATTTTTCTCAGGCTGTGATTTACTTACAGTTGTGGAAAAAACGTGTAAATTCACTATATTAGTTGGGGATTGCCCCTACGTCAACCGATCACAAAAATTCATCAAATTTGAACAAAAATAAAATTTTAAATTGGGCTAAAAATTGTTAAAATGAAAATGCCTTACGTAGGGGCCTTTTCGGAAGGCTAGTAAATCATGAAATTCAATGAACGCAGTTATAACTTGTAAAATGAGCGAGCAAAATGGCAAATAAATTTCAACGATTTTTGAAAAAGGGCGTCAAAATACGGGCTCAGGCTTCTGCTGCTCTCTGGCGGCAGGTAGTGAAAGGACAGCTGCTGGCTCTTATCATGGATGCTCCTCCCTATACTATCCATGCGTTCTGTCGCTGGAGGTTATTTTCAACGTCCTTGTTCAGAGAGTGAATGCGGTGTTGCAGCACTCCCAAAACGACTTGGCAACGCTGTAACGATGGGTCGGGAAGCTTTCCTCCAGAATAAGTTCTGAGCTGTTGCCTGTTGCTCAGCCTCCCCTCCTTCCACGTCAAAGCCAACCTCCTCTACTGCTTGGAAGTCAGCTTTGTTTTTTCTTAGTTTTACTCATTTACCATCCGTTTTCACAAGGATGGGTGAAAAAGGTTTGAGACAATAAATACGTAGGTATCTTTACAGTATTTGGAGAAAGTGGGGAAGGGAGCCAAAAATGCATCACATTGAGGTTGGATTTTCCCAATTATTTTGAGTAGGTACCTAATTGCCTAATTAAAGCTACACTCAACCAAAAACGTTTTTGATTCTTCATAGCTACCTACCTACCTTATCAGTTAACGAATTTTTATCAATTAAATGTTTCATTATATATATAGGAGTGGGGGTAATTATATTAATTCTCTAATTCTATCAGTATTTAAAACTGGGGAAAAAAAGTTTCATTATGTAAAAATTACGCGGATTTCCATTTCATATTCTAATTGAGTTGTGTGTGGTGGTTGTACAGGAGTGGGGGGTCATTATATTAATTCTCTAATTCTTGCAGTATAAAATCGGGGGAAAAAGTTTTCATTACGTAAAAATTACGCGGATTTCAATTCCATAGGCTAATCGAGTTACGGTGGTGGTTGGACAGGGGTGGGGGTAAGTAATTATATAAATTCTCAAATTCTAACACGTAAAATCCGGGAAAAATTTGTATGATGTACAAATCATGTGAATTTCAATTAGAATAATAACCTAATTAATACCTAATTAAATTAATAATCTCATTCCTACAGTATAAATTCGGGGGGGGGGAAAGGTTTCATGAAGACAAAATCGTGGGATTTCCATATTTAGGCTTATTTGGTTACTGGTGGTGGATGAAATAATAGAATGAGGGTATTTATGTCGCACTGCGAGTTCAAAAGGGGCGTTTTCCAAAAGCGCCCCTTGTACTTTTTTTTTCTTTCTTAACTACTGTTAGAACCGCAAAAACGAGATCTACATGATAGTACAACAGGCGTTTTGAAAACACCAACTGTCGCCAATAGACAGCATTATAAGCCTCTATGGAATATCGAGAAATAAGGGGAAGTATAAGGTAAGTAAAAACTGATCGCGTTTTTCTCGGAATTTTGAAATATCGTTTAGCGCCCCTTGTACTTACCAAAAAGTGCCCCTTGTGAACTCGCAGTGCGATGTGAACTCCATCTAATTCGTAAATTATTACACAACGGTTCATCTACCAAGAAGGGGCTGGATTTTGTTGATCGGTACTTTTGCAACTTGAACAGCTGTTGAAGTATTATTGATGGGCAAGTTATTACACAACGGTTCATTATACTTGACCACGGAAAACAGTGATCTACGCAGAAGGGGCATCTATTTCACTCCACATCAACAATTTTCCTACAGAACTTCATTATTTGCGTTTCTTTTTGCCGTTTTCGTTACTGTTTGTCATCGACAGAATTATTTTAGCAACATTTAACTCGTGATTTAGGTAGGTAGTAACGAGTGCGGAGTTATGTACTAACCTACGGAGGGTCTGCGATCTACATAACACGTACCTATAGAATAGTACATATTATATTATATAGACGGGGAGCTGTGATCTGTAACAGAAGGATATTCTGTACAAAATAATGAACCGTTGTGCAGGGATTTGCAGCGTTTTTCACTACCTATTCTGCTCGAACTTGTTGGTTGGGTAGGTACCTACATAATATTATAGGAAATCCTCGAAAACTTACCTTGTGTGGCGCATCATCAGTCTCTGACCCATGAGTTATTTTGTGAGGTGCTCTTACGTTAGGTAAGTGTTTTAATTTTGAGAGGATTTTTACTGGACATTTAATGGTATGTAAATCAATGTGTGATCAATAAATGTATCGACTGAACACAAAGTAGGTACCTACCCATGTGAGACGCATTTCATAAGAAATGACCTTCCCGCACGAAACAAACAATTTAGGTACTCTCACACAGTGTGCGAAATTTAATTTCATTTTTATGTACACGTGTACTTCACTCAAAATTAAACATGACTTCTCTAAAGATCGATTACACACTGCATAACTCTTAAGTGTTCTATTTATCGTATTAAAACAGTACTACGACAAATTATCTAACATGATTTCAAATACCTACTTTCAATAATTAAAATACCTTTCACTACCTATTTAGAGTTCAACGATAATAGGAAGAGGATTATTAGGTAGTAACAAATTACTTCTCAAATGTGTTTAACGTTTTATTCAATGACTGAAATTTAAACAGATAAACTAGAACGAGCGACTACTAGTGATTCGACTTGACGGATAAAACGGACGGTAACCCCTATAGGTATGCGGAATAGGATAAAAGTGTGAACCAAAGTACTAACATAATGACAAAATATTACCTATATAAATGACAGAACTACGCTTTGGAACTTGATTATAAATATACCACAATTCATACTTGACACTTTTTCTCGAGTAGTATCTGTTTGGTACAGGATCTGAAGAGCTCTGGATTTGTTCAGATTAGGTAACCTTGAATGGGTTGGATTTTACAGTGATATAAGAAAAAAAACTAGGAGACAGCGAAGGTATTCGTAACACTGCATTAGGTAGTACTCATACGAAGTGTACTTATGTACCTAATCGTAGTCATGATTTACATCATGAAATCGCAATAACAAAGTATGCTGTATAAAAGTAAATTGCAAAGCTCAAGAATAGTTACACTGCTCAAATTAGTCTGAATCTAGGTAGGTATTCGTAAATCCTTCAAGGTTCATGTTAATTTAAATCGGGGTTCTAACTCGCTTGTTGCTGTATACGACTGGAGTTGCTGGGAACATAATATGATGTCAACTTTGATCGCCTTCCTGAAAAAAACAATACACAATAGTAAATTTAATGTAAATAAAGTTTTCCTACATACTCAGATTTCAGGTAGGGTGCTACCTTCTATATTAATTTATTATAAATCTGTGCTAATCTGGCAAAACGTCCAATACAGCTGATTTTACAGAACAGCATGTCAAAGTTTTTCAGGTCCAGAAAAGCGCATTTAGAACCAGGAAAATGTGATATTACATCGAAACATTTGATTTGCCTCGAATATTAAGTATTACCTGATTTTTTGTCAGTCAAAGAAAGACCATTTGCTGAGAGATATCATTGTTAGGCAGATTCAGGATCGAGTGTTGTTTGGAAATTAACTGAGAACAGAAAATAACATAATCAATAAATTTTGTGTATATACTGATTGCAGCAATGAATTACAAATTTCAATGCCTTAGAAATACTCGAGTAATATCAATCGAGTATCTGCTTGGTATTTTGATTGATTTGATACCATATGCCACGCGTTGGGAATTTACACTATTTCTTACGTTTTTATTGAGGTTTCCTAATTTATAAAACAAACAAAAAACCTGAAATTATCTGACATCACCATAACTTTGTATAATAACACTAGAAGTAGTATCAACAGGTGAATCAAGACAATTGAATGGCACTATCAATGATCAAGATAATTTGCCAAAAACAGGAGCCTTATTCGTGTTTTTGGAGACCAAAATTAGTAGAAACCATCAAAAATAGCTATTTCAATTATTGCACATGAAAGAAACAATAAATGATCAGCCAATATTTCTGCAGGTATGCCCCAACAATGATATCTCCCACCAAATGGTCTTTCACTTCTTTATATTTCTTTTTCGTATTTTCGTATTTCTTCAGTTTATCTTACCTAACGTGATCTGTAACATTTAGTGCTTTGTTAAATTTAATTTAAATTCAGCTTTCTTTGTAATTTCAAACCTTATTACCGAATTTTCAAAGAAAATAAAGCTATTGCAATGGGTAACATTTTCAGAACATGAATTTTTGAAATATTTTTATAGGCAAATACGGTTCAGAGCATCCTAAGTTCATCCCTAGATGTTAGCAAACATTTATATATTATGTAGATTTATGTGCCACTCCAGATGATATCTGTCCTTGGGTAGGCACATGGTAAAAATTCCAGATTTCTCCAAAACGTTTGTATTGCCAAACGAAAGGATGAGTTCGAAGATGAGCAATTTTCAAATTCCAAGGTGGTCAAATTGGAGTTGTTAGGGGCCAAATTTCGATAAAAACGGCTAAAATTGCAAACAATTGATATAAAATCATTGGAAGTGGTACGGAAGGTTGAGTGAAGACAGAAAAACACCATTTCAGTTGTTTTTCACACAGAATAGGGGTCAGATTTTTATTTGTTGGGGTAAAAAATTTGTATTAATGGTAAAATCAATATTAATTCACCTGACGTTCTGTGGGGTGGTTAATGACGACGGAGGGACTGCCTCGACGATAAAACTATTTTTCTCAAAAGCAAGTGGGTCGAATTTGACGTTATTAGGGTCAAACATCGGTAAAAATGGCTAAAATCACGAAAAGTTACATAATCTCAAGAAAACTGGTATGGATTCTCGCTTTATCATCTTTTTACACAATATCAGGAATATTTCTTTGAAAATTCGCTCTTATAGCCATGCTACATGACAGGATTTTTTTTGAGCTGAACTGGCAAAACGTGGTAGGTAAGTCCAATACAGATGATTTTACAGGAGAGCGTGTCAAAGTTTTGCAAGTCCAGAGAAGCGCATGAAGAATCAGGGGAATGCGATATTACAGCGAAATATTTGATCTGCTTCTAATAATAAGAAGTATTACCTGATTTTTACTCAAAGAAAGACCATTTGGTGGGAGACATCACTGTCTGCCAGACTCTGGATCGGATGTTGTTTGGACATGAACTGAGAACAGAAAATAACATAAAATCAGTAAATTTACATTTCTGTAGATATGTCCAACGGAATCATAAACCATGTGACAAGGATTCTGCAGCGTTTTGGTTTATTATTCTGTGAATGACACACCTATGTATTCGCTTAGCAAAAAATTATTATAACACCCCCTCAAAATTTTTTCTTTTCCGTTTCAAGGTGCGTAGATTCCAAAAATGCTATGTCCGTCCGCCGTATCACGCATACCTACCGGCTTCATTTTCGGTCTACAAAACTCGCTCTATCGCACACATGCTCCATTTGGGCCCTAGTTGTGTCCCGAAACTTGCAGCCCGCTCGGAATATACCCAGGGGTGTTATGAGTGAAAAATGTGCATAAAAATAGGTACTTTTTGTGTTTTAGTAACATGACCTTCTGAGGTATCGTTTTCCATGTTTCGGAGGACGAGAAGACCAAGATGAAGTTCATTTTGACCAAATAGCGGAAAATTGAGGTTCTACCAAATGTTCAGATCCCAAAATTGACTTTTTTATGAATCAAAAACCTGGGAAACCGTCTGAAATCACCATCAATTTGTATAATAACTCTGGAAAAAGTGTCAACACGTGGATCAAGACGACTAAATGGCAGTACCAATGATCAAAGATAATTTGAAAAAATGGTACAAGTATGTTATAGCCCCGCCAATATCGATTGTATCGATTATCTCAAATACATCGATCCTTGTGGTATCGATGACGGCTCAATATGGCGTCCCGATGCCTACATCCGGGGTGCCGATATCAACTTTCAAAATGAATACGGGAAGACCATTGTAAGGACACCAAAAAATAAGAGTGACTATAACATACTTGTACCATCTATTCAGAAGTCCCAAACAACCTGCTCATTCACGGGATAGTTTCTGGGATTGTTTATCTTTTTTGAGATGCGAGCGCTAGCGATCATCCAGATCGCTTGACAATGCGAGCGGCGGAATGGGAACTAAACTTCTTGTACACCCACCGTCTTGTCTGATACACGTCATCGATACCACAAGGATCGATGTATTTGAGATAATCGATACAATCGATATTGGCGGGGCTATAACATACTTGTACCGAAAAAATAAATAAATAAAATAAAGGAGCGTACCTAATTCGTGTTTTGAGGACCAAAATTGATCAGAAATGGCTATTTCAATTATTTCACATGAAATAAACAATAAATGAACACCGAACATTCCTGCAGGTAAGTCCAATAGAATAATAAACCCATGTGACAAGGACTGTGCAGCGTTTTGGTTTTCATGTCCAAACACCACCCGATCCAGAGTCTGGCAGACAGTGATGTCTCCCACCAAATGGCCTTTCTTCGACTAACGATCAGGTAATCTTATTATTCGAAGCATCGAATGGATTAAATCAAATAACCTACATGTTGCTGAATGTGGGGTGAAAAAATAGTTCGATGAGGTAGCAACTCAATGAAGGCTTGGTTATCTTCGACAAGTCTGTGTACAAGTGTGTGCTGCCAAATTAATTATTGGGTCTGGAAAAAACATGATATACCTGATTTATCATGTTCTGACAGACCAAGAAAATGTCGAAACCATACCAGTGGAGGCATGCCAACACTGCTAAGTTACTCAACAACTTTTGCCAGACTGCGCTGACCTGACTTAGCACTTACTGCTGATGGCTATTTGTCAAATTTTCCGCTAAATCAACCTTATCATCTTTAGCCCGAACGAAAAACTCACTAATATGGACTCATTCACGAAAAAATGAACTTACCATGTTTTTCCAGACCAGTACAGAAATAAAGTTTTACTACATACTCGTACACCTATTTCGGATAGGGAGGTATCACCCTACCTGTATGCATCTATGTACATTCTTAGTGAGCGGGCATTGCTAGTAATATTATGTTTAGAGGTGTACTGCAAATTATTACTTACACTACTCTTCTTGTTCCTTCTTGGGGATGAAAGGTTATCTGATATAGGAACCTTTTCGAATCAGGTCGACAAGTTCAGGTAAACTTGTGTTGTGACTAAAGGTTTCAAGTTGTGGAACCATCTTCTCTGGCCAGAATTGGTCACCACGTCCTATTTTCACAATGAAAATGTTAGGTTGTTCTTTAGTGTAAACTACAAAGTAGCACAGCTTTCTGCCAGTCACTGCAACACAAAATGTAGGTATGAAGTTATGCAGGTACGCACCAACTAATGATTATAGAATGGATTACACAGTTCAGTATATGCATCACAGGTAGGTAGTTACAATCTATCCCAACATTTGTTCAGAGCAATTCCAGCCATGCAGCGTGACCATATCAGTGAACTGTATAGCTTATGACTTTGATAATAGGTACTACTTTTTCCGCAATAAGAACATTCAGGCCAAATTAAGATTTACCTAAAAAAAATTTTTTTTAAACATGGTTTGGCCTGCCAAACCAAATAAATTTATAGATATATAATACCTCTATAACCATTCCAATACATAATAATAATAAACCAACTATCAACATGCTCTGAAACGCCCGCGAATGAACAGTTAGCATAAATGCAAGTACCTAGGTTAACTTTTCTGAAGCCTGCGCAACAGCTTCTTCTTCACAAATTTGCAGAAATTAACTTGACGAGAAATAATACCGAAAAAATTTCAATCAAGTACGTATATACCTACTATTAAACACAACAGAGAGGCTAAGTACGTCTGGCACATAAAACGGCCCGTTGATTCTATGAATTTCCGCCTCACGGAAAAACCTAGGTATAAAACCTAATTATTTATGGTTCGATACTAAACTGATAAACCCACGGATCCCTCAGCCAATCATGAGGTTGTGGACGGAGATTTAGCCGCAGGAGATTTTACAATAACTTTCCAACGAAGATTAAATATTTTCGTGGGATGCTGGGTGACTGAGTTTTACTCCCAAACTACGGAGAACGTACTAATTACGTGACAATCATTAGACTAACACAAAATCTGTATACTACTAATACTACTACTACTACATCTGAAAACTATTTCAATTTGTTGCTCTACACAGAAAACACAATAAGGATTAATTAAAGTATGTAAATCTGTGGTATCAACTTACTGTTCTGCGCCTCTTTTTGTCGCCTTTGTTACCGATGTTTCTCCTGGTCCACTTCTTCGGCGATGGAGGCATACACTTTGATACACTAGACGGATATCACTACGAATGAACAATAGTATACTGATAGGTACTAACGTGAATGAAACGCGTGAGAGAAGAAAAAGAACAAAGGAATGAACTAAAATCAACAGATAACCTGTCGAGCGGAAAACGAGGAGATGGCTATGTGAGAGAATGTTATAGTGTCCATGAGGCAATGGAATTGATAACTAAAAACTAACTACGCACTTACAACAACCATCGAAATTCGGCAGGCGCCCCTACCGGCGGGCGCCAAATCTCCAAATCTCGCTGGGAAACTTCCCGCGGAAGCGAAATTCAGCGCACTCTCGTGGTTGGGGGTGCTACTGGCCTTCCCGTCCCGCGCCCCCTTAAGTTAGTTCCCATCTTTTTGTCAATATAGAAAAAAACCAAGCCAAAATAGAACCAAGTGGAATTCGCATACGAAAAAACGCTGCTATTATAACACCTAAAAAATACTTCTAATCGTTCCCAACAAAGAAAAGCAATTACATACATATTCAAGAATCAAAAACCATGATGTAATTAAAAAACGCATGATATAATCTTCATACGTCTACCTATGTGTTGAAGAAGTCGCGCAGCATCATCCACCGAAACACAACGGTAGTTACGACACAGGTTTGTGTCGCTAGTAAAATAAAATACAAATTCATTGTTTAAACCAATAAAACTAATAACAAGGATCTATTAACGTCAGATTGAAAAATGACATTCATTTAACCCTATTCAATGTTTAAAGCGACGGTGAATAGGGTTTAAATGAGTACATACCTCACCTCATTTTTCACAAGTAGATACCTACCTACCTAAGACTTCACTGCACGAAATAATTGATTTTTTTTTCTCATGTATTTACGAACGAAAGATAACGGTCAATTGCCTGCGTGATTGATTAAACATCGAAATGTGATAGTCCGTACCTACCTACCACCTAGGAATTAAATTGGTACTCTCGGAACACCTACTACGCAACGATGGAGGGTCGGGCGAGGAATCTGGAAGCAGCTTGTGCATGGATGGATGAGGCTTTTGGTGAAAAAGAAGGTCGCGATAAACGGCAGAAGGATCAGTTTTGGAGAGCGCGATTGAATTCAGAGTTTCTCAAGGCTGTGAAAAAGGGCGATTTGGAACAAGTGAACAAGTAAGACATTCATATATGCGTGTAGAGTTCATTTATGTATAGAAAACTCGTCTATAGAACGACACATTAAGTACCTACTACGTATTACCTCTTTATTAAAGCTATTATTATTAGGTATTGTTATATACAGGTACTATGTAAAGAAACGTCGGTGCTGTTTCGATATGCGCTCTACCGAAGCGGGCACGCGCTCTACCGATCAGTAACGTTTCGGTATGCGTTCTACCGACCACTACCTTTCGTCATGCGGTCTACTGACCGATTCCCATCAGAAACCAACAGAAATGAATAAAAAATTTACCTTATGCTGTATACATGTCTTCGTTGTCCCTTAGAAAACAGACGAGTAGGTCTGGAACGTCCTCCCGGTGCAGCCTCCAACAATATTCGTCGAGGTGTGACTGGAGGTGGTGGAATGTGACGCCTCTGTTTTTCTTCAAAATATTCACTTTTGCATCGAGCCAAGATCGTTCGATCGCCTGTATATGGGCGCCAGACTCAGGGTCAACATAGTTTCTGATGGTTAACTGTCGAATAAAGAACACCCCGTCGGGATAGTTGCAGGGGCGCCATTTAAGGGGTGCAGGGGGGGGGGCCTAGGCCCCCCCCCCCCCCCCAAGGAATTGATAAATAATGAAAATGACTACTGGAGTTATCTAGAATATCATAGCCTTCTTTTAAAAAGGAATATTTTGAATGAATATTATTGGAATGTAGCAATGCTAATTTAATGAATTGAAAAAGGGTACTTTGATTTTGTTTGTATTTATTCTTTTATTGAAACTTTAAATATGTAAAAGGAAGCATAAAATTAGCCTACATCTAAATGTAATATTAATTTAAACAAATTTGCGGGGGAAAAAACCCTGGACCCCCTTTCCTTAGTAGATATATCACCCCCCCCCCCCCCAACAGTTTGGTGAAATGGCGCCCCTGGATAGTTGACGATAAGCCGCCCACTAGTCGGGGTGAATCACAGAAAACACCTTGAACGATTGATCTTCAGCGGAAGTCAACAATACGTCAACAACAGCGATATGATCTGCGTGAACAAACCTAAATTAACGACGCTATAACAGCGAACGGGATCCGATGTTCAAATCACCAGCTTATAGTACAGTAAAATTAGATTAAAACCCGAACATCTAAAAAAAAAAGTTCTCTTCAGCGCCAAATTGTTCCAGGTCCCCCCCGTAGTAACTAAAAAAAGTTACACGATCTCGAGCGTCGGGTTTCGGGGGGAGGGGGTGAAAAGAGGGGGAAATGGTCATTTTTCACGGTTTTTCGCAAATATCTCGAAAATAACAAGGTTTAGCGTAAACGACGTAACCCTATAGAAAAATGATGTACATTAAATTCTGAACAAAAATGGTCTTACACATAGTTATGCTAAAGTGAAAGGTTTCGGAGATATGGAGGGGGTAAAAATGACATTTTTTAAAGTTGCTTGGAATTTATCGAAAAAACATGAAATTATTACAGTATAAATAGTAGCGACTCATAATGTACCTATATAAATAAAATATATACATCCATGTATATAGACATAATTACGCTCCTAGTTTGTGATTTGCTACGATATAATATTCAGTTTACCTCACACGTATATGATTGTAAATATGTCCAATACAAGTTACCCATAGTTGACAGTACCTACTTTTTCCCCCAATTTATCATACTTATCTGTTTTCCATTCGCTTTATTATGTCAGATCATTCTATACTTTGTCCTTATTTCGTTAAAAATATAATTCATAAATAGGAACTTCGTGTGAAAAAACAACGAAGTACTTTTGTAATAGCAATCTTTATCAAAGGGGAATTCAGTACAATTACAATACAATCTTGAATTAAATAATTAATTTCATGAGTAAATCAATATTTTATCAGTCAGCAGCAAATACTTTATGACTTCTGCAAATACATAATATTGGTGCCGTAGAGCATCAAAATCGTCGGTGTCTCGAGATCCAAACATGGAAAGGAGAAAATGCTTTCCAGCATCAGTCACTGCATCCGGATCACTGAATCCGGACCCTAGGGTCTGCGTTCGGATCACTGAATGTAAGAAGCTTGTTGGCTTCTAACTTTTTGAAAGGCGCTATTTTTCCCTTTTTTTAAATCGCTGAAATAGTGCCACATCCTGTAAAAGTTTATACAGCGAAAAGAACATCTTGCCTTTCCCGGACACCTCGCTGAATGTCATGAATGGAGTGTAATTTTTCCTGCCGATTTCCTTTCTTCGGCATGACCATTTCCAGTTGGTTGCTGGCTGGCGCATGAACAGTTTTTAACAAGACTAATGCGTTAGTGGTGTCGCCAATCACGGCAGCTGCAAGTCCTTTTTCTTCATCAATCGCGTGCGAACTGTCATCGTGTCAGCATCACCCTGTGCTTGATATATACTTTGCACCCGACTCACTGCAAGTGCACTGCAAGGAGAGATACCAGCTCCATTGTGTTCTTACCATTAGCTCTAGAAATTCAGCTTCCCCAAGAGTATCATTAACTGCATCTTCTACTTTCACTTCAACGTGAGTTGTAGTTCGTGATCTACGCAAGTGTTCTTCATCTTGTATGCTGCGTTCTTCCTCATATCCATCAAAAGCAACAGTACCATAGTGAGTAATGACATAGCAGGAGTGTTGCTGACAAATCTGTTTGAAGGTAGCCGGGCGTTACCAGACTACCCGATGGAGGAGGTGCCCTTCTTCAATGACATAATTATGACACCTCCCCTGGGTCTGAGATGTCAGATGCTTGAGGCACCAAACTGTTACCATTAAAGATTTGCTTCCCTTCCTCATCAAACCTGATTCGTCAAAAACGGATGGAGGGTCAGCACATAATTCAAATGTGAAGATCTTTGCCAGCCGCTCATTACTCCTTACTCTGCATACCATCCGGAGTAAAAGGTTGTTTACACCGGAGGGTTTACACATGCAGTATCGTTGAGAACTGTCACTGATTTAGTGATGGCGGCTAGAAACTTCACAGCTAACTTTCTCCATAAGCGTATGTGAATGAATGTTTTCTTCTCCATCTCCTAAGCTACTACTTCCAAAGGAAGACAGTTCAGGAGGTTTTGAAAAAGGAATGCCCTCAAGCCAAGAAATGAAATTTTGCAAGTCTTTGGAATTCCGCTTCTGATTCACCTCTTGCAGTCGAGCTGCGATCTCCTCCAATTTCTTCCATCGCTCTAACTATCCGGGAACAGGTTGGCATGGAGTTAATCCACATTGCAATAGTTGCCGCTGTGGTTCATCTCCCACCAGTCAATCCTCTATTGCTATTCAGAGATCTGGTGAGAACCTGCTCGATCGTCATGTCACTGCAGACTCTGGACCAAAACTTATCAATGCGCCTGATGGTGAAATATCCACGAGTAATGAACAACTCGAATTCTGTAGCGTTCAATGAAGTGAGAAGTTTCAAACAGTATAAGAAGAACTAGAAGAAGAAGAAGTAGAAGAATAAAAGAGGTGCCTACTTGACCCCCTCCCCCAGTTTCACCGTACAGTTGTACAGAGTGAAGGTTTGCGCTTTGAGTTGTTGTTCTAGAGCTTGAACGGCGTTCGGCGATTGCCTGCCTCAGCAACTCAGCATGACTCACCTACAAACCAAACGCCTTGCTGTGTCGCCTCCCTCTGGAACGTCTTGACCAAACCCTGTAGAATAGGCATGAGCGTTTCAAATCGTCCTGGTACCGTTAGACTGTTACACGATTTCGTATTACACGAGTGCAACCTAGTAATACTTAGGTACCTATAATAAGACGCATTAGTATGATTTCATACTGCGTCATAGCTTTTTTCGCTGATCTGGGAAATTATCTCGTATTTACCCCTCCATATCTCCGTAACCGTTGGTTTCAGCATAATTATGTATTGTAATGAACAGTTTTGTTCGGAATTTAATGTAGATCATTTTCGTGTGGGGTGGCGTTTGCGCTAAACCGCATAGTTTCCGAGATATGTGAGAAAAACTGTGAAAAAGGACGTTTCCCCCTCTTTTCACCCCCCTCCACCCGAAACACGACGCTCGAGATCGTGTAACTTGTTACTACTTACCTACCTGCTACGGGGAGGGTCTGGAACAATTTGGCGCTGCAGAGAACTTTTTTTTAATGTTTAGGTTCGGGCGATTTTTGGGCTAGTTTTACTGTACTATTAAGCCATGTAGAGCACGGTAGAGCACAATTGGGCTGACTGTAGAGCGCGGACCTCGGTAGAGCGCATATCGAAGCCACCGAATCGTCTTCCAAGTGGTTGGGCTAGGTATCGATTCCTCACGTTGTTGAGTGATCCACAATCATTGATTGGTTGGCTTTATTGATTAATTCATGGATCTTTAGGCGAGAGTAGGGTTTCTAGATTTTGAAGGGATGAACCTTTCAGAATAAACAGGTAACCTGTTTATAAAAATATGTTTATTCAGAATAGTATTTTTAACAACGTGTTATTTATACTCAAACAGCTTCTTCAAAAAAGCCAGTCTAGTTTTGGGAACATTTTACGTACAACCTTAACAATACGCATAATAACTAGGGTGTACGTACATGGAGACGGAACAAAAGTCAAGAAAAACGCTCAAAAGTAGCCCACCAATTTGAAAATGATTTCAAATGAAAAAGATAACATTCAAGTGGCCGCTCTATCGAGTGGATCAGCATGAGGATTCCACCAAGGTACCTAATTTATTATTCATTGAATGCATTATCTTTGAACGGAAATGAATAATTTTCAGTTTGTCTGAACGGTGATATAAAGGTGTTTGTCAAAAATCTACTCTTATTTTAGTCAAAAACGCTGCAAATTATTACACAACGGTTAATTATTTACTTCTATAGACGCCCCTCCTGCGTAAATCACTGCATACCAACCTTCGCACCCCCCCCCCCCCCCCCCCCACACACAACAGGAAAGCCCTGTGTCCCGAAACTGCAGCCCGATCGGAATATTCCCAGGAATGTTATGGATGAAAAATAGGTTTTTTGGTGTTTTAGTAACATGAGCTTTTGAGATACTTATCGTTTTTTTTAGGACGAGGAGACCAAATATGAAGTCGATTTTGACCAAAGTCTAGAAAATTGAGGTCCTAACAAAGTTTCAGCCTTTAATTTACATCATATTTTGGTCTAAAATCGTCTTCCTTACGCACACATTCGGCTCCCCATTTGGGAATAAATCTGGTTCCTAGGTGTGCTCCAAAGTTCGGCAGCCCACACCCAGAGGTGTTATGGGAGAAAATTTTGAAAATATGGTTTTTCGAGGGATTTTTGATTTCCACGTTTTTTAGTGAGGGAAGACCGAATAGTTGATTTTGAGCAAAGCGTGAAGAATTGAGGTTGTAACGAAGTTTCATTAAGCTCCTAAAATTCATTTTGAGTCAAAAACCTGGGAAATTGTCTAAAATCACCATAAATTTGTATAATAACACTGGAAGAAGTATCAACAGGTGAATCAAGGGACTATCAATGATCAAAGATAATTTATAAGGAAAAAAAAAGCCTAATTCGTGTTTTTGGGGACCAAAATTGGTGGAAACCATCAAAAATAGCTATTTTAATTATTGCACTTGAAAGAAACAATAAATGAACAGCCAACATTTCTGTAGGTATGTCCGAGTTGATCTCGAACTAAAGAATTTTTGAGACCACCCGGAGCATTGTACGTCCAGCCGTTCGTTTGCACCGAAAAACTACATCAACATAATCGTGAATGAAACTTTATAAATCCGACCCAGATTGTGATTATAATCACTCATGTCTGTATGAAATCGAGTTGGTTGTTCTGTGATATTATTTCATTCGAAGAATGATGGTTATTTTGGATTCTGTTGATAGGTACCTACTTTTTTCATTTTTTACAAACGGTGTGCTTCTTCATGACTATTGAACAATAACAAATAATAATGATTGAATTCTTTATTCATCCGCATATTTAAATGAAATGTGATTGGCTGGCTGGCTCCAGTAATCGATTTATGGCTTTGCGGGGGGGGGGGGGGGGGGAGCTCGACGGTAGGTATTGACTCGAGAAAACAGTGATCTACGCTGAAGGGGCGTGTAGGTAAATAATAATAAATCGTTATGTATTAATTTGCAGCGTTTTTATTCAGTTTTTGGATTCTACGTACCTTGAAACTAGACCCATCAAAGTTGGGGGGGGGGGGGGGGGGGGTTCATCCTAAGGTTTATTATTGAAAATAGTAAACCAAAATGCACCAACGAACTATCAGGGCCGTAGAAAACGGTAGGTAATTCAACTGAACGTTATAGATGGTTGAACTATGGAGCTTCAGTGCACTCCAAATGCCAAAAGACAGGCGACGGAGCAGCCCTCATCGCCGCATCTCTGGAAGACGATGCCATACTCCGAAGGCTACTGGAATTGGGGGCGTCCCCGTCGGCCAAGAACCTGAAAGGTCTGGAACCCATCCACGTGGCTGTCTGGCACGGAAAGGCAGCAGCTGTCAAAGTACTGTGTGAGAAAGATCCAAGTGTTGTGAACAGCATTATAATAGAAGATCAAGACGAGGGAAACATTATTAAAGATATAAATGTTTGCGACGTTGGGGAGGAGCCCACGGAGCTGGTAAGTTTAACATAATACCTAATTTTTATATTTTTGCTTCAGAGCCTACCAAGGTAGCGGAAGCTTTGTTTCACTTTTGAGAAGAAGAAACAATTTTTGTTGGTCTCCAAAATCAACATTTACACTCGCGCTTTACGTTTCAGAGCTATGTGAACAAATTTGGTTCGGTGTCTGCAAATCTTTGCCACGCGCATTTTGGTTCGGTGTCTGCAAATCTTTGCCACACACATAACTTCTTTAATTCAGATCCGATTTTGCTGACTTTTTTCCGGGATATGTGAGTTGGGCCCTTGAAGATCCCTTACGAATTTTAGAACGATCGGATCATTTATATGGCCACTGCGCAAGCGCAAACGCGAAATCCAAGGTACACATTTTTTACTACTCAAGGCCGGGTTTTGCTAAAATTTGCTGAGTAGTTGGGGTTTAGCTCCCCACGAATTGCAGTACTGCCGGACCGTTGTCATTACCACTGCTCATGAGGTCATGAGCAAAATCCGAGGTCTAGGTGCTCAATGCCCCCGATTTCGCTCAAATTAGGTGGGTAGTTAGGGTGTTGCTTACAGATGGTCCTCTAAGAATTTCATCTCACCTAACAAAGTACTACAGCTATTGGGTTTAAAAAAACTATACTTGTGTTCGTGTACCAGTTTCTGTTGTCTATTCCTACGTTCAGCTTCAAAACACTGTAATAGGTGGAGAATGCTTTGAATTGTTTCAGATTTCGAAGGACTTAGAAGATGGGACGTCCCCCTTACACATAGCTAGCATGAAAAACTCGCTGTACATCTTAGAACTTCTTATTTTTAAAGGGGCCACATTAGTGTATTCCCATAAGACGAACTCATCTGCCCTGGATGTAGTTGGGATTAATTCCGTTGATCCGAAAAATGAAGAGGACAAGTTCATGAAGACCTACTCCCTTCTCTTGAATAATAAGTTGGAGTTGCCCCGCGTTACAAAGTGGTTCGATGATAGGAGATGTGAAAAAGTTAAGAGAAGTGATACAGCACTCCATACAGCCGTGAAATTCGAGTATTTGACTGCCATTGAGGACTTGTTGAACAAAGGAGGCTGCGTCGGAGTGTGGGAGAAAGGCGGGGAAACTGCTATTCACTTGACGGTCCGGGATGGACTAATGAAATCCTTGCTGGCAATACTGAAGTGGAACCTTAGGACCCGCAAACTACAGGTAAACTTTATGATTGTGCAGGTAGGCAGTACCCAGTACCTACCCAAGGCGTGTAGAGAGAGTACTGTACCCTAGCTACTCACCTTGGCAGTACCTAAGCCCGTCGTAGCAATATAATATAATAAAATTAGTAACATGTATAATAGTAGTAATACTCTTATTTATAATAATAATAAATAAGTAAAAATTGTGATGTAGGTAAATCAATGACGCCAGAATTTTTTTAAATTTTCTTATAATTTTTGCGTAATTGTTCTGAGTGACTAAAATGAACGAAAAAACACGTTTCAATATCCCTTTCATAATTTATCGACATTTATGTCGTTACTATTATTACGTTATTATGGTTACGTTAGGCCAGCTTAATGTTCTATTTCTTTCATTTCACTGTAATCCTCCTATGATGAAGCATTTGAATGCTACAGCTGTCGCAAAAAAAGTGAAAAAAATTGTCAAAGTGGTCAGGCACATTAGTTGGGTAGGTGTGTAACTTACCAATGTTGGAAAACTGATATGATGTGAGCTGGTGAAAAATCTTGAGCACTATCTACTTCTCATTAATTTTCAATCAAAAAACTCTGCAAAGTCTTGTAACATGGGTTTAATATTCTCGAATGAATACGGCACGTTTGGGACCTCAGTAAAGAAACCTACAAAGCTAATTTGGATGTGAAAATGGCTGTAATCACCAGAAATTTGTATAGCAACACAGGTTCAACAGGTGAATCATGATAACTGAATGACAATTTCACTGATCGAAAATAATTTGTCAGAAATAGCAACCTATTATTCGAGGTTTTAAACTCGAATTGTCTTGATTTAAACAAGAAATTGTCTTGATTCACCTATCAATCCTGTGTTCATCCCGTGTTATTATCCAAATTTCTGGTGATTACAGCCATTTTCATAGGTTTTTGACCCATAAATATTGAATTTTGAGAATTAAAACTTCGTTAGAACCTCAGTCCTTCACTCAGTCGTCAAAGTCAACTTCATATTTGGTCTCCTCAGCCTAAAAATCATAGAAATGGATACCCACAAGCCCAAGTTCACTGAAACCTCAAAAATACCCAATTTTGCACCCATTTTGATTTATTATTTTCAATAATGAACCTTTGGAATCGACCATGAAAAGATCTTTTTAACCCCCTCTCAAAATTTCAAGGTTTACGTTTCAAGGGACTTCGAATACGAATAGTATCGAATAAAAAAAAAAAATTCCGTCCGTACGCCGTCCGCGGCTTTTTTCTTAGTTCCCCCATGAACCAAAATTCACGAAATTTGGTATATGGGTCCTGGTTTGGGCTCTAGTTGGTCCTCGAAGCTCGGCTTTACTATCACTCAACTCTAAGGGGTGAAAAATAGGTAGGTGTTGAAATGTCCGGAGTATCCCTATCTCGGAAAACTGTATTTTGAGGTGTGGGTTTTCTCGCATTTTTAAATAGTTCGATTTTTCAAATGAATTTCTGAGACCATCCGGAGCATTCTACGATGTTGCCATGAAATCTGAATTTGCCGTAAAGAGCATCTCCTGTATGCACGCTCAACCTGGATTGAGAGCGCACATCACTTGCCTGGTACCCTAGTGGCTGAGTAGGCTAGGCGTCGGAATCCCATGAGGAAGGTCGCAGGTTCGAAACCCAGCTGGGACCAAAACATAGAGTTCACCCCACGTCAACAATTTACCTAACCGCTGAGCTACGTATGAATTTTGCCATTTTACATACTGCTTTATATGAAACTGTAATTCCTGAGCCGGCTTCAGTAGTGGACTTAGAGCTTTCCTGGGGGGAGCTCAAGGGTAGGTACTGACCACCGAAAACAGTGATCTACGCAGAAGGGCAAGTAAACAGTAAACCGTAGAGTAATAATTTGCAGAGTTTTTCATCCATAACACCTCTGGATGTTTTCCAATCGGGCTGCGGAGATAGGGGACACAACTAGGGCCCAAATGGAGCCTGTGTGCGAAGTACCTAACGATTTTTTTCAGACCGAAAATTAAGGTAGATATCGATGATACCGCGGACGGACATTGCATTTTTGGAATCTGCACACCTTGAAACGTAAAAGAAACAATTTTGAAGGTGTTGAAAGAAGGCTGTCCGAGGTGTGCTTGCATCGAGTTCTGCTATTATTCGCTGTGGCAGAGGACTGGCACCAGTGCAGGCAGCTAACAAGGACGGCATCAGTGGATCATGATCCCAAGTAATGAGGGAACTACTTAAGAAGAGAGGAAGTAAAACGTCTAGTGAAGGGGGACAAATTTTCTTGCACCTTGAGAAAGATAACTTAAATATTACTTAATAGTTAAATTAACAGTGAACCACAGTACTTAATAGTATTAAAAATAGTAGTAGTAGTAGTAAGCGGCAGGCGTTCCTCAACACTTTTTTTTAACGAGGGAAACATTGGGAAAATCTTGGAAATGGCTTTGGAGGGTGCGCACTCCGCAGTGGTGTGAGGTTTCACTCACTAAAAACCCACTAACCCTTATCCTCTTGACCTAATCCACCCCGGAATCACTTGTTCAGTATTATGTTCCCCATCATGGGAGTTATTATACTTAGCTCAACCTAAATGAGCGGGATGTTGACTCCTTTGGGGGGGGGGGGGGGGGGGGGGGCTCGAGAAACATTAACTAGGTAGGTACTGTTTAGTACGAGTACTTGCCTAATGCCTGCAGTACAGACCTAAAGACACCTAAAGCACGATGAAGATAACTTACTTTATTTATTAACTTTTCTTATAATAGCATGGCTACTTAGGTACACTTATTATAGTATACATATACGTAGGTAGGCACCCTTATTGACGTTACAGTAGTTTCCGCAAGTTTCTTGCATAACTATAACCAAGCTGACTCGATTAGGCACCTTCATTATTGTTACGGACGAGTTTGAGAATCGGTTTGTGGCTCACAGAATTTTGAGCGTCACAGATTTGCCTATAAGATGCCAGAGGCAATATCTTCTCTTCCGATGTCAGCACAACAATGAGAGCACAAGAGTGACTATCTTTTTCGAATTGAGTTATACACAGGCGCGGATCCAAGGGGGGGGGGGCACAGGGGTCATGACCCCCCCCAGAATCAGCCTGCATTTCAAAAAGAAGAGCTGAACGAATTGTTCACAAACCCGAAAACAAAAAAAACCAAACGAAAACGAACCCAGTTTTTGTGAAATCAAAAAAGAACTATAAAAAATCTAAAAAGATTCGATCAAAAATGTCAAAATTAGTCGAATCGTACACTTGGTCCTACCAATGTTACTTTATATACCTACAATTATGTCAATAAATTTACCTTGGTGTATCCGTCAAATGACACCTTGTTTATTTCTTCTTATTTTTGTTAATTATTATCTTGTTTTTGTTTCGTTCTCGTTATCTTTCCTGCCAAATTCAGTAAAAACGATACTGAACTCACTGAGATCAACAATAGATTGTTGTGGTTTCAATGTTTTGATTTGCAAACTCTGAAGTTAGCTACGCTGCCATAAAATGCGCCAATTTGTTTGAAAACACATTAGGACACTTTTTTAGAAGAAAATTGAAAATAAATACATCTATCAGTTAAATAATTAATAGATATTGAAAAATATTTTTTACATAAACAATGAATTTTATAAATAAATACAATTAATTTTGTAAGTAGACAAATTTGACGAGTTTAGGCATAAGGTTGAAAATTCGGTTTGAATTGTTCGTTTGGTTATTTTGTTATTTTTTATATTGTTCTACCCTGTGACCCCCTCCGGAAAAAAATTCTGGATCCGCCCCTGGTTATACATACATCATAAAAAATAATATTTCTTATTACCACGAAAAGTTGAATAAGTGGTTCTTACCTAGTTGTTCTCACTATTTAGCTGTAGGTAACTCTTATTTAGCTGTTCTCACGCCTCAAACATAACGATTTCTCAGGTGGATGCGAGGAATCGTATTGGGTTCACATCTCTGCAGCTCGCTTCTTTTCTTGGCTATGCCGACTTCGTTGCCGTTCTCCTTCAAGGAGGTGCGGACCCGTCGCTAACACCCTCTTGAGAAAAGACTTTTTCGTCGGTGGTCACTGGAAACTGGATTTCGGCCTGTTTGTTTACTCAAACGAAGACAGTGCGGGGGAAGCCCCTGAAAGAGAAACCAACACGTCTGACGTGGAGACGGGCACGGAAATGACTAAATTCAAACAGGTATTTCTATAAACCTAATATACTTAGGTACTACATTTATAATGTATTCTGAGAAGTGATAGCCATAGGATTTTACCCTGGTAGTAATAATTCACTTTGTGACAGTAGGTGTTTGTGTGTTTTGAGCGGAAATTAAATTAAGCTGACTAAAACTGAAGGACCACCCTTATGTTAATTAAGGGAACAGCGAAAGTATGCAGCAAGAAAAAATAGGTATAAGAAGTAAAGACACTCACCTCCAAGTGTGAATAACTATAACTCACTGGTGAAGAATGAACATTCTCGTAGCACTTCTTGTAGAGAGAGGGAAATATGGGAGGGGGGGGGGGGATATTGAGAGGAAATTCCTACCTATTTCACCAGTATCCCCGTGGTTAGTTGAAGTGATGCTGGTTCGTGCGTTGAGGTTTGAAATAAAATCTAAGGGGGTTTATATATATAAACAGAGCTCCCCGTATTTAAACTGGAGAAATTTGGCGAAAATACATAAAAGCGTGGTACGAGTAAAAAATATTAACATGTCTATTAGCGGTCATCACTCAACGCCTTCCTGTCCTGCGCGAATCTATCTGAAAACGCTGCAAAGTCCTTGTCACATGGGTTTATTATTCTATTATTTTATTGGTCTACAGAAATGCCGGCTGTTTATTTATTGTTTCTTTCATGTAAATTAATTGAAATGGCTATTTCTGGTGGTTTCCAGAAATTTTGGCCCCCAGAACTTGAATTAGGTACTACGCTCCTTTTTTTTCTTCAAATTACCCTTGATCATTGATTGTACCATTTAATCCTCTTGATCCACGTGTTGACACTTTTTCTAGTGTTATTATACAAATTGATGGTGATTTCAGACGATTTCGCAGGTTTTTGACTCATAAAAAATCAATTTTGGGAGCTGAACATCTGGTACAACCTCAATTTTCCACTCCTTGGTCAAAATCGACTTCATATTCGGTCTTCTCGTCCCCAAAAACATGGAATACTATACCTCAAAAGCTCATTTTACTAACATGTTACTAAAACACAAAAAGTACCTATTTTTATACACATTTTCACTCATAACTCCCCTGGATATATTCCGATCGGGCTGAAAAGTTTCGGGACACAACTAGGGCCCAAATGGAGCATGTGTGCGAAAGAACGATTTTTTTAGACCGAAAATGAAGCCTGTACACGTGATACGGCGGACGGCGTACGGCGGACGGACATTGCATTTTTTGAATCTACGCACCTTGAAACGGAAAAGAAAAAATTTTGAGGGGGTGTTATAAAAATTGTTTGCTGAGCGATTACATAGGTGTATTATTCAGATAATAATAAACCAAAAGGAGCCTGGCCCCTCCGCTCCGACCCGCCCAGCCGCGAGACGGTCCCGATAAAAGGGTCAACTAGGGCTCATAGTGAGGAAAATAAACATCCAGTAGGTATATATAGGTTGTTATGTCCCCATATAGATATAGGTGGGTACCTATCAGTAAAAGTGTATATAAATATTTTACTCAATCCATTTATCCAAATTAGATGCTCTCTATTAGTCCGACAATGGATACTAATGGTTCAACAAACTTTTTGTTTTATTAACTATTTTCAATATTACTATTTTGCTAATAAATTAATATTAAATTAAATTTTGCTATTTTTGTTTCAAAGTACCTACGAAGAATCCGAAAATGGAATTAAAAAGCCCATCCGTCAGATCGTTGAAATTGTGAGAACGATTATAGAATTACTGTTAGTTTGGCCGGCGCGGTCTTGATCGTCCGATTTGAATGAAACTGTGAGACGTGAAAACATACTATCTATGGGCCTCAGTTTGCGTACGTAAACATAGAACCGGTTTGATACTATGATAGATACAATTTAGTGAAGACAGTGAACCAAAATATAAACATTTACTGTTTGATCTTTTTTTTTTACACATTATATTAGGTAGGTAGGTACCTAAGTAACCTTTCGTATGTCACGCTCTGATTTGAACTATTGAGTTAGTGTTTCCGCTTCTCTGATTTGCCTTTTTCACTAAGGTAGTTATGGGCGTTTTAAGTATTTCACGTTTGCGCATGCGCAGACGAAAGTTACAGTACTTTTGCAGTAT
Organism: Leptopterna dolabrata; assembly: GCA_954871275.1. NCBI lineage: Eukaryota > Metazoa > Arthropoda > Insecta > Hemiptera > Miridae > Leptopterna > Leptopterna dolabrata. The sequence goes on along the minus strand of OX940981.1, from coordinate 16,547,312 downwards.
TTGGGTAAGGGACCATCTGTGACCCAACCCGTACCTACCTCCCAAATTTCAGCCCATTTCGACCATTATTTCGGGTAGTTATGGGCGTTACAAGGAATTGACCACAGACAGACGGACGGACAGACAGACAGGCAAGGAACCAAAAATGAAATTTTCATTTTGGAGGACGTACATTTTTTTTAAATCGAAGGCTACCCTCCGGTATTGAGGAAGCAAAATTTACGTTGTTTTAAATTTTCCCATGTTTTCTGTCTACTATCTGGCGACTTCTAGGTATTTTCTATTCACGAAAAATCGACTTTGTGGAAACGACGATTTATATTTAACTATATAGATAGGTACCCCTTCTGCGTAGATCACTGTTTTCTGCGGTCAACCTACCTACCCTCGTGCACCCCCAGTAGAGCCCGAGTACTGCAGCCATATTACTGCCCGTACTGCCGGGAATATTAGTTTCATAAATATGCGGGGGATTCAAGAATTCTGCCATTAATTATTCTTTGTTATTCGTGAAATATAACGTTTGTTCACGTTACAAAAGTATCTACTTACCTATCAACAAAATTCAAAATGACCATCATTCTTCATATTATGAAATAATATCACGGAACAACTAATTCGATTTCATACAGCCTTTCGTGATTAATATTGACGAAGATTTTTCGGTGCAAACTTAGGGCCTTACTCTGAACGAACTGCTGGAGCTCCGAGTGGTCTCAAAAAATTCCGAAGTTTGAGATTAATAAAAATAAAAAAAGAAAATTAACGAAAAAAGTTCACGATAACGGCGTCCTGGAAATTCCAACCCCTATTTTTCACCCCTTTTTGGTTCAGGTAATTAAGGGAAGTGCGAAATACGGTGGACGGACAGAAATTTGTTTATTCCATTTCCGGTTTCTACGTATACCTAACGTGAAACGGAAACAATCAACTAATCATCCAACCAATCATCAATCATCAATCAATCAGTGTTGAAGCTCATTATTGAAAATAATAAACCAAAAGTGGGTGAAATTTTAGTTTTTATGGGTAAAAATGTCTATAAACTACAAAAAGTTGGTAAACACTGGAAGTGCTAAGTAAGTATATATAGAGTTGTGAATCATTATCAGCACGTGAAAAGATATGTAGGTTGGTAATAATATTACATTGCATTTGCGTTACTCGAATCCTTTAGTGTAAAAGTGGACATTTCAATTTACGGTAACGTACCTATTCGTTTTTCAGGATCTCTTAACAATGACATCATGCTGTTGCGCAGTGATGGGCAATAGCCTTGAGTGCGTGAAAATCCTGAGCATGGAAGGTGATCCTTTGAAGTTCACGTCGGAAAACAAAATGAATATGCTCCACTTGGCTGCTTGGTGCAACGCTACGGAAATAATAAGATTCTTACTGACAAAATACAAAGAACTCAGCGTTTTAAATGACCTAGTCAATCAGCTTTGCGAAGAAGGAACAGGCTTGAACGGATTCGGAATGGCACCGATACACTTCGCGTCATTTCACTCTCTCAAAACTGCTGAGACTATAAAACTTCTTGTAGAAGAAGGTTAGCTTCTACATGTCTCTTACTAATTTTGGAAATGTCAGGAGAACTAAATCGCTCGCGATGAAATCGTGGAAATCCATTTCACGTCTCTTACTACTGAGGGACGTACTAAAAAACAAAAAACTCAAAGGAATTCCGTCATTCAAAGATTTATGTGTATTTATGTGTATTTTTACAAGACATATATAGAAAGAACCCCCCCCCCCCCCCCCCCGATGAACGAAACGAGGCGGCCGAAACCAGCAAGGATTAAAACAACGCTGGACCGGAAAATGCATTCAGAAGAAGCCAGATGGCTTACAAAAATAATTACTCATGTCAAGTAACCGTTATCCGCAAAACTCTGGCCTCATTGTTATGACTAAGTGCTCGTTCGTATAATGTTATGTATTTATTTATATAATGACAATGTGCCTTTCATGACATAGATGAAATACAAAATGTATTTAATGGCAACATACCTTTCAACATGCCTTTCATACCATAGGTGAAACACGAATCCTCCACTTTTTGTGGTGACAGTCCTAAGTGTACAAGTGGGAAGGAGAATCAGTTCGAATAAGTTGTGTGCCCAACGTAACCCGGGTGCCGATCTGGAAAGTCGTTTTTGGCCAGAGTGGGTGCCCAGAGTACGTATAGTTTTACGGGACTGTGCTGACTGAGCTAGATAGGATTATAGTGGGTATTATTAACGGAAATAGACAACCTTTCAATAACTCCGTTTTAGCGGATTTTCAAAGAAAATGACGCTATTGCAATGGGTCCAAAATTTTCAGAACATGAATTCTTGAAATTTTTTTATAGGCATTTCAGAGCATACTGAATTCATCCCTAGGTTTAAAAAAATGTATTGTATATATATATATATATATATATATATATATATATATATATATATATATATATATATATATATATATATATATATTCATTTATTTATTTGTGTCATTCCAGACGATAATATATCTGTCCTTGGGTTCATGATAAAAATTCCATTCTCGCCAAAACGTTTATATTGCCAAACAAAAGGATGATTTCGAAGATGAGCAATTTAAAAAAATTCTAAGGGGATCAAATTTGAGTTTCTAGGGGTCAAAAACCGGTAAAACCTTCTAAAATTGCGAACAATTGATGTAAAATCACTGAAATCGGCGTGGAAGAATGAGTAGAGGCGAAAAAAATACAATCTCAGTAGTTTTTCATACAGAATAGGGGTCAAACTTGAATTTTTAGGGCTCAAAAATTGGTATTAAGGACTAATCAATCTTAATTCACCTGACGTTGTGTGGGATGGTGATTCACGACGGAGGGACTATTTCGATTATAAAAATATTTTTCCCCAAAATAGTGCGTCAAATTTGATTTTATAAGGGTCAAAATCGGTAAAAATGGCTAAAATCACGAAAAAATGATATAGTTTTACAAAAAGTGGTACCTACCTATGGTTTCTCGCTATGTCATCTTTTTACACAATAGCACGGATATTTCTTTGAAAATTCGCTCTTATAGCCATGATGCACGACTGGTTTTATTTAATATTGTCAGTAAATATAGGTAGGGAACTGATCAGCACGTGCCATTGTCTGTTTCTTGGTTCTGTGAAAAACTAGGTAGGTGCCTACTTGAAATGGAGCTTGAAATATTGAGGATTGTCTATGTTGGACCTTCCAAATGTGAGGTTTGACAACAGGCATTCAATAATTATTAATAATATCATCTGTCGTCCGCAATACGTTTACTAAGATGTTATTTCTGGGGCAAGGGCACCTACCTGCCTAAGTCATCGCAAAGCATGTGCATATGCTAGACAGGATTGCATTTTTCTTTATTTTCCCATCATACCTAGTACCCAACTATGACGTTTGTTACTGGTAGGATGGCCAGTTTGTTGTACTGTTGTCCTCTTTTTCAGGTAACTGTGACATCAATCTTCCCGCTCAGTCACGAGAATACGGAAACAATACGCCACTTCATTTCGCCACGATAAAGGGAATCTGGGAGGACATAGAACTTTTATACAAGTACGACGAGGGAGCGCTCAAGCGCCATTATAAAAAACGAAAACAAGACCGTCAAGTTTTGATGGTCCCTCACACAGCTGCAGTCTACAGTCATCCCGATACCCTTCGTCAATTCTTATTTCTTGGAGCCGATCTATCCTCCATTTCGGAGGACGAAAACAAAACGATTACGTTAGTCGAAACGATCGAAACATTTATACCAGATTACGTAGATTACCTGGAAGAAATCATGGATGAACATATCGATTTGGAGCACTATGACGACGCTCATAGCCACGTCGTCCTCAATTATCAACTTCTTGCTCCTGGTCATAAGTTGGAGCCACAGATGAGTGTTATGAATGCTTTAGTAACAAACGACAAGGTCGAAGAGAGGCAAGCCCTTCTTCTCCATCCTTTGACTGAAACCTTTCTTTACCTCAAGTGGCAAAGATTAAAAACAATTTTCAATGTCTATGTAAGCCTTCAGCTGGTTCTGACGCTTTTAATTACCGCTGTGGGTTACATGACATATGTCCACCAACCACAAACTGGTAGTGGCGAGGAGCCAACTGCCGCTCGACTCATAACAACCATCTTGAGGTATCTTCTCGGATTTATGGCCGTCATAATGGTTATGTTGGTAAGTGTCAGACTCAACAGAAAATTCCTGTATCCGTAAATCCCATGATTCAGTTCACAGTGAACATCTTTTGTACGATTATAATATAATAATTAATAATGACTGCCCATCTAGTGCCGCATGTATATGTTCAGCCCTACTAAAAATTACGTCGAATTTCGAAAATCGGACACGAAAGATGCACTTGAATTGGGAAGTGTTTGGGCTTTGCGGTCACCCATAGCAAGTGGGGGGTGGAGAGTGGGAGGCCGGTGACGTCATTATTCCTTTTCCATTTTGGTTTATCATTTTCTACAGGCAATGAACCTTTGGAATCGAGCATGAAAAAAAAAGTTTAAACCCCCTCAAAATTTGATGGTTTCTGTTTCAAGGTACCTACGAATAGAATCAAAATATGGAATAGAACATTTTCTGTCCGTCCACGGTACTTGACACTTTCTTTATACTAGTTATACTTTCCTTATACAGTCCCATTTGGGGTCTAGTTGTTCCTCGCTGTTCAGCGTTACTGTCAATCATCTCAGATGTGCGTTACCTACGAGAGATGGTGGCGTTGGAAAAATGCGCATACCTATATTAATGTAACTGTGTCATGCCGAACTTGTAGTTATACCTACTTCGCTCTGGTTGCATTTTTGTCAGTCTGTGTGTGTGTGTGTGTGTGTGCATGAGTGGGTAGGTAGGTATCCATCGCAAAACAGGACCGTACTAAGTCAGGGTCGTACGCTAATAGGGATTCGGTGATCTACGCTGAAGGGGTATTTGTACAGGAAAATAACTGCGTTTTTTATCATGAACCTCGCATCAAATTCAAGAACGCTGCGAAGTCCTTGTCATATGGGTTTATTATTCTGTTGTACATACGTACAGAAATGTTGACTGTTCACTTATTGTTTCTTTCGTGTGCAATAACTGAAATGGCTTTTTTGATGGTTTCCACCAATTTTGGCCCCCCAAAACACGAATTAGGCTCCTATTTTTGACAAATTATCTTTGATTATTGACAGTGCAATTCAGCTGTCTTGATTCACCTGTTAATACTACTTCTAGTGCTATTATACAAATTTATGATGATTTCAAAATATTTCCCAGGTTTTTGACTGATAAAAAATTAATTTTGGGAGCTGAACTTTTGTTACAACCTCAACTCTTCACTCTTTGTTCAAAATCAACTTCATATTCGGTCTTGTCCCCCTAGAAAATATGGAAAACGATTGCTAAAAAACGCATGTTGACTGAAACCTCAAAACTTCGAAAAACCTTATATTTTTACACCCATTTCCCCCCATAAAACCCCCAGGTGTATACCGATCGGGTTGCCGAGCTTCGGACCACAACTAGGACCCAAATGGAGCCTGTGTGCGAAAGAACGACCATTTTAGACCAAATTGACAGGTAAATTTAAGGATGAAACTTTGTTAGAACCTCATTTCTTCGCTCGGTGGTCAAAATCGACTCCATATTCGGTCTCCTCGCCGTAAAAAACATGGAAAACGATACCTCACAAGCTCATGTTAAAACGCCAGAAAACATCTATTTTGGTTTATTATTCCATGAATAATAATACATCTATGTATTCGCTTGGCAAAATTTTTGTACAAAACCCCCTCAAAATCTTCTTCTTTTACGTTTCAAGGTGCGTAGATTCCAAAAACGCAATGTCCGTCTGCCGTATCATCCACCTCTACTCTATTTTCGGTCTAAAGAAATCGTTCTTTTGCACAGAGGCTCCATTTGGGCCGTCGTTGTGTCCCGATACTTTGCAGACCGATCGGAATATATCTGATCATGTGTGTAAAAATAGGTTTTTTGGTGTATTAGTAACATGAGCTAGTGAGGTATCGTTTTCCATGTTTTTTAGGATGAGGAGACCGAGTATGAAGTCGATTTTGATAAAAGAGCGGAAAGTTGAGGTTCTAACGATGTTTCAGCCTTAGGTACATTTACGTTAAATTTTGGTCTAACATCGTCGTTCTTCCGCGCACAGTTTGGTTCGCCATTTGGGTCATAGTTGTGCTCCTAAGCTCGGCAGCCCGATCGCAATAAACCCAGGCATGTTATAGGGGAAACATGGCGGGGGGGGGGGGGGGGTAGTGAACATGAGCTCGTGAGGTATCGTTTTCCATGTTTTCTAGGGAGAGAAGACCGAATATGAAGTTGATTTGGCCAAAGAGTGAAGAACTGAGGTAACGAAGGTTCAGCTCCCAAAACTCATTTTTTATGAGAAAAAACCTGGGAAATAGTCTGAAATCACCATAAATTTGTAGATTAATACCAGAAGTAGTATCAACAGGTGAATCAAGACAACTAAAGACACTATCAATGATCAGAGATAATTTGAAAAGAAAAGAATCCTTGTTCGTGGGCCAAAAAAAGGTGGAAACCATACAAAATAGCTGTTTCAGTTATTGTACATGAAAGAAACAATAAATGAACAGCCAGAGTTTCTGTAGGTATGTCCAGTAGAATGATAAACCCATGTGACAAGGACTTCGCAGCGTTTTTAGAATCTACGCACCTTGAAACGTAAAAGAAAAAAAATTCTGAGGAGGTGTTCGAAAGATTTTTTTGCTCACTCAATACATTGGTGTATTATTCACAGAAAAATAAACCGAAGTGACCAAGCGCCCATACCATTGTCTACAACTTTATATTTTATGAGATGAAAATCAGTGGCCGACAAACGTTAATTTTTGAGGATTTGGGAGAGTACCTAGCAGTAGTTGTTTACTTTCTGTGGTAGGTAGTTAGGAAATAAGCTAGGAAAATTTGGTTTAGGACCATTTTCCATCATGCACCAAGATTCGAACAAATAAACACCTTCCGTTTCTCCAACATATCACAGCACACGGTTCAACAATGCTTTCCAATAACTGCACCTGCATTCTTGATTTTTGCCTGTTCCTACAGAATCCATATATTGAACTCAAGAAACTTCACAAGTTCGAATGGTTGTTAGACATCCAAACGCTGAGTTGGTTGACGATGCTAATCTCGTCATTGGTGATGGTGTTCACCGACGAGGGCTTCCGATGCGGGAGGGGAGTGGCCGCATTAGCCATACTACTATCGTGGATACAGCTTCTTTACCTATTGGCCAGATACCCGTGGAGTGAGCGATATCCCCTTGGTTATCATTTTGTCATGTTCCTCACTGTTGCCTCCAAGTTCATACAGGTAATCAACAAGTAGGTGATTACCTGCCTACCAAATAAGGCAAACGTGAATAAACATATACACAGGCTTATGGTCCTGAACTGCTATTCAGTGTTGGGCCATTTACCTATACTTATTAATTTTATACTTTTAATTTTCGAAATTTTTATTAATAATTTTAATTTTTTAATTTTTATTAATTTTCGAAAACATTTGTTGAGCTTCGGTACGAGCTGCAATGATAGGTTTTTTTGCCATGTTTCCAAACTATAATAATTAACAATGAAAATAATATTTAGTAAAGAATGGAAAGCATATAATCGAATTATAAGCCAGATTCCATGTTCCAGATTGCTGCATCGTTTTCTCTCCTGTTCATCGCCTTTACTCTGTCGTTCTTGGTGCTCCTGTCCGATGAAGCAAGCACGTCGGATGTGGAGAATCCTTTCAAGAGCCCCACAAAGTCTTTCTTCAAAACCCTCACCATGATAACTGATTTCGACAACGAACAGTTGTTCAAAAACAATTCGACCACTGATTTTATCGGTGGAATCGGGATATTCCTCGGAAACGCGATATTCCTGGGTTTCTTCTTCATCATGTGCATAGCAATGGTGAACTTCATGACGGGTGTCGCATGTGATGACATCACGGCATTGAAAAGGGAAGGTAAGCAAAGAGATTCGTGAAATACCTTGAACAACTGTTCCCTTCATGATGCGCAAGACTTATGGCGGCGTTGCAAGGAGGAGGGAGCCACAATATAGCAAGAATTGAGTAAATCTGGATGGGAACAGTAAACATTCCTTCGGCTAAAATGTAAAACAACAACAATTCGTTCTTGTAAGTAGGTAGCTGATGGAAAACGTGAGAATTTCGAAACATCGATTGAATAAATCACTGTGAAGTTATACATCGAGGAGATAGAGGTACAGATATACAGATATATATATATATCTATATATTTTTTTGATGAGTACATTATAAATTCAAAGAAAAAATGTCCGCCAAATAGGTGGGTAGTATACCTTTCTCACACTGGTATGTTATTATTCGCTGACGAATAGGGATGTGTAAGATCCGTTCAATTCCGGGAGTTAACTCCCACCAGTTCACTCTTTTCTGGGATCAGTTCTTCACTCTCAAGTTTGACCCTCCAAAGCCGTTCAGGTAGAATCCGCCAAGATTTCTAACCCCCCCCCCCCCCCCCCCACCGCCCTACCGGCGAAGGGAGGGTGATGTGAACGGTAAGGGGTGTAGGGAGGGGTGATGTGAACGGTAAGGGGTGTAGGGAGGGGTGAAGAGTGAAGAAGGGAAGGAAAGGAGTTGAACTTGATTCTGTTATTCCGTGGAGTTGATGAACTGGTCAGTCAACTCTCAGCTCAAGGGATAAGGGAAGGGGCGAAAGAACGGTAAGGGTTGAAGGGAAGGGCAGATAGAGAGGAGCGGTGAGGGGAAGCGGGAAGGGTAAAGGAGTTGAGAACGGGTGGTGACAGAGAACGGTGAAGGGGTGGGATCGGATGAAGGTACGATTAGTGAGGACTTCACAAGAGGGAGTTCATGAACTGGTGAACGGCAACTCTTTGGGAACCCGTTCAGTTGGGATACGTTCAACTGAAAGATCCGTTCAGTTCGGATCCGTTCAGTGCTGAACGCCACATCCCTACTGACGAACCAATTTACGTTAAATGCTCCGAACCTATTATACCTCTACCTGTACTCGCCATAGAAACCACATCCCAACTGGGTACCTAACAAACCCAGAGTGAGTGGAACGAAATTAATAGAAGATCAAGTTCGCGGTACAACAAGGATTTCATGTTTTACCGCCCACCCAGAAGCTATTGCTCCAATCGGAACTGAGAAAGTCGTAAGGGGTTATCAGGGAACCAACCTGCCCTATTTCTGAAATGAGGAACGGACGTGCATTTTCTTCGTTTTCATTCTTTCAAATTCGGAAAGCTTTCCGAAAAGGTGCTACGTGAGGCGTCCCATTTCAAAGGGGCCTACGTATCATTTTTCCATACTGTTTCAGTGTTTCCTGAAGTATTCCTTAGGTATCCAAGGAAACACAATGAAACCTTTTTCTATTTTTGTTATTAATTCACTAATGCTAAATGAAGCTCTTAATTAATTGCATGTGCTAGAATAAAGACGTAGACGTTTGGAAATAGGCCCTCTTTGCATGAACATGTGGATATAGGAAGTTCTGAATGGATGCCATCAACATCCCCCATTTGATACGACCATGTGCAATCTGAATGAAACCAATTTTGACAGAAACGTTGCATTTTTATTGATACGCTTCACGTATCAACCGCGAGTTCTGACCCACGTCCATTTCTCATCGGTAAGGTACATAAGCGGTTTTCGTTGTTTGTGCAAGCTCGGACACCAGTCACCCATCATTCGTACTTATCTCCATGAAGTTCACAGGGGAACCCACCTGCATGATCCCTGAAAATTACCAGGTAGGTTACCTACTAACGAGCATCGATTTGCGTCATGGTTTGCGTGGTTGCAAACGTATTACCTATGTTACAGTTTACAGTTGAAATTTGATTGCATTTAATCAGCTTTGGTTTCTGTCCTATGATTGAAATGATTATTATTAGTATAATATGTGCTATGAATCTGAAGTGCAGTACACATGGAAACCATTTTGTTCATCTCGAAAGGGATGGAGCAAACATTTATTGAAATCCTGTTACAGCATAATAAATGAACACAGATTGATTGAGAGAAACGACTGACTTCGATATTTATTGAGGAAAAAAGAAATTCTTGTGGACTGAGGAAAACTGTTTCATTATTAAATTTTATTTCACTATTATTAAGGAATTTATTGAGCTAAAAAACTCAGAGCACCAGTAAAAATGTATATGTCAGCTGGAGTGTAAACCTATGTTTAGCTAGCAGGTACCTATCAGCGTTACCACTTTCTTTTAGTTTCTGCAACCCTCTCACTAAAGGCGCTTATCTCGTGTTCACGATTATTCCGAATGACCCAGCATAAACGTGCCTATCGTCTAAGCGAACATACGTATCAAAAGGTATAAAACTTCTACTTTCAGGTAAAGCCCGTCAAATTTTCGAGCAAGCGCAGACTCTGACTCGTTTGGAGAAAATCATGGGCAAGGCCCTCGTCAAAAAGGCCAAAATCGAAATACAAGTCCCACTCACTCAGACTGTGTGGTTGAGAGACAGCATCCATGAAAATAAGGACATCCCTCGGGACTTGGCACTATCTGTTTATGAAAGAGTGAGTGTTTCATTATGCAGGTACCTCGATAGACGATAGGTAGCGAAACTGATCATCAAACCAGTACGTATCTAATGCATATTTCTCATGGTTTCAGGTCAAAGCCATCTTGAAGAAAAAGAAGAATGAGGAACAGAAAGAGGAGACAGATTAAATGGAAGAAATTGAACATTTACGGGGGCGAATCTCCATTTATTTAATGTAATATGGACAGTGGCGGATTTAGGAAATGGTTCTAACCGGAAAATGTATTTTAAAAAATCCTAACCCAAAACCGGGTTTTAATTTATATGTGGTCTTCCAAATCAATATCAAAGTGCATTATTTTAAATGAAATCTTCTCATTTTTCTATACAATAAAATAATGTTTTATGAAATACCTGTCTATAGCACTAAAACAATCATGGTTATAATTTTAGTGTCATTGACACAATCAAAATAAGCAATGCATAGTAGGTACTTTACTTTAAAATAAATGTATCAATTATTGTTAGCAACTAAATACCAAACCTTTTGTCGAAGTTTCGTTTTTAACCTAGAAAAATAAAACCTGAAAGGCTCAAGTCGTTAGATCATTTCCGGCTCATCGATTGCGCGTTGACTGACGTACATTTTTTATTTATAAAAATTTTCCTACGAGAGCTTTATGTACCTATATTGTTCTTCTTTCACTGAAAATATTATTGATCATAATTATTATTTTACTCTGTTCATTCTGGTTTTGAAAGTTGAATTTCTCTAAGACACTGAACAGAGCACAGAATACCTATATGTAGTCTTTAGTCCTTATAGTCTTTATTGATTGGTGTACGGAGGACCTGGGTCCCACCTAGCGTACACGATTGCAAAATTAATTTATTAGATTAGATTGTAAGATTAAACATTTCACAGAAAAATCCTATTACACACGAGTTTGTCTGTCAGCTCAAAGGAGTCACGCTCAAGGGTCCGATTTTACAAAAATCGGGAAAATGCTACGTTCATTCACTATGGTAGGTACTATGGCTCTTATGACAGTATCATTTTTTATAACGAAAACAGTTAAGTTTTTTATGAAGGTTCACACACTCAGCTGGAAAAAGGATTACAGGGGGAAGTGCTGCCACTGGACAGGGAAAAAACAAAAAAACGGGGAATTCCGTGTTGAAAATGATTTCCACCTTCTCCGTCAGATGGCAGGGTCGGAGAAGGTGGAAATCATTTTCAACACGGAATTCCCCGTTTTTTTTGTTTTTTCCCTGTCCAGTGGCAGCACTTCCCCCTGTAATCCTTTTTCCAGCTGAATGTGTGAACCTTCATAAAAAACTTAACTTTTTTCGTTATAAAAAATGATACTGTCATAAGAGCCATAGGTACCTACCATAGTGAATGAACGAACGATTTCCCGATTTTTGAACGACGTTCCCGATTTTTGTAAAATCGGACCCTTGAGCGTGACTCCTTTGAGCTGACAAACTCGTGTGTAATAGGATTTTTCTATGAAATGTTTTCTTGAAAATTAGGAGTACTTTTTTGAAAAGGTACGATGAGGTAAATAAGGAAATTTTTTTGAAGGTAGGTAGGTATAAAAGGAAAGATTGGAAACAAATGTTATTTTATTATTTATTTATTTAGTACATATTATTATTCATTTATTTAGTACTTACGTAATTTAATTGTGGTACCTACGTAAAACTTCTAATCAGAAAAATCCGAATCCTCATCGGAACTGCTATCAGTATCAGAAACCCCCCCCAACATTAATGATGAAACTATCGATCTCCGATTCGACTAAATGATCTTTTTGACGGTATGTAGTCGTCCTCAATTTTTTCGGTTGGACTGACATTTCTTCCACCTGAAACCGCTACTAACCAGTCGTTTCTGAAGGTGACTTCTACCACACTCGAGAACTCAGTCACTCGCCAATTCCGCACAGTGTTTTCAATGAAGGGCACTCTTTCCAAACAATGTAGAATTCACGTATCTTGTTTCGTGTAGCAGCATCGGTGAATTCATCAGCATCGATGACCTTCTTGTGTGGTGTGGACATGGTTGGCGTAACAAACAAAGGTCTCGCCCGATCTGATGTTGTTTGGTTGCCAGCTTCCTTCATAATGTTGCCGACTGTTCTCGCCGAGACGCCCGTCGCTGCACTAGTCACATCGCGAACGTTGTATTTCGCGTCGTCCTCTTTCTTCTTCCTCGTAAAATACTGGCACACATTGTACACAATTTCTCGTGCCTGACTCCTTAGAGCCCTGTCTCTTGCGATAGCAGGTTTCCGGTTTCTTACTGACGATGAAGGTTGATCTTCCATCGCGAGATTTGTGTAGGCGACACACGGAAACTGACGGGTACGGGGGATTGTGATGATACTCAGTTCAAAAATAGGATGACGGGGATTGTGATGATACTCTCAGTTAAAATAAGAAGGGTTAATACGACGATATAGGTAGGATGGCGAAACGAAAAGCAAGATGCAAACAAGGAAAGGAAAACACGATATGGGAACAGAATGAGCTGGCTTGGAATGGCAGCACGGCTGCCAACATAACAGAGTAAAAGTCCCAACATTGCATCCCACTCAGGCTGCCGAGCCCTCAGCTTCTCCCATCCTCCTATAGGGTGCAGGGTCGGAGGGCATTATTCTTGTGCACGACCTATAGTGCACGGACTATAGATACCTACCTACCTAAATCACTTGTTAAATGTTGGTAACATAATTCTGTCAGTAGCTAAAATGGCAAAAAGAAACATAAATGAAGTTCTGAAGAGAAACTGTTGACGTGGAGAAAACATTCAGTCCTGGTTGGGTTTCGATCTCCGGAAGTTTGGCGTTCCAATCCATCGCTTAGACCACTGCGCTACAGAGCCAACCTGGTCAAGATCAGTGATGTGCGTTCTCTACTCAGCTTGGTGCCTCCAAACACCTTGCTCTTTAGGGAAAATTTTATAGCGAATTTTATGGCAACATCGTAGAATGCTCCGGATGGTCTCAAAAATTAGGGGGGAAAATCGAACTATTTAGAAATGCAAAAAACTACTCACCTGAGATAGGGATACGCTGGATATTTCAACCCCTATTTTTCACCCCTTAGAGTTAGAGTTGAAAGACAGTAACACCACTCTTTGAGGACTAGCTAGAGCCCAAACGGGACGGTGGACACATGTAGACATTTTTACTCTATATTTGTATTCTACGTCTCTTGAAACGTAAACCATAAAATTTTGACACGAGGGGGGGGGGGGGGGTTAAAATTTGTTTTTCGTGGTCGATTCCACAGGTTCATTATTGAAAATAATAAACCAAAATATCTCAACACTCTCACAGGAAGAAACAAAACTTAGAGCCCCTAGCCTGCGGAGTTATGCTGCTATTGAATCCTTCTTTACAACCTCAATTCATCACTCTTTGGTCAAAGTCAACTTCATATTTGGTCTTCTCGCCCTAAGAAACATGGAAAAATATACCTCAATACTCATTTTACTAAAACACTAAAAAACTATTTTTTACACCCATAACACCTCTGGGTATATTCGGATGAGGCTGCAATGAAGACCGAAAATGAAGTAGTTACGCATGATATGTCGGACTTTGCATTTTTAGAATCTACTCATCTTGAAACGTAAAAGAAAAAATTTTGAGGTGGTGTTATACAATTTTTTGCTGAGCGAATATATAGGTGTAATAAACCAATAACTTCAGAATTGAAACCTTTGAAGAGATTTGCGACTTGGTGGTCAAAAATAATATCGACCTCTTAAACTTGCAAACAACATCAACGCAGTGCAACATGGCTTTACGCCGTCACTATAAATGCGACCACCACCACACCCATACTTATTAGTATCCATCATACTTGTAAATATTATTTTGCTATAAATTTGAAGTACTTAAGAAAGCTTTTGAATATAGAACAAAGTGCCTATAATGTGCAATACCTAAAAATATAATTGGTAAACAAATTATTTTACACGAATTGACTATCCTAACTTGGATTCTACCTAGATCCGATTGCCTGGTGAAAAAGCTGCTTGGATCATGTAAGCGTGGTTTTATTCAAGTTTACAGAGAGTATTATTATTTGTCTTTCAGAGTTTATAGGATCCCGAACCACTCCTCCTAGTAACCTAATAGTAAGCTGAACTCCCAATAGTAACCATTTGTTTAATCTAGGATCATAAAAAGTAATAAAGAAGAAAAAAATTAGTTTCAGATTTTTACTGGGGATTTTCAAGTTTAGCAATAAATTCCTGCCCGTCCGGTAATATTCCCGTCGCCCATCACTGTGTACAGGTAATTAAATAGTTTTTCAACGGTTTCAGCGATTTAATGTGTACATCACAGTTCAGGAACACTTACCTCCACAAAAATCAGATTCTTGAATAATAGGTAAGTATGTGAAAATCTGTGTGCCCTGGCGAAGACGTTTCACCTGCTTCCGCTAGTTTGCACCACTGTATATTCGAGATTGTGGTAAGGGATGGGGAAAAAACGTAGGAAACAGTTTCTTGACGAGAAACGACGAAACAGTTTCTCAAAACCTGTTTCAAAAGAACGGCCACAAAGAAACGAAGTGTCACGGTCGTGATACGATTTCGGGTCACAGGGTTACTAATAATCCAACAGGCCAGTTGTCATGGTGTATTCCAAAAGGTTCGCTATTGAAAATAATAAACCAAAAAACAAAAATTCTGTAGTAGGTAGGAAAACGCTGCAAATCCCTGCACAACGGTTTATTATTTTGTACAGAATACCCTTCTGTTACAGATCACAGCTCTCTGTATAGATGACCCGTCTATATAATATAATATGTACTATTCTATACATATTATGTAGATCGTAGACCCTCCGTAGCCCCGTACTCGTTACTAGGTACCGCCCTAAAGCGTTGTGTAATAATTTACCTGTATAGGTTCCACTTCTACGGAGATAGAATAATGAACCGTTGTGTAATAATTTGCCCATCAATAATACGTCAGCGGTTGTTCAAGTTGCAAAAGTACCTATCAACAAAATCCAGCCCCTTCTGGGTAGATGAGCCGTTGTGTAATAATTTGCCATTGTGTAATAATTTGCCATTGTGTAATAATTTACCCATCAATAATACTTCATCGGTTGTTCAAGTTGCAAAAGTACCTATCAACAAAATCCAGCCGGATCGCACACCCTCCGTAGGTTAATACCTAACCCTGTACTCGTTACTAGGTACCTACCTAAATCGCGAGGTAAATGTTGCTAAAATAATTCTGTCGATTGCAAACAGTACCTAACAAAAAGAAACGCACTTCATTTTTCAAATGAAATAATATCACAGAACAACCAACTCGACTTCATAGGTACCCCACCAATAAAATCGGCGCGTCCCTGGCGACGAGATTTCGTTTGTTGTATACAATTTCATAAACCCTGGAGTCGAAAATGCCTGTTGGTGCAAACTTCGGGGCCTTACTGTGAACGAACGGCTGGACGTACGGTGCTCCGGATGGTCTTAAAAAACTCGCAAGTTCAAGAACTATTTACCTAAAACCGTAAAAATATTCACGTAAAAAAATGGTATAGGCGTTTTGAAAATTTCAACCCCTATTTTGAACCCCTTAGAGATGACTGACAGTAACGTCGAGCTTCGAGGACCAACTAGACGCCGAACGGAACCTATAACCCGAATTTCATCAATTTTGGTTTATTATTTTCAATAATGAACCATTGGAATTGAGCATGAAAAAAAAAATTCTTACCCCCCCTCAAAATTTGATGGTTTACGTTTCAAGGTATGTAGAATCCAAAACTGCAATAAAAATATTTCTCTCTGTACGCCGTACACCGTACGCCGTACGGGCCACTTTTCTTAGTTACCATGAAAGAAAATTGATGAAATTCGGGTTATAGGTTCCGTTCGCTGTCTAGTTGGTCCTCGAAGCTCGACGTTACTGTGAGTCATCTCTAAGGGGTTCAAAATAGGGGTTGAAATTTTCAAGACGCCTGTATACCATTTTTTTACGTGAATATTTTTACGGTTTTAAATAGTTCTTGAACTTGCGAGTTTTTTAAGACCATCCGGAGCGTCGTACGTCCAGCCGTTCGTTCACAGGCCCCGAAGTTTGCACCGACAGGCATTTTCGACTCCAGAGTGAATTAAATTGTATACAATTCAAACCAAATCTCGTAACCAGAGACGCGCCCACAATAGGAAATTTGGCGGAGATGAAATCATTGCTAGGGATCACCTGATTATATTGGCGGAGTATGAAGTCGAGTTGGTTGTTCTGTGATATTATTTCATTTGAAAAATGATGGCTCTTTTGGAGTTTGTTGGTAGGTAGTGAAACTTGAACAAACGTTGAAGTATTATTGATGGGTAAATTATTACTACGGTAAATCATTACTCAACGGTAAATTATTACACAACGGTTCATTATACCATCTACGTAGAAGGGGCTGGAGTTTGTTGGTAGGTACTTTCGCAACTTTTTTCACTCCTCATCAACAATTTCTTTTCAGAACTTCATTATGTGTGTTTCTTTTTGTTAGGTACTGTTTGTCATCGGCAGAATTATTTTAGCAACATTTAACTCGTGATTTAGGTAGGTACCTAGTAACGAGTACGGGGTTAGGTACTAACCTAAGGAGGGTCTGCTATCTACATAATATGTATAGAATAGTACATATCATATTATATAGACGGGTTATCTATACATAGAGCTGTGATCTGTAACGGAAGGGTATTCTATACAAAATAATAAACCGTTGTGCAGGGATTTGCAGCGTTTTTTTTTCATGGTAACTAAGAAAAGTGGCCAGTACGGCGTACGGCGGACAGACAGAAATATTTTTATTGCAGTTTTGGATTCTACATACCTTGAAACGTAAACCATCAAATTTTGAGGGGGGGTAAGAATTTTTTTTTCATGCTCGATTCCAATGGTTCATTATTGAAAATAATAAACCAAAAATACGGTGATTTGCCGTTTCCATTGGCGACAGCTTCGCAGCAGGAAAAACGAAGAAACAGTTTCGTGTTTTCATTTTTGGTTTATTATTTTCAATAATGAACCATTGGAATCGAGCATGAAAAAAAAAAAAAAATTCTTACCCCCCCCTCAAAATTTGATGGTTTCAAGGTATGTAGAATCCGAAAATGCAATAAAAATATTTCTGTCTGTCCGCCGTACGGGCACCTTTCCTAGTTACCATGAATAAAAATTGATGAAATTCCGGTTATAGGTTCCGTTCGGGGTCTAGTTGGTCCTCGAAGCTCGACGTTACTGTCAGTCATCTCTAAAGGGTTCAAAATAGGGGTTGAAATTTTCAGAACACCGTATCTCGAAAACTTTCGATTGAAGGGTATGGTTTTTTTACAATATTAAATTTGTCTTGAGCTAAACAATTTTTCTGAGGCCACCCGGAGCACTGTACGTCCAGCCGTTCGTGTGCACCAAAAAGCTTCGTCAACACGATCGTGAATCGAACGGTATAAATCCGGCCGGGATTTCATCACTAAGGAGCACCTGATTATAATCAAGGATGGCTGTATGAAGTCGAGTTGGTTGTTGTGTGATATTATTTCATTTGATAAGTGATGGACTATGGATTTTGTTGGTAGGTACTTGTGAAACTTGAAGTATTATTGATGGGTAAATTATTACACAACGGTTCATCTACCAAGAAGGGGCTGATTTTGTTGATCGGTACTTTTGCAACTTGACCAACCGTTGAAGTATTATTGATGGGCAAGTTATTACACAACGGTTCATTGTACTTGACCACGAGGGTAGGTGCTGACCACAGGAAACAGTGATCTACGCAGAAGGGGCATCTATTTCACTCCACATCAACAATTTTCCTTCAGAACTTCATTATTTGCGTTTCTTTTCGCCGTTTTAGTTACTGTTTGCCATCGACAGAATTATTTTAGCAACATTTAACTCGTGATTTAGGTAGGTACCTAGTAACGAGTACGGGGTTGGGTACTAACCTACGAAGGGTCTGCAATCTACATAATATGTATAGAATAGTACATATTATACAGACGGATTATCTACAGAGAGCTGTGATCTGTAAAATAAGGGTGTTCTGTACAAAATAATAAACCGTTGTGCAGGGATTTGCAGCGTTTTTTGGCTGAGAGTCAGAAGCGTTATTTTTGCCAAAGCTGTTATTTTGAAACTGCTTTTCCAAAACTGTTTCATACAATAAACGAGCTGTTTCGTTTCATTTCTCAAAAAGAACAGAAACGCCCATCCCTAGTGGTATTACGTATTCCACTCTGCTCCCCCTACTACTGTAAATGTTTCCGTTCACATACTATACTGTTATAACAGTGACTTTATTATTCTTTTCTACCGTGAATTGTACATTTTGGGCGACACAATAAATAATGCGATATTCGATGGAATTCTTTTTGACTCAAGGCAATCACTGTCCCCCCCCCCCCCCCTTCTGGGACGTCGTCCCTTTCAAACGTATTCTTCATTCTCCATAGACTCGAGGTGAGGATGTTGGATGAGTTAAGCCAGCCATTCACAGTCCGATGAGGGGCAGTGAATGGTGTGTAGGCCACACGTGGCTTGTAGTCCGTCCGACCTGGTTGGACCTAGACGGTTGGTTGTACTCCTACATCCTAGTGGGCAGGATCACGTAGTAGCCCTGGAGTAGTCCTTCGCTGACTTACAGCCTCAAAGGTGGTTAGGATTGAGCTGAACTAATATTTGTTTATTTTTTGAGAACATTTTGTGCAAAATTATAATCAGTAGGATCACAAGATTACATAAAGAATGAGTTCAAGTTATTAGTACTGCTGAGAAGGCAGTCGGCTGCCATATTTCGTTTTCTTTGCGTTATTGTATTGGTTCGCGATTGCAATGAAGAGATTGTCACAAAGAGGGAGCCACTCCAGAGGTGGAACCCATGTAGCGAGTGAGGACTATCAGCTGTAGGCCTACATCAATGTCGTACAGACTGGGCTGTGAATGGCCAGCTTTATCCAGCTATGGATGGTGCACCGATGGTACAGAGGTGCAACGAACCAGGGTGTATGCATAAAATGAATGACTTCTGCTTTCGTTTTATTATTCTGGGAATAATACACCTGTTTATTTGAATAGGTTTTGATTTGGAGAACCTTGTTATCCAATCCTTGGGTTTAGAAGGTACCTAATCCCAACGGACTACCCTCCTGGGGGGTTGCATGATGAATTCAGCATAAAATGAGAGATCCAGTCGGCTGTCATGTAAAACTGGACAAAAAGGTCGCAGTAGTTGACATCCCAAATCCAGAATTTTGGATCTACCTACATCTGAGTTGAGGATAAACGTCAGTTACATTTTTATCGGAGTTAATTATTGCTGCCTCTTGCCTAGTTCCATATTTGTGCTCAGTACCTTCTCCAATTAATCTCATATTGTTCCAACGTTCGCAGTGATTTCAAGATGGGCGTGCCGGTCGGCGATTCCACGCGCATGGCTCACGAAGCCGAACGTAAAGCGGTAGAAATGCAATGGAAAGAATATGCAGACATCTACGTCAAAAACATCAACAACATCTCGGAATCCTCATCCGTCCTTCGGGAGCTCAATGGCTGGCTTGCGGACAACGCTTTCCTCGCTGGCTCGTCCCCATCGGCGGTGGACCGACGGATCTTCGACTCCCTGTATGAACAGATTTCATCACTGAGCTACAGCGAGAAGGAATCCGTGATTCACCTCTCCAGATGGTACAACACTCTTCAGGCGTCTACCAAATCAAAGAAAGGGCATGTTCAGTTCAGCCGTTCCCTGTTATTCTGAAGTACAGTGCACGACGGATTTTTGCAAATAGGCATGCCGTTATGCAGGTAAATATTTGGTTCCATGCAACTTGAAGACATCATTCCATTTTTGCTGCTTCCCGCGGAATGATTCCCGAGTGAACGTATCATAAATAAAATCCAGTTTACCGAATTTTATAGTTCAGTTTTTGCTCATTGGCTCTAGAGCCATTCAAATGTCCATTGGAATAAATACGTGTACGTCAGAGGTGGCTGGTGAGAGCAGACAAGATAGGCACCACGTAAGCTAATTTTTTTTTGGAAAATAGACATTTGTATAACTCCTTTCTCTATCTTACTGCTTATGAGTCTATCCAAGTCTACCAATAATTCATAAAAGCATGTCTTTGTCTTCAAAATCAAAATTTCCCACTCACATTTCAAGTTTTAGATGTGTCCACAAATCCCTGCCACACGCATAACTTCTAGTAAAGGGTAGTAGTGGGGGTAGCTAAACAGAGCCCTACATACACACAAGGTCAGTGATTCAGTGAACAAGCTGCAGGTGGCGAGTCCTAGCGATTTCTCAGTTATCTCAATTATTGGAAACATGGACGGTCTCAATCGTTCATGATACCAGCATTTCAGGCTTCAGTGTCAGACATATAATTTCAGTTATCATTATATCTCAGTATCAGTAAATTCATAGAAATCCCACAGATTCAGTCTCACATGTCATGATTCTCATCTCAGATACACTCATACACACACCCACACATTATATCTTCACTATATCGATATCAAATCTCGTGAGTTCAGATTCCCCAGAAGGGTAGCAGGTTCAAATGTGAATTACTATAATCTCGAATAAAGCGCACTCATGTACCATTGGGAATAATCTCAATCGGCTCGAGGATTCAGAAGCACGGAGCCGCACAGCAGTGGGCATGCATCGATCTGTAATTGCTATCAGTATCAGTGCTTATCACAGTGAAACAATTTATCTACAGCATGAATATTAATCTTAAGAGTGAACCGGTGAAAAGGGTACGGCTAAGGGGAGGTTGATGCCGTATCGGAGTAAAACCACTAAGAACGACTGAGATCAACATTGTTGCATGATCCGTCAGCTCACAGTATTAGGGTGGTTTACAAAATATGGATGGATTTTAAAACCTTGTCAAGTTTTATGAACACAAGGGAAAAATTCGGTGGAAAAAAATGTAAGACAAATGCCGACCTTTGGGGCAATGCATTCCTTGAAGGCGGTCGATGAAGGCTGTCACCACTCCCTCCATCTATCGTCCAGTATTGCTTCGACTCATTTCGGATCGCACCTTTCAAATCAGCAACAGTGCCAATATTGGTTTGTTGTGGGATTTCCAAAATGGGAATAATTTGGCCCTACTTTTGGTTTATTATTTACACCTATGTATTCGCTCAGCACAAACTTTTTGGAACACCCCCCCCCCCCCCTCAAAATTTTGTTCTTTTGCGTTTCAAGGTGCGTAGATTTTCAAAAATACGATGTCCATCCACCGTATCATCCACATCCACCTTTATTTTCTAATCGGATCGGACTAAAAACTTTGTTCTTTTGCACACCGGCTCCATTTGGGCCCTAGTTGTGTCCCGAAACCTTGCAGCCTGATCGGAATATACCCATGGATGTTACGGGTATAGATATAGGGTTTTTTGGTGTTTTACTTACGTGAGCTTGTGAGGTATCGTTTTCCATGTTTTTTAGGGTGAGGAGAACGAGTATGAAGTCGATTTTGACCAACGAGCGAAGAATTGAGGTTCTAACAAAGTTAAGCCTTAAATTTTGGAATAAAATCATCGCACAGGCTCCATTGGCCCTAGTTGTGTCCCGCAACTTTGCAGCCCGATCGGAATATAACCAAGGGTGTTGTGGGTTTTAAATAGCGGTTTTTTTTTGTGTGTTTTAGTAACATGAGCTTGTGAGGTACCGTTTTCCATGTTTTTAGGGCGTGGAGACTGGATACATATAAGAAGTCGATTCTGACCAACGAGTCGGAAATAGGTTCCAACGAAGTTTCAGCTCCCAAAATTCATTTTTTTATGAGTCAAAAATCTGGGAAATCGTCTGAAATCACCACAAATTATATAATAACACTAACATAATAATAATAATAATAATAATAACCCCCCCCCCCCCCCCCCGGTGGCAATTTTTACCTCCACGGGTGATGACCACCCAAACAAAAATAATAACACTAGAAGTAGTATTAACAGGTTAATCACAATGGCATTATCAATGATCAAAGATAGTTTACAAAAATAGGAGCCTAATTCGAATTTTTGGGGGTCAAAATTGGTGTAAACCATCGAGAATAGCTATTTCAATTATTGCACACGGTGCCACTACTCATGCTGCAAGGATTTCCATGGACTTGGTGCTGCAAATTTCCCCGGACGTGTGATTACCAGAAATGGCGACGTTCCCAGGCCTTCCCACTCCCCACATCTCACTCCTGTGACTTTTTTCTGTGGGGCTACCTCCAGTCAAGGGTATACGTCGATAAGTGACGAGGCGTTGCTGTTTTGAAAGATACAATCCGGAATGAAATCGAAGCAATACTGGACGATATGGTGCACCAAGTGATGACAGTTTCCATCGACCGCCTTAACGAAAGCACTGACACAGGAAGTCGTCATCCGTCATTTACAATTGAATTTTTTTCCCCTTGCGCTGATAAAATTTACCGATTTGCCCTACACATTGTGCTTATTTTCAACCGTACCTTAAAAAAATGAAAATCTGACCATGGTTCAAAATACGTCGGTATTTTGTGACCCACCCTGTATCAGTACCATATTATAGAATATCTGGTCAAGTTTGACGTCATGTAATATCCAGTATCTCATTCGTCGTCATACCAAACAAGTCAGTAGACGTAACTGGTGAATAACAGTTTCATTACACCGATCGCCACTTGCCTTTCACTACACCAATACACTGAGTATCTGCCCGTGGATCGTTCTCACAAATACAGTCTACTTACTGCATATTTTATTAATAACTTGCCACTGCTTATTCTTCAATGGTCCAATAATGCTCAAGAACTACACTTCTGACAATCACTATGAAGTATAGTTTATTCACTTACACTAGTATTTAAAAATGACTGGTTGAGAATTGTTGAAAATTCACAAGGACATTTCTGTTTTGAAACCAAATAATTCAGCTGTACAAAATCTACACAGATAATGTGGCGTTAGCTACAGGAGATTCCATTTGGTTCTTTGGAGTGATAGCATTGCAGTAGAAAACACGACACTCATGTTGGGGCTTGAATAGTGGCCTGATCGGCGGAGTGCCGGTCTCAGTGAGTCCTTGATATGGGATCTTCATGCTGCTTAAGAGTCAAAGTCGACTTGGGGCCGGTCTGCCAAGCGACTCCAGTTTGATCGACGACGGAAGCACCGACAGTTACCGTCGCTTGAACGCTTCCAGGTCCCAGAGAGACCAGGAACTGGGCTGAGAAGAAGTCCCTGTGAGGGACGACTGTCTGGGTCAGGTTCAACGTAGTTTCCGGTGTCTGAAATGAAAATGTTCACGATGAATACAAGTCCGCAGGACCTGCCGAGGTCCAGTCCGATCGAAACATCGCGTTATCAGAATTGAAAAAGAAACAAACTCAGTGCAACAAGGTGTGAATATTCCGCTGACCCACTATACACCTTCTCCCACCACGCCAATAGAGAAAAACTATAGAATTTCACAGTGTTTTGTAGTTTGGAAGCTATAATACTCAGGCTGAGCCCACACGGCTGCTCTAGGACGAAGGCTGCAATCCAGTTGAGCTTGCAATTGTTTTCTGACCATGGCAGCATACGGTAGTGGGGATCCACAAGCAAGGCGATCAGAATGAGATTACTTTGCTATCAGTTTCAAATCAGTTGTAAGCAGTTGTTTTTTGTGGTTGCGGTTTAAGTTACACAGAACCCGTAGGTGCTGTCAACATGAGTGACCAAGAACTAAACAATAGACCCAACGATTTTCCTAGTACCGTGAAGCGGGGAAGACCCTCAGGGAACTTGGGTCTGCTTATCGCAGCAGCCCAAGTTGTGAGCAACCCCATCCCACCTGTTTGTATTGCTATATTGCCTTCATCTATACTTTTCTCTTTGTATGCCAAATTTTATTCTTTTATATTGCATACGGGCTCTGCCGGTGTCTTATAAAACGAAAAATGAACTGCTACATCCTGCCCAACCGTCTTAACTGTGCTGAGCAGACTAGTCCCACCCCTACAGCTCCCTCAAGCGGGATTCCCCTTCTCTATGTACAGCTTCGTACAGTTATTGCAGCATTATCCACTCGTATTCACCATTTCTGTAGCCAAGGAAAATGTTTAGATCCACATCTGTCTGGCTTCATAGATTGACAAGCTGTAACAACCTTGCTGACATTGAAATTCTTGAATGGCAAACGCTTACTTTTTCATTGACGTTAGCTTTGGCTGTTGGCTGAGTGTTCAGTGTAACAATGACTTTCTCAACACTTCTGAAGAGCCCAGGTTTGCTACCATGTTGAATTACGCCCTCCACTTTCACAGCCAGCTGAGATCCACTCGTCACTGTGATCCATTCTCCATTCACTCGGGGCTGAGGAGACACTGCAAGCTAATTGAAGAAGCAGACTTTTGTTAACTAAGAAGTTTAAAATATAGGATACGTAAGTGAGGCAATGAATGTCAAGCCAGACAAAGTGGGGGGGGGGGGGGGGGCTAAAAATCCCCTATCATAGGGGGGGTCTAGCGCTCAAGGCATATCAGTGAATTTGAGACTAGGAGGATATCAGTTAATTGCGAGGTTCTGAACGAGTAGTAAGCGTGGTGTGATTCATTAAAAGAGTGCAGTAAAAAAACATGAAAATTATTTGAAAACGTGGTAACTAATTTCAACATTAATCTTCTATACGTGTGGGATCCATACTAGCCCGCCCATCTACTCTTCGATCGAAAACTTATGCTTTAAACTACCTAACGTTTTAGAACTTTCTGAAATAAATTTATACGGTGTCCGCAAACCCTTACCATACGCACTATTTCTTCCTAAATTCAAATCCGATTTTGCAGAAATTTCCACGGATCATGCAGGTTGGGACATAGATAATCGGATGGTATGGCCACTGCACATACATGGTCCTAGGCTCTCGATTTCTCACGAACCAATGGCTTGACTATTGCTCATTATTGGTGAGTCCCACGAATTTCAGAATGCTCGGATCATTGTTGTGGCCACTGTTCATGCGCACACGCGAAATTCGACACTCAATTTCTCCTGAAACAATGGTCCGATTTTGCTCAAATTCAATTAGTAGTTGGGGTGCAGGCTCCAAATGGTACCCTACGAATTTCAGAGCGGTCGAATCCGTTGCACATGTGCTAACGCGAAATCCGAGGTAGGTAGTACTCTAATTTCTTATAAACCAATGGCCATGATATATTACCTACCTACTTGTTTATTCTTCATTAGGGAGCCTACGTTTCATTACCAAATTGGAATACGTTTTTCACTATCGTTATTTACCTATCTGAAAATGAAATACCGATTGGCGGTTGAAATGCCTGCTTGTTGTAACTGAGAGTGGGACAAATTACTTCGAAAAATTGGGAATACTGAGAAACTGGAGTGTTGATGTAATACAATATGAGGGTACCAACACTGATATAAAAGTAAGTGGTTACAATAAAACAAATATTTTTAGTGATATTTCTCCTGACATTACAACATAACCAAGAAATATGAATTCGAGAAAACGCCCAGTACGCACTTGTAGCAAATGCCCATATCGCATCACCGTATCGCATCACGCCTGTATCTTTTCGTTCATAAAGATACGCAACGGGCCCGATCGGCGAGTTGGTGGTTTTTCCCCGTCACATCAAAGCAATGGTACGCAACGGGGTTTGAGATCTGTGGTCCGAACATTTGTAACAAATGCTCAAAATCTGTCGGGTGCATCCGGGTGAAATTTTTTGTACAGCTCGCTGACATGCTGGAATCGCATATCTGCCAGCAAGTTGCTTCCGCTGTAGACTTCTTGGTTATGGTAGACATCGGACACCCACCAACATATCGATTTGCGTTTATTTTCCTCTTCTTTGAGGCTAGTCAATGAAAATATATGCAGCTGCTGCAACTTGCTGCGGTGTCACCATTGTGCTTGAGGAGCTGCTGCACTATACACGAGTAAAACATCACTGAACGCAGCTGCCGCCTTTTTTCTTCCGACCATTTCACCGTTGCATCGATGAAACGCATTATTGATACGGATACGCCGTGAGGATACGGGTGGTTTGCGTGGAGGGCGTTGCATTTGATTTGATACACAACGGTGATGCGATACGGGCATTTGATACAAGTGCGCACCGGGCTTAAGGCTCAGTTACCAGGCAGTTCTGACTAACCATCTCCTTTGAAAGCCCATAACAGATCGACTTGATGTGCCTTCAAAGGGTCTGACTGAGTTGGTTCCCATATGAATTTCCTGGCCTCCAAATGTTTGTTTAAACTAAAACCCACTGCCAATTGAACCAACGCTTTTGTTGATTGATTACCAACTGAATTGAACGAGTACGTGAAGTGCGCTCGCTCCAATGGTTCACACGTTCGAAATGATGGTACAAAGCCCTTTCACTTACCTTCACACTGGTAGATTGTAAAACTTGGAAAAAGTACCGTGGGAGGCACAGGGGACTCTTGATGAACACTTCAACTTGGGCCATCAAACATTCAATGTGCTGAAAACAACGACATGACGAGTATTAATTTAATGGAAATCGAGTGGTTGCAAAACCCAGTACCTACTTCTTAGTTGCAGTAAAGATACTGAATTTGTGTAAGCTGATTGCTCGATATTACAATGAACTCGCAAAGTGGACTGTATTTTAATGAAGAAGAACTGTACTACAACAAAAAAATAACCACTGACTAGATGTGACTCTGTGATGGCTAGGGAAACAAATGGACTTAACAACCATAAATAACGTTTCACCAAATATACTGAACAGTGAGTGAGGTAACTTGTGACATTAAAGAAAATATTGTGACTAGAATAAACTCCTAACTAGTGGCCACTTATAACAAATAGATACCTAATATAATAGCTGATATAGAATTTATCACAGGAACGAAGTTGGTAGGAACAAACTCGACGTGGACAGGTAATGTCTCAATTCCCAGAAGAAGAAAGTAGGTATAGATGATGTGAAGAGTGAAGATGATGGGCCCAACTCCAGGTAGGTAGAAAGAGAAGATAGTTATATGGTATGTATGGAGATGTACAGCCTGACTAGAAATTGAGATGCATGCGAAGAAAGATGACTAGATAGAATTGGTAGGATCTCACCACAGTTCCTGGAACCTGTACTGGTTTTCCAGCAACAGGTGTGCAGTTGTTGGATATGTTTCACCAACACTGAAAGGTGTCCATCCAGTGACTCTCCTTGATTTTTCGGAGAAGTTGATGCAGCGCTGAACGATTCGGTACCAACTTTTAATACAACAACTTGTTCTAGACACGGATGACTAGCGATTTTAAATATAAGGAACAATGCGTGGGAATTTCATAGATGGCTGACAAAAGGCTGACGTCACACACAGATGATTGCCTGGCAATGATGTCTGACGAGTTGATGCAGATGAATTGTCACTAGTATCCACATTACACTCACTCACAAGCAGTTTTGGGGTTTAAATAAATATAGAAAGTCCTACAGTACTACGTAAACAACGATGAATTAAACAGTAGATACAAACAACGAAAACAAATAATTAAAAGTTGACGATCATCAGGATATAATTACTTTTCTACCGAAATGTTGTGCCGTTCAATTGGCACAACTGGAAAATGACGATATAGGAGGCTTCAGAATAACATGGCCGGTTTGTTGATATTCCGTTTTTGTGGAAGAAAGGATTGAGATGAAGTGAATATTTAAGATGTGTTTTAACTATAGAAAGAATGACGGAAATAGGTACAGGTGTGATGGTGAAGGTGTTAAGTAGAAGAAGGATTGCTGAAGATTCTATGGATTGATGCCAGGTACTATATATGATGATTCTGGATTGCACAAGTTGCTGATTTAGGTTGTAGTTTTCCAAACATACTCCCCCCAATCAGCAACACAGGGCAAGAGTATGTACAGCTTCTCACAATGCGGACAGGTGCAAAGGTATCAGCTTCACAACTGGTCGTTTATAAATCCCTTGGGCCGTCTTGAGTGTAACCACTCTCACGATGTTATCTGCGCCAGGGTGCACATCGACAATCCGGGCCATTGGCCAGCGGGTGGCTGAAACATTGACATCACGGATAATAACCAAGTCCCCAATGCTCAGATTTGGAATTCTCCTGGTCCACTTGCCTCGATCCTGCAGGCTTCTCATGTACTCCTCAGTCCATCTGTGCCAAAAGAACTGGACCCTCTCACGAATCAGTTCCCAACGCCGCAGACGATTACTAGGAACCTCGGTAAAATCCCATTCGGGTACTGCATTGAGAGGATGACCAAGGATGAAGTGGCCAGGGGTAAGGGTTTCCAGGTCATCAGGTGAGTTGGATATGGGCTGCAGAGGTCGGGAGTTCAAGATGCATTCCACTTTGGCGAAAATTGTGCTCAATTCCCAGCAGGTGAATGGTTGGTTACCCACTGTCTTGAAGAGGAGTGACTTTGCTGCCCTGACCGCTGCTTCCCAGCTTCCACCAAAGTGCGGAGAGAGTGGGGGGTTGAATTTCCACTGGATTGCTAAATGGGATGTGCTGTTGGTGATTGCAGCGGTAGTTTGCTCATTATGGAACCATGTGAAGACCTCCTTCAGGTAAGAAGACGCCCCAACAAAATTGGTGCCATTATCCGAATACATTGCGGATGGGAGACCTCTCCTGGAAACAAACCGGTCAAAGGTATCCAGGAACTCCTCGACTGACAGGCCCAGAGCAAGCTCAAGGTGGACAGCTCGGCTGGTCATACATATATAAACACACATATATGCCTTGCGGACACCCGAATTCCTGCGGAGAGACTCACGACACAGGAAGGGACCGGCAAAATCCACACCCGTATGCAGGAATGGACGTACTGCCTTGAAGCGAGAAGCAGGGAGGTTTCCCATCAGAGGAGACATGACACTCTTGGAATACCTTATGCAAAGTACACATTTATGCTTGACAAGCTTGATCAAATTTCTTGCAGCAGGAATCCAGTAGTCATGCCTGATGCTGGCAAGTAAAGCAGTGGGACCTACATGATGGTTCTGGCTATGATAGAAATCCACCACCAGGGTGGTGAAATGTGAGCGTGAAGGCAGAAGGACTGGTTGGCGTTGTGATTCGGGCAACGGAGCATTATACAGGCGTCCACCAACTCGCAGCAATCCCTCACTGTCAACAAAAACTGCCAAACGACGAAGGTCCTGTGGCAAGTTATCGAAGGTTATGGCCGAAAATGGCTCAGGGTAGAAGATGTGTTGAACAAGCTGTATGGAATGAAGTTTTGCACGATGAAATTCAAAGGGAGATAATGGCCCTGCAGTTCTGGCACACCTGTGTCTTTTGGGTATGCGGCAATTTGTAAGAAAACGTTTTACGTAAGCCAACACACGGATCATTCTGATAAATGATGAGAATCGCTCGGTAAAGTGGAGGAAGTCGGTACTGCTCTTCACAGTGATGAGTGACAGAACAGATTGCTTTAGTTCAGGAGTGTACACATTTGATGTATCTGACGATATTGGCCACGATTCGATTGGCTGATGACACCAGGCTGGTCCTGACCACCAAAGCTCACTTGAGTGTAGCGCAGATACAGACAGACCCCTCGATCCAATGTCTGCAGGGTTGTCTGAGCCACGGACGTGATGCCAGGAGTGCAGCTCAGTGTGATCCAGGACCTGCTGCACCCTATTAGCAACAAAGGTTTGAAGAAGATAGGTTGGAGTCTTCAACCAGGCTAGCACTATGGTAGAATCGGTGAAACAGAATAAATCATGGATATCCAATGTTTGCCTCAGACGGTGCAGGGATTCGATGATTCTGGTCAATAGCAAGGCTCCACAGAGTTCCAAACGAGGAATGGTAAAGGACTTCAATGGGGCCACTTTGGTTTTGGCCTTGAGCATGGTCAGCGACACACTATTACCTTGAGAAGCTCTCAAGTAAACAACACCACAATAACCCCTCTCCGATGCATCTGAGAAACATAGAAGTTGGTACTTGGCGGTAGAAAGAGGAAACTGACGAGGGATCACCACTGAGGACAGTGTAGGGAGCTCGGACGTGAACTGGTTCCATGTTACCTTAACTTCATCAGGCACCTCTTCATCCCAGCCAATCTTGAGTTTCCAGAGCTCCTGAAGAATACATTTTGCCTGGAAAATAACAGGTGTCAAATATCCGAGAGGGTCAAACAGGCGTGCTATCACGGAAGATATACTTCGTTTGGTACATGAGTTAGCTGGTGGGGTTACATGGTAGGAGAAGGTATCGTCAGTTGGGTTCCACTGCATGCCCAATATTTTGGTGATGGAAGGCTCCTCAGAATGGATTTCTACAGGGCCTTGTGTCGTGCCGGTATGCTCCAGTAGAGGTGGGTAATTAGTGTGCCACTTGTCCAAGGTGAATCCACCCTTAGACAGGAGTTGGATCAACTGGTGTTTTATATCAAACAATTGTTCGATAGTGTTTGCCCCGTAAGCAATATCATCAACGTATGTATGATGTAACAATGCAGATGATGCATGCGGGAATTCCATGCCTGAATCTGCCACAAGCTGATGGAGGACGCGCTGAGCTAGATAAGGCGAACAGCGTAAACCATACGTGACAGTCTTAAGATCATAATACTGCACTGGCTCCGAAGGATTCGATCTCCAAGCAATTTGCTGATAGCAATGATCTTCGGCTCTTACCAAAATCTGCCTGAACATTTTGACAATGTCACAGGTCAGAACATATCTATGACAACGAAAATGAAGGACTATATCACAGATATCAGCCTGTAATTTAGGGCCACTGAACAGATGGTCGTTGAGGGAGCCAAGTGATGTGCAGAAGCTGGCATCAAAGACGACTCGAAGCTTCCTTGAACCATCCGCACAAGTCTTGAACACTGGGTGGTGTGGTATAAGGTACTTTGGCTCAGTGATGGATGGTGACATGTGACCTAGTGATATATACTCGTCCATAAACTTCTGGTACTCAGCTCTAAGCTCTTCATCCCGAGAGAACTTCCTCTCAAGAGATCGGAGCCGACCGATCACCTTACCAGCCTCAAACGGGAGCATAGGGGGACCACCTGCCTTGAACGGCAAGGCAACAACGTACCGTCCATCACTGGTTCTCTGAAATGTGTCAAGGAAGTGCTTCTCGCAATCAGCATCCTCCTGCGACTCGTGAGGCCGGACTGCAGAAGGCTCTTCAACCTCCCAGAAGCGCTCAATCAGATGTGAAATATCTGAGCGGGTCAGTAATGCTACACCAGGAGCTGCAGGGTCATCACCGGTATATTTCCCAAGAACAGTGTAGCCAAAAACTGTCTCCATTAATCTTGGTCCATGCTCATGAATAGCTATAGGCTTGCCCGTGACAATATCTGGGTAGAGAT
Source organism: Leptopterna dolabrata (assembly GCA_954871275.1). Taxonomy (NCBI): domain Eukaryota; kingdom Metazoa; phylum Arthropoda; class Insecta; order Hemiptera; family Miridae; genus Leptopterna; species Leptopterna dolabrata. Next base: position 16,515,334 of record OX940981.1, on the reverse strand, counting down.
CGGCTCCTATAAGGAATGAAATTGGTCCTGGTGTGGTGAAGTTAGGGTCACTCAGAGAGTATGATTTATAATCCAACCATATGTCAGAGTCCAGTGATACCTGAGGCAGGGGTGGGGTGATAGATGGTACCACCACGGCCTCAGTCCCAAGTGGGGCAGAAGCAGATGGAGTGCAAAACGTGATAGCTATCTTGCCCTTTACATTTTTTAGAGGTGCGTTGTTGACACCGGAGATTTTATGGCCAAAAGGTCTGGTTGTCATACCTAACTGCCTGGCACATTGTTCGGTAACAAAGGAGAACATGCTTCCCGGGTCAAGTAGACCCCTAAAACTATGGAGTTTTCCATCCAGACCCCTGATACTTGCCGTAACAGTACCCAGTAAGACTGTCTGCATTTGTGCAGAAGTACTGGCACCAATAAAGGCTGAAGGCTGACTGGTAGTGGACGATTGGTTCTGTGTGGTAGGTGGAAGGTGAAGGTCTGTGTGGTGACGGCCGTCACACTCCCTACAGGAAAATTTGGAGGTACACTCCTTAGTACGATGGAAGGGATGTAAACAGTTCCGGCAGCCCTGGAATTGCTTTAACATGTCCAGGCGCTGATAGGGTTGAGCGGCTTTGAAGGTATCGCAAGATAATATGTTGTGAGGCCCTCCACAGACGAAGCAGGTCAAGTCACGAGTACCAGAGGATTTGCCATTGTCTCCCTGATAACCAGATTCAGATTTGGCTGATGAGTGCGCAAGAAGAACTGACTGAGCCTTGTGAGTAGCAGGCGCAAACTTGTTGGGACCCCCATTAACTTTACCAGTGGACCGTGAGTCTGGCTTGGAAGCCGACTCTATGGTACCTTGTCTGCCCGACTCCTGGGTCAAGCGAAACACATGACAGCGACCCCTCACAAACTCCTCCAGCGCCCCACAAGTGGGAAACTCAAAACCGATCTGATCTATTTCAAAGGCCTCACGGGTTACAGGGTCCAACCCTCTGAGAGCCAACTCACACAAAAGATATTTATCGAAATCGGGAATTTTAAGATTTTGCAGAGACGTGATGCTCTCCATCACTCCAGACAGATATGACTGAAGAGAAGCATAGGTTGGTTTCCCTGGTGCTGGCTTAAAGGCCAACATACGCTCAAGGTACGTAGAGGCTATCTTGCGCTTATCATCATACACCTTCAACAGTGCCCCCCAAGCCTGATCAAAGTTCTCCTCAACCATTGGTATGTGTTTGATGGATTCATATGCAGGACCCTGTAGGTAGCTCACCAGGTAATGGAACCGCTCAGCAGGCGACAATGACGGCTCGTTTAAAATTAAAGATGTGAAAAGCTGCTTGAACGATGGCCAGTGGGAGATGTCACCGCCGAAGGTCTTGATGGGTATTTTGGGCAGGATGGCACGCGGACGACTTCCAACCATTGACATATTCGTCATATCAAGGACAGGAAAAGAGGATCGTTCAGGAGGGTTGGTGATAGAAAGGATATGGATCTCAAATCCTTTAGCTTCATAATATCTATGTTTGGTATCCTCCAATAATTTGGTATCCTCTACCGTAGGAAATGGAGGAACCACTGAATGAGCATCAGAATATTCGGCAGCCTCAGCCCACCTAGTGTGGAACTTGGCTAAAAGAGCGTCCAAACATGCAGCCATTCCCCTAAACACCATTCGGTCAGCCTCAATAGTGAGAGCAGAGAAACCCTTGTTCCTAATGTACTGGATTTCCCGGCCAACAAGCTCCAGTGATGACTTGATTTTTATTAAGCCCCTAAGGGTCACCTGACCCTGGCCCCCACATCCAGGGGATATTTCGCCTCCCTGCATGTCTAAATGTGACAACTGAATGTAGTTAAATATGAATATCAATAATATTACAACAATATAAACCTAACAACAGTATAATATATATGCAATAAATATGTGGAGAAAAAAAACAAGCCTACCTAAAATACCACGAGTTACTTAAATTATCACAATTATTTATCACAGATGGTTACCTCACGAGATATCACAGACTGGTTACTTAAGTGTACAGTGAACTCCGGTAAAATCCGGTTCGATCGGACCAAAAATTATGGTTGCAAAACCCAGTACCTACTTCTTAGTTGCAGTAAAGATACTGAATTTGTGTAAGCTGATTGCTCGATATTACAATGAACTCGCAAAGTGGACTGTATTTTAATGAAGAAGAACTGTACTACAACAAAAAAATAACCACTGACTAGATGTGACTCTGTGATGGCTAGGGAAACAAATGGACTTAACAACCATAAATAACGTTTCACCAAATATACTGAACAGTGAGTGAGGTAACTTGTGACATTAAAGAAAATATTGTGACTAGAATAAACTCCTAACTAGTGGCCACTTATAACAAATAGATACCTAATATAATAGCTGATATAGAATTTATCACAGGAACGAAGTTGGTAGGAACACACTCGACGTGGACAGGTAATGTCTTAATTCCCAGAAGAAGAAAGTAGGTATAGATGATGTGAAGAGTGAAGATGATGGGCCCAACTCCAGGTAGGTAGAAAGAGAAGATAGTTATATGGTATGTATGGAGATGTACAGCCTGACTAGAAATTGAGATGCATGCGAAGAAAGATGACTAGATAGAATTGGTAGGATCTCACCACAGTTCCTGGAACCTGTACTGGTTTTCCAGCAACAGGTGTGCAGTTGTTGGATATGTTTCACCAACACTGAAAGGTGTCCATCCAGTGACTCTCCTTGATTTTTCGGAGAAGTTGATGCAGCGCTGAACGATTCGGTACCAACTTTTAATACAACAACTTGTTCTAGACACGGATGACTAGCGATTTTAAATATAAGGAACAATGCGTGGGAATTTCATAGATGGCTGACAAAAGGCTGACGTCACACACAGATGATTGCCTGGCAATGATGTCTGACGAGTTGATGCAGATGAATTGTCACTAGTATCCACATTACACTCACTCACAAGCAGTTTTGGGGTTTAAATAAATATAGAAAGTCCTACAGTACTACGTAAACAACGATGAATTAAACAGTAGATACAAACAACGAAAACAAATAATTAAAAGTTGACGATCATCAGGATATAATTACTTTTCTACCGAAATGTTGTGCCGTTCAATTGGCACAACTGGAAAATGACGATATAGGAGGCTTCAGAATAACATGGCCGGTTTGTTGATATTCCGTTTTTGTGGAAGAAAGGATTGAGATGAAGTGAATATTTAAGATGTGTTTTAACTATAGAAAGAATGACGGAAATAGGTACAGGTGTGATGGTGAAGGTGTTAAGTAGAAGAAGGATTGCTGAAGATTCTATGGATTGATGCCAGGTACTATATATGATGATTCTGGATTGCACAAGTTGCTGATTTAGGTTGTAGTTTTCCAAACATCGAGCTTTTTCTACGGGAGATCATCAGATTAGATTAATCATTCAATCCAATTGGACAGCTGGGTATTGGGGTACTGCGTTTTGGATGGGTAATCGTATCCACCCAATTCATAACGCAATAATTATTGTGCTATTATGGGCTCCCATTAATTTATAACTAAGGGTTTAGAGAAAAGAGAGGTTGAGGGAGGAGACTGGGTAGTAGGTTTAGCAAGCCGAAACATCGATTTTTTTTAATACTTTTTTTTCTTCTGGGAACATTGATCAAAACTATCAGAGGAAAAACATGGACTTTTTAAAATAAGTACATCGGTAGTTTTTCTTCCAAGACCTCAACTAAACGAAAACCACTTGAAAGAGAATGTCAATGATTTTGCTAGGTGTTATTAGGTTGGTAAGTGCCACCTCCCACATTGGAATATCGCTACCACACTGATGAAGCCCCACGAAAGCCCCTAAATCTAAATAAAATGTAATAAGTACTACGGAACATACTTGGTGGGAGACCACGCTTTTCAACTGAGGATCAAGATGCTTAGTCAGGAGGCTGGCGTTTTTGCAAACTTCCAACATCAGCTGAGATTCCAGACTCATATCTTGACTCCTGAAAATGCAGAAAGTACGCCAAATATATAATTTCGATAGTTGTAGGGTGGAAAAGAAGGTGAAACTATATGTAATCCCTCCGAATAATAACTGAAGAATAAATTACTCAACAATAATTAAGTGGGTTCCTAATTATTACATAAACTTAGTAAATTTAGTCAATATCTGGTTCGAATCAAGGACGACGAATAATTCAATATGTACCTTACAGGAAAGTGGGTACTTACGATAAGTTTAGGGCTGGCTCGTCTCCTTGATAATTCAGCTGAGCCGAACTATCGATGCTGTGCGCCATCAACATGCAAATGTGTTGCATACTATACATTTGTCAAGATATTTTTAGATAATGATGTTAAATTCGTTGCGCAAGGATGTGAATGATACTAGTTTAATAAGACCAGATTAGTAAGAGGCAGGACGGAGCACATATATTCACGCATAATTTATTATTGATTGTAATTAATACACTATTTCTGGGTATAACCTCTAAAATGGCGCAACACTGGCTTGAAAAATGGGTGATTCAACCGGTTCTATTTATTGCATTTTCAATGGAACATCTAGGTGAGAGATTTCCGAAAAGTTGCAATACAAGGGCCAGGTATCAAATATGCATCACTGAAGGGCACCCGTCCGACTTGCAAACGTCTGAAAATTGGTCTTGAAATTCAGGACCTGTTGCTATGGCATGCGCAGTCCTGAAGGCATCACCACACGAGCGAAATAGCTATCAGCAATCGAAATCATCAGTGTTTCCGGATTATCAGAATTTTCGATTGTGCGAACTGATCGGACGGAAGGTCATTTCGGTTATAGGGGACTTCGGATATAGTATACTGTACTAGAACTTCATGGATAGATTCTTCAACTTATTTGCAAAACAACAATTTCCTCTTAGAAATTTACGAAAAACGCTTCTATTTCGAGATGTCGATTTTAAGATTTTTTTCCATTTTAGAACTTACATCACTAAAATGGACACAACTCCCCTTAAATTACTGTGTAAAATTGAAAATTAGTAAATCGTTGGAAATAAATTTCCTGTCTCCGTGATGCAACATGAATATTTTTACAAAAAAAAAAACTTTTGGTGTTCAATAATTGGTGAAAAATTTGACTAAAAAGCAAATTTTTACAAATGTTACCAAAATCATTTTTTCAAATGGCTCTACAACTCAAGATTACTTTTCATTGCTCATCTCACCTTCTTGCTATTATACACGGTATTAGGTATTCCAAGCTCAGAACAGCATTTCCGAAACGTACATTCACGAAGACCCATGTCCAATGTTGAATGATGGTCTCAATCTGATCATGAATATTAGATCCAGTAAACATAAGTAGCATAGAAAAAATGGGCCGAAGGTGGTCGTACGTCTCAAGACGAAAAATAGCTTTTGCATCAGTCAAAAATAATCAGGAGTGCCAAGTCGTTCAACACCCCAGAACACTAGATTTCCTAACAAAACCACATTTTCTGCATTACCCACCCATTAAGGTTTCGAGTTGTAGAGCCATTTGAAAAAAGTGGTTTTGCTCAGTGAAAATTTGCTTTTCAATCCAATTTTTCACCCATTCAATGAAGTGTAAAAATATTCATGTTGCATCAAGGAGGTTGGAAATTTAACGCTCTTTCCAACGGGGTGCCCAATTTTAATTTTACACACTAAGTTAAGAGAGTTATGGCCGGTTTAGTGATACAAGATCGGAAAAAAAGAAAAAATCTTAAAATCGAGATAACGCCAGGAGAAACTTTTTGTTGCAAATTAGTTAAGGAATCGACCCACGAAGTTCTGCAGTGCTTAAAGTGGGTCACCCTGTGTGTTACACATCTGAAGTTCATCAGAGATCATTAGTGAGCTAAACACCCGGTTTCATTGTCAAGGATACATCTGAATGTTGGTGAGTGATACAGGATCAGCATCAAAGGCACTCTGGTAAAGTTTCCAATACATGTCACCGCATGCTTTGAACTCTTTTGCACATTTTCTCAGCTGTAAAGTAAAACAAATAGTCAACACCGGCGAATCAATCCACGTTACCAACTCATTTCTTACATTTCACACATAAAAAGCCATTATTCAATTTAGTAAATTTTATAACATTTTTCAAGTTGTTTGATCTGTTCTGAATCAATTCAACGGCTCATCAATTTATTCATTCATTGACAGGTAATGTAGGAGGAGAAGAACCCGTTAAGGAAGTTTCGATATTACCAATACCTATTCTATACATTATATAAAAACTACTGACATAATGATCTGACTATGCCTACCTACCTACTACTTAAAACAATTTGTTTTCGAATCTTCATGAAGCTTTTTTCATTATAAAGGCATTCTAAATATTTTCTAAATTTAGACATAAATGAGGCATTCATCAAGAATTTTGCGACTATTTTAATTTTTCCCAACTTTCGTTGAAAAACGAAGTTTCAGCTCCCAAAATTCATTTTTTATGAGTCAAAAACCAGGGAAATTGTCTGAACTCACCATAAACTTGTATGATAATACCAGAAGTAGTATTAAAAGGTGAATCAAGACAATTAAATGGCACTATCAATAATCAAAGATAATTTGTCAAAACAGAAGCCTACATCGAGCGGGGGGGGGGGGGGGGGGGCTCAAAAATAGCTATTTCAATTATTGCAAAGAAAGGAACAACAAATGAACAGCCAACATTTCTGTAGGTATGTCCGATAGAATAGTAAACCCATGTGACAAGGACATTGCAGCGTTTTTCTGCAAGCATTAGTATCGATAGGTATTGATACTTCTGATTCCCTAATATCTGGTATCCATACTTTTGGAACAACTAACAAACGTCTCAGCGAGAATCAAGATTAACACTTGATTCCCCAGAACAACTTTGGATGATTAAATCACCCAAAGCTCTTAGACAGTTCGTACTGTAAGTATACCTACTGAAATTGTAAGAGCTTTTAATAAACCCACCTGATTTGTAACATGGCCGCACCTCTGAAGTTCGTCTCTGGTATTGTTCACAATAGCTACAGCAATAGCAGGAGGTGGCGCGAAACAGAGGCTGTGACAACAGGATACCAGCTGCAAAAAACACTGGAGAAGTTCACATCTGAGTGTTGAATACTCACACTGAAATGCAAGTGTGTTGGTTGGGCTGCTGCCTGCCTGGAAAACGAATGGAAGAACATGAAGACCGACAGTTTTGGACTTGAAATAACAATCTCTGAAAGACGGTGGGCATAGGAAAGAACAGTAAAAGCAGAATAAAATAATGAATTACCCGCAAAGCAGCAATGCTCTTGTGGTAGTATGTAAGTGAAGTGCTCAGTCTATCCAGAAGCGTACCTTTGGATGAAAGAGTAGCTTCAGCTTGAGAGATGTGAACAAGAGCTGTCAACCAAAAATGTAGATGTTCTGAAGAGACTTTACCTTTCAAAGTCGACCAAATATTTGCAGCCACTTCAAAATTACCATACCTGGAAAAAACAGTTTACTGATATTCTTCGTAAAAGCCTCTACTAAACCCCATGTTATGAGGAGGTCCGGCACAAAACAGACTTGCACACAAATTGGAAGAACTTGAACGAAAAACGTTTTTCGATTATACCTACATAGTTTAAAAGCTATAGTATCTACTAATTTTCTAAAGGTACTGTACATATTTTCAGTAGAGCTGTCCTGTACAGTTGGGGAAAAAAAGAAAAATCTCATTTTTGAGATATTCAGCAATTTAGTATAGATCAAGTCGGTTTTGCAGGGAAAAGGCAGGAGAAAGTCTGTTCTGCACCATCATTCCAATATGAAGACGACTTTGCACCAACAATCTGGAGAAAGTCGGTATTGTTCCACCCATAAGGATCATAACCTCACGACATTAGTTCAATTAAAAATTCAAGAGACCAAAACGTGTAACCTGGACGCAGTATCAACCTAGTCGAGCAGCACCAGCTACTCCCTGATTGGATGTGGAGAAAATAATGTGATTTTGCCCCAACCCTTAAGTGGATAAAATTGGTTTTGCTCGGACGCCCTATTTTCAGGTCGATTTTACCCCTTTGAAGCCTGGTTTTCACCGAATTCCTTGGTTTAATAGGCAGCCTTCAACGTGAAGCTCGATATACAGTCAAAAACTCAGTCATAACCATTTACGAGGAAGTGGGTTTTGTGCGTGACCTCCCTATGTACAAGGTGCATAGACGGGGGAGATTCCACTGGCATTAATGCAGTTCGGAGATGTTGTGTAAAGGCATATTTGCAGAATGTTGGATAAAGAATCAACGTCAAACTTGTGATGCTTCTAGATCTCCCCATGCAGATTATGTTGGTTACCTGGCAGCAGCTCTGGCAATCTTATAATGTGCCCACAAATCAGTTTGTTCAATGGCTGAGTCTATAGCAGCCTGATGGATATCACTCCACTGGGAAGATGGAACTGTTTGGAATAATAATGTGCACAGCATAACCTGAAAGAAAATGGAAGGTTTAGATATTAATTTTTTTTAACAGGTTTAGTTGAAAAAGTATCACCAAGTGCAAAGACGATGAATTAGGTAGGTACCATAGTGGGGAGTTGCTCATCATAAAATGGTTCCTCTTTCGTTCGTGTGATTTTACAGAGAATTTCAGGTGTATATGCTTCCAAGGCGCGAGGTTCTAGACCAGCAATGCCGCCTAACGCTTCACAGAGTATTCGAAGATGTTTTCCTGCACATGAAATGAAGGGACATGCTGTTATTCGACCTGCAGTGGTGACGTGGACAGCAAAGTAGTAGTTTGAGAACTTTACCTGACACGTGAGCAATCTGAGTGGCGATGAGGTCGACATATCTGTGAGCAAGTGGTCTGTGAACCCGGCACAGCGTTATGGCACACTGAAGGACGATTTTCAAGACATAATCCCCGATTTCGTTGTCCTTGCAGCTGACTTGCAGCAGCAACAGGGACTCAACGGTACTGATGTGTTCTTCCACATCCGAAATCGGAAGTCCTTCTTCAAAACTATGGAAACAATCAAAGCAGGTACACTAAACAACAATACAATAATTAAGTATTAGAATTAAGTAGCCCCAATCGGGTGGCTGTGACTTTTCTAGACCTTGATCAGCTTCTACTTACCAATAATTCACCATATGAGTAATGATTTTTACAGATTTAGCAGACACCATTGAATTGCTGGAGTAACATGTCTCCTGACACAGGTGCATAAGCTCAGAATCTGAGAACATCATCAATAGAACAGAATATTTTTATTCAGAATATTAACATGTAAAAGGTAGGTGAATACAACAGGAAAGTAGTGTCCTCGTTCCTATTGCATGCTACTCGACATCTGGCCACAGAATACTGATACTAACGTATCCACAGAACACGTGCATTTGGCTATGCAGGTGCTGACGAGCTTGAACGTCAGTCAGATAGTTTACAATAGTGATTGGCCCAAAAACTATTGGTACTATCGATAGTTTTAAAAAGCAAGTTTTATACAGCATGGGAGTTGTTGCAAACCCTGACAGTAGTAGAAGAAATTATATATATACACACACACACACCTCCCACTGCACTTCTCTGAGGACTGTGAAATGGAAAAACACACTCACCACTATTTCCAGTTTGTTTTTTATCTTTTACATTGTGCTTGTGATAGGTACCTAGTATGTTTTTTTGATAGCTAAGTACCTAACAAGTACTTACCACGAACTGGAAAATAAATTCAAATGCGTGGACCTATTCTGACAATGATGTAGGTCTAAGAACTAAATGAGACTGACCTGTGATTTAAAAAAGCTGTTTATAAAACATGTTGTTAATTTTTCGTATCTTAGCTGCCTACCTTTTTTATACAGTGTGACCATAAATAGAGGCCTTTTTCCAAAACTGCAAGACATTTAATTTTTCCGGAGTACAGTACAGTAGTAGGTAGTATACAAAATATCAACAGTTTTACACCAGCAGTTTACAATTCCGCAACTTTGACAAAGTAATCAGCGGGTCTCTCACCTGATTCTGCATATTCTTTACAAATCACCGAGGACTGCGTGAGCACTATGAAGATGTCCAAAGTATAACTGACGACACCTTGGTGGGTGGATGTCCTGGCTACTCTGATCGCGTCAGTCACGCAATGTGCTGGCCAGAGGTGAGGCCCCACTTTGGCCATTTGGTGAAGACCTAACAGAGATGCTTTCTTCACAGACCAACGGTTATCGTTCATCAGATAGTGGAGAAGGAGTTCGACCTTAACAGCACATCAATCATCAGATGGAACCTGAACCAACTGGATATAATCACCTAAACTTAACTAATTGAAATGATCTACCTTAGTCATTAGAAATAGATTAGAAGTTATTTTTTATTTCAAGCTGTTATGGAAACGTTCATTTGTTCTCTTTTAGTTTCTGTTGTTGTTACTGTTGTGGTCAGACAACACTGTGGCTCGTAAGGAGAGTGGAGATGACTATCCGGAAGGCGACGTCACCCAGCTGATGAGCGACAGTGTTGTCTGCCCACAACATTACTGCCGTCTGATGACTATTAGTTCGAAGTGGTTTTTTTTAAATCTGCCTTATACTTCCTATTTCTAACAGCAATATTACCATTACCAACAATATCAACAATATTTATAACTACCCAGTTATTATTGATTACTTTGTTTTTGTAGGCACCCCTGCTGACAGGAGCAGGAATCTACGAATGGGTCCTAAACTGATATTTTTGTTGTTGAAGGAATATAATAATTATACAATAAAAAGAAATAGACAGCTAATAGGTTTGTACTGGCACAATTGGTCGGGGTTCGGCCACTTTTTTGTCCTCATAATTGTTAGGTTCCAATGCATTAAAGAGCAGTTAACAGTTCTCTGTAGTCGCCCTATGCATGTGTAACGCGTTCCAGCGGTACTGAGTTCATAAAAATTTGGCTTGAACTGTGTTCCCGCACGCTGAGTATTGCACTGAGATCATGTACTCTTCTAGTCTTGCACTGAACTGGATCCTCTGCCATGTGTAACCTTTCAAACTTTCATTTTTCTACTGCCTTCTAAAGTGATTACTAGCCTCCGCCCAACACCGCAAACTCTACATCAGTTTATTGCCATTATTGGGTTCCACTCCAAGACGCACTTAGTGCTGTCTATCGAAATAGATCTTGACATTCCAGCAACTGAGTTCATGTACTGGTAATATTCTGAACTCATCCCGTGCAGCGCTGGAACCTACCTAATGTGAGTACTGATTTAATGGAAAATTACTGAAGCCCGACCTACATGCCAGTTGTTCGCGAAAATCGAGGCAAAAGCGCATGTCCGATAGAATCACAATACATATCATGTCCACAGACGCTTCACTGGAGACAGAAATGCCCGACTACTACAGAAATATACAGCGCAAAAGGCGGACAAGGGGATAGGTAGATAACTTAAAAAATGGCAACTTTTCAGTTGTTCCAGTATCGTCGACAGAAAGTGCCGTGTTATTATTTGGAATAAGGTACCTGACTCGGGATATCAACAAGCGTAGCGGCAGCAAGCTTGGTCAAAGTGTTCAGAGTAGTTATTACAAAATCCTTAGCTGGGTACTTCGCAAGAAGATCAGTGCACACTTTTCTAACCTAAAACGATTGAAAATACGAGTCAAAACAAGATTTCATAATGTCAAATCCACTGTTTTTATAATCTCTGACAAAATCGAATTCACATTCAGATTCTAAGGAGTTAAATTTAATCGCATGACGTAAAAGACCCTTCTCTGTCATGTAATTATATATTCCCCAATTCTTAGTGGTAAACTGTGGTTGTTTACCATTTTGATACACTAACCCACAAAGTTACAATGTTCGAAAATGTAATTTTTGAGACGAATGATCAACGGATTCGTGGGATTGCTTTATTTTAAAAGGATACAGGCTTACAGCGCTAGGACGTTATAAAAGGAAAATCAATACCAACCGTTCCATGTACCCTCGTTCTGTGTCTGAACATGTAAGCCAGAAAATCCCACCTTGTTAGACACACCGTCCGAACATAGCACCTGTTTGCACATCCAATCCCCATTATTTGAAGATTCAAAACTTCCTGGGTTTTCATCAAAACTCCTCTTTTGGACATAGCGATCAATTTTCAAGCTATCGATTTTACCCAGTAAGCCCCAATTGTGCCCAGTAATTATTTTAATAGATTTGTTTTGGTGGCCCTTTTGAAATCCTGCATTACAAAAACGAAGTGACGATGGATTTCAGGTATTAATTTCAATCAGCTTGAAATACGCACCATCGCTGCAGTGGAAGTGTCGTGGTGCATGTGTTGAAGAATTGGTATGAGAAGTAGCTTCATGTGAGCAGGGGTAGCAATACCTCTAATCATATCAGAGATTTTATCACACATCCCTAAAGCAAAAGATCTGGAACAGAAGAAGCTGACAAATAATCGACAAAGTAACTACACTTAATAGGTTTTTATCTTTTTTATCTTGATATTAATGCTATTATGAGATAGCAGGTTTTATTAATTGAGGGAACCGAAACAGAGAATTATAATTAGGCAGCTACATAATACTAACTGGTAAAATTGATAGTTTTATCAGGCAACATTTGTAACAGATCTTACTTTGACTGGGCAGCGAATTGCATTGCAGCGTAAATAGCAGCTTCCACTTCGACGCTGTCATGAGAGTCGAGACTCCTCCTGATGCTATGGTGCACTTGTTGCCTCTCCGGAATGACGCCAGCAATGCTCCCTAGAGTTTGCAGAGTTAGCGACCTCGCCACCTGTTCGTAAACAAGTCACAGTCACATAACCATAAAGTAAATATAGAAATTTTCAAATTAACGCTGGTAGTATTGCGGGTAACAATTACCGGGTCGTTGGAATGAATCACGCTGAAAATCCGCCGAACGAATTCATCAACGTTGAGTATTTTATCAAGATGTTTCTCACTTTGTTGGCAAACTCTGAGCACCCATAATCTCAAAAAATTGTTCCTGTGAACCGAAAAAGCATTATACTTGAATAATTTGAAAAAATTAAATTGAAAAAATTTACAAAAATATAAATACCTAGTAAGTAAGGTTTTCTACAATCAAACTTGAACTGTTTGAGGCTAACACGGACATGGGGCACTGTAGAGATGAGACAACGCTAAATGATGCTATAAATGTACATTTTCAGATATTTGCCTCAAGCCTGGTTCTCATCGAGCAGTTTCATAATGGGTAAACCTGACTGAATGAGGGGCGGATCCCTGTTCGGTGTCAGGCTTCAGAGGTTATACAAGGAAACTAGAGGAAGCAGTGTCTGTCAAGTTCCGTGAGGTCAGGAAGCTGTCCGACGGTGGACGCGAACAGTCAAATCGTGGAAATGGGCAAAAAATAATCAATGTTTGAAAACCTTCGACAGTCACCATCAAATAAAAATTCGCAACAAACTTCTATAATCAAAAACCGTCAGCGCAAAGCCGTGAATACTATCAATAGTGTACTTTCGTTATTTTACCATTTAGCTTCACCAGACAAGTTATCTTTCTGTGAAAGTGACAGGATCAGTTTATGCAGCCCATCCCACTCAGAAGCATTCTGAATAGGAGTAACAGCACCTAGAGTGGGCAGATGCTAACCATTAACATTTCTAACCTCTTCGGTTAGACAGTGGTGTACACAGTGTACATTGTTTCGCCAATTCCATTATAAGTATTGGAAAGTAGTAAGTAGTAGTAAGTGTTGGGAGTAGTGGAAATCCATAGCAAAAAACTACAGGATAAAAATATAATAGTCTATTTCCATGTAAACTAACAAACTGTAGAGCGGTTTCGACCATCATCCACACCAGTTTAAACCATCATCAGTACACAATAGAATCATTCGATTGTGTACTGATGATGGTTTAACAACCAAAACCGGTCTACAGCTTGTTAGTTTACGTGGAAATAGACTATTCTATTTTATCCTACAGTTTTTTCCATTCTGAGTATGTATAGTGGACACTACCAAACAGGCTGTATAAAGACTATTTGAGTATTGAGTATATCAAGAAACTACCTACTCCCCTCAAATTCAAGTCACCATACCCCACCATGCTCCTTATTATTACTACACTCATACACTTACCCAACTCTGAAAACATCGGCGAGTTTCAAGAAGGAAGAATTTATCAAAATTGGGAAGGGATACTTCTCGAAAAGACGAGGAAACCTCACAATGGCTTCACACTGTTCTCCCACTCTACTGGATCTGAGGCCTGCAATATAATAAAGATGGAATAAGAGCTTCGTTCATATCAAATCGCAACGTGTGTAAAGCTGTGTTTCAATTTGGATTATCTAACTGCTCTGCTTATAAAGCTGATTCTATTTGATTATTTTTGAGAAGCAGACGTGCTCCGTACCTACAAAGTAGGATTTACTCAAGGTATGGTAACAACTTGTATATCAGCTTTCCAGAGTCTGATAGTCAATCAGGCAAGATTAGAAATATGGCGCAGTCTCTAGTAAACTAGCTGCTTATGGGCATAACACTGGATCGATGGTCACTGGTCAGGTACCTTTGTCAAGTTCGGTGAGCGCAGAGTTGGCATCATGCTCAGGCTCCCCTAGAGCTTCGTTGAACGACGACAATCTAAATCCGCTCATCTTGAACGGATCCTTTACGTTAACCAGAAGCCTGTTTTCTTCGGGCTCGCCGGCTGAAAATGACTGTACAATCGAAAGTTTTTGAAAAGATGAGCAACTCTTAAGTTCTTACAGCTTATGAAGAGACAATGTAGGACCGGTGCAGCCTACGGCGCAGGCAATGAGAAAGGTTCACATCAGCCGTTTCACTGACTGATTCAACATCCTATCCAAATAGGTACGTTGAAGACATTCCATGAAACTTCTTATGTTAAACACAACTAACCGTTCTATAAACTCATCAAATTCTTCTAGAAATCCGGTTTTAATTTGTAAATAAGAACGTAAACACTTCATTACAACACTCAACTGTTTAGTGTTGGTTGGTTGCTGATTCTCTGTAGCCATCTAAATGTCGGACACCGTTGATTTCTTTTTCCCATCGTGAGTAGATATAACTTTTTTTTATAAGAGAAATAGGTTTGTTGTATTAAGATTATACAAATGTGAAATTTATATGATTTTTATAACCTTGTTTCGTATATGCTCAAATTAATATAATTACAGACGAAAATGGATTAGATACGTGTAACTAAGTAATTATTATCAATAAATATAACATGAATACTGTGGTAGGTACCTATATACAAAGGTAGGTATTTGCATACTTAGGTACTGCCTACTACTACCTATGGTATATGCCTATGAAAGAATGTAAGGTAAAGGTGCATTACATATGTATGTGTGGTCCTCTACGGTGACAGCAGTTGAAGTCTCCACCCTGAAATCTATCAAACTCATGTGATCATGACTGGAATCCCACAATGGTCTGTGTGGTTTTATTCTAAAACTTGTGTGAGAATGTTCAGCTCAAGGAGGGGAATTCGATTTTCCCCATCAATCTTTGGAGAAACATGGTAATTATTATTATTTGTACAAATACATCAAGTATTCACTCGGGAGTTGGCTTATTTTCCCGTGGTATCACTTTGGAGTAGGTACGTATTAACTGATCTCATCTTCTATCTCCATGCCCAAGTGACTTCACAATAGGTAGTTCTTGCTCCACGCCTCAGTTTGGACATTGAATTGTTGACCGAAACGACTTCTAGCTGGTTTTCCAAGTAAATAGGTAACGTTTTACCAACCTTTTTCTTTCAAATTTTTCATGACTGTTTTACAAAAATGTCTAAAATTGTAGATTACATAAAATAAATATTTATTACATCAAGAACATAGGAACGGGAGTAGCTATGGAACTCTTCAACAGAGTGCTCTGCTTCACAAGCTGTCAAGTTTGAACCCCCATGATTCCAGATGCCAGTAGCATCGATCTAGATTCATTTTTCCTTCATTCTGTTTCTGTTTCTTTCTCGTTCTGATTCAGGCAAAATGCTTTTTAATCGCGTTTATCACTAAGTTTAACCGCAGTTTTATTGTTTTGTTTTTAAGCGTAGGGGTCCTAGCGGTTTTAGGATGTCGTAGTTTGTGTCGTCTTATTACTTTTGGTGGAATTAGCTGGACAAATCCGAGTGAATTTGTGCGAGATTGTTTACGCGTCGTGCACTTGTTCCTCGACGGGGGTTGTGTAACACCAACATTTTGGATTCGTACCTACTGCAGTAGAAGTATCTGGTAATTATAAAATCTTCTCTCAACGAATTTTATAGTGGACCTTAATGGGTTTTAACCAGCATACCACTGGCAATGGACCTGGAGTAACCGATTTTTTATGAGCGGTGAACTAATTTTTTTCGAGTGGTCATTCCTCGTTTGATGGGTGGGCTTTGCCTACGGCATTTGGAGAGCGACCGGATTTCTTTAGTTTTTTTTTCTGTCGTATTTATACGTGATTTCTCCTGCGTTCTCTTCCCTCTAAGTAATATGATTTACCCACCTGTTTAACTAATTGACGCGACCGTGCGAATGGGAAGTCTGTTTTTATTCGCGCTTCGATTCTTTTAATGAGCCCTTGCACCTTGCCTATGTTACTTTCACTTTGCAATCCTGTGATTATTAACCTTTCCTTCTGAGATATTTCCAGGGTTCATGCTGTTCAACTTAGTTAATCCACATTCACTCTTGGTCATACTTTTTAATCTGTCTCAGTTCTTAGTTTGAAACCACCTCTTGGAAACAATCTGTGCTTTTCTTGTAGAAGTTGGTAGGTTGGTTGGCGTAATATGATGAGTAAGTTAGTAATCTGCTCATATGCAAGTATGGGGTTTTCCAAATGAACCTTACTGCTAGACGTGGGCCAAATTCGAGTTAGGGGGTCAAAATGTCTAGGTATACAAAGTTGAAAGGAACTTGAAGTCACCTAAAATAATTATGTGTACTCCAGTCCTAGTTCAGTAGCCAAAAATATTATTTGGGCAAAAAATATGCGTATCAACTAGTTCCATTTAACTAAATGCTCTGTATATAAATGGCGTATGTAACTGCAATCATTGGGGAAGTTGGTAGTCTTAAACAATAATTTTACCTAATTTTGCCTGTTTGATAAACGTTGGCATTTGGAGGACAATCTGTTATTAACCAATAACAATTACCTATATTAAATATTGTTTGCACTTAGGCCTCGTGGGCCCTTGAAATGTGTAAGCATCACAAAAATTACTTGTGATTAAAATAGGTTGCTCGTCTTAACTAAATAGGTAAAGATAAAACAAATTAAAAAGGAAGGAAAAACAAAGGAGTTTAAAGAAGGGTTTGCATCGGATTAGTTGTGGTTAATTTTTCTGTAGGGTTGTCCCCATCACCATAAAATTGAAAACAATATGGGCACCGTATTATATTGGATATTTTCAATCGGATTCGTCTTTCCAACTAAATTATCAATCGTTCTAATCGGTGCTCCAACTTGAAATAATCTTTCCAATGAAATTGATGACAGCTCCAACCGAATAGTGTTCTCCATTCCACCCTGGTGTGTCTTCATTGCAGCAACTATGTAATTTGGTTGGAACAGTTTTTCATTATAGTAATTCATTTGAACTATTGCCCTCAGTGTCAACGTTAGTTCGAAAACCAAATTGGTTGGTTGAAACTAAGTTGATATTTTTTTAAGATATTAAGGAACACGCACTGTTCAGTTACTTTGGCCTGATTTCTGATTCATCAAGAAGTTATGGTAGAGTATCTAGTAGAGTATAGTAGAGTATCTATGGGATGGTAGAGTATCTAAAATGGCCATAACGACGAGAGTATGTAACTGTAACCAACCAAATTAGATGTATAACGACGAGATTCTCGCCTGAAAATCATAGCTGCTTGTTCATGTGGTTTGCGCTGGCTTTCCTCAAGTTTGACGCACGTAAGTCATCGAGGGTCATTAAAAGTCAGCAGCAATATATTTAAAAATCCTATTTAAAACGCTGCAAATCCCTGCACAACGGTTTATTATTTTGTACAGAATACCCTTCTGTTACAGATCACAGCTCTGTATAGCTAACCCGTCTATATGATATAATACGTACTACTCTATACATTATGTGGATCGCAGATCCTCCGTAGGTTAGTACCTAACCCCGTACTCGTTACTAGGTACCTACCTAAATCACGAGTTAAATGTTGCTAAAATAATTCTGTCGATGACAAACAGTAACTAAAACGGCAAAAAGAAACGCAAATAATGAAGTTCTGAAGGAAAATTGTTGATGTGGAGTGAAATACGTCCCTTCTGCGTAGATCACTGTTTTCTGAGGTCAATACCTACCCTCGTGGTCCTGTATAGTGAGCCGTTGTGTAATAACTTGCCCATCAATAATACTTCAACGGTTGTTCAAGTTGCAAAAGTACCGATTAACAAAATCCAGCCCCTTCTTGGTAGATGAACCGTTCTGTAATAATTTACCCATCAATAATACGTCAACGTTTGAGTTTCACAAGTACCTACCAACAAAATCCAATAGTCCATCACTTATCTAAATGAAATAATATCGCACTACAACCAACTCGACTTCATACAGCCATCCTTGATTATAATCAGGTGCTCCCCAATTGAATCGTAATACGATATTTATAAAATATTTGGGTTTCTGCTTCATTCTTGTCACGTTCGGGTTGGGCAACATAGCTCGTTGGCGCAGATGGATCTGTCTTCCGTTGGGTGGGCTAGGTCACTGAGAGTAAGTGTAGTTGGATGGTCTTCGGAAATGACCAGGTTAGAATTCGCCTGTTTCATTTGGTCTATGTGTCTCTCAAAAATCTTCCCTTCTCCTTCTACTTGATAATGCAAGTCTCCTCATTTTCCTTAATATGTCCAAACAACCATTTACGCGAGGGATCATTATAAATTCGAATGGCCACAGAATGACCAACCTCGAAGGAGCGGTTAACGTAGGCTGGGTCGCATTTAAGATGTCCATCAGCCCAGTTTGGATCAGTGGGTTTCATCAGGTCCAGCGTGGTGCGGAATGATCTGCCCAAGGCAAGGTTTCCTGGGGATTCACAGTGATGTGGTGTGGGGATCTGTAGGACACAAGGAATTCGTAAACAGCGTCCTCCGTGTTCACACCGCTACGCACCGCTGCTTTAATTGAGTAATAAACGTCTGTACTCCCCTTTCGGCCTGACCGTTGCTTGCTGGGTGGTAAGGCGCTATAAGTTTCTGTAAAAATAGGAAAATCCGTTTAAATTATACATCATTTCTTCAGTATTAGGAATTGGGTGATCTTCATTCTCTAGTTGAAAATTCAAGGTCACCTTGTAGTCGCCACAAAGCCTAACTAAATTCGAACTAAATCACTCGCGAAGAAATCGTGGAAACCCATTTCAAAGAAAAACTGAGTTATTGAAAAAATAGTCTGTTTCCACTAATACACGAAAAACGCAAAAAACACTGTTATACCGGTTTCGGTGATCAAACCATCGTCAGTAACAAGCAATACTGATGGTTTATGGGGGGGATAACTGACGATGGTTTGATCACCGAAACCGGTATAACAGTGGTATTTGCGTTTTTCGTGTATTAAGTGGAAATAGACTATTTTTTCAACAACTCCGTTTTTTTCCCTAATGGTTCCATCCCCTTTCAAGATAGGCACAACAGGGGTGGCAAAATCTGAGTTTGGTACTTTTGCAATTATTCCCTCTATCTCGAGTCGATTTACGAGTATTTCCGTTGTAACTTTGAGAATAAAATCGTATGGTACTTGTTCCTGGAACTCACAAGTACTATGGGCGGACATTTTGCGTAAGTCGAATACGTGTGGTTTGACGCCTTTTATTTTACCTACACCTGGCTGAAATACATCCTGGTGCTTAACAAGTACGTCACTTAGCAGGAAACTGATTTCACGTCTGGGTTTGTATGAGTTCCGGTAGCTGGAGGTTTAAAGCTAGCAACCACTCGAGTTCTAACTCGTGAGTCATCTGACTCGTTGTCTTGCGATACCCGATTTAGACTTGTCTTACCCCGATTTCCGCTGTCGTATTTACGCGTGGATGAATTTCTGGAATCTACTGTTTTACGAGGGCAAGCCGGCTGGATATGGCTTTTTTTCGAGCATATATCACAGGTCGCATTTTGGAATTTACAGTCCTTTGATTAATGATTTCTATAGTTGCAATGTTTACATCTCTTTACGTAAGCAATACGAATGTGGCGTGAGAAATCATTTAGCAAATGTCCCAAGATCTTGTTAATACCCGTAGGTGCGGGTGTGTTTTCGCGAAGTTTCGCGTGATTTGTGGCAAATTCAAGGGCTTTTTCGAAATTGATCTCTAGAAGTTCAAAGGTTTTCAGTTTTAGATCGTGATCTCTGAGCCCATGAACAAACTGAATACAGAGGGCATCATCAAACCATTCTGCTGGGAATTTACAGTATGTAACGCGCGTATTTTTTTAAGTTCTGCCGCGAATTCTTGAGGAGATTCGGAATCTCATTAAAGCCGGTTTTGGAGACGGATGCGCTCGGGAAGTGGATCAGGTTCAGGAGCGAAAAATTTCGAAAAGATAGCAATAAGCTCCGCGAAGGATTTGCTTTCCGGTTTTGCTGGTTCATAGTCGTTCATAGGCAGGATCCCCTACTGCATCAAGAAGATGCAGGGTTTTCTTACAGTCATGAACGTTGTAAAGTTTGAACTTATTTTGCATCCTTTTTAAATAAAAATTCCAGTTTTGGATTTAGATGGGTCATAAGGCGGAATGAGTAACTTAAGGTGATTGATGGCGTCTCGCGTCTGTACTCACAAATGTTCCGCGTCTACCTTTATGTGCAGTTGTTGGTCCTTGCAGTTGATCTCCCTCATCTCCCCGGTCAACATCATCTCGCCTTCTCCTCGCCGTCTTCTTCTTTTGTGACTTTTCAGTTGAGTTCGTAAATTCTCGTCGCCAGTATTATATTTGTAGAGAATTGAATCGTAAATCGTAATGCGAAATTTACCAAACATATCTTTCTTGAATGAATCCCACAAAGTGCCAGTGCAGTCATATCACTAAAAACATGTGGTTTCCATGAAACCGAAGTGGTAAGCATTTGGGTAGTTAGTTGATAGGTACCCACCAAGTGAAGCCACCATACAAGCACACATCATTGTGATGGCATTATGATGAGAAGCATACCTACAGCTGCATTTGAGTTCATATAGTTTTACTCTGTTTATGTTTTCACCGGTGATCAAAATTTCGAGGGTCTAGAAATTCGTATTCTTCATTACTAATTCTGTTTTCAACATTTCCATTGAATTGATAGGTACTTCACTGTGACAAAGCTTGGTTAAGTAATCAAGGCACGCACGAGTAAACAACTCGTGGCACGCTCATTTCTATCGTGGACACGCGAGAATTTCCAGCTTGTATCGGCGACTACAACTCAATCGCTCAAACCCGTTGTTCCCTCATATATGACGAATAAGCAAACTTGGATGAACGCCATATATTATGATTCGCTCATTCACTCAGTGCCAAACGCCCATTAACAGTAGGGCTGAAAAAAATAGAACGAAGGATTTTGTTCAAATTTCTTTGGTTTCTGAACGAATTTCGACCGAAGCGCTTTTCTGTGTACTTGAATCACACCTTTTTCAACACTTTTTGGGGTTTGGCAGTTTGAAAGGATCTGATGACAAAACGAGGACGTGAAATCCGAGGATCCTGAAAACCGTGAGTTTGAAAGGATTTGATCCGCGTTAATCTGTGTTCTACATGTGGAGGTAGGGGTAGTGTGTTTGAGGTGTGGAGATAAGTTCTTTCACGCACCACATGCAGATGTAACAGGTAACTCAGAATTCAACTTGGATTATTAGGTTTCTGGAGGGTTGGGCCCGAAATTTTGTTTTACCAGGAATGGGCTATGTGCACGTATTTATTTTATTTTTATTTTTTAAATAAAAGTAGATTCCATCATGAGAATTTTGAGACCAACCGCACGCTCCTCTAAGTAGTTTTTTCTACGATTCTCAAAGTTTCCAGAGGTTCTTACGTCCAGTTGGCAGAGGGTTCCCGCCCGGCCGAGAGGAGTGCAGTAACGTAGGGACCTCTGGAAACTAAGAAAAATCATTGTACGTGCCGTTGGTCTTCAAAATTCTCAAGATGGAATCAACTTTCATTTAAAAAATAATGTAAACCGCTTTTGTGACCCATGCAAATAGCCCATTCCACTTACAGCTCAGGACAGAGAAACAGAGATGGGCATATTCATATTCGTAAATACGAATATGAATATATTCACACGGCGTATTTTCTATGAATACGAATACGAATATAATTTATATATACGAATATATTTACACAAGCCATGTGAATACGAATATATTCATATTCACACGTATTTCGTGTGAATATGGTAGATATACAGGGTGTCTCAGTTATGATCCGAAAATTTTTAACCACGTGTTCTACAACCAATTTCCAACAAAAAGTGTCCCTTAAAGTTTTTTTTTTAACCACTAAAAACCTGAGTTTTTTCAATGTTAAGATTTTTTTCGTGTTTTCGACCTTTGGTCACTGAAAAGGTCGTAACTCCCTTAATATGAAAAGTAAAACCAAATCTAAGTAAACCGTTGGAAAGAGCGTTAAACTTCCCGTCTTTTGAGCCTCTAACAATAATTTTTTGAAGGGAACTTGAGAGTGAAAAATGAGCCTGAAAAGTTAATTTCGTCAATTCTTGAAAACTGCCTGTTTTTCAAACGATCATTAGGCCCCATAATTCTGGTGATTGGTCATAGCCTGTAAGCCTAAAAAATGCGCAAAAGCCTCAGCTTTCCAACGGTATAGTCAGTTTTTATTTTTTAGAGGGAACGTTTTTGAGAAAATTGAGTTTTTATGCGAAAAAACGTGTGTTTTCAGGCACATTTGAGGGTTTTTCCTTGGGGAAAAAAGTACTGCATGACTAACCACTGATGACTTTGGAGGCGGATTTACGTATTTTTTTACGCTGAATCTAATGGTGACATACCCAGAGCTTCCTAGCAACGCCGCCCGTCTGTCGATGGGATTGTATGCGAAAAAACGTGTGTTAAACAGAGTGAGGTTTGTTTCTGTTGTTTGTTGTGATGCCCTCTTCTTAGCGTTGATAAGAAAATCGTCATGAGGAAAACATCTACGTACAAAGTCTCTCTATTCGACCGAGTTCACCATCACGTTCAATCCGTTCTTCCGTTGCGTTCGATCCAGTTTCCTGTGTTGAAAATTTTCGAAGTTTTTCTTTCAACTATGGCTCTATGAACTGACGCATGTGGCACCCCTAGCGGCAAGCCCAATCGGCGGGTGCTGGAAGTGGAATCCTCAGCTATTGCGTCCAATATCGCCTCGTCACGAAATTCATCGCGTGGACCGCTTGCTCTGTGAGTGACCATTTGGAACAATTCCCCGTTCCGTGCACGTGTGCATACCTGCGTTAATATTTGAAAAATGTTAGCTGCAATTCACCATTGCTGGTCGTTATGGCTGAATAAATGTCATGAAGCTATGAGGTAGGCGTAGAAAACAGAATTTACCTTGTGAGTAATTTCCAGTTGTTAACCTCATACCATCAGGCGTCTTCACAAATGGGTGGGTTAAATAAGGGCGTTAACACAAACAACACTTCATTCCGAACATGACGAAATCCAAAACACAAAAACGAACACCTTTTGATATGGTGAAGTGCATTTACCCTACTGAAGGTTTCTCTGTAAGGAGGATGTCTGTTGGGGAAACGCCGCGCGTACTCTCTTCCCGCTGCTGATGCGTTTCCGTGCGTAACCATATACGAAAATCATGTCGACGCACTCTTTGACGGTATAGGTGAATGGAGCCATAGTTGAAAGAAAAACTTCGTGTCGTGAGTCCCTCCCGGGAACACTCCTATCATATTAAGTTCTCACCAATATTCAAACGCCAAACTAAAAGCTCCGTAAATAAAGACATGAGTGGGGACAGGCGACAGAACCCAGGGTTACTCAACCTGGGGCCCCACTACCAGCTCCCAGCAAGGAGCTGGAGGGAGAGGCCCCCAAGTACTATATAACCCCGGATCCTGGCGCTCAAGCTTCATTCGACACTTCCTCTAACCAGCTCTCTCTTCTCTCTCTTACCTTACCTCCCAGATGATCGGTTGAATACAGCCGCCTGGGAATTTCACCTTCTCTCTCCTCTCTCCTCCTCCTCCTTGTCTAGATGATCGGTTGAATACAGCCGCCTAGACAAGGGACCTCTCCTTTCCTCTCCTTCACCTAGATGAACGGTTGACTACAGCCGCCTAGGTGAAATTCCCTCATCCACCTCTCTCTCCTCCAAAGTCGTAGATGTTCGGTTGATTACAGCCGCCTGCGACTTTTCCTCACCTTCCTTCCACACCACCTCTCTCTCCTCCAAAAGTCGTAGATGTTCGGTTGACTACAGCCGCCTGCGACTTTTCCTCCTTCTCTCTCCTTTCCCTAAATTCACTCACTCACCTTCCTTCCACGCCACCGTGATGAGAATTTTAAATTCATCACAGTGGTGAACCCGACGTTCACTCAACCTTCTTCCTTCCCACCTTCCCACCTCATGTGTCGCCCCAGTCAAGTAGTTCGGTGTCCCAAATTTTAAATTCAAAATTTTAACCAGTCAGTTTAAATTCGCAATTCTTGGCCCAACCCTCAACACTCACCTCTCAACTCAACGCACCACCGCTCCCGCCGATTGCGAATTTCGAAATTCAAAACCACGTCAAATTTTTGAATTTTAGTTACAGCAATGGACCCGAACTCACCGACGCCGCCGCTCCTGCGACCAGCCACACTGCAGCCGCCCGCCGCTGCGACATCCGACGCACTGGCCGACAACCCTTTCTCCACGCTCTCCCCGCCGACCTCTGCGACGTCGGACACCGCCGCCGCCGCCGCCGCTACGGCCGCAGCCGCCGCCAACGTCATGACGGCGTCCGCTGCGTTCCCTCTGTCGCTGCCCCCCTTCTACACGCACGACCCGGCACTTTGGTTTTTCCAAGTGGACGCAGCATTTTCGGCCGCCAACATCCGCAGCCAGAAAACCCGATATTCCCGGATCATTTCGCTGCTGCCCTACGAGATCCTGCTGCAGACCTCTGATATCTCCCCCGACGCCGCCGCTGCGTACGACGACCTCCGCAGCCGCCTCATCAACACCTACCAGCCGTCGAAGATCGCCCGGGTCGCCGCCCTCTCCCAACCCCAACACCTCGGCGACCAGAAGCCCTCCCACCTCTACCGACGGCTGCGGCACCAGCTGCAAGGAATTATGACCGCCGACATCGCACGCACGTTCTGGTTACGTGCCCTTCCCCACCCCATCCAGATGGCCCTTGCCAGCCATCTCGACGGTCCCGACGAGCCCCTCCTACGGCTCGCGGACACCGTGCACGACTTGGCCGCTGCGGCCGCCGTCAGTGAGGTGCGTACGCCGCGCCACCCCCCCGCCTTTCCGGGACCGCACAAAATCCCGGGACCGCGGCCGAGCACCCTCCCTCGACGGCCGTCGACCACTTTCGGCGGATCGCCGACGCGACTCGTCCGCCGACCGCCGCCGCCAGCGCTCACCCGAGCGCCGCAACGCATCCCCTCCCCGCCAGCGCAGAGGTCGATCCCCAGCAGCTGCGCGCGCATCAAACTCAGCCCGCCCCACCAACTCCACCTACCTACCTGCGGACCACCCCAACCGTTGTTTCTATCACGTAAACTTCGGTGGGGAGGCCCGCAAGTGCCAACCCCCCTGCTCCTTCGCCCCTAAGCAGGGAAACGCAGACGCCCGCCGGTAAATCCGGCGGGCCCCCCTCCTCGCCAACACGGGGGGGACCATGCGCATACCCCCCCCGCCCGCATTCACACAGCCACCACCACCAAGCCACGCTACCTCTCCTACGCCGCCGCCACGGCTGCCAACCTCCCGGCCGCGCCTGCAGCGCCGCCAAAACCCTCCCCGCCCGCCACCAGGACAACCAACCTCCCGGCCGCGCCTGCAGCGCCGCCAAAACCCTCCCCGCCCGCCACCAGGGCAACCAACCTTCCGGCAGCCACTCACGCCGCCGCTACCGTTCCCCCACCCCGGAACGGCCCCTCCACGCCCGCCAACAGGGCAGCCAACCTCCCGGCCGCCACTCACGCCGCCGCGGCCGTTCCCCCACCACGGAACGGAACCTCCACGCCCGCCTCCAGGGCACAACCCCCTCCAGCCACCACACAGCCCGCCACTACCGTTCCCCCTCCCCGGAACAAGGCGAAACCCCCCCCTCCCAAACTGGCCTGCCCCCCTGCAGACTCCGCCACTTCCCCCCTCCGGAACGACAAGAAACCGACTCGAGTCTCCTTCGCGGCGGACCGGCCAACACCGACCAACGTCCCTACCTCCGCAATTGTGCCCAACGCCCTCCCGACCCACCAGCGACTTTTCCTGCGCTGCAGGAAAACCAATGTGCCTTTCCTGGTGGACACAGGGGCGGCGCTATCGATATTTCCTAACAACATCCTCCGTCGTCAGGCGCGCTGCTACCGGCAGCTTCTCTACGCCGCCAACGGTACCACCATCCCCTCGTACGGGACGTACCGCTCCTCTGTTTACATGAGCGGGCTCGCGTACGAGTGGGAGTTTACCGTGGCGGACGTGGAGAAGGCGATCCTGGGGGCCGATTTTCTCGCATATTTCGGTCTCCAGGTCGACGTCCGGAACGCGCGCCTGATCGACCCCCGCCACAAAAACACCCATACCCGGATTCATCCATGCCATCAACCACCCCCCTACGCAATTTGAACGCCTCCTCCTCAACTACCGCCCCCAGCGCCGCCCCTCTGCCCACATCTCCACCATTCAACACCACATTGAGACTTCCGGCCCCCCCATCACAGCGAAAGCCCGACGACTCCACCCCCTGCAACTATCTAAAGCCCGGCAACATTTTAATAAACTCATAGCCGACGGTATCGTCCGCCCCTCAAAATCCCCTTGGGCTTCTCCGCTCCACATCGTGCAGAAGCCCAATGGGGATATCCGCCCCTGCGGGGACTACCGGCGACTCAATTCCAAGACCACGCCGGACCTTTATAATGTTCCCCACCTACGGGACTTCTCGTCGCACCTCCATGGCGCAAATATATTCTCTACCCTCGACATTTCACGGGCATTCCACCACATCAACATTCACCCCCCCCGATGTCCAGAAGACCGCCATCATCACCCCATTCGGACTTTTCGAGTATGTTAAGATGGGCTTCGGGTTAAGGAACGCTGCACAAACTTGGCAGCGCTATATGGACAGCATCCTGCGAGGCTTACCGTTCGTCTTTTGCTTCCTTGACGACGTCCTGGTAGCCTCCAGGACGCCGGAAGAACACCTCAGCCATCTCCAACAGATCCTTGACATATTCTCCTCCGAAGGCCTCTTGGTTAACACAGACAAGTGCGTTCTCGGCCAACCCTCCGTCCGCTGCCTCGGCCACCACGTTTCGTCCGAGGGCATCAAACCCCTCGCTGACAAGGTCCACGCCATTAGTGACTTCCCGCAACCCCGCACCGTGACGGAACTCCGCCGCTTCCTGGGTATGTTAAACTTTTACCGCAGACACATCAAACACGCAGCACAACATCAACAACCACTCATACACGCCATTCCCCAACCCTCCAAAAAAAATGACAACCGCCCCATTACCTGGACCCCCCCCCAACTCATCTCCTCCTTCAAAATTTGCAAACAGGACCTAGTAGACGCCGCTCTATTGGCCCATCCCGATCCTCACGCCCCACTATCCATCACCACCGATGCGTCCGACTGGGCCATCGGGGCAGTGCTCCATCAGCACACCGGCGCCACCCCCCAACCCCTAGGCTTCTTCTCCAAAACGCTATCCCCCACCCAAAAAAATTACTCCACGTTCGACAGAGAACTCCTCGCCATCCACGAAGCCATCAAGCACTTTCGTGACTTCGTGGAGGGCAGGCAGTTCTCTGTCGTCACTGATCATAAGCCCCTGACCCACGCCCTCCTACAGAATCGCAAATCCGCCTCCCCGCGTCGCCTCCGGCAACTCGAGTTTATCGGGCAATTTACGTCCGATATCCGATACTTGCCGGGGGCCGACAACTGCGTGGCGGACGCGCTTTCCCGGCCCACCCCTACCCCCGCGCCGGTGGCGGAGTTACTGCCTTTCCCTTCACCACAAATCCTAAAATCGAAACAAACTCCACATTCCGACCCCGCCCTCTCCAATCTCATTTCCGCCTCCAAATTGGAACAGCTGCCGCCCCTCGACCTCTGGTGTGACGTAACGGCCGATACACCGCGCCCTTACGTCCCACCGGAACTGAGGCGGCAGTTGTTCCTCCACTATCACTCCCTTCACCATCCTGGCATTCGGGCTAGCCGAGACCTTATCAAGACGCGGTACTTCTGGCCCCACATGAACACAGATATTCGTAACTGGGTTCTGGGGTGCCAGAAGTGCCAGCGGTTTAAGGTCTCGGCCCACCCCCATGTCCCGCCTCAAACCATTCCCGACTCCCTGCCGTGGGAACACGTTCATCTGGATTTAGTGGGCCCCCTTCCCCCATCCGAGGGGAAGAAATACTGCCTCACGATGATCGACCGTGCCACCAACTGGGTGGAATGCATTCCACTCTCAAACATCACCGCGGACACCGTCGCGACGGCTTTCCTCTCTCAATGGGTTAGCCGTTACGGTTGTCCGCGGACAGTCACGGTCGATCAAGGGAGGCAGTTTGAGTCCGCCCACTTTTCCGATTTACTACGTTCCCTCGGCATCCACAAAATCCACACTACCCCATACCATCCCCAGTCCAACGGGAAAATAGAGCGGTGGCACTCGGTCCTGAAACAGGCCATTTCTACTTCAACAAATTCCCCTTCCTGGACCAAATCCCTCCCCTACATTTTACTCAGCCTTCGAACATCCGCCCGTCCTTCAGACCAAACTAGCCCCGCACAAAACGCCTTTAAAGACCCACTACGTTTACCGGCCGATATTTTCACTCCACACCACACACCGTCAATTAACAGGGAACCACTACACTCAACAACACCGACAAACGACACCACTTATCCCAAACGATTTTTCACCACAACACACATGTACCTGAAAGAGCCCGGCATCCATAAAACTTTCCAACCACTTTACGCCGGGCCCTTTCAAGTCATCCGCACAACACATACCACCGCGACCCTGTTAATTGACGGCAAACCACATACAGTCCCGTTAGCCAGGTGTAAACCCGCACCTGTGCTAACCCAACCCACAAACTCTATCAGTCTCCCACCGTCCGTTCGCGATGTCGCACCTCTTCCCAACACACCAGTCACCTCCGTCGCCGTTTCCGGATTTCGATTCGGATCCGGAAATGGCGGCGATTCTCCGGGACGTTTTCGTCCCGGACCCACTCTTCCCCCTACCCCCTTCGCCCGGGCCGACTTCACCGCTTCTTTTCGTCCCGCCACGGATCACCGGACTACCTCCCCGGCCCCGGCGATGGAAGTACCCCCAGTGGAAGATACTGCGCGAATTTCGCACAGCGCAGGCCACGGGGGTACACCCTCCCTACTCCCCCACAGATCCCCTAATGTCCGCCATCCTTCGCGAGTTCCACCTCGCGGAACTCATGCCCCCACCGCCCCCCGTTCAAATTTCCTTGCCCCCTATAAATTTCAAACCCCCACCCCCCGTTCAAATCACCAACCCCCCCGAAATTGTAACCCCACCAAATTTACCGCCCCCCCCGTTTTCGATTTTCGACCCCCCCGTATCAACTTCACCCCCTCCAACACCCCCTCCCCCCCCCTCCATCGCCGGGGATATCCACGATAGTCTCCGCCGGGACGAAACGGCCCGGGCGGCGAAACGGACGGAGGGAGCGTCCCCATGTTCCCCTCGTCCCGGCGGCCAAACCCCCCGCCCCGCTATGAGCAATCACGGCGGGGCCTTGAGATTCCGGGACAGTGCAAGTGTTTTTTTCATCCACTCGCACTGTACCGGAACTCGGAGCTCCGCCGTGCCCGCCTCGCCACGAGCTCGGAGCAACCGCCGCCCCCACACAACATACTCACACACACACACACACAACCACTCGCCACACCACACCCAGGAACCGGCGGATCCTCGCAACCGCCTCCCACAAAGTGACCAAATGTTTGTACATACCTCTGTACTATCTGTATATACTACTTCATCTGTAAATACTGTAAATACTCACCCGTCACCTGTAACTACTCATTCATCCTCTGTACATACTCCATCTCATTGTAAATATTGTTCATCTCATTGTAAATATTGTTCATCTACCTCATCTCGCCCTTGCCGATCACTTCCCTAAATGCCACATGTTTAGGGATCATGACCACTGCGCTGTACATACTCTCGCCATCTCATCCTACTTATTCTACCTTATGTTACTACTTATCATCTACTATGTTACTTACTTATCATCTACCATGTTACCTACCTTATGTTCTACCTACTCACTTATCATCTAACACGTTACTACTTATCATCTACTATGTTACTTATCATCTACCATGTTACTACTACTAGCTCTACCATGTTACTACTAGTTTTTAAGCACCGCCTTCAGCTCAACCTCTGTTTGCATCGGCCCTCAGCCCCTGTCTCTTTGCGCCTTCCGCGCCTCCTCTTGTTTGCCGTAGCCCTCAGCTCCTGTCATTTTGCGCCTTCAGCGACCACCTCTTGTTTGCCGTAGCCCTCAGCTCCTGTCATCTTGCGCCTTCAGCACCAATATTGGTTCAAACTGGGGGGACCTCTGTCGTGAGTCCCTCCCGGGAACACTCCTATCATATTAAGTTCTCACCAATATTCAAACGCCAAACTAAAAGCTCCGTAAATAAAGACATGAGTGGGGACAGGCGACAGAACCCAGGGTTACTCAACCTGGGGCCCCACTACCAGCTCCCAGCAAGGAGCTGGAGGGAGAGGCCCCCAAGTACTATATAACCCCGGATCCTGGCGCTCAAGCTTCATTCGACACTTCCTCTAACCAGCTCTCTCTTCTCTCTCTTACCTTACCTCCCAGATGATCGGTTGAATACAGCCGCCTGGGAATTTCACCTCCTCTCTCCTCTCTCCTCCTCCTCCTTGTCTAGATGATCGGTTGAATACAGCCGCCTAGACAAGGGACCTCTCCTTTCCTCTCCTTCACCTAGATGAACGGTTGACTACAGCCGCCTAGGTGAAATTCCCTCATCCACCTCTCTCTCCTCCAAAGTCGTAGATGTTCGGTTGATTACAGCCGCCTGCGACTTTTCCTCACCTTCCTTCCACACCACCTCTCTCTCCTCCAAAAGTCGTAGATGTTCGGTTGACTACAGCCGCCTGCGACTTTTCCTCCTTCTCTCTCCTTTCCCTAAATTCACTCACTCACCTTCCTTCCACGCCACCGTGATGAGAATTTTAAATTCATCACACTTCGAAAATTTTCAACACAGGAAACTGGATCGAACGCAACGGAAGAACGGATTGAACGTGATGGTGAACTCGGTCGAATAGAGAGACTTTGTACGTAGATGTTTTCCTCATGACGATTTTCTTATCAACGCTAAGAAGAGGGCATCACAACAAACAACAGAAACAAACCTCACTCTGTTTAACACACGTTTTTTCGCATACAATCCCATCGACAGACGGGCGGCGTTGCTAGGAAGCTCTGGGTATGTCACCATTAGATTCAGCGTAAAAAAATACGTAAATCCGCCTCCAAAGTCATCAGTGGTTAGTCATGCAGTACTTTTTTCCCCAAGGAAAAACCCTCAAATGTGCCTGAAAACACACGTTTTTTCGCATAAAAACTCAATTTTCTCAAAAACGTTCCCTCTAAAAAATAAAAACTGACTATACCGTTGGAAAGCTGAGGCTTTTGCGCATTTTTTAGGCTTACAGGCTATGACCAATCACCAGAATTATGGGGCCTAATGATCGTTTGAAAAACAGGCAGTTTTCAAGAATTGACGAAATTAGCTTTTCAGGCTCATTTTTCACTCTCAAGTTCCCTTCAAAAAATTATTGTTAGAGGCTCAAAAGACGGGAAATTTAACGCTCTTTCCAACGGATTACTTAGATTTGGTTTTACTTTTCATATTAAGGGAGTTATGACCTTTTCAGTGACCAAAGGTCGAAAACACGAAAAAAATCTTAACATTGAAAAAACTCAGGTTTTTAGTGGTTTTAAAAAAAAACTTTAAGGGACACTTTTTGTTGGAAATTGGTTGTAGAACACGTGGTTAAAAATTTTCGGATCATAACTGAGACACCCTGTATATATGACGGTATTCAGTCGAATTTCAAGTGGCTATGATAGGAATATGTTCATATTCACACAAATTTCGTGTAAATATGGCAGATATATAATGGTATTCTCTCGAATGAAAGGAATACGTTAGTATTCACACAAATATCGTGGAAATATGGTAGAAATATAATGGTATTCCCTTGAATTTCATGTAAATGTTGTAGGAATATGTTCATATTCATACGAATTTTGTTTAAATACGGTAGAAATAAATGGTATTCAATCAAATATCATGTGAATTTGATAGGAATATGTTCATATTCACACGAATTTCGTGTAAATATGGTACAAATATAATCGTATTCCCTTGAATTTCGTGTAAATGTTGTAGGAATATGTCCACATTCACACGTGAACGTTATGTAAATATGGTAGAAATAAATGGTATTCATTCAAATTTCATGTGAATTTGATAGGAATATTTTCATAATCATACAAATTTCTTGTAAATAATATGGTAGCTATATGATGGTATTCACTCGAATTTCATGATGTTTATTCAATATAATACACAAATTCACGTATTTTCTGAAGTTCAGTTGAACTCAATATTAAGAGTTTACCGAATTCATCCCTCGGCTCCTATGTGCGTGGGAGTTTAATAGTTGCCATTATATTTCTACCATATTTACACGTAATTCGTGTGAATATGAACATTTTCCTATCAAATTCACATGAAATTCGGGTGAATACCGTTATAATTCTACCATATTTACACGAAATTCGTGTGAATACCATTTATTTCTACCATATTTACACGAAATTCGTGTGAACATGAACAAAATCCTACAATATTCACATGAAATTCGAGGGAATACCATAATATATCTACCATATTCACACGAAGTTCGTGTGGATATGAATATATTCGTATTCACATGGCTTGTGTAAATATGAATATATTCATATTTACACGAGTAAATACGAATATATTCGTATTCGTATTCATAGAAAATACACCGTGTGAATATATTCATATTCGTATTTACGAAAAATATGAATATGCCCATCTCTGGCTCAGGAGTTTCCACTGTATTAAATCATGTACGGTTTCCGCTCAATGTGAGGATAGTTGTTTAGCGTCATAGAGGTTAATGACGATTGCAGGGGGAGCGGTAGGATCTCTCGTTCGTGCGATGTTAGGTGTTGCAAATTGATGCTCGATGTTGTACGAGTATTAGCGTGCCGGTGGGGATTTGGCGCATTGCCAGGATGTGCCTGAAGGTTCAACGGCCGAGCGAACGGCGTGTTGTTGTTGACGAGATCCCCGCGAATAAGACGTTGTATTGCATGAAGATAACCCTAACACCAATGTTGAATCAGCGATCCCTTGGAGAGTAGCCAGTGGGTTTGGCATAGATAGATTCTTCATTCTCATACATGGATAAATGGTCCTCATGAGATTGGAGGTACACAATATAAATAAAGAATTGTTTGTTTCTAATGCGACCGCGAAAAGACTACTTCTTAGCAGAGAATAGTAGGTACTAGAGCAAAGTAAAAAGAAAAATTATTTCTTCGAGGTAGGCGTTTAAGAGCAATGCAGGAGCTTACACCATTGCAAACGTTTAGTTGTACCGGCTTTGAATAAATTACATTTGTTCTGTATAAAAAGTATTCTCTACTTTCTAGTTTTTTACAGCTTTTTTTAACGTAGTTTTTGGTTTATTATTTTCAATAGTGAACCTTTGGAATCCAGCATAAAAAATTCACCCCCCCCCCCTCCCCCCTCAAAATTGATGGTTTCCGTTTCAAGGTACCTATGTAGAATTCGAAAATTGAATAAACAAATTTCTGACCGTACGCCGCACTTCGCACTTTCCTTAGTTACCACGAACCATAATAATTAAAGAAATTTGTAGGTCTATCGGCTTTACTCACTGTCAGTCGTCTTTAAGGGGTAAAAAGTAGGGATTGAAATTTCCAGAACGCCGTAGCTCGAAAACTTTCTATAGAAGGGTATGGTTTTTTAAACGTTTTTAAATTTATCTTGAACTAAAGAATTTTTTTTAGACCGCCCGAAGCATTCTACGACCAACCGTTCGTTTGCACCGTAAAACTTCAACATGATCGTGAATCAAACGGTATAAATCCGGCCCAGATATCATTGCTAATGAACACCTGATTATAATCACCGATGGCTGTAAGTCGAGCTGGTTGTTCTGTGATATTATTTCATTTGAGATGAAATAATATCATCAAATGATACTATTTCATTTGAATTTCTTTTGGATTTTGTTGATAGGTACGTTTTAACTTGTACAAACGTTATGCTTCATGAATAACAACAAATAATTAGTGATTTAATTATTGCCATTCCTGCCCATTTTTATGAAACTGAAATCCCCGGGCCGGCTCCTGAACTCGATTTAGGGCTTTCCTGGGGGGGGGGGGGGGGGGAGCTGGTGGGTAGGTATTGACCACAGAAAACAGTTATCTACACAGAAGGGGCATCTATACAGGTGAATAATAAACCGTTGTGTGATAATTTGCAGCGTTTTTAAATTCATTTTATTTGTTGCTTTTACTGCGATAAATAGGTTTATTAAAAAAAAAAAAAATGTGGTGAAAAGGTTTATGAATTATACTTTCTAGGGCGTTTTTGATGTTTAAAAAAAAGTTGTTTATACTCTACATTTTTCTATGCTGACAGCAATAGTGACCCGTTACTAGCTCAATAATAAATTATACCTCATGCTATCAAGTACTGATACCTTCATTACTGCGGCATCCACATGGAGTCTTGCAGGCTGTTTTCTGTCGTCAAATCGTGAAGTGTCTGTCAAAGCACTAGAAATCAAAGATCTGGTGCAGGCCCAGTACTACTTTTTTTTACTTAAAAATCTGGTGTGGGACCACCCAGGGATGATCCCCTCTTTCATTTGAAGCAACATTAATATAAATCGGTCCAGTAGTTTATGAATAATCACTCTGACACAAACATAAGTAAAAAAAGAAGGTTTGTTCCAAGCACCATAACTGAGTTATTGAACCGTACTTGAGTTTTCGAACCCAAACCAAAAGGTGGGGATTTTTCTCAGTTCAAGAACTCATCCGTTGGAACATCTGAAAATTGGGGACGAAAACACCGCAAGCGCTAGCGTAGCATCGGTCATAGTATGCGGATAACCACCAAATAATAACCTGGTACATGTATACCACCACCACCCCAGTCCAGCTTCATAAGCTTTTACCGACTGTCATAGTGATTTTTGTTTCCAGCACAAAGAAATAACTTCAAAAACAACAAAGCATACAAAGAACATCTGTTCTTTGTGAAAACAGAAAAACGAAAATGAGACCTGATTAAGGCTTCCAGCACGTTTAGCGTGAGAGGTAGCGTGTGTGTGTGTGTGTGTGTTTCTCTCAGTATTTTTGTCTCCGGTTTGTGACCATGAAGAGACACAGTTCGATGTTCGTATAACGATGATGGCGTTGACAGCAGAGTTGTAGTTGATGATGATCGGAGATACAAATTCTTCAGTCTTCAGAGAGTCGCACTTCTGTGGTGGGGTGGGTCAGGATATTGGATTGGATGAAGGATGGGGGGTGGGGGCTAGAATTTTGGTTGAGGTGGTATATAATTTTGTATGAAAGTCGAGTTTAGATAATTGTTTTATGTGTTTGTAATTAATGTTAAAGATACTTGTTAGTTATTGTTAAGCTGGGTGTTCGAAGGTAATTTGGGTTGCGGCTAGATTGAAATGTTATTTTCGGTTAACTAATCAAAGATTTGTTTAAGTGCGTCTACGTTAAAATTAAGTTTAATATGTTCCTGCAGAGTGTTGGAAGTAATGTTTCTGTCATTTTTAAAAGCTTCGAGTGCTGTGCGAGTTCTTGTGCAATGGTTAAGGGCATGACTAATGTCTCCCACTTCATCAGGGCATTGAGGGCAGAAGGGATCGTCCTTGTGCTTCATGAGGTGCTGAAATAGGGAAGTGTTTCCATGTCCAAATAGGATTCGATTCGCAGCGGTGTAGAACTGTGGAGGTCCAGTAGTTCCTCTATACCAAGGTTTGTGAAGGGGATCTGGTATGATGTGGTCTGTCCAAGCCCCTCGCCCAATTAACATTCTGTGGTGTTCGGTTCTCCAGGATATATTTCGTAGGGTAGCGGAGAAATGAAGTTTTAGGGAGGTTCCAGAAGGTTTCCTTCAGTTCGATTTCGGAAACTCATCCCTGGGGATTCGAAAAATTTCTTGAACTGAGTGTAGAAAATGTCTACACCCCTGGCGGTGGGAACATGGTGCGGGAATTGAGTTGCAGAAGTGAAGCTGCTCGGAACTGAGTTTTTGTGTGCAAAGGGTTCTGTGCTGTGCCGAGTACATCACGAAACTCGCCACGCTTGGAACAAAGCTAGAAACAGGTCGAATTGAGAACTTCCCCCCCCTTTTCTGAAGTCGGTTAAAAATCATATACCTAGATGAGCTGGTCTGAGTTGATCTCCTTGACTGCTTCAAATCAAATTGTTCGCATGAACCATGAAGCACCAGTTTCTGGAAGTTAGGGCGAAAATGACGTCGAGTCCTTTCCTGTGTATTCTATACCAGCTATTTTGGTTGGAATAACGAGCCAGGTCGACTCGTGCATAGTTTTGGGGGTACCAGCATCTCTGATGGTATGTCAAATGTTAGTGTGCGTTGTGACTGTGAGCTCTGCTTAGTTGAGTGATTTTGTGATGTTATGTAGTTACTCTATATTAAAAAAAAAGTTTACTCCTACATTTTAGGTTGATTCAACAATCTTGTAGACTGCGTAGGAAAAAGTTGAAACTTTAGAATAGCATTGAAAACACTTTATTATATGCACTTTGCCCCTCATTGTATGCATTAAAAATTAATAACATGAATTATAATTTTAATTTTTCCTGTCCACAGTGTTTACAAACGGGCGTGTGAAAGCGATGGTTGCCAATCATGTATGGACTGTCGGACATGGAATTGAAACCCAGCTCGCCAGGCATGGAGACAGAATCAGTCAAGTCTATAAGTGAGCACGGCTCGAAGATCAAGCGATCTAAATCTCATAACCACAGAAGCTCCCATAGATCTCACTCTCACAAAAGTTCCAGGTACCTAATATTAGTTTGAAAACATTTTTGTTTTGCTTATTCAGTTTATTTGGTCGTATTTTAGTGGATGTGGTGTTCAGGCTAATGATTATTAAACTGTAGGTGTGACGCCATTATGGGGAATGGGAAATTTTCGTGTTACAAGTTCTCCTTTTTTGGCCAAATTCTATTCAATAATTTTTGGCCAAATTCTGTTCAGTAACAGAAATGAAAACATATTCACCACATAATGAGGCATTGAATAGACCTTCATTATGTGGTGAATAAGTTTTGATTTCCGTTACTGAACAGAATTTGGCCAAAAAAAGAGAACTTGTCACGAGTGTGAAATTTGAGTTTCTGGGTTCCCGCTAGAAATGGCGTATCATGTAAATTGCTGAGTAGTTCAGATCCCGCTTAGAGCGCTAGTGCATCACTTTAAACAATGTACAGAACTGCAATGGATGGATACGTGCATCCATTGCAAACACATCCTCAAAACCAAACCAACAGCCAACAGCCAGTCAGGTGTCAATAGACCTCATACGTGATTTTTTGCCGCGTTTTTAATTGAAATTGCCCTCTTTGAAACAAATAACGCTTATTTTTGATAACGGGCCTCAAACTATCATTTTTCAGAGAGTTGTGAATATTAAAAAGAAGAAGGAAAAAAAACTGACGGAAATTCCCCATGACTTAATGTCTGGAAACGAGGGTTTGGGTTGACAGGTGTTGATTTAAAATTGTAAGCGAATTTGCGGGTCAGTGAGTCTTCCGGTCATTCACATTCGAGGGTAGTTGCGTTGACGGTAAATGGTTCTATATTGATGCGAACTCACGGTCTGTGCTATATTAAGCAGTCTAATGTTCGACGTATTACATAAATGTGTTTCCCCCCCCCCCCCCCCCCTACCCCATTAGCGCGCCATTTCGTCCCCACGAACCCCCAACCGGCCTTTTATGAAATTCTGATTATCGCTGAACCTAAGTACGATCCTCGACATATTCCCAAAATTTAACCTTATTTGGATGATTCGTTTAGCAATGAACTTGCTGCTATCAACAGTTGAGTTGAAAATTAGGTAAGTAGGTACCTATAAACCAAATCCAAAATAACATTTTTTCTTCAAATGAAATTGATACTTAATATCAACGACAAACAACAATCAACAACAACGAACAACAAACTCTATTTCATTCAGCTGTTCCCTAGCAATGATGCCTGGACTGGAGTTGTGGAGACCGTACGATTCACGCTCATGTTGACAAATCGTTTTGGTTCAAACTTCTGGGGCCCTACTGTGAACGAACGGCTGGAAGTAAAATGCTCCTGGCGGTCTCAAAAAATCCTCAAGTTCGGATCCAATCAATGAATACTCAACATTATGAATGCTCATCAACAATTCAAAGAATTAAAGATGGGCCAAGTAAATACCTTAGAACGTTGGAACTACCAAAATTTTTATTGAATTGCAAGAAACCCCATCATGGGTCTCGTTTAGAACAACTGAAGTGTGGGAGTAGCTAAACTTTACGTCAAGTTCAGCTCCTCCCTTCAGTTCAGCTGCTAATCGAGTGTGTGAATATTCACTAACAATAAATTGAAATTCTAAGCTGATCTGTAGTAAAAGCCACATTGTACAGTTCATGATGTACAGTTCCCAAGACCGCCTCATCAGAACTATTGCTAATGGGCATTTAGTAGCAGCACCTGGAGCAATACCACGTGATACTAGTATTAGTTGAGCCCTTTAAACTACTTATGTTTACTAATATTTGTTTAATCTAAACCAGGAATCACGTGAGGGGGGAAGAGAATAATATGGCTCCCTTCCAGACGGCAGTCATGATGGAGGAGAACAGAAACGGACAAGAAGTGATAGACGTGCAAATAATACCGCAGGTATTTAAAATTTCAATTCATAATATTGAAATCACTGTTACGTCTTATGCTCAAAAACGAGTTGTCATGTCCGATAATATTATGTTGTGTTTGAGTATGCAAATTAATGCAGCAGCGTTTACTGTGCGTTTTTTGACTAAGGGCCGGTTACACCAATATACTTCCTAACCATGGCAGGTCATTATTTTATCGAGTGAGTTATGAAACATAGGCTGAGGACATAGGATTTCACAAAATTAATCAACGTTCAAAACGTTTTCCTAGAACGTCGATTTATCGTTTAAACGTGGATTTAACGTTATCGTGATGGCATTTGCCCTCCACATATAAGGCATTGGCCTTAATAACGATTCATTAATTTATTACAGTTTTACGGGCGGATGCCCAGTTTAATAAATACGATCAAGGTATAGTAATTTACATAATCACATATAATAATAAATATAAAGGTAGATTACTTAATATAAACGTTATAAATACAAACAGGTGGTTTATAAAATATAAACCAAGAAAAAAGGTACGGTAGTTCATGAGTTGCTGTCGAACGATTGATAACATTGTAGTTGACGTGTTCTTGACTTGATATCTCACGAAAAAATTATCCGATTTTGATCGAATTTGGTGGATAGTTGAGGTTTGGCTTCCAGATGTTCCACTATAAACTCCATCGCGATAAGATTATTGATATAGTCGTTCCACGAACGCTAATCCTCGGTACCACTTTCTCACGAACCTATCCCGATTTCTCTCAAATTGTGTGAGTATTTCATTGTTGATATTTCAAGTGTTCACAATCCCTACAAATCGTCAAAAAACGCAAAGAATGAATTGAAATAAATGAAAAATGGCACGGAGTGGCGAGTTTCCACAGAATAAAGTAAATTGAAACCAATACAATTTTGATGCCTCCAAAACGCTTTCAAAAAGCTCTCGTAAGTTATGTTCAAAAATTGCTAAAAATGGTCGATAATTGCACAACTATCAGAAGAACAGGGGTTTCCGAAAATTCGCTCGTGGTGGTCTTGTTTAATGATTTCCAGCCGGCGAGTGAGGCTCACTGGGGGTTGCGCGAAAAAAAGCCTGTATCCAATGGCGGCAATTAAAAATAGATTCCAAATTATAAATTTTCTCGGTTGTATTGTAATAGGAACTTACAATTATTACTGCTGTTCACTTTGATGAAAAATAAATATAGGACTTAATGTGACTCCGGTCTTCAGGTTATATTATTTATATTCAGTCGAACCCAATTTCAAGAAGCTGTGTGATTCGATCCAACTTAAAAAATCTCGTTAATTCGTAGCGTCATTCAAGTTGTACAATATAAGGCTCTTCTGAATTTTTGAATCCTGAATACTTACTTATTGAATTTAATTTGTCACCGATTTTTATAAAAGTTGTGCACCTACCTACTTTTGGTTAAAAAAAATAAATGAATCTACTTTTTTTTGCTTACGTTTGTTTCTTTTAAGTTAATTCCTCACACGGTATGTTTAATTGGTGTGTGTATGTCTGGCCAGTTGAAACTGAAGTGATGGGCGATGCGCGGGAGGGGAACTTGTTTTGTAATTAGTTGTTATAGCTGCAGTTCTAACCTGTCACTTGCGTGTCGATGTCATGTTCGAGGCAAAACGGTTGATTTTGAAAGTCGGTACCTTGTGACGAAATCGATTTCATCGACCTTGAAATCATGAGTTCTTTCTCTGATCCACCGAGGACGGTGAGTTGTCTTCATCCTCGAATTCAGTTTCGTCCACCAACAACAACCGAAATGATCTAATTAATACCCTACGGCTTAGTTTTGTAGATGTCGGCAGTAGAAAAAATAATGGTTCTGTGGTGTTAGAAAAATTTAGAAGATCGTAAGATGGTGAATAGAAGTGGTAAGTCATTGATTTCGAACGCTGACCATCCGAAATCGGCTGGTTAGTTTTGATCGTTGAGTTGAGAAACCGGACGTAAGTGACAGGGTAGACAAATGTTCATGAAAATGAATAAATATTCTCTCGAAGTTTGACTCTGACTCGTGGAGTTTATAGTTCATAAATCTTTGAATGAATAGTCAGTTCCCTGTCTATCTCGGATTGATTGATTTAATCAAACTCTGACAGTATCTTCACGTGCTTTCTCCTATGGTTTGGAGGAATCTCCACTAAAGTGAACGTTACTGGTCTCCTGGTGCGATTAATACTCTTCCAGCTATTATGTTTTGTTGATTGACGTTGCTAACCCTTTCAGGATGACAATTGGGGAGAAAACACGACGGCCATCACAGGAAACACTTCGGATCAGTCCGGCTCCATTGAAGAAGTCAATTTGTGGACTTCCGAGCCCGACTCCGGGATGGGCTTCCCTTGTTCGCGTTACATCGCCATAGGTGTTGCCATAATCGTGTCAGCTGTAGCGTTTGTCAGCCCCATTTTGATGATAATCCTACCAAAAATAGGTGAGCTACATCATTATCAAAAATTAAGGATTTTAAACAGGATCATCTCTGCGATCTCTAAATTGTTGTATTATAATAAGGTGGTACTACTCTGTCCTCATATTGTGTTTCAAAAAAAGGGGGGGGGGGGGATTTACTGGTTTTGTTTTGCCTGCGTTAAAAATCCATAAAAATATTATGAAGTGAAAGTTTAAATTAAATTGTAATTCTACAGCTCTTTTTTAGGGGTTTCCCTTTTTGATGTGGAAATCACTCAACTTTTGATATGAAAAATAACATATAAATGAACAATTTGCAGTGGGAAGCTTTCAAAAGAATTTGGGATGGAAATCCAAATTCAAAAGAAATTGGGAGGGCAAATTGGAAGAATAAACTCATCTTCAGGTTAAGATTAATTTACAGTAGAACCCCTCCTAACCGGTATGGTTGGGGCCGAAACCCTGGCTAGTTACTATTTTGGTTGGTTGATCTGAGGTTTGTTCCCGTGAAAAATCGATCTTCATTCAAAAAGACCCTGCATTTATTTCATTAGTTGTCATGATTGGAAAAACAAATAAGACGTTATTGCAACCCGTTTTATTGTATGTACGTACATAAACAAAACAAGAAAAAAATTAAACACCACTAACTTACATAAACTTTGAAAACTTGATGTACTTGATATTTATCATTATTTGAAAAAATAATTTTTTTTTCTGTTCTTTACCTTTCAAAATTTTTTCGTAAGCTAAGTCTCTTCATTTCCGTGTGTTCACCACATCTGGAAAATGCCCGTCAAACAATTAATGTTTGAGTCCCCGGACAGCTGTCAATGTGGTAAGAGAGAAAAAGAAAAAAAAATTCTGTTGCATAGGATAGGCCAGTTGATCCTGGGATCAGTTGATCCAAGGCCGGTCAAGAGTGCTACTCTAGCGCCTATGCGTTTAGAATCAAACATACCTATGTCCAGCCAAGGCAGAAAAGAAAGATAAGGAGCAAAATGGTTTCATTAGGTTTGTTCCCACTGGTGTTTATTTTATTTTTATTTATTTATTTATTTATTTTTAAAACTATTAACTGACTCCTACAAGAAACCATCCTTGATCCAATACCTCTCGATAAGTGTTTGACAAGGGTTTGAAAATGGGTGGGAATGGAGAAGGCATGGCTAGTGCATGGCTAGTTCTCGCCTGCCTGATTTTCTTTGGACTGGAGTGACGATCAGAAAACTTTGGATATCCAGAAAACACTGTGAATAGCCATTCATGGATACTGTATAGTAGGAAAAGAGTCCGAGAATCATAGCGTACGACCTAACACCTTACTGATGGTTAGGTAACCGTCAAGTGGTCGCTGCAAACAAAATTATGTCACTCTAGACTAGATTATATTGTGTATGTTCTTGATGCCCTA
Organism: Leptopterna dolabrata; assembly: GCA_954871275.1. Lineage (NCBI taxonomy): Eukaryota > Metazoa > Arthropoda > Insecta > Hemiptera > Miridae > Leptopterna > Leptopterna dolabrata. The sequence goes on along the minus strand of OX940981.1, from coordinate 16,472,205 downwards.
TGTTAAGGCAAAAAGCGTTGCAGTATGGTGGAAAACTAACGGTGATATTTTTCGTATCCAAAGTTGAATTATGTGTAACGGGTTTTGCTTCGCCTTCAGCATTTAAGTTTATCGATTTCTATATATATATATTGTAACAAATGAATGTTTTTAGAGTTGCATCCAGAATTATTTGTGTTTTCTATGATTACTCAGGATTTTTTCCGTCTCTCGGAGCCAGTCTGAGCGCGGCCGAAAGGGAGCAACTCTTGAGTTGTGGCGCCGAATGTCGTGGCACCATGGTGTCCCTTTCCTTCAAACTCTTCCTTCTGGGTGCGGGAGCATGGGCCCTCTTTGTTCGGAAGTCCCGAGCTACTCTACCCTGTATATTCATGTTCAGAGCAGGTGTGCTGCTTCTGGTGTTCATCTGCACTTTTACTTTCTGGCTGTTCTACGTTGTCCAGATCACGGAAGGTAATACTGGGAGTTGCACAAATTTAACTTTTTCTGTAAAAAAAAAAAAAAAAAAAAATTAAAAAAAAAATCCGTAGCTGAGCTATGGTGCGGAGTTGTTGATCATAAATATACTCGTAACCAGAGTATAGACTTTTGTAACTTCCCTCATTGATTGAATTAATAGCAACCATGCTAGTTGAATACAAAACCTAAATAAGCATTGTCTCCTCATAAACTCTTAATTTGCAATGGAAAATTAACTGGAAAATATGTAGGAATTGTTCATTCCTAAAAGGGTTTATTTTCGGGGAATTTATACAAAACTTGATTTAGTTTATAATATGAAGATGATGAAGTAATATTGAGGTATTTTACAGGTGCCAGTGAATCGGCGACGGGGGAAGTTTCTTTGGAATATAAAGCTCTCGTGTCATTTTCTTCAAGTTTAACTGACACACTTTTATTTATCCACTATTTGGCCGTCATTTTACTGGAAATAAGACATCTCCAGCCGTCTTATTACGTTCAGGTACATTTAATATTACATCTTTATTCACTTTCATCTAGGTGATGCGTCCCAAGATAACGTCATTACTTGTTGTTTCATTCCTCCCTTTGTAGATCGTCCGAAGCCCTGATGGCGAGAGTAGATCCTATGCAATCGGCAATCTCAGTATACAGCGTGCTGCAGTATGGATTTTGGACAAATATTATACAGAGTTCCCTGTATATAACCCGTATCTGGAGAGGATCCCCGTCTCCAAATCTCGTAAGCCCACCTCTAGCTTCAAGTATTACGAAGTCGACGGAGTGAACAACTCGACACTTCAGGTAAAACCAACTGATTTTCGTGTGTGATGCTGTAATTAGGAAAGGGCTGCGACTCGTTCTGCCCCGCTACTTGCGCTCTTGTCAGACATCATTGTGTGTGTGTGCTTTTCTATGGGCGAGAGAATCCGTTACTCAAAAAACGCCACTTTACAGGAGGGAAATAAACCCCTACTGAATGCGTCAAATTTGTGCGAATGTCTGTCTTGTCCATCCAATAATTACGTTCTTGGTACTAGCTTGGTTCATCATATGATCCAATAAATTATGCTTCATTCATAATTTCCATGTTGATTTATGGTCGCGGTAAGCATTTCATATTGTTAATCATAAGTGGGCTATTCAAGAGGCATGAAACCACCCCCCCCCCCCCCCCCCCCATTGAAAATCCCGGTGACACACGGTATCTCCAGGTTAAAAAAAAAAAAAAAAAAAAAAACTACAGATAAAAATAGAATAGTCTATTTCCACGTGAACTAACAAACTTTAGACAGGTTTCGGTTGTTAAACCATCATCAGTACACTAGAGATCAGTACCAACATAACTTGAATCGCTTGCGGCGGAGTAGTGGAAATCCATAGCAAAAAACTACAGGATAAAAATAGAATAGTCCAGGTAAAATCAGGTAAAAGCCAGGTAAAATCACGCCACTCACCTTGTGGGTTTGTGACTTCTGGAGAGACAAATCGGGAGTTCACTTGAATAGTTGTTCCTATTATTTGCTCCTAATTTTCGATACGAATTCGGCCTATTGCATGCTCAAATATCATTAGATATTAATAAATTGGAAAAATAAACAATTTTCCTCATGAATATGTTAAAATGGTGAAGTCACAACTTCTTGCTCGGAATATCCAACCATTTTGTTCCACTTCTGGAGATGTGGAAAAACTAAATACTTACCTACCTACCTTAAAAAAAAAAAAACATTTTTCACCACTATGAGCGTCAGAAGTTTTTAGAAAAACCCCAAACGAGTCCTTTGGTAGAGTACTGGCGATGAATGGAGTTACTGTAGACCACCGTCGTTATATTGTCTTGTCTCCATAAGACAATATAACTTTCTCAGAAAAGGTATTTTTGGAGTTCTGTCGCCTTTGTAATCCTGATTCTTCCACTCTGTTACCTCCTCTACTGTTATTTCCTGAATAGAGTTGCAAGAAAGCCCTTATCGTTAAAAGAGGGTGAATGCAGTTGTTTAAGGTCTTAGACATTTTTTCTACAGGCATCGCTACTAGTGATGTTCTACGCAGGTAGCAGTCCAGGAGCTGCAATTTTTCAACCTCCCATTTGCAAGATATCAAGAGGTCTACCATGTTGCTGAAGGAACGTATTTTTTCTGTTTATTTCATCAGAACCAGAATGGGAGAAACAACTCTCATTCCAGAAGAAGGGATTCTAGTCACAATGAAAGGTTTTATGAAGAGCATGATTATGAGAGGAGGGTAAAGAAGAGGAAAGCTAGGCTGGTTTCAGCTGCTGAAGAGGCTTTCACCCACATCAAAAGACTTCATCATGAGACAAGTACGTTGTTTTTGATATATCCATTTATCAAAACCTTAGCAAATGTTTGAAGTAGATTACAGTATCATGGGTCCAAAAATTTGGTTGTAGGTTTTAGTTGAGTGTATACATGCTGTTGGGTAGTGATGTAAAACTATGGATAGTTCGGGTTTTCGATAGTATCGATACTATCAGCCCGAAAACATCGGACTATCAGTAGTTTTACAATATTTTTCATCTTGAAGGATTTTTCTAGAAAACGATTTTTTTTTGTATAGGTAGGTATTTAGATTCGATGATATAATAGGTTTTATCACTTTCCGTTGGAATCGCTGTTTTGGTAATGTTATGAGTTTACTGAACATTGGTTACAGTAGAGTTACATGTTTGGAAATTGGATGAGAATCCACGAACGGTGGGGCGGTGTTATGCAGGCTGGTAATGGTTTCACCAAAATGTGGAACTGATGAAACGTAACATAACTCCTCTACGAGTTGATTGTGGTACGTCGTTTGCAAAATTAAAATAGTTTAGATGGTACCATGAGGCAAATCCCGAAGTTTTTCACAGTTATGCTTGCTATTTGTACTTGAGTTGATTTAGGGCTCACTCTTCCTTTGATTACCCAAATGCAACATGTTTGAACTTGTTTTCTGTCAATCTATTTTTATGCATTTATTTTCCCTCTCTTGTTACATGTTAATCATTTGTGACCTAGCAGCTGGTGTCATGCCGATGGATTCACATGAAGCTGCTCAAGCAGTATTTCCGTCGTTGGCCCGAGCACTTCAAAAGTACCTTCGGGTTACACGGCAACAGCCCAGGCACAGCGTCGACTCCATCCTGCACCACCTCGCTCTGTGCCTGTCCCATGATCTGTCTCCGAGAGCTTTCTTGGAAAAGTTCCTTCGTCCAACTCCAGTTCTGCAGGTTTGTGGTTCCACCTTAGTCAGTTAGAGCACATTCACTCCTGCATGTGTACAGACGTATGAATGTTTAACCAGATTGGACTAGATTAATGACAGGGACTTAGGAGAGGTCTGTGCCCCTTCTGTCACACCAAAACCGAGGATTATTGTGCGGTACTGCCCTGCGAACAGCCCAAAGGCTCTGGGACCAGTCTACTCCCCATAATTGACTAATGATCCCCCCTAATAGGTTTACTGAAACTATTTCCGTGCCTAGGACCCAAAGATTCCGAGTCTTCGTGCTTCCAGTACTAGGCACTCGAAGAAGAGATAGGACACTGTTTCGTCCTCTTCCCCACATTCTGCACCTTTGAAGGCTGCACTTCTGCTCAGATATTTACGGAAGAACCCATGCCTAGTCAGCATCCCCACCAGGAGTCTTAGTTTCCTCGTAGGTAGCTCCAATAAATTAGGTTAGGTAAGCCTTGTGAAAGTGGCTGTTCTTGAGTCGTTTTTTGTTTAGGTGATGATTGGGTCGTTTGGTGGAAGCCTAATCGATTATCCCTTCTTAACCGGTGGTAATCTCGCTGGTTTAGAGGGGGGGGGGGGGGGGGGCTCGAGAATCCACGTTACTCACCTCCACACTTGTCTCATGGTAGTAGAGCGTGGTTTGGTAGTATGTGCTGAGTAATTCACCATACTCCATCCACTTTTTGTGGGCTTTCCAGAAGGATAAGCCCAAAGGTTTCTAGAAAGATTCCTTTACAGCCATCCTGTCCCTTTGATAATAGATACATCTATTGGCTTCCCCACCCCCTTTCCCCCCTTTAGAGTGTCAATATAATTAAAGTATATTGAGCTCATTAGAAGGAGATCAGTGCTGTGTCCCAATTTATAAGTCCCAATAGTTGTTCCATCCTAACGGTGGAGGTTGGTTTGATCACCTAGAGGTTGCCCAGATGAGCACAATTCAGTGGACAACCATCTCTGACAACATTTTTTCTCCGCCAGTACTCTTATGTAGAAGCTTTGTTCTCCACCAGTAAATGTTTGAGGTAGGACCATTACGATGGAGGTTAGTCACCTTGAAGTTGTTCAGATGTCCTTCCCTGAACCAGAACTTCATACTACTTTTCATTTCCTCTTTTCCCATCTCATGTCACGTGGGGAGGAGTGTGACAGTGGCTGTTCTCGAGTCTTTTCTTGTTCCGGTGAAGATGGGGTCGTTCGGTGGAAGCCTAATCCCTTCTTAACCCGTGATAATCTCGCTGGTCTAGAGGGGGGGGGGGGGGGACTCTCGAGAGTCCACCGTCACTCACCTTCACACTCAGTCACAGCCTCTTCTTTTGCAGGGAGGCCCCATTCTCACCTTCCTGAATCCTTTTGCTGGGATGTTCTCCCAAACTGTTCAACCAAGTCAGCTTAGTATTGAATCTGAAGAGTTATTTCCGCTAGCATTAGATGTGAAGCTGCCATACCTTCAAGGGGAATCAGTCATCACAAGGTGGTTGAGTACCAGAGGAGCGCGGTTTTTCCAGCCGACCTATTGGGCGCTTATAAAATCCTGTAAATAGTTCCCCCTGAATTCCCTCTGGAGAAAAACCCCATAACTCTACTAGTTTGTCAGCACTGCATGTCAGCTAAAGAAGCTGCATGAGCTGGTTCGCGATTTTGTTGGTGGAACCATACTGTAGGTACCTATGCTTGTACGGAAAAATCTCAACGCCCACAGGTTTGATTCCAGGCAATGTGGGTAGTTGAGGTTCCATTGTTTCATTGTAATTTTACGTCATTTGGGGCTGTTGTCATTTCTGTATAATATGAATTAAGTAGGTACTTATTTTTTGCGTATTTTGTCGGTAACCGTACCTAACGTATCTAGAGTTTTTCTCGAATGAAAATTCCTGTGATTCCAGAATGAAAAGGAGCAGAAAGAAGTTCAATCCTGGTCCTTGATATGCGACCAAGTCCTTTCCCAGCCTCTCAAGAAGGGCACAGTGTTCCAGCTGCGTCAAAATGACGTTTCCTTGCTCTGCACCGTGCACCCTCTCCCGCATTTCAACGTCACTGAAGAGGTCATCGACCCCGCATCCAACAGGTTCGTCCTTAGACTTAATTCCGAAACGTCCGTTTGACCAAAGCCTAAAAACTGTCATAACACCCGGTTTATATGACAGGAAGTTTAAAGTCGTGATAACGTAACTTGTAATGACATTTTAAAATACTCATTGAGGAAATGACACTAATTTATTAAGAAAAGTGATAGTATTCCACGGGAACATTCCCTTTACTAATTTACTCTAAATATTTATTGATTAACGTTTCATAGGTTTTAATGAAATCGATGTAACTATTTGGAAGTGTTGTGTAATTTGTCGGCGTTTTCGGAATTGGCTATAGTTGTGGCAATGAGTAAAGTCAGAAGGGAAAGCACTCCTCCACACCACAGATTTTTGGCTTGTAAGTTGAGTCCAGCCTTTCGATTAGGTACCCTTTGCTATGAAATTTGAGGTCAAGCGCCTGCCCTCTTGGTTGGTTATCATCTTCCCAAAATTCATGGTGGACATATGGACATGCGATCCTCGCTTTCCTACCTAACACCTGACCTATCAGGTTCAGTAGTGAGAGGCCGCTGAAAATAGGAAATTCTCATTTTTTCACTCTACTCGCAGTCCCATGTATAGCATCATAATTATTTTTGATCAGAGTTCCATCAACATCGGTTCATGTTCATGTTGAGTACGCGAAATGTGTTGACTGTGGAATCATAACTTCCAAACCATCGTAACAACTGATGGAACTTGTCTTTCAACAGGAGAATTTTAACGGCACGACTGTAAGGGCAGATTGTAATGGTAAATCACCACCTTCTACAAGAGATAAATTTGAATGAACTCGGCTGAATTAATGAAAAATAATCATGACTGTAAAAGGGATTTGATCGATTGGCATTCAATTGTCCAGCAACAAATCATTTGCACAACAATGAAGAAGGTTTGCACAACCATCATGTAGGAGTGCCGTGTCAGTTAATCTTTTGGTTAGTGGTAGTCAGATTTTTAAACCGTTCACTGGTTAGGAAATTCCAGTTATTCGGTTAAAAAAAACCCTTTTTTTACGTGTTTTCCCACATTAACCACTTCTGACATCAAAAATGATTTCGCAGAATGAATTTTTGTTCATTATTTTCAATAATGAACCTTTGGAATCGAGCATGAAAAAAAAAGTTTAACCCCCCTCCCTCAAAATTTGATGGTTTCAAGGTATGTAGAATCCGAAAATGCACATAGACAGTAAACAAATTTCTGTCTGTCCGCCGTACGCCGTATTCGCACTTTCCTTAGTTGCCATGAACCAAAATTGATGAAATTTGGTTTGTAGGTCCCATTTGGGGTCTAGTTGGTCCGCGAAGCTCGGCGTTAATGTGTAAGGGGTGAAAAATAGGCATTGATATCTCCAGGACACCGTTACCTCGAATTGTTTTACGTTTTTAGATAGGAGTTTTTTGAGACCACTTGGAGCATTGTACGTCCAGCCGTTTGTTCACAGTAAGGCCCCGAGTTTGCACCGACAGGCTTCGTCAGCAGGAGGATGAATCAAATTGTATACATTCAGCCCGGATATCATTGCTAGGGACGCCGCAACGTTCTTGTACCCGATATTGGGAATGGGAGTTCAATTTGCAAATTTAATTTAATTGAGTTTAGTATTGGGGGGTTGTTCATAGTTTCCAATAGTTTTCAATGGATATTTCAATTGGAGTTGGATTTGAACTGGAATTGGATTTTAATCGGGATTGGATTTCAATCAATCAGTTGATCAATCAGTTTATTGAAATTCAGTTGGAATTCAGTTGTTTTCAATGGACTGCATGCAGTTCAGTGCGATGATGAAATTAGGAAATTGGAAGCGGAGAAGAGGAAATTATCGCGAGTTTATGAATAACTGAATTACTGAATCTCGCGCATTTTTATGAAACTAATTCCCGGGCCGGCTCCAGGGGGGTAGGATTGACCTACAACACAATGACACGCAGAAGGGGCATCTATACAGGTAAATAATAAACCGTTGTGTAATAATTTGCAGCGTTTTTTCGTCTACGCTGCAGTTCAGTGTTGATTGGAACATGACGGAAGTCATTACCTTTGGTAATAAACTTGGACCAATATAGTTTCGTCAAGTGAACATGGATACTCCTGCCACAACCGAGTCGTGGATTGTTTGTGGATTGTTTCTGTCGAGTGTCCAGTGGTGGCATAAAGTTACTATCAAATCTTCGCAAGTTATTAAGGAAATAACTGCGAATGTCTGATGCAAACCCACAATCAAACCCACAATAGTTACTAACAAGCCTTAATTTCAAATGAGAAAAAACAAAATCAGTATTCGTACAATCCTCTTGTACGAAGTGCAATGTTTTTTGGTGGGCTTCTTGTTGAATGTCGTTATCTGAAACTTTTGTCAGGAATAGATATCATTAGCTGTTCTTTTGCTGGAAACATCGATGGTTGAAAAATATCAGAGGGACATAGATTTTTTAATACATAGCCACTATATTTTAGGGAAAGCCGCTATGAAGTAGGGATAGGCACGAAACATCGACCTTTCTCCCTTCTAAAAACCACTGGAAAGAGAAAATAAATGGTTTTGCTACCAATTAGGTTGGTAAACTTTGAGCAATTTTTTTCATTTTTTCACTACTTACCACCTAAAAAGAAGGAACAATTGAGGTGATGGATTTAATATACCTGCATCTGCAACAAAAATTATTTTGAAATAAATAAATATGTAATGAAAAACATTTTACGAATGAGTCGGGTGGTTGTTAACATGATAAGGGTAACTGTAGTTGTCAAGGCATGGTGATTCAAATAATAATTAGTCTTGGTTGTTGCATTATAGACAATTCTGAGATTTTTATAGTAATAATTTATAAAAAGTGTGGAAGAACTGGAAAAAAACGAAAAATGGAAAAATCGCAGGGATAAAAAACATCGATGCTTTGGTACATGGATACCCATCCCTAAAACTGACCTTTCACGTCGTGCCAATAAGTTATCCCTTGTTGTATAACTACGTATGTATTTTCATGTAATTTCCACTGAAATGCTACGAAGGTTTATTGGAACCACCCAACAGTCGCTCAAGCTGTATCCGACGGTTTCGACTATTTCAAAATGCATGACAAGACACTTGTAATGTTATGTGTATCTCCATAAAAGTAGAACACGGCCCATAATTTACTTCGGGTCCCACCTTCCAATCCCGTTTTCGCTGACAACTCCGTTCACGATTCAGTTCGAATCCAAGCGTTCCGATGCCATATCGCTTCCCATATCCCCTAGAGAAATTGATTTTGTGAGTATATAATATATTTAACCATCAGTCAACCCCTTGGGTCAGTTTATGTTTCCCCAAGCTGTGGTAAATCAATACGAAGTTCAAAATAATTTGAATTGACTTTGTGCCTGACGTAATTTTATGCGTTTGTTGAAAACTGTATTATATTTGAATTTTTATCGATTTTTGGCAGAATAGCACACATTAATTTTAATATGAAAGAAAGATTTGTCTAGATTTATGGCCCAGTCCATAGTTTGTCATAAGATCAAGGTATTCAAGTAACTTGATTACTTCATTGTCATGTTTCTTGTAGGAATTCCGCACATGTATGTACCTGCAGTATTAGTTTGAAACATATCACTGTCTGGATGCAGTCGTTCCTGAGATTGGTCAATTATTATTCACCATTTTACGTAGTGATTGTGTAACCTGCCTGAATAAGGTAGTTACTGGAAAAGTTCAGTACATGGATGTGGTAAAGGCAGTTAGTTATTTTTTATTTATTGACCGAATTCTTAAATATCTGGTTTGGATGGGCCAATTTACTTTAATTTACTCCTTGTGTGTTTCAATTACTCCGTGTTCAACATAGTGATTTTTTATGAAAAGTGATAACATTTTTGACAGCTCTCTAATTCGAAAAGAGCATTTTCAATGTATCTTATGACTTAATATAGTCTTGTAATTTATTAGATCGTTATTGAGAATATCGAGAGACTTTTTTGTAACTGAGCATTCCATAACTCTACGTGTATCTTCATAGTTTAGGTACCTACGTATTTTAAAATTAGGGAGTTGAGTCGTAAATCTTAAATCTCGAGTTCAACATGCTAGACTGGAGTCTTTAAACTTTTCTTAGGTTGCTTATGAACATAGTTAAACTTGAGTCGACGGGAATATCTGGGAGCATTGCAATAGTTCTTATCGTCAGGCAGACTGTACTAAAGTTTACACAGTGACAGTTTTCCGCTCGTATTCAATCACAGAAGAGAGTCCTAATTAAGCCTTGCTAACTAACGCTAAAGTAATGAAAGATGGAAACATGGTGGATCATTGGAAAAATCTCCGATCTTGATTGTTTATTAGGAGAGATGAGATGTGGTAGTTATCAGCGTGTGTGCTTGTGACAGAAGTGCTATGATTACAGCAACTGTCATTATAGGCGCATAAGTGGATTACAACATGTCGGTCTGCGACTGTTGCTACAATGGCTCTAACAGTCACTGTGTAAACAGTCTTAAAAAAAGTATAATAATATTCAGGATTCAATTTAATAGTTCATGGTCGGCTGATCGGTCTTCAAATCTGTTTGTATAGGGTGTCTCAAAAAGAACGCCGGATTTTAAACTGCTTTAAATCAAATTTATTCATGTAAAAGAGGCTTTAAAAAAATACCGTTTCTTTCGGAGATGCTTAGGTTTAAATGTGAAAAACAGTGTCGGGCGCATGATCCCTACCCTATAGGTTTGGTCTCCTCATAACGAGATTAGTCTGTCCGGGAACTTCTCACGCAGGTTATGTGGCAAGTCTTGTTGGAACCATACATTTTCGATATACTTTAGCATCGTTCTTCGTTTTCAAAAAATGAAGGACCAGTCGCTCGCTGTTCGTTGCTGTACCTTTCCATAGTGACACAACACAAACAGTAACTAAGAACAACAAAAACCCCTTATCAGCACATAACCTCAATGATAACAGGTAACAAAAATCACAAAAACAATGCTACAAAAAAGCGGCCTTTTCAAATCCGTCGTTCTTTTTGAGGCACCCTATAGTACTCTTTCGAGGAAAAATAATCACTAGTTATGTATGTTAACCATATCATGAACCCGAATTAGCTTACTTAACAGTCACATCCAGTTTTGCTTACTCAACAGTAAAACCAGTATACCCAGAGTTTTGCTATTTGAATTTTCTAATGTGAGTTCATCCATCATTGTCTTTGTATCAACTGTACTCGAACCACAGTATTCTAAACACTCATACTCAGTCGCTATTGCTTTATCGTTATCTTGTAACATTTACGAGCCCTTTCAATTTCATGATCATTGTACACTTGAAGGGCAATGCTTGAGGCCCTGGTCCCCCTCCTCTAAGCATATAAATGATCCATGAACATCCTATGCAGGCGATGCTGCACATTTCTTATAGGTATTTATAGATTATTGAAACACAAAAATTATGTCGATTTTCGAGGAAAAAAGGAGGTTATTATACAAAGAATAGTTTTTCCATTGCGCCGAGCATATTTTTTGATAAACTGAAGTACCTAATTTGAAGGCTTATCTAAGTACCTAGGAACAACATTTCTAACCTGGAAACCCATTGACACAATACTGCCCCATGATTTTGTTCCTTCTCCATGGCGAAACACAGTTAACTGAGCTTTTCGCCCATGCTTGGAGGGTTTTGTGGTGCTTACTCTGACCTCCGTGAATTTACCAAAAGACAAATTCCATTCGGCTTTCAGAGCTATATCTGTAGTTAGATCAGAGTGTTCCAAAATGCTCAGTAGTAGAGACAGGCCCTTTATTGCGTCATTGTGGCAGGCCTGGATGTGGGGTTGCTAGGTAGACCTTCTTTGTGTGACATCTCGATACGCCTGGGTGTATGGAGCGGCATGGAGATAGACGTGCGTTGGTGCATACATAGTTGAGCACACGGCGTTCGAGATGTTACCTCAGTTTCGCCTGAATTCGTATATCATCTTAGTTGAACCAGGAAGTACATCATGTTTCTAACTACACAATCATCCATTTCATTCAATACGTATCACCAATAGAACTATATCACCTCCTGCATGCAAGCGAATCCATTATAACTTGACTTTCTCACTATTCTTCGACACTTATATGCTAACCACCATTTTTATATATCTTAGTAACTCCAAACTGATCCCTTTCAATAGTTTACTGAAGGATCTGAGTATTGAAATGTATTTGTGACCCTTTTAAAGACTACTAAATATGGTGCCATTATTTGGTTTGTAATTTAATGAATGATCTTTAAAGTATTTTTAATGTAAAACACTGATAATCAACATATCCGTAGGTACCTGTTATTAATTGCCTGGATCACCTCTTAAGAATATCAAATTCCATGCTGAATATAATCCCGCTTACATTGAATAAATCCCATAATAACTAAATGAAAAATCAATATGAATAAATAAATACATCTTACAAATAAATAAATCTTATATGAATAGTTATTCCTTTTTCTACGATGTATATCTAAGTGGACCCTGTTTACTTGAATTGTTCAGTGCAATCTGACCTCTCTATGAACATTAGGTGGCATTCTTCATTGCCTTGCACCACGTTTCTATCAGTATAATTTTCTGTCTGAAAGTTCTAGCTTAAGGAAACCACAAGTCAATTCGAATATTATTCATTTCCGTATCAATTCAAGTATAAGGTGAAGAAAAAACCCAAATTACTTTTGAACGATTAGTGCAGTAGGTATCCCATTTAAATTGGCTTTTAACTTTAAAAAAGATACCAAAGATACATGAGATTTGAAAAGCTTTTCTTCCCGGTGTGTATTTTGAAATACGACGTATAATAATATTATTGAGTTTTATGAGTGATTATAAATGCATTGACCAAACAATACATACTAAAGTAATAGCTAGGAACTATAATCGTTGATAGTATTAAAAATGTTGTCTTGAGAAGACATCGCTGAACAGTTCATAATTTTAGTGTAGGTTTGTCTTAATTTATCTTGTTAGGTAGTTTACTCAATCGTGCTGTTGGGCCATTTAATGCTTGGGTTAGGATAAGAATTATTGCATTTCTCTTGTTATGTGTTCCTTGTGTGGAAAATGTCAAAAATCATGGTTGTTTTATAATAATTCTGTTTTGTCCAATTATGTTTGCAGTTTGTTTTGATGTGAGGAAATACTGATGGAAGCCATTTGCTATAGGCATTGCAAAAGGTAAATGAGATCGTAAAACGCCTTGAATGATGGAAGAATCACTGGCGTAATGAGCGATGTGTGAGACAGCACAGCAGGGTGGATATGGATATTGAAGCATATCTGCCTCTGAAGGCTTACATGAATACGTCATGCTAGGAATGGATCATTGTTTGCATTGTGGAGGTCAGTGAGCCTGCAAAGCCCTGGCGTCGAATGGATAGAGGCATAGCCAAGACATGGGACTTGCTGTAAATGGGAGGACAGGCTAACAGGTTTACCTTGGATAGGCACACTCGCACCTAAAGCTGGGTCCATACGAGCAAATCGAACATCCGTGATCCAGGAATTCTGGCAAACCATCCACAAACCAGCCATTCAATAGATAGGTGTCTGGGGACCGTTAACGCCACTGTCCAGACGACTACTTCTGCCTGTCCACACATGCACACCAAATCCATGGTAAAAAAATAACGACAAAACGTGGTCTGTGAAGGATGTTGTGCGAACTGCTCGTGAACTTGTTTGCGGCACAGTCCACAATCCAGACAGGGGAATTTCAGGTGCGTGAATGGTTCGGTTCTCACGTGTGGGTGCAGCTTTAGGCACAGCTTGCAATCAGTCGGAAAGGCTTGCCCTGGATTGTAAAGCCTGGCAACATAGAAGAGTCCATAATGAACCAGATAGGCCAGCAGGCTTGTGATGGATGGTAAACTATCATAACATACGGTGTGACGTGAATGGGATATGTGAACCGGTTCGGCATGGATTGTGACACAACCACGATATGGACTGTATTGAAGAGTCAAACAGGCCTGTGTAGGCTAACATTTCGATATGCTATGAATCACCCCAACAGGCTTGGTGGGATGGCCACTTGAAATACAGCCACGATACAGCGCTGGCCGGGATGGGTAGTGAAGGATTGCTGTGGTTAGCTCTGAAAGAGGGATTCCAGCAGTCGTGGTGGAATGCAGCGGTTTTTTCCAACTCCATTTCCTCACTCCAAAACGAGTCTTTGTTGGACAATGCACAAGCTAAATATTATTAACAATTAAAAGTACACCCATTATATTTATTTCATTTCCACTTAATCAAAACTTAAGCCATCCTAGTTGTAGTTCATTATTATTAAATGGCTCGAAAATACGATTTTACTCCCGTATTACATTGTATGTACATAGCTCAAAACGTAAGTAGTAGGTACATAATTATTCTCTCATTTCGATCCAGATAATGTTGAAATGAATGACATTTGGGTCGAATCAAAAGGGGCCATTTTTTATCACTATTGTATCCAGTTCGCCAATGAATCAGATGTATTTTTTGCACCTTGGTTTTTTCAACTCTTAATCGGAGAAAAATCAATAATTTTGAAGTGATCGTAGATGTGAAAAACGCCTACCAAAAACTGATGATGTTCCAGAAACTTTTAAAGGTATTCACTGTAATTTGGTAGAGAACTATTCAGAACATGTTTCTCCACCGGTTCGTTTAGTCAGTCCTCTTTTGGCCCCAAAGTCGTTCAAAATGTACTGGCAACGTGAAAGTGATTAACAATTATTTGTAACATTCTAATAAAACCAGTGAAAACCTTTAGAATTAAACTGATCTGTTATTTGATTTATCTCTGTATTGTCGAAAATAGATCTTATTTTAAGAACACTGTTCATGTCGTTGCCCGTGTCTGATAACTTTTATTTAAGCGACTTTTATTGTATCATTTGGAGTGGCGTACTTCTCATCAAATAATTAGTTTTCATATCGATGTTCCTATTTTTCGTAATTGATCGATTTTTGTATAATTTTGTAATTATTTATTTCTTCTTAATGGTTGTTCGGTTCATTTGCGCTAGTGAAAGACTAGTAGCTACTGTATGACGTTTCGTACTAATTATATTGGAGTCAGTCGTGTTGAAGTTTGTCAGAATCGTCACCGCTCTTTCAATCGCGATTTCTACATGTTTTTGAAACATGTTTATGTCATCATATCTGATGCTATTACTGTTGATTCACGCGTATATTCGTCTCAATTTTTCATTTCCAGAAATGCAGAGCGGTGGCAATAATCTAATAGGTAATATAGAAGATGGTAAGCAATTATTTACCTATGAAAAATTACATTGTAGACAAAGTTTTTTGAGATTGAAGTGTTGCATACTTTTGTTTCAAGGCTTGTTGTGTGTGGTTCATAGAGGGGTGATCATGTTTGAAAAGAGTTTGATTCTTAATTTTTTATTTATTTTTGAAAAAATGCTTACGAATTTCTTCCCCCAAAAATTATTAAATGCTATAAAAAAATTTGTTTGGAAATTTTGTAGGTACCCAATTATTGTACCAATGCCTGTTGTAATTTGATTGCCTTGAAAAACTTTTTGAAAATTACTGGTTGTTGGTTGGCGTGGTTTTTTGGCTTAAAAAAATGAGTACCGAATATATTTTTTTAAATATTAGTTGAAAAATAAAATTATTAGCACATTCGAGGATAATAAGAGAACGTTATTTATGAAATGGCAGCTGACAAAGTCCAACTTGTAATGCACAATAAATGTATTAAAGTGTATATAATATAAATGACAACAAATAATTTATTGAAATATATCGATATTATATTTTAAAATTAGCCACCCTTTTAGCTATAATGTGAACATATGCAATATTATATCAATGATCAAAATACCAAAATTATTCCACAACAGGTTGAAACCATTGCTGTCTGATATATGTATTTTTTTAATATCAATAAAGTGCTAGTGATTTGTAATGTTTTTGTTATGGCGTTGAAATCCAAGTTCCCTAAGATTATTCCTGATGAATTCATGGTCGGAGGATTTTCGATTATTTGTAGTTATATCCTACTTTGAACCCTTTGGAAGTCGGATTATTTTACCAATTTTATCAGAGGTTTTCCCGTAATTACGGTGTAACAACTGTTGTATTTTCCCTAACTTGATTCGGAGTTCCTTCTGAACTCTTCCTTCAAAAAAACCCTATTCTGTTGTCTATGTTTTGGTCCAGTACTCTCGCTGTGGGGAGTTCCAAAGGGTTTGGAATTGAGCCCCTTGCTGTTCGTATTGTACATCAATAACCTGTGGAGGGGTGTACGGACGGAACCTTTAAGGCCCACACCCGTGATCTGTTCATTTGGGAACTTACCTTGGTGATGTAGCTCTAGGCGCTAGTAATGGAGCCTTGCTAATTAGTAACTGAGCCGGATCAAAGTCCTTCTCCATCAGCGTGTCAGAGACCCAAGGATGTTTGCTTTTCTGTGGCTTCTGTAGCCCATCCAGTTTGCCACTGGTCCGTGCTGAAGGTCGCAGCGTTCCCATGGAGGCAGATGTGAACTTGCTTGGTGTCCACATCTCGTCTAACCTGGAGTGGAACACCCATGTTCATTCGGCGGCCCCCAGAGTCTCTTCGGCCCTATACCTTCTTTGGCATCTGATGAGGATGTCTGATTCCGAGACTTTGTTGATATGCTGTAATGTGAAGGTGGAATTATTATTGACGTTCGGCATCATAATTCCCCTTATGTATGCTTCGAGGCTCTTCATACCTCACAAGGGTGCCCTAAGAATCATTTCTTGGGCCAACTAAAGTGAACTAAATCACTCGCGATGAAATCGTGGAAACCCATTTCAAAGAAAAACTGAGTTATTGAAAAATAGTCTATTTCCACTAATACTTAAGTGGAACTAATAGTATTAGTGGAATAGACTATTTTTCAATAACTCCGTTTTTCTTTCCAACTAAAGTGATTTGTGCCAGCCCCTTTGTAGAAGGCCCTTGGAATATTGCCTCTGGCCTCTCTGCATCTGCGTCTACCTATTTGTGTTCAAGAAGAGGGATGGGATGCTACACAACAGGGATGTCCACAGGTACAATACACGATCCAGCTGGCTTATATGTTGTCTCCCATTCTTTTTATATTTCTTGAACTCTTATTTATATCTGGGGCCCAAAGTGTATACACCTTAACACCCCACATCAGATACCTTTGTTCAGAGAAGACTTTCAAAAAGCACCTGAAGCTTTTGTTACTGGATCAGTCTGTTAATGATATACCTAAATTTGAATTGACCTACCTAATGTCATTTATTGCAACATAAAATGAGTATATGGTTTAAAAAAAACCTAGTTATTACACACACTTTAGAAGGCTACATTTGAGCGCTCACCCTGGCCTCTGTTGGGGACTTTCCTAAACGCTAAGCTTCAATTTCGTGTTCAGTGCCATCTGTATACTGGTTTTATAGTTCTTACATTCAAAAGCTGTTCACGAGGTGCCACAGCGCATTTATATCTGATGCACCATCTTTGGAAGGGATTTAGAGGGCTCATTGGAGGGCTCTCCCTGGCTTCTGTAGGGGATTTCAGAAAAGTCCCCAACTTCACTTTCATGTTCAGAGAGTGTACTGAATTTTCAGCATCGATTCCCGCTAAAATTCAACTTCGAACCGAGGCCTTCCCTGAGCATCTCTCAGAATGCACCCCGCTGGGGGAAGAACAGGATGTGCATACATAACTATGCTCATGGCGTTTGAAGTGCTAAGTAGACTCTTTGGTATTGATAAAGCTCCGTTACCATACTATGGAAAGCTGCAGTGACGGAAAGTGGGCAGTCTATGAAGTTATATTGCTATAAATGTCTTTCCTGTATATGAAAAACTCGTGCTTTCTATTAGTGGACATTTTAAATTATTACAGCCTGTTTTACGTTGAATTTAATTAATGGATCTGCTTTATTGTTTCGTGATACAACTTAATTTCGATCAATCAGTACATATATTTGTAGAAAGTCAATACTGACAGTTACTAGGTGAATCAAGTTCTTTCATTCCCTTTCCAAAGAATGATGATAAATGGTCTACTCGTTTATACCAAGAGTCTAAGGGCCAGCACAGTTCCTGAAAATGCCACTAAGTACAATGGTCTAATAGTTCGGAGTTTTGCATGTGACAACACATGTCAAATTTCCGCGTTCACAGTGATTATTACTGATCCAACCGCGACGAAATTCATAGGCAATTGTCTTGAAACCAGCCCCCCCAACTGCCCTCCGAATTTGAGCGAAATCGGTCCATTAGGAACTGATAAATTGTTGTTTAATGAAATTCACTTTTGTGAATATGCGCACGCTACCATTGGCTTGACGGACAGTTACTGAAGATTTCACTAAAATTAGCCTACTAATTTTGGAGTTCTGCCTGGGACAAGGAATTGACCACAGACAGACATGGAACTAAAGTTGTTCAGAAAGCTTTGAAATGCAAAAAGCAAGTTGAAATTTTGATTTTGGACATTTTTTTCCTTGCTCGAATGTAAGGCTTCTTTACCTTTGGTACCTATTGAGGAAGCAAAACGCACGGCCATTCCTCATTTGTATGATAGTGCTTCCGAACTTTTAGTCCGTAGCCTCGTTTTGATGGAATAAATTAATTTGTGATCAATTCAGTTCAGCTATCAACAACTGCTTTTGAGCTGAAAAGGACGAATTTTCCAACAATCTGCATAAGCATGGTATTGTAAATGGATGCCTGCTATTGGACGAGGTTGGTTGGTCGATTGTGCGTAAATACATTAGCGTTTCATTCAAGGAATGCATACTGGGGGAGTTGGGACTCTACTTTTAACTTATTATCAGTTGTGGGCAAGAAGGCCGGAATGTCTCATCAGTAGTAAGAAACATGGAATAAAACAGAAAGCTACGCCTTTTCAAGTTTTTTATTAAATATAGAAAAAGTAGGTATCATAACATAGATGGCGCATGGATAGACTCCTGACTTAATTGGCCAGTGCATACAATGGGAGAAGTAGCTACCGAGGTTGCCTAATTGGTCGACCGAATTTATTTACATGTGGCTCTTACCATTGCATCCTCCGTCGTTTCTTCAAGACTAGTATTTCGTCACTGAAATGAATGATGAGGTGGCCTCAGTATCTGGTTTTTCCATCTGATTAATACTGTGAATTTATTTAACACGAGGTTGCTACTTTTGGTAGATCTGTCGTGTGGTTTGGTGTTCAACCAAATTTATAGACCATTTTTACTGAATAAATCATTCATTTCATTGTGTTGGTTTTGGTTGTCTTCCTACCAATCGTTGTTCGTTCTAATGGTGATTCTTGCTGGGTGGAAATGTTTATGCTTATGGACTAGTCTTAGTTTTTGTGGTGGAGGAGCCTCTCGGTAGTAGGAAGATGGGATTGGATGATCTATTTCTTCCCTCTCTTGGTTATATGACTCAGTCTCTGCTTGGTGACGATAATTTTCTGCAGCTGCACGGTGGAAATTCGTGACTGTCTGGTGTTGAAATGCAGCTTGTTGTTCTTTCAAAGCCAAATTTTGGAATGAGTTTTGCTGAGATAAATGGTTTTGTAAGGCAGTTTGGTGTTCTCGGTAGTAAGCTTCGTTATTTTGTAAAGCGGCCAAATGGTGATTGAACTCGGCCTGAGACTGCAGGGCAGCAGATGCTGAAGGTACTGGTAGTGTGGGGTTTGCAGGAGCTGGCGGCGGTGGGATCTGGCCGATGGGTGTGAAGGATCCCCCAATATTCGGCAAGGCTGTTCCTGGGATGAGAGGAGCTGCTGCTACCACGCCCCTGTTGATAATAACAGGATATGGCTGAGGAACAGGAACTGGGTACGGCCTGTCAACAGGCACGTGCACGGGTACATGCACTGGGACAGGTCTATCCACTGGAACCGGTCTGTCTACTGGTACGTGCTTGATCACCGGTACGTGAACAGGATAAGGTCTGTCCACAGGCACCGCCACATGCTTCACCACTGGCACATGAACAGGAACTGGCCTGTCCACAGGAACTGCTACAGGTACCTTTACAGGCCTGTCCACTGGTACAGGCACTGGTACAGCCACCTGAAACACAATTGTTATGGTACTAGTTTTAACTACTGAACTAAACATCAATCAGGTTGTGGTACACTTTGTAAATATTTGTAAAGAAAATTAATCTTATTTTCGTATTTTTTCACGGAAGCCCACTACTGCTCACTGGTAATATTAGTTCAGACATACTTTGGTAACTTGGGGTATGAATGGCACCACTGGGAGACCATGCTGGTGGTACTGATGATGAACGAACGTCGGTGCTGCTGGCCACAAAGCAGGGGCTGGTGCGATAGCTGGTCCTGGGGCGGCCAGGAACAAGTTTGATCTTTTGGTTTTCTTCCCTCCAGAGTCTTTGGTGGGTTCATCTGCGCACGCCGACGCCAACAAGCAGAACAAAATAACCTGTTGAGCAAATTTATGAAAGCAGGTTTATTTTGATGACAAAAAAATAAAAACATTGCAGACCAGTCACATCATAGAATGGTGTGCCTAGGTTTTGTTGGACAGTCCCCTGCAGTTCATAGAAATTTCATGACGTTTGTAGATCATGAACCGCGCAATTTCACCGCGCCATCTGCTTGTTGGTTCCACGTCCAACGATGCTCTAACTTGAAATTTTGAGGGTCTAAGTATACAGGTGTCCTGCAATGAGTTGACCGGAATGAATCAAACTGCATTGGGGAAGGACTGGGTTCTCCTATTCCCCACTCGTAACAGAGTCAGTCCCCTGATAATTGGTAAGATGATTGCTAATAGGGAGGATGGCACTACGTATGGTCAGACGGAAGGGGCGGAGGGGGGTACCGAAGTCTTCATTCTGCATCCTACTCAATTTTCTCAATTCTGACCCATTCATTTTGGGGCACGTCTACCTCGATATTCATTAGAAATTCAGATTTGTTGCACTTGAGAGAGAGCACAAACCTTGAAGTACAAATGCTCCTATTAATCCAGTTGCAAAGGAATTGAGGTGTTATATAATTCTTTGCGTATACCCAGATACTAGGCAGGGAGACACCACTGTTCCGGTCGCTATGATAAACCCCAAAATTCCATTAAAAAAAATTGTGAATAGAACCTGAGGTTGCATATAACCAACGTTGATATTCCTGATTTCGATGAAATTCATGGGGAGCTCATCAGACATCCAACCTGTACCTATACTATTAGGGGCAGTGCGAATTTCTTGAAAACTCATCCCGTAATTGAACGATTAGAAGAACCGGGCATTTCAAGTTTGGCAGGATTACATTCTGAATTTGATGAAATTCATAATGTAAACAATGCTGCAGATTATTGCACAAAGGTTTATTTGTATGCCTATGTGTAGATCACTGTTTTCTGTGGTCAATACCTATCCCCGTGCTTCCCCCCGGGGAAGTCCAAAATCGAGTACTGGAGCCGCCGGGGATGGCAGTTTCATAAATATTCGAGGGATTAAAATATCATTGATTATATTCGTGAAGCATAGTACGATACCTATAATACGATACCTCACAAGCTAATGTTCACTAAACCATCGAAAAACCCTATTTTTACACCCATTTTCACCCATAACACCCCTGGATGTGATCCGATCGGGCTGCCGAGCTTCGGAGCACAACTAGGGCCCAAATGGAGCCTGTGTGCGAAAGAAAGACGATTTTAGACCAAAATTTAAGGTAAATTTAAGGCTGAAACTTTGTTAGAG
This sequence comes from Leptopterna dolabrata, assembly GCA_954871275.1. Taxonomy (NCBI): domain Eukaryota; kingdom Metazoa; phylum Arthropoda; class Insecta; order Hemiptera; family Miridae; genus Leptopterna; species Leptopterna dolabrata. The sequence continues at coordinate 16,450,725 of OX940981.1, read as the reverse complement.
CCTCAATTCTTCGCTCGTTGGTCAAAATCGACTTCATATTCTGTCTCCTCGCCCTAAAAAACATGGAGTGCGATACCTCAAAAGCTACCAAAACACAAAAAAACCCTATTTTTACATCCGTTTTACACCAATTTTTCACCTATAACACACTTGGGTATATTCCGGTCGGGCTGCAGTTTCGGGACACAGCTAGGGCCCAAATGGAGCCTCTGTGCGAAAGAACGAATTTTTTAGACCGAAAATAAAGGTGGATATGGATGATACGGCGCACGGCGTAGGGGACAGACATTGTTGGAATCTAAGCACCTTGAAACGTAAAAGAACAATTTTTGAGGCGGTGTTCAACAATTATTTTGCTGAGCGAATTACATAGGAGTATTATTCACAGAATAATAAACCAAAATCCTTCTGATCTATCAGTTCATACCCTCAACATTTAAGCTTGACTGGATTGTTCATCTTTTGACATGCAGACACAGAACCAAATTTATTTCTCTACGTTTGGAACCCAAAATTGAAATTTTGTTTCTGTTTGGACCGCTTCCCTACATTCGGTGTTCGTCAATTGCATGCAATGCAGAATCGATTTGTGAATCTCAGAACATACCACACGTCGAGTCCAACTATGATGTTCGGCAGGTACCTAGTTTTCCTACCTTCTGGCCACCTGAGCTAGACATCTCCCTACCTATAAATTAAGTTCGTTAACTCAATAGAATTAGGTCCTACCTAATCTCATTACGTCTCGTTGTTTCTGTTTCCTTGATGTCTGTAAACATTGAAAGTCGAAAGTTCCTGACTCAGTTAAACAATGGGTGGTTTTCGACTTCTGTCTCAGACCAAAAATACAAAATATAGGCTTGCGACGTGTGCCCTGACTGGATAAGAAGGTACCTTCCTACTTAATTATCCAACCTGACGAACTGGGCCCTCATCGAAAAAGCGAGGATGTCGCCGAACAATGATCACGATCGCATTTCACTAGCCGCACGATGCATCGCAAACAGTTTTTTTTTGTAAGGGACTTAATTATGCTCTTCAGAACCGGGTTCATAATCCTCAAAATCGACTCAAACGGTATGACAAAGGTATTTTCGGGAATGGTCATCATTTCAATGTTTCATTTTACTTGCCCTGGACATCCTGGAGCTCAATACCAAATGAACAAATGGTAGAAAAGGCTTTGAGTACAGGAATTGGTAGGTGCCCTAGTGCCGAATGGCAAGTCAATCGATTTAAAACGTGAAATTTGGCCAGATAAAGCTAGCTAGTTACGGAGCTCATTAATCCACTACGACGGCTCAACCGCTGGCCGCTCTTCGGCGTATCAACCTTTTATCATTCGGTCGATCATGCTGGTTCCTCCTTAGTTCCGAGTTTTTGTGCTTGCAGATTTTTTGGTTGGAAAACAACTATGAATAATTCGATCGTACCGAGATACTTGAATACCTGTGTAGAAACTATTCGCGGTTGACTTCGGGAAAAAACAAGACCTCCCGGGCTTACGAATCTGAGACTGTGGATGTGCAATTTGATTGTACGTCACATTTTAAAATAACTTCATTTTCGGTGGCAGAACATTTAAATTTAGTCAAAGTCTATGTTTACTGTATATCTACGGTTTATGCACACTGTAAAATTTACCCTTTAATGATAGGGCATGACATGGCATCGCTTCCTTTGTGGACTCCGGTTCGGGTCACCAGCAGCTTGTAAACACTTAACATTAACAACTTTAATAAAGGTACAGATTTTTCATTATTCATTTTGGGACCTTAGGCTCAGAATCGAGCTAGGAATTTGTAGGAATTTCATTCTTGAGTTACCTGTTTATCATAATTTTGTGATTTGTATACCTACTATATGGTTGAAAACTGAATCTACAGGGGAAAAAATCCCCAACACGCCCATTGCTAAAATGTCATTAAAACCTGGTATTGGTGAAACTCCTGCTGGATTCGCATACCCTGCTGGACCCGTCAAAATTTCTTCCAACCCTGGCGAACTAAACAGGAGATGCACTGGCGGACCAACACGCAAGGAAAAGTAAAGCCTTGAAACGCAGCAAGTACGCGACGAAAGCTATATCGGTTTCTACAGATCAGTTTTCAAGACGGTAAAAAAATCCGAAATTTCGTTTTGAAATTTGCGTTCGAAGTCTCTCTTCTATGTCTGGCGGTAAATATCAAACATGAAGCACTCGAATTTATTGGCAGGCGAGTCTGCAAAACGCTCTTAGCAGTAACGTGTAGAGTGTGATGATGTTGTTACAGGGGAAAAATCCCCAAAACGCCTAGTGCTGAAATGTCATTAAAACCTGGCAAACAGAGGTATTGGTGAAACTCCTGCTGGATTCGCATACCCTGCTGGACCCGTCAAAATTTCTTCCAACCCAGACGAACTAAACAGGAGACACACTGACGGACCAACACGCAAGGAAAAGTAAAGCCTTGAAACGCGACGAAAGCTATAAATCGGTTTCAAGAGATGAGTTTTCAAGACGGCAAAAAAAATCAGAAATTTCGTTTTGAAATTTGCGTTCAAAGTCTCTCTTCTAGGTCTGGCGGTAAATATCAAACATGAAGCACTCGAATTTATTGGGAGACGAGTCTGCAAAACACTCCTAGCAGTAATGTAACGTGTAGAGTGTGATGATGTTGTTTTATGTTGTATTCGCGAACCACACAAAACACTGCTGTAGATCGAAGACCTGAAGTTGGTTGAATGGAAGGTACTCACAGGAAGGTTCCTCATGGCACAGGTATGGCACAGTCACTAACTTGAAAGTTACTAGTGAAGAGGAGTAATATAGGTCTGTCCACCTCCGCGCTCCCGTCTTGGCCAATCTATTGTGTCGTCCGTCGGCAGACGTGTTGATCGGTAGACAAAATTTTGAGCATTGGTATTATATAATAGGATTGCGATATAAACGAAGTCATGTCCTTGAATTCGGGGTGGGTTTCCGCGATGCGTTCACCCCTTTGGTCCTCACGTAGGTACCTGCTCTCGCAAGGTCGCGGCGCCTCGGTATCCAAATGAGATTCAGTATGAGTGAATGATTCAGATTGACCTGATTCCTTGTTGCTAGAGTGTTTTGAAGCTGATCGATTGATTAATTTATTCCTTATAGCGAATTTCCGAAAGCAATACAACGCTATTGCAGTGGTAGTAGGTAGGTACCAACATGAAATTTTGAAAACGTCTTTCGATTCTATTCCGTTTTAGAGCGTTCTGCATCCATCGATTTTAACATTTTCACGTGTCACACTTCAGTCTCTAAAATCAATCAAATCATAGTTCTATAAACTCACAAACACAAACATTACCTAGGCTCAAGTGTAAGGGCAGGTGCCCAATCCTATTTTTGTAATTCGAGAGTTTGTGTGTGTGACGGCACCAGGGCCAAACGGCTGAACGAATTTTCATGAGGGTGGTCTCACTGTGGTCAGCGAGCTCCTGGCCAGGTTACAGGCTTCAGGCTATCGATCCTCCAGACCTTCTCTTTGGCAGTATTCCTGGCCGTTCCTAACGACAGCGTCAGAGTTCCTGCTTTTGGTTGCTACGGTCGAGCCCATGTAGCGGATCATTTTCGACCCCAAGCGCCAAGGCAGAATACATTGGGTGCTGTCGGAAAGAAGTTATCACGGCGGTTTCAACCGTACTAAAACGATTTTTGTGGGACTGGGACACGCCGCACGGTGGGAGGAAACGCAATTGTAGCGGTTCAAAAGCCGAAAAATGAAGACTTTCAAAGGTGATCCTAGAGAGATCAAAACAAGACATAATAATTCAGGAAATTTCCGTTGTACCTCTGAGTAAACAAAGCGATTTGACAACCAGAGCCGATGAAAATCATAATCATAATCATAATCATTTGTAGTTCATGCGAGTGAGAAGAAGTTGTGGTTCTGTTTTTACACATCTTCCCGATGGAAATCTTGGAGGGAGGCATGTAGAAATTTTTTTCGCACATTACTTTTTCGCCTTTTTGCATAATTTTACCGTCCGTTTATAGACCACCATTTTCACCGAATCTAATGGAACCTGGAAATTCAAATAGTTTTGCGTTCTCGGGACCTTCTGAAGGATTAGAAAAAAAAAATTGTTTCCCAAAGTTTCCCCCAAGGGCATTACGGAATTATGAAATTTTTCAGGGACGAAAATCGTCGTAGGTCACAGTTTCTTCTTGGAGGCGTTAAACGAATAAACGGAAATCCCTACATTTCCAACCCCTTCAGAGGGGAAAATTCGTCTTTTTTCCCTCCTCGAGAGTAGCCGTTGGCAGTGTGATCATTCCTGAATGTTTCGAAGACATTATTTTGGAACGATTTGCTGGATTCGTGAAATACTGAGGAAAAATTGGTCCCAATCCCACAGCACTTGTAGTCCACTTCTGTGTGAATGCCAGGTACCTATGTATCATAGTTACCTGTAGGTTCTTGACGTTCAAACGTTCTTACTTATTATTCATATATCCATATTTTATAGAAGGTATTAATTTCATTATATATCGTGTTATACATTTATTTATTTATTAATTGATGTTATTGTACAAAAAATAGTCATGTACGCAAATATATCTTTTGATTAGGTACCTACTAATATTGAAATATTATTATAATCCAATGCACCCGACTCTTCTATTCAAAAGGAACCAGTTTGCTTTTTCTACGAAATACATTCCTACCTGTAGGTTCATATCATTAATATGGGTGTCCACCGATGAAGGAACACTTTTAAAACATAAAAACCCGCTCAAGAGTCCTTCAGATGGTCTCTAATAACAATTCAGATCATTGCTTTCAATAAAGGTAAGTTTCCAGACTTTTGAACCGCTAGATTCGCGTTTCCTCCCACCATGCGCCGGTCAGGATTTATTTGACGATCGTGATTTGATCGTCAGAGTAATCGCGTGGGTGGTAGGTGGTTGCCCTCATGTTTCTTGCCGTGCTTCATGCATCGAACTATACCACCCTAGTATTATAGTGTATTCGATGGTCACATGTGATTCATAGTAAGATAAAGAAAGTGTTTGTCCAATATTGGAATGGAGTGGCTGGTGTGGCGCTCTGTTAGAAACGGAGTTGAAGATTTCACGACGGGTGCCAGGTAGCGATTAGATTCATCTTCAGATAATCGCTATGAGAAATTTGTGAAACTGCCATTGTCAAGAGCGAATTTTTCGTGGCTTCTCTTCGATGCCTACCGCTCTAGAGCACGTTGTACTTATTTAGTATAGGCAACTGGGTTTCCTGCTAGTTATTATATAATTGTTGTAATGTAAAATAATTAGGTAGTGGTAATCTACATACCTAGTAGATGGTATGGTGCTGTTCCCCTTCAACACTGCACGGCAATAATTATACTTCAACAGCCACCACGTTATGACCATCCTTGAAAAGAGTAGGCAGGCACACAGTACCCAGGCGCGTAGATTCAGGGGTACCGCGGGTAGCGGCGGTACCCCTGACGAAAAGAAGAAAAAGGTACCTACACAAAGAATAAAATCCGAAAAGTTGAATTTGGGCGCATTCTGATGGATTCGATTAAAAACCAGTTTCATCGATTCTTCGTGGTAGGTTCAAATCAGAGATCGATGACTTCTTTGTCTTAATCGATACCACAAACTGATCGATAGAGGTGATAGAGCAGTATCGATTGAAGCAGAAATGACGCAATGAATGACGGTGGGTTTGGGGTACCGCGCCACCATTGCGGTGACAAAAGGTCATTGGCCGAGCCCGTGTGTCAGTGTGTCTCCTCGTCTTCACAATGATGGTTCGGTGTGTGTGTGTAGTTTCTAGTGGTAGTCGTCCAGTCAGCGAGTCACCGCACGTTTTGTGCGGTTCTGTAGTGCTCTCGTGATCACGCCTGATTTTCTCGATGCTATCGAAGCTGGTAGGTATAATCGATTTGTGTAGGAGCCCGAAGTCGAAAGGTTATGTTTATGTCGGAAGGTTCTGTGTTGTTTGTTTTTATGGCTTGCTTTATTGTTCGTTTTTGTTTCACTCCATCGTTTTCTTGATGTCAACTTGTTTTTTACGCGACTTTTTTGCTGCTTTCCGCTTCGAAAATGGATAGCTGTTGCGTGAATTGTTCCTTAGTTTATCGATCGTTTAGTTCACGTAATTTTGTACAGAAATGTGAGATCATCAGGTTGGGCCGTTCAACTTCCCCGCTTCCAAACCTGTCGGCAGTCGTAAAAGAACATAATCGTGAGTACACACGCCATAATAGTATTTCTAAGGGTGTTAAAAGTTCCTAATTTTCTTTTTTTATTTAGAATAGGTGTAGGTAGCCAGGTCGCTATGGTTGGGTGGTAGGGGCGGACTGGGAGGACTTTACAGCAGTCGCCTCCCCGTTGGCAAGTCCTGGATACTGGCTATTTGCGTGGGAATTTTTGGTTTCTAACTAATGTTTGAAGGCTAATATAATAACACTGTACAATTCCCTTGAGCAAATAGCTTGCTAAGAACTGCTTTACTTTTCTGTCTTGGTTGAAGTGAATAATGTGCGTAGGTAAATTCAGTAGGAGACTTGGGATATAGTGGGGGGGGGGGGGGGAGATGGAGTGCGGTACCCTCCATTCCAGAGCCACGCTACGCTCCTGACAGTACCTTAAGCATCACTAGGCACACTATTTTATAAATTTCCTAAATCAGAATGAGAGGTAATCACGTGTGTTTACGAGTAGGTACCACAAATCCAACTCAATTTGTAAGTATAAGAAGGATAAGTTTTAACACCTGAAGTTTACGAGTGGGTTAGATTGTTTGGTTCATGGGCTTGAGACCATTCCTCCTCCGACGCACCGAAACCTATACTATGACTGGGAAGTGGGAATAGCACCCGAATCCTGCAGTGACGCGGAACCGGTGGGCCCGGAAGCATAAGAAGAAGAAGAAGAAGAAAGAAAATACACATTTTATTGAACAATTTACATGCATACACATTTTATGAAGAGAAATGCATTTTCGACAATGGACTGTTTTCGTCCGTCTGTCGGGAAACCCGGAAGCATAACGTCAATGCCAATACTTGGGTACTTTATCGGTTCCTCCTCATGTACTATAGTCTAAGCAAAATCTGAAATACATGCAACGAACTAAATTGTTAGGTACTTGACTAGCAGTAATATGGTTGCTTCTTCATTGAACGTAAAATTGTGTTCGTGAGATTGACGTTACGTTAACTAAGGTTTTTCAATTTACGCAGTAGTAGAAGCCATCGCACTAAGAAGTTGTGTAATGATGTCCGCAATACATACACCTGGATGATTCTAATGTCTTAAGAATAACGAAATAATTACCATCATTGATTTTTTTTTTATTCAACAGTTCCCTCCCTACCTTAGGAGTAGAGATGGGGAAAAAAATCGTAGAAGCATATATATAAAGTTAGTGGGTTCATTGTAATAGCTATATAATTATCATCCACGGTAAAATAAGTAATAATTAACTTCTCCCTGAGTATTACCAACAGTTTGGTACTAATATTATCATCCACATCATTAAATTGTGTCATACTAGTGTATACCTGTTATAAATTTTTCATTGGTACATTTTGGGGTCTGCTTGGTAGGTACCTACCATAGGTTCCTTCGTAACTTGTTTGTATTACGAAGATTGACAGTGGGTCAACAGGGAGCTCAGATGGTGAATAAGGACCCTGAATGGCGCAATGGTAGGTACGTGAACGGGTTCCCCTAGGAGTGAAAGCATTCAGCGCTCGTCCGCATTTGTAGTCGAATGAAGTATCCACGATGGAAACACCCCGGAACCGTCGTCAGTCCGTTCAGTCAACGATTGCCCTCCGATAGCTATAAAACTAGAGGATGCGCTGTAGTCTGGGCGACTACGTGATCATAAAAGGAACGTTGGTAGGATTTCATTAGTAAGTGCAAGTGACATAATGCATTATTGGACCTGTCTACCGGTTATGTAAGGAGAGCCATCAATTTCTTCTTTCATAGTCAAATTCATAATTATTTTCTCACAGTTTATATCATAGTTTATAGTTCTGTAGTTATGTAGTTATTACATGTGGGCAGATAATGAAAAATTTGCCTCACTAGTCTCACTACTCACAAAGCTGAGAGGAATGCCTCCTCCTCCTACCTATACGCTATTTACGCCTACCTAGTTGTTGGTGCATAGAGAAGAGATTGGTTCCAGCGTTTCCACCTTTCTGCGAAAATGGAGTTGGCATTTGATAACATGTTTAAATTAAGACCACTTTCTTATATTATGTTATGCACCTACCTAATATAGAATGTTAAGGATCGTGCTTTATCATAATTTATTGTAGGTAAGTATGTGCCTACCTACTGCGTAGCAGATGGCAGACTCGTGATGTTCTGGTTCTGAAGTGAAACTAAATAAGTGACCACCCCTGAAGCAGTACTCGGTAGGTTGCTCCCTATAAGTACCCTGTAAGTAGGTCTACCAGTCCTACAAGTACCTGGCCAAATAAACTATATAATAACTGAATAGCTATAAAGCTATGTAGTAACTAAATAACTGTAAGCTATATAATAACTAAATAAGCGACCACCCCTGAAGCAGTAGGTACCTACTCGGCAGGTTGCTCCCTATCCTGCTACGAGTCTACCTGCCCTATTAGTCTGTAAGTCATACTAGTCTTGTAGTTCTTGAAGATTCCGATCAGCTATTCGTAATCAGGTGGTCGGGTGAGAAAGGGAGTCAGACACCTCTACCAGCAGAGGAATTATAAAATAAAACCTATAATTTATATCGTAGGTAGGAATTTATTTATGGTTTTTTTTAAAAACTCCATTATTGTCCCGTCCAGTGTTTCTTGAATCGGATGTCGCGGAGGAATTTCAGGGGGACCACTACTATTTACTGCGGGTTTGTGGTAACACAACGATACAAGGAGCTGTAGCTCCCCAGAGCCTATTTCGAGAATGATAGGGTGGTCAGGGGCAACAATCAATAATTATCTACATAGATACTCTTACATTACTGAAACACCTGAACATGCCTAGTTCGAAAGCCAATTGCATGATCGAACGGAGTTTTTCAATGAGATGTTAAATGTCAGGATATCTTGAATGAGGCTCACTCCAGTAACAATTTAAATCAAGATGCACCATCGCACGCGAGCTTAATTTGAAGATGGAGTGATGTAGTTCAAATTTGAAGGACTATCAATAAGCTTTAGGAAAAAAAGAATAATTGACGGATTCGTCTTGTTGAGACCTATCATTCTCTCACGGCCATGGCGTCCTCTGTTACGTTTTAAACGAACTATTAATGGAAAAGATCGCTCATCTTTTCCATTAATGGAAAGGAGTGGGTTTTCAAATTACGCTGAATTTCATTTTCGCACCTTGTCTTATTACTAATTTGCGAGTTTGTATGTGTGACGGCATTAGGGCCAAACGGCTGAACGGATTTTCATGAGGGTGGTTTCACTGTGATCAGCGATCTCCTGGCCAGGTTATAAATATACAGGCTATTGCTCGATCCTACAGACCTTCTCTTAGATGGTATTCCTGGCCGTCTCTAACGACATCATCCGAGTTCGTGCTTTTGGTTGGAGCCCTTGTCGCAGATCACTGTCGACCCCAAGCCATAATAAGGTGGTTGCTGTCGGAAGGGTTTTCACGACGGTTTCAGCCGTACTAAAACGATTTTTGTGGGAATGGGACGTGCCGGCCAGGATTTATTCTACGATCGTGATTTTATCTCATAATAATCGCATGGTTGCCCCTCATGTTTCTTACAGTCTTATGTGATTCATAATAAGATCGTGAAAATGTGTGTATTTTCATTTTCTAGCGAAAATTCCTACTAGTAAAAATACCTAAACAAAAAAAGGGTTAAAATAATATTTTAATATTATTAATCAACAATAATAAAATAATATTATTATTGTTGGGACAATATTGAAGTCTGAAAATATTACGTATGAAAATCAGGCCCAAAATATTTTGTGAGGGTTGATCCCGCTGCTTTCCGTCGCCACTTCATTCCTATCAGTAACTTCCGTATTTCATGATATTAATTTAGCGGTTAACTGCTTACTGCAAAATACTTCATTTGGAATAAATAGAAACAACAACCGTGAATGGCGCTTACCTGGTTATTGCAAAATGCTTCAACCTAGATATCCCAAACTGCAGTGACCAGTTTATGCCGAAATAGCAAACCGGTCAAATTTTTCAATTTTTTGAATACAAGAATCCAAAAGAATGCACTCTAAGAGACTACTTCAAAATTTCAAAATCAAATGTCAAAATTTCATCAAAATCTGATCAAAAAATGGACTTCCTGTAATGCACTGAGACTCGAAAACTTTCAAATGTTCAAGAAGGCCTACATAGAGCAGTGCTCCAACTCACATTTTGGTTTATTATTCCGTGAATAATACACCTATGTATTCGCTCAGCAAAAATTTTTATAACACCTCAACACGTTTCACAGTGCGTCGATTCAAAAAATGCAATGGCCGTATACTGCTTCATTTTCGGGCTAAAAAATTCGTTCCTTCCCACACAGGCTCCATTTGGGCCCTAGTTGTGTTCCGAAACTTTGCAGCCCGATCGGAATATACCCAAGGGTGCTAAGGGTGAAAAGTGGGTGTAAAAATAGGGTTTTTGGTGTTTTAGTAAAATGAGCGTTTGAGGTATCTTTTTCCATGTTTTTTAGGGCGAGAACACCGAATATGAAGTCAATTTTGACCAGAGTGAGGAGTTGAGGTTGTAACGAAGGTTCAGCTCCCAAAATTTATTTTTTATGCGACAAAAACCTTGGAAATTGTCTGAAATCATCATCAACATAGTAAAACTAGAAAAAGTGTCAATATCTGAATCAAGACAAGTAAGTGGCGCTCTCAATGATCAGAGATAATTTGAAAAAAAAAGCGCGTTTTTTTTTGGGGCCAAAATTTGTGGTAACCATCAGAAATAGCTATTTCAATTATTGCAGACGAAAAAACAATAAATGAATAGCCAACATTCCTGTAGCTATGTCCAATAGAATAATAAACCCATATTACAAGGACTTGGCAGCGTTTTTTAGAATGGAAAGGCATTCATTCATTTTGTGCATTATCCTGTCAGCCATCACCCTGAAAAAGTTCTCAACTAACGGTGGGCAGGCTAGGCGATTAGTAAGTACCTATGTTATATAGGGCTAGGTATGGTTGGGTACCATTGTACTTACTACAGCTATCAAGCTAATAATAGTAATTTTTCATGAGTCCCCTAATGACCTTCTTTCCTTTATATTGATTTCAAGCAAACCTTCGACGTTCCCAATTGCCGTAGGCTCCTGAAAGTAGATAATGGCGACCCCACAAAGCATGTCATTCTTCTATTGTTGAGCTTTTGTCAGTCCTGTGAGGTTCTGTGAGGGTCTTATTTTTTAACCGACATCAAAATAGGAGGAGGTTCTCAATTCACCTGTTATTTAAAATAATTTTTTTGAACATTATTTTGTTATATTTTTATTATTTATTTTTTATAAGTATTTGTCCAGCGATTATTTCGTAACTACTGGACCGATTTCGATTAATCTTTTTTCAAATAAAAGAGGATCATCTTCCGGTAGTCTAGTGTGCCCTACGTCACTGGAATTTCGAAAATTTACTTCTAGAGAGGGAAGGAGGGGTTAATGCTGAAAAAACGTGGGAATTTTGGGTAAGTCTTGTGTGCGCTGCCCAGGGCTTAATTTTCAAATATTCACGAGGTTCTTTGTTGTTGGACGCAGAAACCTTTGAGCACTACGTAGCCGGAATTCCGAAATTTATTTCAATAGAGGTGAAGGGGGGGGGGGGGACCTGTGAAGTCCTTCCTTCACAGCAATAGGTGCAGACATAAATTGTATGACATGCCAGGTCAGGGTAGGAAGTTTGTGGTAGGTTTCACTGTTGTCTGTGTTTATGTGAGTACCTACCTGATGATGCTCATAATTTGAGCGAAAAGCTTTGTTTTAAATAAATTGGTGGTAAGCTAATGGTTTATTTTTTGTTTATTCCACATTGCAAGATGACTTACCACAAAAAGTGTGAGATTGAATTCGATGAATTGATGAACTAAATTAGATACCTAGTTAAATTGCGCAGTGAATTCATCATTCTCATAGATCATTCCATCATCACTCATATACTTCCAGACGATCTGGAATGAGTGAGAGTGATCTATTATACCCCACCATGAGGGACGTGCACTGAAATGCATGCATTACTCTACGGGATGTTTGGGTTTTCATACACGTATTTTAGTAGGAATTTGGCGCTCTTCAAACATTTTGTTTTGCATCGGCTTTGAGTAAATTACTTTTGTTCAGCATACTATTTTTTTTTACTTTTTAGTTTCATACCTACATCTTTTTTTGCAGTCGGTTTTTTTTGAAATTTGTTTAAAAATTAGTAAATGGTCATCTGACCGTCAGAAAGGCGTTGGTCCATTCGCAGTGATTCTCGGACTCTTTTCTGACTGTATAACATCCATGACAGGCTGTTCGCAGTGTTTTCCTGACTAACTAAAGCAAGGTTTCTGATCATCATTCCAGTACAAAGGAGATAGAGCGGACGAGAAAATGACCATGCACTGTGTCGTGAGTCCCTCCCGGGAACACTCCTATCATATTAAGTTCTCACCAATATCCAAACGCCAAACTAAAGCTCCGTAAATAAAGATATGAGTGGGGACAGGCGACAGAACCCAGGGTTACTCAACCTGGGGCCCCACTACCAGCTCCCTGCAAGGAGCTGGAGGGAGAGGCCCCCAAGTACTATAAAACCCCGGATCCTGGCGCTCAAGCTTCATTCGACACTTCCTCTAACCAGCTCTCTCTTCTCTCTCTTACCTTCCCTCTCAGATGATCGGTTGACTACAGCCGCCTGAGAATTTCACCTCCTCTCTCCTCCTCCTTGTCTAGATGATCGGTTGAATACAGCCGCCTGCGACTTTTCCTCCTTTCCTCTCCTTTACCTAAATTCACTCACTCACCTTCCTTCCACGCCACCGTGATGAGAATTTTAAATTCATCACAGTGGTGAACCCGACGTTCACTCAACCTTCTTCCTTCCCACCTTCCCACCTCATGTGTCGCCCCAGTCTAGTTCGGTGTCCCAAATTTTAAATTCAAATTTCAACAGTCAGTGTAAATTCGCAATTCTTGGCCCAACCTCACCACTCAACTCTCAACTCAACGCACCTCCGCTCCCGCCGATTGCGAATTTCAAAATTCAAAACCACCTCAAATTTTTGAATTTTAGTTACAGACATGGACCCGAACTCTCCGACGCCGCCGCTCCTCCGGCCGTCCCTGCTGCAGCCGCCGACCGCTGCGGCGACTGACGCCGCCGACAACCCCTTCACCAGCCTCTCACCACCCGGCTCCTCCGCATCCGCAGCGGCCACCGCCGCCACCGCCGCCGCTACGGCCGCGGCCGCCGCCGACGTCATGACAACGTCCGCAGCGTTCCCTCTGTCGCTGCCCCCCTTCTACACGCACGACCCCGCGCTATGGTTTTTCCAAGTGGACGCTGCGTTTTCGGCCGCCAACATCCGCAGCCAGAAAACTAGATATTCCCGGATCATTTCGTTACTACCCTACGAGATCCTGCTTCAGACTTCAGATATCTCCCCCGACGCCGCCGCTGCGTACGACGACCTCCGCAGCCGCCTCATCAACACCTACCAGCCGTCAAAGATCGCCCGAGTCGCCGCCCTTTCCCAACCTCAACACCTCGGCGACCAGAAGCCCTCCCACCTCTACCGACGGCTGCGACACCAGCTGCAGGACATTATGACCGCTGACATCGCACGCACGTTCTGGTTACGTGCCCTCCCCCACCCCATCCAGATGGCCCTGGCCAGCCATCTCGACGGTCCCGACGAGCCCCTCCTGCGACTTGCGGACACCGTTCACGACTTGGTCGCAGCGGCCGCCGTCAGCGAAGTACGTACGCCGCGTCACCCCCCGCCTCTACGGGACCGCACCAAGTCCCGAGACCGCGACCGGCCCCCCTCCCTCGACAGACGTCGCCCCACTTCGACGGATCGCCGACGCGACCCCTCCGCAGACCGCCGTCGCCAGCGCTCACCCGAGCGCCGCAACGCATCCCCTCCTCGCCAGCGCAGAGGGCGGTCCCCGGCCGCTGCACGCCCCTCCACCTCGACCCGCCCCACCAACACCACCTACCTCCCTGCGGACCCCCCCCACCGTTGTTTCTATCATGTCAACTTCGGTGGGGAGGCCCGCAAATGCCAACCCCCCTGCTCCTTCGCCCCTAAGCAGGGAAACGCAGACGCCCGCCGGTAAACCCGGCGGGCCCCCCTCCTCGCCAACACGGGGGGGACCATGACCAACCCCCCCCCCCCCCGCCCGCATTCACACCACCACCACAAAGCCCCGCTACCCCTCCTACGCCGCCGCCACGGCTGCCAACCTCCCGGCCGCGCCTGCCAGCGCCGCCAAAACCCTCACCCCACCATCAACCGTTCCCCCACCTCGGAACGGCCCCCCCCACGCCCGCCTCCAGGGCAGCCACCCTTCCGGCCACCACTCACGCCGCCGCTCCCGTTCCCCCACCCCGGAATGGCCCCTCCACACCCGCCTCCAGGGCAGCCACCCTTCCGGCCGCCACTCACGCCGCCGCTACCGTTCCCCCACCACGGAACGGCCCCTCCACGCCCGCCTCCGGGGCACAACCCCCTCCGGCCACCGCTCACGCCGCCGCTACCGTTCCCCCTCCCCGGAACGAAACCAAACCACCTCCTACCAAGAGGATCAGCCCCCCTGCCGACTCCACCGTTCCCCCCCACCGGAACGGCAAGAAACCACCCCGCGTCTCCTTCAAAGAGGACCACCCAACGCCAGCGCAAATACCCACCTCCGCAATCCTGCAAAACGCCCTGCCTACCCACCAGCGACTTTTCTTGCGCTGCAAGAAGACGAACGTACCTTTCTTGGTGGACACGGGGGCGGCGCTGTCCATATTCCCCAATAACATCCTCCGTCGTCAGGCGCGCTGCTACCGGCAACTTCTCTACGCCGCCAACGGTACCACCATCCCCTCGTACGGGACGTACCGCTCCTCCGTTTACATAAGCGGACTCGCGTACGAGTGGGACTTTACCGTGGCGGACGTGGAGAGGGCGATCCTGGGGGCCGATTTCCTAGCGTATTTCGGTCTCCAGGTCGACGTCCGGAATGCGCGCCTGATAGACCCCGCCACAAATAAACCCATACCTGGGTTTATACATGCCATCAACCACCCCCCCACACAATTTGAACACCTCCTCCTCAACTACCGCCCCCAGCGCCGCCCCTCTGCCCACATCTCCACCGTCCAACATCACATTGAGACTTCCGGCCCCCCCATCACAGCAAAGGCCCGACGACTCCACCCCCTTCAACTATCAAAAGCTCGACAACACTTTAACAAGCTCATAGCCGACGGTATCGTCCGCCCCTCAAAATCCCCTTGGGCTTCTCCACTCCACATCGTGCAGAAGCCCAATGGGGATATCCGCCCCTGCGGGGACTACCGGCGCCTCAACACTAAAACCACACCGGATCTCT
The DNA here is from genome assembly GCA_954871275.1 of Leptopterna dolabrata. Lineage (NCBI taxonomy): Eukaryota > Metazoa > Arthropoda > Insecta > Hemiptera > Miridae > Leptopterna > Leptopterna dolabrata. Next base: position 16,435,165 of record OX940981.1, on the reverse strand, counting down.
ACAACGTTCCCCACCTACGGGATTTCTCGTCACATCTACATGGTGCTACTATTTTCTCTACCCTCGACATTTCAAGAGTGTTCCACCACATTAACATCCACCCCCCCGACGTCCAAAAAACCGCCATCATTACCCCATTCGGACTATTCGAATACGTGAAAATGGGCTTCGGGTTGAGGAACGCTGCACAGACATGGCAGCGCTATATGGACAGCATCCTGCGAGGCCTACCGTTCGTCTTTTGCTTCCTCGACGACGTCCTGGTGGCCTCCAGGACGCCGGAAGAACACCTCAGCCATCTCCAACAGATCCTCGACATCTTCTCCACCGAGGGCCTCCTCGTTAACACTGAAAAATGCGTTCTCGGCCAACCCTCCGTCCGCTGCCTCGGCCACCAAGTTTCGTCCGAGGGCATCAAACCCCTCTCGGACAAGGTCCACGCCATTAGTGACTTCCCGCAACCCCGCACGGTGACGGAACTCCGCCGCTTCCTGGGTATGTTAAACTTTTACCGCAGACACATAAAACACGCAGCACAACATCAACAACCACTCATACACGCCATCCCCCAACCCTCCAAAAAAAATGACAACCGTCCCATCACCTGGACCCCCCAACTCACCTCCTCCTTCAAAATTTGCAAACAGGACCTAGTAGACGCCGCTCTATTGGCCCATCCCGATCCCCATGCCCCCCTGTCCATCACTACCGATGCGTCCGACTGGGCCATCGGGGCAGTGCTCCATCAGCACACCGGCGCCACCCCCCAACCCCTAGGCTTCTTTTCTAAAACATTGTCCCCCACCCAGAAAAATTACTCCACGTTCGACAGAGAACTCCTCGCCATCCACGAAGCCATCAAGCACTTTCGTGACTTCGTGGAGGGCAGGCAGTTCTCTGTCGTCACCGATCACAAGCCCCTGACCCACGCCCTCCTACAAAACCGCAAATCCGCCTCCCCGCGTCGCCTCCGGCAACTCGAGTTTATCGGACAATTTACGTCCGATATCCGATACTTGCCGGGGGCTGACAACTGCGTGGCGGACGCGCTATCCCGACCCACCCCTACCCCCGCGCCGGTGGCGGAGTTACTGCCGTTCCCCTCCCCCCAATCCCTCAGAAACAACCAGAACCCTTCCACTGATCCAGCCCTCTCCAACCTCATTTCCGCCTCCAAGTTGGAACAACTGCCGCCCCTCAACCTCTGGTGCGACGTAACGGCCGATTCACCGCGCCCTTACGTCCCACCGGAACAGAGGCGGCAGTTGTTCCTCCATTACCATTCCCTTCACCATCCTGGCATTCGGGCTAGCCGGGACCTTATCAAAACGCGGTACTTCTGGCCCCACATGAACACAGATATTCGTAACTGGGTTCTGGGGTGCCAGAAGTGCCAGCGATTTAAGGTCTCGGCCCACCCCCATGTCCCCCCTCAAACCATTCCCGACTCCCTCCCGTGGGAACATGTACATCTGGACTTAGTGGGCCCCCTTCCCCCATCCGAGGGGAAGAAATACTGCCTCACGATGATCGACCGTGCCACCAACTGGGTAGAGTGCATCCCGCTCGCCCACATCACCGCGGACGCCGTCGCGACGGCTTTCCTCACTCAATGGGTTAGCCGTTACGGTTGTCCGCGAACAATCACGGTCGATCAAGGGAGGCAGTTCGAATCCGCCCACTTTTCCGATTTACTACGTTCCCTCGGCATCCAAAAAATTCACACTACCCCGTACCATCCCCAGTCCAACGGGAAAATAGAGCGGTGGCACTCGGTCCTCAAACAGGCCATTTCTACATCAACCAATTCCCCTTCCTGGACAAAATCCCTTCCCTACATTTTACTCAGCCTACGCACATCAGCCCGTCCTTCAGACCAAACCAGCCCCGCACAAAATGCCTTTAAAGACCCACTACGTCTACCAGCCGACATTTTCACCCCAAATCACACACCGTCAATTAACAGGGAACCGCTACACTCAACAACACCGACAAACGACACCACTTATCCCAAACGCTTTTTCACCACCACACACATGTACCTGAATGAGCCCGGCATCCATAAAACTTTCCAACCACTTTATGCCGGGCCCTTTCAAGTCATCCGCACAACACACACCACCGCAACCCTGTTAATTGACGGCAAACCACATACAGTCCCGTTAGCCAGGTGTAAACCTGCACCTGTGCTAACCCAACCCCCTAACACTATCAGTCTCCCGCCGTCCGTTCGCAATGTCGCACCTCTTCCCGATGCACCCGTCACCTCCGTCGCCGTTTCCGGATTTCGATTCGGATCCGGAAATGGCGGCGATTCTCCGGGACGTTTTCGTCCCGGAACCGCTCTCCCCCCCTACCCCCTTCGCCCGGGCCGACATCACCGCTTACGTTCGTCCCGCCACGGATCTCCGGACTACCTCCCCGGCCCCGGCGATGGAAGTACCCCCAGTGAAAAATCCTGCGCGAGTTTCGCACGGCACAAGCCACGGGGGTACACCCTCCCTACTCTCCCACGGACCCGTTGATGTCCTCCATCCTTCGCGAGTTCCGCCTCGCGGAACTCATGCCCCCCCCCGCCCCCCGTTCAAATCATCATTCCCCCAATAAATTTCGACCCCCCACCCCCCGTTCAAATCACCAATCCCCCAGAAAATTCCGACCCCCCAATTTTAACGCCCCCACCATTTTCAATCTTCGACCCCCCCATGTCAACTTCCCCCCTTCAAACACCCCCTCCCCCCCCTCCATCGCCGGGGATATCCATAATAGCTTCCGCCGGGACAAAACGGCCCGGGCGGCGAAACGGACGGAGGGAGCGTCCCCACATTCCCCGCGTCCCGGCGGCCGAATTCCCCGCCCCGCTCTGAGCAATCACGGCGGGGCCTTGAGATTCCGGAACAGTGCTGGTGTCTTCTTAATCCACTCGCACTGTGCCGGAACTCGGAGCCCCGCCGTGCCCGCCTCGCCACGAGCTACGAGCACCCACCATCCCCGCACACTTCACTCACACACTCACTGTCACTCACCACACCCAACACACACCCAGGAATCGGCGGTTTTCCAACACCCCGTTCCAGTTTGTCCCCCACATTTGCACGGATATTGTAAATATTGTAAATATTGCAAATATTGTAAATATTGTAAATCTTGTAAATATTGTAACTGTTGTACGTCCTGTAAATATTGTCAATCCTCCTCATCTCGCCCTTGCCGATCACTTTCGTAAATGCCAAATGTTTATGAATCCTGACCAATACTCCCATCATCCTGTAAATACTCTCACCGCCCTTGTAATGCCAGCCTTGTACATATTCATCAACTCATCCTACTTATTTTCTATTCCTACTATGTTTACTTCTAATCTACCTACGCTTCTTATCCTATGTCACTACTACTATGCTTACTGTACCATGTAAATACTACCTATGCTGCCTGTACCATATTACTCCTAGATTTAAGAACCGCCTTCAGCTCAACCCTTGTTTGCCTCGGCCCTCAGCCCCTGTCACCTTGCGCCCTCAGCTCCACCTCTTGTTTGCCGTAGCCCTCAGCTCCTGTCACCTTGCGCCTTCAGCGACCACCTCTTGTTTGCCGTAGCCCTCAGCTCCTGTCATCTTGCGCCTTCAGCACCAATATTGGTTCAAACTGGGGGGACCTCTGTCGTGAGTCCCTCCCGGGAACACTCCTATCATATTAAGTTCTCACCAATATCCAAACGCCAAACTAAAGCTCCGTAAATAAAGATATGAGTGGGGACAGGCGACAGAACCCAGGGTTACTCAACCTGGGGCCCCACTACCAGCTCCCTGCAAGGAGCTGGAGGGAGAGGCCCCCAAGTACTATAAAACCCCGGATCCTGGCGCTCAAGCTTCATTCGACACTTCCTCTAACCAGCTCTCTCTTCTCTCTCTTACCTTCCCTCTCAGATGATCGGTTGACTACAGCCGCCTGAGAATTTCACCTCCTCTCTCCTCCTCCTTGTCTAGATGATCGGTTGAATACAGCCGCCTAGACAAGGGACCTCTCCTTTCCTCTCCTTTACCTAGATGAACGGTTGACTACAGCCGCCTAGGTAAAATTTCCTCATCCACCTCTCTCTCCTCCAAAGTCGTAGATGTTCGGTTGATTACAGCCGCCTGCGACTTTTCCTCCTTTCCTCTCCTTTACCTAAATTCACTCACTCACCTTCCTTCCACGCCACCGTGATGAGAATTTTAAATTCATCACACACTGCCTTCGCGATTCCCAACCATTATCAAGCACAAACCCTCCTCAGACGTTTATCAAGATGGTATAGGATCATGGATGGTTTCTTATGGTTTTCTAGGAGTCAGCTAACCGTCAGAAAAAGTCAGTGCGAACATTTATGTATTGCTACCTACGCAAAAATTTCATTTCTAGTCTACGATTATAGCAGAGGAATTATAAAACCAAAACATATTACCAAACTTATATTATTAAGTGCTTATATATCCAGTAACTAGAAGACCTAGATAGATTTTTTTTGATATATTTATGTTTTTCGACACTAATATGTTATAAGAGCGATTCTGTTTTGTGTGATAGCCTACTTTTAGTTGACTTGTTTGTCCATAAATCAATTTTTATCGCTGTTGGTACTTGACCTTGATTTAGTAGGTGCGGTGGGTGGATACCCGCTCGAGTTGGATAAATTAGGATAAATGGCCTAAGAGCAGATCCCCTGCGCAGAGCGTTATAGTTGGGTAGATACGTGACATTGAGCAACTCATGTAGTGAGTTCTTCCTAGTTTAGTTTGTGGGAGTCCAGTTCGGCATTTTACCGGTAGTTAAGAAGACCTCCGCGACCCGTTTGTGTCTCCATTCTGGTACTGTGCGCCCTCCTGTGTCTGTTGTCAGTAGGTAAGTATTTTCTTATAGGTAGGTAGCTACCAAATTAGTTTACCTACCTGCTTGTCCATCTACAGTAACCTACAAACTGATTATTAATCAGTTGAAAGGTTTATAGTATTTAATGGAATTGTAAAGGCAGTAGATAAGTAGTACCTCCGTGTACATCAGGTGCGCCTACAGTTCGTGGTAATTCCAAACTTTTCAAGCAATTTCTTATGGAAATGGAGAAAATCGTTGTATTTTTTCATCCGCTTCGTAATATTCATTTATAACTAATTACCTACCTAACATGGTGAAATATCTAGCTTACCTTTAACAGTAGTGATGCAAATGATGAATTTTATGCATACAAATTATTAGGCACTTACCTGGGTATTTTTAAAATTAAGTTTATAGGTAGTACTTTTTGAACACGCACCATTATTAATGAAAACAGATAGGTACCACTGAAAATTAGGACTTGACTGAAACAGTGAAACCAAATGCTTCATCGTCCGGATTCAATGTGTTGGTAAATCGCCAAGATCGACTGGTAGGTACAGCTACATTGAAAACTGGCTATTAGGAATCTGAAGGAGAAAGTTTTTTTTTCTTTCATAGAGGTTTTCCTTACACCCAACTTTTCCTTGTAACCAGGTTTCTTGCTCCTGAAATTCCTTGTATGGAGATTCTCGGAAGTTGGAAGAAAAATACAGTGTTCGAAGCGTGCACTGTAATTTGGAGTATGCAAATGTATACGTCGTCGAATTACAAATCGTCAGATGGTGTGTAGAAATCGGTGACTTTTGTTTGTTTCTCGGTCGTCGTCAGATTTTTCCAGTTCTTAGATGTAATCAAACGATGATAAATCACTTATTAGATTCAAAGAACCGTTGCGCTATGGCCAACGCAGCAAGGGCTTCCTTTTTGGTCGGCACTGGATGAGTTTCATCTTGAGTTTCATCGCTCTCACATTTTTACGCGATTTACCCATCTCCACTTGCAGAACACTATAATTGATAGTTTATCACTGAGTGAAAGGAACTGTTTGCGTTTAGGCATTGTCGCTACGAGAAGAGAACACGTGCAGACTGACTTGAATACAACTACTGTCAACGTGGATGACAAGCACATGATCGGACGATATTGTTATCATAGTCAAATCATCACACAACGTACAATGTTGACACTTAGAAACTTGCTTACAAAGGGGTTTGAGCTGGCTCGTCTTCCTTGTATGGAGGTCCTTCTTCCTTATATCCAGGTTCCGCCTCAATCATCTTTCTTGCACGGAGGTAACGAGTGGCCAAATTAAATTCCTGACAAAGAGTCAACGAACTCCTTACAGGCAGGGTTTCTGCCTCCGGGGGCAGTATGCATTAGGTATAAAGCATCGGTCTCATTCAGGGTAGGTTAATAACATAGGTACTTGCTTCCCTATATCTTGTGTAAGCGTAATTTATTACGCGATAGATGAATGCTGCACATGAATACTACATGCGGCGAAAAAGATGGCTCAGCATGAAATTTTGCCAAAAGGATCTCCAAAAATCAATTTTTTAAAGTATTTTTTTGACGCTGAGTTTTATTGATTACTAATAGTTGTTGCCTAATTTATTATTTCATTAAATTTCTGGAGCTCCATTAGCCAAGCAGAAAAGTAGAGAAAGCTTGAATTTTTTTAAACAACTGTGATTTGGTACTAGGAAGCTTCCTTTTGATATAACTTAAATCACTTGCGGCGGAGTAGTGGAAATCCATAGCAAAAAACCACAGGATAAAAATAGAAATAGTCTATTTCCACGTCAAACTAACAAACTGTAGACCGGTTTCGGTTGTTACACCATCATCAGTACCCGATAGTCTATCGGAAACTGATGATGGTGTAACAACTGAAACCGGTCTATAGTTTGTTAGTTTGACGTGGAAATCGACTATTTCTATTTTTATCCTGTGGTTTTTTTTCCTTTTGATATGCCACAACGTAATGAAACAACCCTTTTGCCGTAATTTAATGTACGTACCTACCCATCTCGTATATGTAGAGCTATGATTCTTCGGTTCACTACCTATTGTTTTGTGCAATTCGTGATGATCGAGTCGCACCAAAACGGAAGACTGCTAGAGCGAGTTGCGTGATTGTCGTGTAATGACGGGGTACTTATTTCAGACAATTCCTTTGTCTCTGGCCAGAAGTGGATTGTCGGAATTCAACATTTAAGCTAGGCACTACACTGTTGACTGGACGGCGTTAAGGAAATACTTGCCTCCTAGGCGACAGTTCCGATTTTTTGGGAAATCGAGAAAAACAATTTTCACATGTTTTGGCTTGTCTGGAGGGCATTGTTTCTGGCTGCCCTTGATGAAAATGAGATGTAACGAGTAGTTATTGTAGTGTGCTAATTACGTCTGAAGAGAAAAAAAAACAAAAAAAAACCCGCCGTTGCTTATTAGATTTTTGCAGAAAAAAAAAAAAAATGCTACATCATGCCAGTTATGCTAAATTCAACCAATTTGTCATTGGGTTTTTGCATATCAAAATTCCGATACCAGCAACTCGACACGGAAAATAAATTTTGTCGCTTAGAAGTAAGTGCATAACGCTGTCCAATTTAGTTAACCTGAAAAATATTCACACGAAGTATTGACACAAATGCACACAAAGCGAAATTCATCAATAATTGGTTTCAAATGACGAAGTAGATGGAAGAAGTGGTATCAATAACTAGACATTTATCTATGTAATTTATAACCGATTTAAATCAATTTTTTTATTATTCCTCCAGAAATCAACATGGTAGCACTCAGCCCGACCAGCGTTCTCGTCGGTACCAACATGAAAATGCCTGTTATAGGCATTGGTACGTGGCAGGTAGGTGGTACCTACCTACAACTGTCCATATAAATAGTATTCCACATGCTATTCATGCATCCAGTTCAACGGTTTATGCTTGTTACCAGGGAACCGATGACGATGTACAGTTGGCTGTAAATGAGGCTTTGGAAGCTGGTTACCGGCACATAGACACGGCTAGAGCATACAGAAATGAAAGCGGCATTGGGAAAGTCCTTAGAGAATGGTTTGAATCCGGCAGATTGAAGAGAGAAGATGTTTTTGTCGTAACAAAGGTTAGTTAGTTTGTTGAACTCTATTTCCTCGCCACTGTCGAAGCAGGGAAGCTTTGTACTTACCCTTTCGTAGTTCAAAACTCAATAAACATAGTATGTAGTGATTATTATAGGGTATACCTGTTAGCATTAAGTCTCCAAAAAATGAATCTCATAGGCATGCTAGGGTGCATGATATAACCGCCAATCCCCCGTGGAAAAAGCGCACTGTGTAAAAAGCGCACTGTGTAAAAAGCGACAAATATGTTTCTAGTCGTAATTACAGCAGCGACTTGTGTTGTGTGGCAGAAGCACCAGTTTTTGGTTTATTATTTTCAATAATGAACCATTGGAATCGAGCATGAAAAAAAAATTCTTACCCCCCTCAAAATTTGATGGTTTACGTTTCAAGGTATATGTAGAATCCAAATCTGCAATAAAAATATTTCTGTCTGTCCGCCGTACGCCGTACGCCGTACGGGCCACTTTTCTTAGTTACCATGAAAAAAAATTGATGAAATTCGGGTTTAGGTTCCGTTCGGCGTCTAGTTGGTCCTCGAAGCTCGACGTTACTGTGTGTCATCTCTAAGGGGTTCAAAATAGGGGTTGAAATTTTCAAAACGCCTATACCATTTTTTTACGTAAATATTTTTACGGTTTTAAATAGTTCTTGAACTTGCGAGTTTTTTAAGACCATCCGGAGCATCGTACGTCCAGCCGTTCGTTCACAGTAAGGCCCCAAAGTTTGCACCGACAGGCATTTTCGACTCCAGTGTGAATGAAATTGTATACTGTGACGAATTTGGAATTTGGTTCATCACGGTGGCGTGAAGGAAAAAGACGCAGGCGGCGGTAGTCCACCGATCATCTACGACTTTTGGGAGGAGATGGAGGTGAGTGAAGGAATTTACCTAGGCGGCGGTAATCCACCGATCATCTAGGTGAGAAGGTGCTTGTCTAGGCGGCGGTAGTCCACCGATCATCTAGACAAGAAGGAGAAGGTATTCTCAGGCGGCGGTAATCCACCGATCATCTGAGAGGGAGAGCAAGGTAGAGGAGAGAAGAGAGAGCTAGTTAGAGGAAGTGTCGAATGAGGCTAAAGCCCCAGGATCCAGGGTTATATAGGAACTGGAGGCCTCTCCCTCCAACTCCCTGTGGGGAGTTGGTAGTGGGGCTCCAGGTTGTGTTCCCTGGGTTCTGTGGCCTGTCTCCCCACTCAGTTGTTTATTGACGGAAAGTAAGTTTTACATAAGGATATTGGTGAGAGCTTAAAGTTACTGGTGGAGTGTTCCCGGGAGGGACTCACGACAGAGGTCCCCCCAGTTCGAACCAAGGTTTGAGGAGCTGAAGGCGCAAGGTGACAGGGGCTGAGGGCCACGGCAAACAAAAGTGGAGCTGAAGGCGCAAGGTGACAGAGGCTGAGGGCCGATGCAAACAAATGGTGGTGCTGCAGGCAGGGCAAGAGGTATGTGAGGGGCTGAAGGCGAAAGGTGACAGAGGCTGAGGGCGTTATCCTTAATCCTTAAAATTAGGCGTACTGATATAAGTACATGGGTATAAGTATAGATAGGTATCGATAAGTGGTAGTAGTATTGATAAGTATTGATTAGTAGTATAAGTATTGATAAGTAGTATTTACAAAGTTGGAATTTACAAGTAGTATATGTATTGATAAGTAGTATTTACAAAGTTGGATAGTATTTACAAAGTTGGATAGTATTTACAAAGGGGTACAATGGTGGGGTGCGGAAGTCCGCCGTTCCCTGGGTGTTGAGAGTGTGTGGTGTGTGGATGGCTGTGGGTGTGATGTAGTGAAGTGTGGGGGTGGCTCGGCGAAGTGGCGGCGGTGCTGGGGCGGCCACGGCGGGGCTGTGAGAGGCGGTACAGTGCGTGTGGATAAATGAGACACAAGCACTGTCCCGCGATCTCAAGGCCCCGCCGTGATTGCTCAGAGCGGGGCGGGTGACTTGGCCGCCGGGACGCGGGGGATGCGGGGACGCTCCCTCCGTCCGTTTCGCCGCCCGGGCCGTTTTGTCCCGGCGGAAACTATTTTGGACATCCCCGGCGGTGTTGGGGGGGAAGGGGGTGTTGGGGGTTTGTTGAGTTGGGGATTTGGTGGGGGAGAATTTGAAATGGGGGGGGTCGAAAATGGAAAATTGGGGGGCGGAAATTGGGGGCTGAAAATCGGGAGGCGGGGGTTTGTGGTTGACAGGGGGGTTGTTGATTTGAAGGGGGGGTGGGGGTGGCATGAGTTCTGCGAGGCGGAACTCGCGGATAATGGGGGCCATCAATGGGTCGATGGGGGTGTAGGGAGGGTGTACCCCGGTGGCTTGTGCTGCGCGAAATTCGCGCAGTATTCGCCACTGGGGTACTTCCACCGCCGGGGCCGGGGAGGTAACCCGGTGATCCTTTGCGGGACAAAGAGAAGCGATGAATTTGGCCCGGGCGAAGGGGGTAGGGGGGATAACGGGTCCGGGACGAAAACGTCCCGGAGTATGGCCGCCATTTCCGGATCCGAATCGAAATCCGGAAACGGCGACGGGGGTGACAGGTGAGGTTGGGACGCGTGCGACATGGCGAACGGACGGTGGGAGACTGATGGTTGATGTTGGGTGAGGGAGCACAGGGGCGGGCTTGCATCTGGCTAACGGGACAGTGTGGGGTTTCCCGTCCATTAGCAGGGTCGCGGTGGTCGGTGTTGTGCGGATGACTTGAAAGGGCCCGGCATAAAGGGGTTGAAAGGTTTTATGCATGCCGGGCTCTTTCAAGTACATGTGAGTGGCGGTGTAAAAGCGTTTGGGGTAAGTGGTGTCGTTTGTCGGTGTTGAAGTGTGGAGCGATTCCCTGTTAATGGACGGGGTGTTATGTGGAGTGAAAATGTCGGCTGGTAAACGGAGAGGGTCTCTAAAAGCGTGTTGTGCGGGACTTGTGTTGTCTGAAGGACGGGCGGAAGTACGAAGGCTGAGTAATACATAGGGGAGGGTTTTGGTCCATGAGGGGGATGTGGCTGATGTGGAGATGGCTTGTTTAAGGACCGAGTGCCACCGCTCTATTTTCCCGTTGGATTGGGGGTGATAAGGGGTGGTGCGGATTTTTTGAATCCCGAGGGAACGGAGGAGGTCGGCAAAGTGGGCTGATTCAAACTGCCTCCCCTGATCGACCGTGAGTGTCCGCGGACAGCCGTAGCGGCTGATCCACTGATTTAGGAAGGCCGCGGCGACGGCGTCCGCGGTGATGTGGGCGAGTGGGATACACTCAACCCAATTGGTTGCACGGTCGATCATGGTGAGGCAGTACCTCTTCCCCTCGGAGGGGGGAAGAGGGCCGACCAGATCGAGATGGACGTGTTCCCACGGGAGGGAGTCGGGAATGGGTTGAGGAGGTACATGGGGGTGAGCCGAGACCTTAAATTGCTGGCACTTCTGGCACCCCAGAACCCAGGTACGGATATCTGTGTTCATGTGGGGCCAGAAGTACCGCGTCTTGATGAGGTCCCGGCTCGCTCGGATGCCGGGATGATGGAGTGAGTGGTAGTGGAGGAACAACTGCCGTCTCAGCTCCGGTGGGACGTAAGGGCGCGGTGAATCGGCCGTTACGTCGCACCAGAGGTTGAGGGGAGGCAGTTGTTCCAATTTGGAGGCGGAAATGAGGTTGGAGAGTGCGGGGTCGGAAGCTGGAGTTTGGTGAGATAGGATGATTTGCAGGGAGGGGAAAGGCAGTAACTTCTCCACCGGCGCGGGGGTGGGGCGGGACAGCGCGTCCGCCACGCAGTTGTCGGCCCCCGGCAGGTAGCGAATATCGGACGTGAATTGTCCGATAAATTCGAGCTGCCGGAGGCGACGCGGGGAGGCGGATTTGCGGTTTTGGAGGAGGGCGTGGGTGAGGGGCTTATGATCAGTGATGACAGAGAACTGCCTGCCCTCCACGAAGTCACGAAAGTGTTTGATGGCTTCGTGGATGGCGAGGAGTTCTCTGTCGAAGGTTGAGTAATTTTTTTGGGTCGGGGAGAGAGTTTTTGAAAAGAAGCCGAGGGGTTGGGGGGTGGCGCCGGTGTGTTGGTGGAGCACTGCCCCGATGGCCCAGTCGGACGCATCGGTTGTGATGGAGAGGGGAGCGTGGGGGTCGGGGTGGGCTAATAGAGCGGCGTCCACTAGGTCCTTTTTACAAGTTTGGAAGGCGGTTGTAAGGGCGGGGGTCCAGGTTATGGGGCGGTTATCGTTCTTTTTGGCTGGTTGTGGGATAGCGTGTATGAGTGGTTGTTGGTGTTGTGCAGCGTGTTTGATGTGTCTACGGTAAAAGTTTAACATACCCAGGAAACGGCGAAGTTCCGAGACGGTGCGGGGCTGGGGAAAATCCGTGAGAGCGTGTACCTTGTCCGGGAGAGGCTTGATACCGTCGGAGGAGACTTGGTGGCCGAGGCAGCGGACGGAGGGTTGGGCGAGGACGCATTTGTCTGTGTTGATGTTGAGGCCCTCGGCAGAGAAGATGTCTAGGATTCGCTTGAGGTGTGTCAGGTGTTCTTGTGGGTTTCGGGAGGCGATCAGGATGTCATCTAAAAAGCAAAACACAAATGGTAGTCCCCGTAGGATATTATCCATATAGCGTTGCCATGTCTGGGCCGCGTTTCTGAGGCCGAAACCCATTTTGATATATTCAAAAAGGCCGAAAGGTGTTATGATAGCGGTTTTTGGTATGTCGGGCGGGTGGATATTAATGTGGTGGAAGGCTCTGGAGATGTCGAGGGTTGAGAAAATGGTCGTGTTGTGGAGGTGGGAGGAGAAATCTCGGAGGTGGGGGACATTATAGAGGTCTGGTGTAGTCTTCGCGTTAAGACGGCGGTAATCGCCGCAGGGGCGGATATCCCCGTTGGGCTTCTGCACTATGTGGAGTGGTGAAGCCCAAGGGGATTTTGAGGGGCGGATAACTCCATCTGCGATGAGCTTGTCGAAGTGCCGCCGGGCTTGGGAGAGTTGGAGTGGGTGGAGGCGGCGGGCTTTGGCGGAGATGGGGGGGCCAGAGGTTTCTATGAAATGTTGAATTTGGGAGATATGTGCTGAGGGGCGGCGCTGGGGTTTGTAGTGGAGGAGGAGGGCTTCGAACTCGGTTGGTGGGAGGTCGATCGTATGGATGAAACCGGGGATCGGTTTCTGGGTGGAGGGGTCGATCAGGCGCGCGTTACGGACGTCAACCTGGAGGCCGAAATAAGCGAGGAAGTCGGCCCCCAGGATTGCCTTCTCCACGTCCGCCACGGTAAATTCCCACTCGTACGCGAGCCCGCTCATGTAGATGGATGAGCGGTACGTCCCGTACGAGGGGATGGTGGTACCGTTGGCGGCGTAGAGAAGTTGCCGATAACAACGCGCCTGTCGTCTGAGGATGTTGTTGGGGAAGATCGAGAGCGCCGCCCCTGTGTCCACGAGGAATGGGATGTTGGTTTATGTGCACTTGAGGAAGAGGCGTTGGTGGGCTGGGGTGGAGTGCGGCAAAATGGCGGAGGCGGTGGGGGGTGGCGTTTGGGAGGGGTTTGGGCTGTCGGAGTTGATGGGCGGCTGTGTCGGCGGTGGGCTGTCCCCTGCGAAGGAGACGCGGGGCGGTCCTTTGCCGTTCCGGAGAGGGGGAACGGTAGCGGTGGCGTGAGTGGCGGGCGGGGGGCTGGTCACCCTGGTGGCGGGTGTGGAGGGGCCGTTCCGGGGTGGGGGAACGTTAGCGGCGGCGTGAGTGGCGGCCGGAAGGGTGGTTGCCCTGGCGGCGGGCGTGGAGGGGCCGTTCCGGGGTGGGGGAACGGTAGCGGCGGCGTGAGTGGCGGCCGGAAGGGTGGCTGCCCTGGCGGTGGGCGTGGAGGGGCCGATCCGGGGTGGGGGAACGGTAGCGGCGGCGTGAGTGGCGGCCGGAAGGGTGGCTGCCCTGGAGGCGGGCGTGGAGGGGCCGTTCCGAGGTGGGGGAACGGTCGATGGCGGGTTGAGGGGTTTGGCGGCGCTGGTAGGCGCGGCCGGGAGGTTGGCAGCCGTGGGGGCGGCGTAGGAGGGGTATCGTGGCTTGGCGGTGGTGGTGTGAATGCGGGCGGGGGGGGGGGGGGGGTTGGGGTCCCTCCCGTGTTGGCGAGGAGGGGGGCCCGCCGGATTTACCAGCGGGCGTCCGCGTTTCCCTGCTTGGAGGGGAAGGAGCAGGGGGGCTGACATTTTCGGGCCTCCCCACCGAAGTTAACATGGTAAAAACATCGGTGGGGGGGGGGTCCGCCGGGAGGTAGGCAGTCCTGGAGGGGCGAAGTGTGGTGGAGGGGGTCGCAGCGGCCGGAGACTTTCCCCTGCGTTGCTGAGGGGGGGAAGTGTTGCGGCGTTCGGGCGAGCGCTGGCGTCGGCGGTCGGCGGAGGGGGTTGGCTGGCGCTCGATGGAGAGGGAGCGGCGCCGGTTGAGGGAGGGGGGCCGGCGGCGTTCTCGCGACGGCGTGCGGTCTCGCCGTGGGGCGGAGGTGCGGGGTCCGTGGACTTCGGTGACGCTGGCGGCTGCGGCGAGGTCGTGTACTGTATCAGCGAGTTGTAGGAGGGGCTCATCCGGGCCGTCGAGGTGGCTGGCGAGCGCCATCTGCATGGGGTGGGGAAGGGCTCGCAGCCAGAAGGTCCGTGCGATGTCGGCCGTCATTATGCCTTGCAGCTGATGACGCAGACGGCGGTAGAGGTGGGAGGGCTTTAAGTCGCCGAGGTGCTGCGGTTGCGAGAGCGCTGCGACACGTGCGATCTTTGACGGTTGGTAGAGGGTGATGAGGCGGTTGCGGAGGTCGTCGTATGCGGCGGTGGCGTCGGGAGAGATGTCCGACGTCTGGAGGAGAATGTCGTACGGCAGCAGGGATATGATGCGGGAGTAGCGAGTCCGCTGGCTGCGGATGTTGGCGGCCGATAACGCAGCGTCAACCTGGAAGAACCAGAGAGCGGGGTCGTGTGAGTAAAACGGGGGAAGCGATAAAGGGAATGACGCAGAAGCCGTCGTGACGTCGGCGGCGGCAGCGGGCGCAGCGGCGGCGGCGGCGGCGGCGGCGGTCGATGCGGATGAGCCAGGTGGCGAGAGGCTGGTAAATGGGTTGTCGGTTGCGTCAGTTGTCGCAGCGGCTGGCGGCTGCAGTGTGGCCGGCCGGAGGAGTGGTGGCGTCGGCGAGTTCGGGTCCATGGCTGAGGTCTGTAACTAAAAATTCAAATTTTGTGAGTGTTGAATTTTAAATTCGCAATTTGCGGTAGCGGAGGTGCTTGTGGCGGAGAGTTGAGAGCTGTGTGATCGCCGAGCGGTTGAGGGTGGGCCAAAAATTGCGAATTGAACACTGACTGTTTTGATTGAATTTTAAAATTGGGGACACCGAACTGAACTTGACTGGGGGCGACACATGAGGTGGGAAAAGAAGGCAGAAGGTAGTGTGAACGTCGGGTTCACCACTGTGACGAATTTGGAATTTGGTTCATCACGGTGGCGTGAAGGAAAAAGACGCAGGCGGCGGTAGTCCACCGATCATCTACGACTTTTGGGAGGAGATGGAGGTGAGTGAAGGAATTTACCTAGGCGGCGGTAATCCACCGATCATCTAGGTGAGAAGGTGCTTGTCTAGGCGGCGGTAGTCCACCGATCATCTAGACAAGAAGGAGAAGGTATTCTCAGGCGGCGGTAATCCACCGATCATCTGAGAGGGAGAGCAAGGTAGAGGAGAGAAGAGAGAGCTAGTTAGAGGAAGTGTCGAATGAGGCTAAAGCCCCAGGATCCAGGGTTATATAGGAACTGGAGGCCTCTCCCTCCAACTCCCTGTGGGGAGTTGGTAGTGGGGCTCCAGGTTGTGTTCCCTGGGTTCTGTGGCCTGTCTCCCCACTCAGTTGTTTATTGACGGAAAGTAAGTTTTACATAAGGATATTGGTGAGAGCTTAAAGTTACTGGTGGAGTGTTCCCGGGAGGGACTCACGACATATACAATTCAAACCAAATCTCGTAACCAGAGACGCACCCACAATAGGAAATTTGACGGAGATAGAATCATTGCTAGGGATCACCTGATTATATTGGCGGAGTATGAAGTCGAGTTGGTTGTTCTGTGATATTATTTCGCTTGAAAAATGATGGCTCTTTTGGAGTTTGTTGGTAGGTAGTGAAACTTGAACAAACGTTGAAGTATTATTGATGGGTAAATTATTACTACGGTAAATCATTACTCAACGGTAAATTATTACACAACGGTTCATTATACCATCTACGTAGAAGGGGCTGGAGTTTGTTGGTAGGTACTTTTGCAACTTTTTTCACTCCTCATCAACAATTTCTTTTCAGAACTTCATTATGTGTGTTTCTTTTTGTTAGGTACTGTTTGTCATCGGCAGAATTATTTTAGCAACATTTAACTCGTGATTTAGGTAGGTACCTAGTATAACGAGTACGGGGTTAGGTACTAACCTACGGAGGGTCTGCGATCTACATAATATGTATATAATAGAATAGTACATATCATATTATATAGAAGGGTTATCTATACATAGAGCTGTGATCTGTAACAGGAGGGTATTCTATACAAAATAATAAACCGTTGTGCAGGGATTTGCAGCGTTTTCAACTACGATAGGTACGAATGTAAATAGTAAACAGCAAATGGCAGACAGTTAAATGCGCCAGCTGCGACAGGTAAGAAATTCACAACAGGATGTATTGGTGACCATCTGCGATAGGTATGACAGTACCCCTTAAGGGTAAATGTCACGGATTTTAGTAAGAAATATTTTCAATAGATGGCTGCACCGTTGGGGGCAATCCAATATTCGGTTTATCTCTTGAACGGGTCAACCGATTTTCAATCTGTAAAATGTTCTGTAATCGTTATAAACAACCACAAGTGCGGACATTCAGTTTTGAATTTTAAATTTTTTTTTCATGGAGTTCCCGAAATTATTTTACTTAATTTCAACCTTTTAAAAAAAAGCAACTAGTACTTTTGTAGGAAAAAAATCGAAGAATTCAAATCCGCTTTCAGATTGAAGATCGGATCATTAGATCGAACGGCATCTGGGAAAATCACTATAACAATGGGGCCTATTGTTAGCCCTCTAATCCTCTACCTGGGCCCACCTTGCAACGATGCCTTCCCTTTCCCGTTGATTTGAGCTAGCAGGCGGACTGGGTTCACATCTAGGAGTGTATTTTTCCTTCTACATCTATTTCTTCAACTACAACATTTGCTTGGCAGAAATAGTTGGCCAGAAAACAAATGGCTGTCACCAGCTGAAATTTAGAGGGCAGGTGCAGGTCGGGTCACTGATAGTCCCAAATCAAAATCATTTAAAAAATACTGTAAGCTTTGTTAGCGGATGCGCGAACGTGCAATCCTTGTACAGCCCACAACTACCTTATAATCGTAGCAAAGAATTCAAATTTGGAGGGTGGATCTAGAGTGAAACAGTGAAGGTTCCATATGAGTTTCACAAAATTATAACGGTAGTATTCATGGAAATATAATTATGTAGCCAATTCCTTATGACGCCCTTAAGTACCCAAAAAATGGTAGCAGACTTTTCGGATAGGCACGGGTTGTACCAATATAATATAAATGGGTTGGATAAAATTCATTGAAATCGTGCCGTTCGTCAGCTCAAATGAAAAATCCTTGGCACTCTCATTATTTTACATTCTTGTTTTTGTTATTCCAATAGCAAGTTATTTTGTATGTACTTGTATTCTTGTAATTATTATTCTATTGATATTTTTATTGCATTTGAATTATTGTTATTGCTATTATATTGATGATTCCCAACGTATTTGTTATCTTCGGTCGTTGTCAGTGATATTTCCATAGGCGTCACTTGTGAACCTCGAAATTGATAATATATAAATGTGGCAATATATAGTTATCGAGTGCAATTTTGCCTGAACCTTTTATTGAAATTCCTTCATTTTACGGCGATTTTTTTATGGCTTCATAGGGTTTGGTGGACTATGAGAACCCTGCAAATCATTAGTTACTGAATGGCTTATTATGGAAATTCCAGTCACATAGGTACTTAGAAAGTAATAATTTAGAAAATGAAATCATAGTAAGAAAACTAGATACCAGTCAGATGCTAAAAACGAAACGCCCTTCTTGATACCCTGACAGGATTCAGCCAAAATTTGGCTGTATCCTGATTTGATCCAGCAGCCAACTATTTCTGCCAAGCAAATGTTGTAGTTGAAGAAATAGATGTAGAAGGAAAAATACACTCCTAGATGTGAACCCAGTCCGCCTGCTAGCTCAAATCAACAGGAAAGGGAAGGCATCGTTGCGGGCCCAGGTAGAGGATTAGAGGGCTAACAATAGGCCCCATTGTTATAGTGATTTTCCCAGATGCCGTTCGATCTAATGATCCGATCTTCAATCTGAAAGCGGATTTGAATTCTTCGATTTTTTTCCTACAAAAG
The DNA here is from genome assembly GCA_954871275.1 of Leptopterna dolabrata. NCBI lineage: Eukaryota > Metazoa > Arthropoda > Insecta > Hemiptera > Miridae > Leptopterna > Leptopterna dolabrata. The sequence continues at coordinate 16,416,793 of OX940981.1, read as the reverse complement.
TACTAGTTGCTTTTTTTAAAAAGGTTGAAATTAAGTAAAATAATTTCGGGAACTCCATGAAAAAAAAATTTAAAAAATCAAAACTGAATGTCCGCACTTGTGGTTGTTTATAACGATTACAGAACATTTTACAGATTGAAAATCGGTTGACCCGTTCAAGAGATAAACCGAATATTGGATTGGCTCATTTTGAAGCACAACGTGGTGGCGGTTCTTGGAACTAAGCCCGGGACATTTACCCTTAATGCGCCCACAGAGCCTGCGCCCCGAATGCCCAGAGGAAGAGCATTCCAAATCCTCTCTCCTGCCACGGCTACAGACTTGGACATGACCATACTGTAGTACTTAGGCACGGCAACATTCCTTGCCCGGTTTGACGAGGGAGATCGAAATAAAACGTTGATGTAGTCAGGTAGGCATTAGCTTCAGTACACGATACAAAAAACACACTAACGAATGCAAGAGCTGAAAATGGTTCTCAATCTTTTTAGGTACTGGAAATCGAGGCACCAAATGAATGCAGTAAGAAAAGCGAGGGGATTCTTACCGTCTAGATACTGTCTACTTAGTTGTTGTTCATTAAACGTTTTACATGCTGTTTAACTGTTTAATCCCTTACCGACCACATCTTTCATTTCAGTCAGTCAGGTACATAGCACCTCGAAATACTGGCGATTATGTCAAAAGGCTCGTTAGCTGGTACTGGCGCTTTCGTCAAAACGAATCGTCAGGGGATTTGCGCTTGTATACCGTTTTTGATAGGGGATTGACGCTTAGGTATGCTGTGCATCGGTATCTTGTGGCAGAATCACCTACCTTGTTATTGAATAAAATAGGATTTTTCTTTTATGAAAATTTTTAGATAGCTAACAACATAATTTTTTGTTGACTTTGAGGGGCTTATTATACGCCACCTGACAGATTTTATATCATCAGTGAATTTTAAATATTTATAGTAAGAACTATACCTAATGTTGAAGTTCATTGATATAATAGTGCGCAATGGGGCTAGTTAGTGGGGCTATAGATGGACAATTGGACACTCCATGGGACCCTTGAAATCAGTGGAAACGGCTCCGATTTTGTCGTTACCAACTTTCGCAATTTGATTACTGTTTTTTCAAGGTAAGAAGAAAACTAAGAGGGGAGAGGCTCATTGATCCAATTAGGTTTTTTGGAGATGGACGGATAGATTTCGGTAATGTATCGCAGAAACTGAGTTAAAATAGGGAATAGTGCAACTGTCACCAGCTCTTCACCGCGTTTGGAGCTGAGCATAGAGTGTTGTTATAATTATAGTGATTCCCATAAGGAAAAATGGGTTGGAAAGGCGATGATTGGTAGGTACATGTTTGGGTCTCTGACTATGGTATTTTCTGTTTTGTTAATAGTGCCATCCCTCCTACTTCAGACCTGAGCATATTGAAAAGAGTTTGGACGATTCGTTGGCCAAGTTACAGTTGGACTACGTCGATCTCTATCTCGCCCATAACCCAGTGGGATGGAAGTACATCGATGAGGGACACCCGTTTGAAAACGGCGAGCTGAAAATTGATATGAACACAGATATCATAGCTAATTGGAAGGTACCTAGTGGCTTAGTCTTTATTATCATTTCCATGTTCGATTGTTCCTACCGAGAGAGAAAAAAAATGAAGACATAGTTATATCGAGCCCAACGGCCTTATCAGGTGGAATTAACCGGTTCCAGTCATCACACGTCCAAATATGACCCATGTAGCTGCTGGGCGAACACCTCTCCACTCAAGGGGGTCTGGGGGTGAGTCAATTAATAGCCAAGTAAAGAGCGAAACTATCAGATCGAATTCTCATCCTCTCATTGGAGGACAGCTGATCATGTCCGCGACGCTGGCAGGGCAGTCGGACGAAAAACCCCAGCCTGGAATGGCTGTTTACTTTACTTACCTACATTACTTATGTTGTTACCACCAAGCTAAACCACCTAAGTGATTTTACCTAATTAGGAGATAAGCGATTTACTTTGAAGCTACCGCACATTTATAATAAATTACGGCATTGTCAGAAAGCTATTTCGCATTGGGGAATTAGGTAGGGCATATGTCGGCTTTAAATTAAATCGCACTTTCGTACTAGAAATTCTTCTCGACGATGAAGGATATTTAAAAAAATCTATTATTGGCTTCGTAAACACTAACTTGATGCTTATACGAACTATTAAAATAGTGCTTTTATTTAATTCTCTTTGTCCGTGGCGTTCAAATCTAGTAATTGATTTTTCACCCACATCCCGATGTCCAGTTGAGCTGAAATTTTGCAGTCATCTATTTTCAGTGACATACGCGAATTCATCATAAGACAACATACATTAATGAGTTATTTCTAAAAAGCTGAAATTTTGCAGTCATATTCTATGACATTACATGAATAAATAAAAAACATACATTAATTAACTAACCATATTTAAACGCCAGCTTTTATTTTTAGTTATAAAAAATTCAAATGTTCCCGGGTAGCATAAAAATTGATTACATACAAGATTTTCTAATGACTAAAATAAATATGAATTTAAAAAAAGCTTTTATTTCGAAATGATCTAAAAAGAATAAAATAATTTCTTTCTGCCACCCGGTAACATTAGAATTTTTTATGACTAAAAATTATGAAAAATTATCATTTTATTTCGTACAAATTTACGGTTGAAAGTACTTCATCTTTTAGATAATAAGAGCAATAAGCAACTGTTAATAAGCAGTTAGGAGTAAGAAACTGCTGGTGTTGCCTACAGAGATATTATTGGGTGAATTTTCAAATAGAAAAAGTCCCAAAATTCGTGGTTTGGCACCTTGTAACTTAAATTGAGGAATAGATTTTTGAAGTTGATTTTGTTAAAAACCAACATTTCCATTTTCTGTAAAAATAATGTTCTCTCCGTTAGATTCTCATAAAAATTCCTGAACTCACTTCACTCTGGAAATTTACGTTACATATCACTTCATGTATCACCCCCTGAAAAGTTGTCTTACTTACTTTTTCATTTACTTTCTTACTTATTTACGTACTTTTCATGATTTGAATAAATAAATGAGTAAATAAAATGTTCGCAATCTTTTGGTGTCACAAAGAAATTGCACCTGTCTTTCCAGCAATTTGGATCAGTCGTATTGTCTAAAGGCCCGTTTCAGGATGGAACACATTTACTTCTGAACAAACTGCATCGAGGGCCGTTTCGGTTGGGAATTGAAAGTATCAGCCAGAGTTCACAGATATGATTGTACACTAATTGGGTTCTATAATTATAATTATAATTATTTTTTATTAACGTTTATTTGACTAACCCAATTTTGGGTGTCACAGTTTTTCCAGTGGGTTAGTCAATCTTGAGGCATCAACTGATTTTTGTTTAATAAACCAACGTCGCCAGCTTCGACTTAGGTATCGCAAATGAAACATGAAACTCAACTGTGAATATTCTGTTCTATAATTAGGTAATTAATTGTTGTATTAATAATTATTGTGATGTGAATCTAAGTTTTGTGTATTTTATTCAAGGTTTTCGAGGACATCGTTGATAAGGGCAAAGCCAAAGCGGTCGGTGTTTCTAATTTCAACAAGAACCAAATAAGGAGGATCCTCGATGCGGCCAGAATCAAACCAGCGAACAACCAAGTCGAGCTTTACGTCTATTTGCAGCAACCCGACCTGGTAAATTACTGTATGGCGAATGGAATCACAATATGCGCGTATGGACCGATTGGTTCGCCGAACCTCAAGAATTTCATGGACGCCAGCCGTTTGGGTAGTGAAGGGCAAGTATATATCATATTATTGTCCTACCTGTTAATTGTAGGTATGGTAGGACGCATCTCGCAGTAGGGATTCTAACTTTTTTTTGGTATTTGGTGAAATATAGGCATCCAACGACAATATAAAATGTTATGAGACGGGTTTTGAAACCCAGTTGAAAGGCTGTCAACAGCAATCCTTCATATGGTAGACGCTGTTTCATCCGGCACGTCCGGGACCTTATCGAAGTGCCAGATTATCGAACATCCATAATTTTAACAAGAGTATCAAAGATAATCATTCTAGATAAGGATGCTGACGGTTGTAACACGTAGTAGCTATTTTACGTACATTCTGAACCTGTGTAGACAATATAAATATCCGACAAAGTAGTACATATAGGTACAGTACCTATTTCGTCCTTCTAGTCACTGAGGGCTCTAAAGAAAAGCATAGAGTACAACGGATAGAGTAATCCTTGGGTTAGGTATATGGCTCGGCCTTGGTACTGCGGGTGAAATTAGTTGTCTCGTGTCTCTTAAAAGATTGTTTGGCACAGCTTTCACCAAAACAATGTTGCACCATATTTTGAACATCACCGATAACATGTTTATTTTGATATTCATCATCAGGCCAAAGTGTGCGCCAGTACCGCTGGAGAGTCACTTCTTTCACCAGATTCCAAGCCAAGGCAGTTTCGAAAATTGCATCTTTAACATTAAACTGTTATTAAAGTCTACTACGTCAGAATCAGCGTCCAAAACGCCTTGCACAAAAGATCTTCTATAGAAACGCTTGAAATTTTGAATCACTTCTTGATATATATCGGCTGAATCAAGGATATGATATTTGGTAGTAGGTAAACTGCAAAAATATTGCCATAAAAATATTGAAAAACGGGCGACTGAATCGGTAACGGGCTTCTGTACTGTACCTACCTAAATACCCGTACCCCTATTCCTGGCCACAAATCATTGTTAGCTATTCAGGAAGGCACGTAGAAACTAGAAAGATAGGCAAGAAGTATTAAAATAATAAGCAGTGCCTGATTTCTCGCAGAATGACGATCACAAACCCCATGCAGGATCCGGTGGTTACAGAAATCGCTCAGAAGCACCGTAAGACCCCTGCACAAGTTTTACTTCGGTTCCTGCTGCAGTACGGAGTTGCAGTCATTCCTAAGAGCTCGAATCCTGACAGGATACGCCAAAATATCGATGTAAGTACATATCTGCTATGCTACGTTGGAACAGAACATCTTTCAAATCGATCGGTTGAACACCTTTTGAAGCTATACCGGTTTCCTAACTATCGTTGATGATCAATGGCAAGTACCTATACTTCAGTTTCAACCAGAAGATATGAATTCAGTCTATCATTGCGGTGACAAGCTAAATGATAGGATCTACAGTAAGTCCGTGCTGCACATTGAAAGTAATTCTGCCAGTCAGTCCGTTAGGTACCATCGAGGTATGAGTGGTTGGGTCTGAAGCGATTTGACTGCGGTTTTTGAACCTGCAACTGATCGACTCGTAGCTTTCTTCACCTGTAACAAAGTGCCTACTTAAACAAGGGATTGAATTAGGCTTGCTTGAAGCTAACATCAACTAATGTTCTTAGACGGATCTGTGTAAAAAGGATGGACAAGCCTATAATGGTGAATGTATACTTAGATCGAACTGTTGACTTTTAACTTGGTCAGCGAATTGAACGGACATAAGTACTAGGTACCGACATGAGTTCGACCAAAAATCTGGGTAACTTGGAATATGAAAATTCAATACCTTTAGTTTTCCACCGTATATTGCAATTTATTGTGAAGCCTTTCGCCTTAACTTACCGCGTCATCAGGCTCAATACATAGAGAACAAAAAACATAGATTAGACTAATAGAGTCAGTCTAGTCTATATTATTGTGTGTGGTGTATTGTGTCTCATGTGCCTTGAATCAAGGCGAAAAGCTTTACAATGAAGTGCAGTACGGTGGAAAACTTGAGGTGTTAATTATCATATCCCAAGTTGGTAATGAATAATGAAAGAAAAAAAAAACTGAAAATTATCATTCAGCGGTTTAGTATTTTCCTGTCTAATAGATGCCCCTTCTGCGTAGATCGCTCTTTTCTGTGGTCAATACCTACCTACTCTCGTGCTCTCCCAGAAAAGCCCTAAATCGAGTAGAAAGCCTGCTGGAGCCGGCCACGCAATGACAGTTTCATAAAGATGCGGTGGATTCAAGAATTCTATCATTAATTGAACCAGCTTTGTTCGAGATCAATAAGTGTAAAAAAACACACCCTTCTGTTGAAAGTTTTCGAGGCCTTCTGGAAGTTTCATAAATTTTGGTTCATATTAACTAAGAAAAGTGCATAGGACGGCGGACATACAGAAATTTTTGGTTTATTATTTTCAATAATGAACCTTTGGAATCGAGCATTAAAAAAAAAAATAAAAATTGTACCCCCCCCCCCTTTAAATTTGATGGTTTCCGTTTCAAGGTATGTAGAATCCGAAAATGCAATAAAAAAAAATTTCTGCCTGTCCGCCGTACGCCGTACTTCGCACTTTTCTTGGTTAACATGAATCAAACTTGATGAAATTCGGTTTTTAGGTCCCATTTGGGGTCTAGGTGGTCCTGGAAGTTCGGCGTTACTGTCAGTCATCTCTAAGGGGTTAAAAATAGGGGTTGCAATTTTCCTCTAAAAGTGCTGTTGAAAAATCTGGGTGGTGGTTACTAACTAAATAAATAACCCCTGTAAATTAGTCATAACTTGATTAGAACCGGAGTGATGCATGGGACAAGGAATACATCAAGGAATTACATTTATCAGAAAGGAGGACCGTTCAGTCCCAGTTGTTGACTCTAACTTGAATCATGTTCTTTCTCCAGGTTTTCGATTTCGAGCTCTCCCCAGAAGAGTTCAATGCGCTGAAAGGGCTCGACAGAGGAGAGGCTGGCAGACAGTTCGGAGGGGCAAGCGGCATGTTCAAGGATATGTCCAAACATCCCGAGTATCCCCATCCCCGGTAGGTCGGAAATTCAGATGCGCCACTTTTATTATCAAAACGGAACAAACAAACGTACGTCACGGAACAAACAAATTTACTTGGAAGATTATCAAACGTAGTTGAGTTCCAGGACAGCATTCGTTATTATTGGGCCACTTTGTATTGGTTTGAATGTACCTACCTACTATAATGTTTCTAAACTTGGATAGTTAATGCAGCAATATAGAGTAGATCCGAAAATCAAGTAGATAAGTACCGCTATGTACAAGTAGGTACTTTACCTGTATCCGTGCCAAGTACGGCGGCCAGACAGAAATTTTTTTATTGCATTTTCGGATTCTACATACCTTGAAAGGAAACTGTCAAATTTTGAGTGGGGGGGGGGGGGGGGGTTTAACTTTTTTTGGTCGATTCCAAAGGTTAATTATTGAAAATAATAAACCTAAATAGAGAGAGAAAAAAAATTCCCCATCTTTTAGCAAACCTCTGAAGGCGAGCTTCAGTTCACACTTCCACCATCAAGCTCGGCGCTGCGTAAGCTCAAGAGTTATCGTTGTCGTACTATCGTTATATTTATAGTTCCAATGAAAAAATATAGATATATGGAAAAACGCTGCTAATTATTTAAAAAAAGCTTTTAAAGGCTTTGTAAAGCTTTTAAAAGCTGTATGTATAGGCGCCCCTTCTGCATAGTGCATAGATCACTGAATTTTGGTTTGACTATTATTGCAAGATTCTGAATGGTCATTGTTTTACGGTGGACGTACCCACGCACACATAAAAATGCCACCAGAGTCGAAGTACTTCCGTCTACATCATCACTGATTATAACCACTCATGGCTTTATGAAATCGAGTTTGTTGTTCCGTAATATTAATTTGAAGTTGGTTAAAACGGATTTTGTTGGTAGGTATGATCCTTACAAAAAAAACATATTTGCTGATAGGTACAAGTTTGTACGTATACACTATACAGCAAAATAATAAAGCATTTTGTGGTGATTTGCAGCGTTTTATTCTCTAGAACCTGAACCAGTTTGACAACAAACTGATTTTACATTAAGGAACTGGTATTGACTGTAGGTAATAATGATAATACCACGAGTAGATTGAGACAGATAGGTAGGTAACAGGTGGCTGTACTTTAGGAATGGTTGGCATAACCGATTCTTGCTTGGAACTTTCTTAGTTTCCTATTTACCTAGTTCCTATATTATTTTAGTTCCTACTTTTCATATCTCTTAGGTCAATATTCGTATGATGGTGTAGGTATCTTATCGCCACTCCCTGTACCGTCATTAATATTTACGACATGGTGTCCTGAAGAGCTCTAACCAAACAAAAATAAATCAAGGAAAGCGGTAATCAGTAGAAACAATCGGTAAGTACACAAAACAGTGAGTATTTACTTAACAGTTAGCTAGGTACCTACATGTGAGGAGTTCTTTCGCCATAACACGTGACAGCACTTCACAATGTTCTCCAAAATCTCAATTTTACAAAGAGAGAATATCATCTACCATGGCATGTGAGCACCTACAGTTTTGCCAAAAGCCAAACACTCTTAATTCCCCCATCCCAAGAAATAATGTTGATGATTCAAACACTGTAGGCACACTTTCAAAAGCGAGGCTAATATCATTACCGACCTTAATAAATTCATCAGCACCAAGGCCGTACAAAAAAAATGCACTAAAATGCAGAAGACGTTATCTCTTTAGAACCATCACCCCTAAGAATATTTCTAATTAACTGTACTAAGTTTAGTGATCATGTTCTACCTAATACCCTTGTAAAATAGTTAACTGAGTAATAGTTAACTGATTTTCTCTTGGTATTCTGCAATTACTTTTGTTCTTCCGAAGAGTTCCAACCAACATCTCAAGAAGTTAGGGGCACAGAAAAACAGTTTAAAATAATTACAGTATATTTACATATAATATTAAATGCTAATAATACTTTAATGACAAGATCTCGTGGATGTGCGTGCGTTTCTGGTGTCAGTAACCTTATTGATTTAATGGTGACCGTACTTAAGGCCTGACAGAGCAATTTTACCATAGCTTGGGGACAACGCGATACCATGGCTGAGGCCGATGCTTGGCGACAAGGCAATCCCATGTCCAATGCCGTAGCCAGAGCTGAGTCCTATTGCTTCTCCTACTGGTATGCTTTTGATACCAGAGCCGAGTTTGTAGCCAGCACCCAGTCCATAGGCAGCACCAAGTCCATAAGCAGAGCCAAGTCCATAGGCAGAGCCAAGTCCATAGCCTGAGCCAAGAGCAATACCAGGGCCTGAGCTAAGGGCAATGCCAGGGCCGGATGCGATTGCTACTGATGGGGCTCCTACGGCTACCGTAGGTGCTGAAACTGCTACTGATGGGGCTGCTACAGCTAACGTAGGTGCTGAAACTGCTACTGATGGGGCTGCTACGGCTACCGTAGGTGCTGAAACTGCTACAGGTTGAGGGACTATCACAGGCTGAGGAACAGATACAGGTATGGGTCTGGTGACAGTGACGGGGTAAGGCTGAGGAACTGGCACTGGAACGGGTTGCGGAACTGGAACGGCCACAGGCTGAGGAACAGGAACAGGGTGAGGCCTTGGCACACTGACTGGATAAGGTCTCGGCACGTCAACGGGGTAGGGCTGAGGGACTGCTACAGGAACTGCCCTTGGCACTCCCACAGGAACAGGAACAGGCTGAGCAACAGGAAACGGCCTGTTTACAGCAACTGGGTAGGGTTGAGGAACAGGTACAGCTACCCCTGTGTTGATGGTGTTCACTGAGGTTGGTGCCGTACCAACAGCAATGCCACCGATGGCTGGACCTCCTCCTATAACGATACCACCAACGGCTAGGCCACCACCAAGAGCGATACCGCCTATAGCTGGGCCACTTGCCAGAGCAAGTCCACTGGCAATCGACGGGCTTGAGGAAATAGCGATGCCGGATCCAATGCCTCCTGTAAAACCCCTCAATTAATGTAAGTACAGATTTCAACAAAAATGTAATCGAAAGTATTACGTCCCTATCTAATAACTTTTCATGTGTGTGGCGAGTTGATGCCATTGATTGGTAACATTCAGCAAAGAGAATCCTGCCCACATCCAGAAGTCGTTGCACGCGGATGAAAGATATTCAATAGTAGGTACCTACTAACCGCACAGCTGTAATGAACTATGTAGGTACCTACCTATTCAAGGCGAAAGAGATGCCAGTAAGCTTCAGTTTGTCTTTTAAGGAAACCTTTTACGGTTTACGGAATAGCTTTTTTTCTGGCTCCCTCTCGGAGCTCTACAACCGGTTAATGGTCACGTGATAAAATCCTGTTCTTATGGGACAACCAAGCTAAAAAACGGTTGATTTCCAAATGACACTGTACCTATACAAAAGGATTCATTAACCTTAATACCGTTTGAGAGACAAGCTTGATTGCATGCTACGGACGTTGATGCGTCCGAATCAGCAACTAACTGTGAACTCCTGACTCCAATGAAATACTTGGAATAGTCAACATTTCTTGTACTCATCTCCACCTTGCAACGCATCAGGTAGGTACTAATGACCAATTTTGTTTTGTGACGGCTCTCAAGAGCCGATGGCAGATACCTAAATAGCCCAGACGAATTAGACCATCCACAAAAAACCGTGCCTGCAAAAAAATCGTGTAGAGCTAGAAATGATTTCAAAACCATTTCGCGTATCCTAATTAAGAGTAACTATTAGTGTGAAGGTTTGTGATGTGAGCTAAACTTTTGGGAGCCAAAATCCCGCGAAATGTTGGCACCTTCTTCATTTTTTGGCTTATAACATCTAAATTAGTGCATTTTTCAGAAAATTTCGTTCTGCTCAAATTAAAGAGCATTAAATTCTGCGTCGAATGACGTCCTTGAATGATAAATTTGGTTCAGCGGTTTGATCGGAATCGGCAGTCAAAAATAGGCAAATGTTTCCATTTTTACTGAAATGTGTTTTGCTCAGTTTCACATGCCTGTAACTAAAAAGCGGTAATTTCTAAATGAAAAATGTCATATATGTATAACGAAAGTTATGTAGCATAAAATTCTGCTTTCTGAGCCCCTAATCTTATTATAATACCTATTAAATTTAAAAATTTATGTTTTTAATTAATTAAAATTTCAAAATGAATGTTCCACTTCATAATACGAATTTTGGTCTTTTTAAATCTTTCGAACTGAGAGTTTTTAATTCTGGAGTTTTCAATAACAAATGGAAAATACATCCTAAAACTCCTTTAGGGATTCGGAATTCAATGTCAATTTGGTTTTCATAAGTATACCTTGTGACAGTACCTACCTACCTGAACGCATGCGTGCAATGCAATGAATGCATTGAGCCAGTAACATAGAAAGACAATTAATACTCGTACTGTAAAGGCTAGCTACATGCTGCACATGACTGCTGTACATAACTGGACATCTACAGACAAACTCAAGAAACCGATGGATTGATCTCAGTTTAAATTTCTCCCTTGAGAGGGAAAAACATTAAATCATGTTTAATGTTTTTCCCTCGCAAGGGAGAAATTAGATATAGTTTTTTAATGTCAAGAAAAAATCAAAGCCACAATTTCACTGAACTCTACAAGTATAATGTTGCATTTACTGTACTTATTATAGAACTCGCCATCAACATATGGTTGCTACAACAGAAGGTAGTAACTGTGTAGTAACCAATGAAAAACGTAGCTATTGACTCTACTTGTTTCTTTCGAGTGCGATATTCTTTATGGTTGCTACAACAGAAGGTAGTAACTGTGTAGTAACCAATGAAAAACGTTGCATATTTGCGTGTCGGAATTCACAGAATGACCCCCAGCCCTAAAACATTAAACATGTTAATACCTAGGTACCTAATCATAGTGAAACATTGAATAGTTACTAATCTAAATGAATAACAATCACTAACTAACTAGGTAGTTATGATAGTAACATATTCTTTCTGTGCTCGTTAAAATGTGATGACGTTCTACACACCATAGCCGTAGCCAAGGCCATGGGATAGACCTCGTTTTTCGATTGACTTGGCATCACCGGCTAAGCAGGCCGAAATGAGCCCGAGAACCGCCACCTGAAAACAAAAGGTAAGCAGATAATGAAAATTACACGATAGGTTATCTATCTATCGAGTGTTATAAAATAATCACTAGTCAGTAAAGCCTGGCATACCTAATACCAAAAAGATTACCTAAGCGTTTCTGGGTAAATAATCTTCGATACCTACTACAACTGATATCATACTTAAAAGATCCTCTTCATCTAAGCGTTCTGGGTAAATAATCGTCTGTACTAGGTACCTACTGATTTTGCATTGATTGTATTCAATGGCGAGAATTATAGAGAAGGGAATACACTTAGGTACGAAGAATAAGTTTCCGCATTCCTAAATGGGAAAGGTGTCCAGTGGAATGTGGCTAACGATTTTTAAGGGAGTACAAATCATACCGAATGAACCCAAATATACCTATAATATAGATGGCCTTCATGAATATGTTATTGCTTAAATTGTGATTTTTAGGACGTCCCTCAGTAGTAAGAGACGTCCTTACGTATTTGGTCTTGTCAGAAGAGTACAGCACTCAGCCAAGAATGAAGAGAACCACATCCAAATCCGTTTCAGACCATCCTGAATCCAAATCCGTGAAAAAATCATAGGTGTGTGCGTATGTGTGGCCGAATATTGTGTGCGCTGCCGAGGCTACAATTCTCAACCGATTTGCGTCGTTGCGTCGTTTTTTGGTCGATGCAGAAAACTGTCCAGTTGTGCCTTACGTTGCCGAAATTTCGAAACTTACTTCTGCATTCTAAAAGGGGGGAAGGGGACTGAAAAAAGTGGGTTTTCGGCTAAATATTGTGTGCGCTGGCCAGGAATTAATTCTCAACTGATTCACGTGGTTCTTTTTTTGTTCAACGCAGAATTTATTCTAGTTGTGCACTAACTTGCCGGAATTTTCACATTCATTTCTATAGGGGCGAGAGACGGGGGAGAGAACGAGGGATTTTCTGCAAATCCTGTGTCCGCTACCCGTATTCTCAACTGATTTGGGTCGTTGTTTGTTAGTTTGATTCAGAAATCGTTCTTGTTGTGCACTACGGGGTGGGATCTGCAATGAGTGAGAGTGATTATACACCCTATCTTCAGTGACCTATTAACAAAATCTTGGTGATGAGTATGCTTGAAAACGTGTTTTTTCCTTTCTCAAAATCTTTTTATATAGGTATCCTTTGGTAGATATCTTTTATTCAATGGGGGGATGTTTTTAAATTTACAATGAAGCCCAAGTACGTTATGGCCTGTCTCACGAGTATTTCATGGGACGTGAAGAATTCGAGTTTGTCGCAGTTCTAAGGGGGAAAAGCAGCTGGGTTTCCGCCTATGAGGACATCGTTGAGAACGCGGACGACCAACTTATTCGTCTGGCAAGCTCTTCCTTGGCGACCTAGACTTACCACCGTCTTCACTAACCGGTCGCTCAGGGCAAAAGCTCGTCGTAACCAAGTTCTAGATTCTTTGAATAGGCCGAGTCCACGTTCATGAAAACATCTTGTGACTCCGCACAGGGAAGAGATGGCATCGTTAACCCATATCGATAACAGTTATTCACCTCAGCCTTTTCTTGGCTCTTGTTTGGATTGGCCTATCTACACTTTTCTAACCAGGAGCGATCAGGTAACACCTGAATTTGATAAAATTGCACACAAAAAACTGTTTTAACTAAGTAGTGCTCCCTTTGTTGCTGGATGTCAATAATAATATTATCAACTCTGAATTAAAACGAGAATATCGTCTAAATTTTCACATTCATCGGGCGAAGACCTTTGGCAGAAGATTGTATTAAATAATGCAGGTGGGTACGTATTAGAGCGAAGTGGACAAACATCTATCAGTCCTCCTCTGCAGCGTATATCAGTAACATCAAATCCTACTGCTCCCTAGCTATTATTATGTTGAAGACCAAGATAACCAAACCAAATTAACCTGCCATCGAAATCAGTAAAACTGTTATTCGTGGGAATGTGTACGGGTCGTTTTCGTTCTGCTATAAGTAGGTACCCTACTACCTATACCTGTGTTAAATATTGAGGCTTGGGAAGGTGCTGTCACATAACAGGTGGCTACCTGTTTATTCGTTGATATCACAAAACATAAAGAAGAAGAAAATCGCAAAATTTCAGTAAAAATCTATTCATGGGTCTCAAAATATTCTGACAGTCTTGGAGACTACTGTAAAAATGTTCTACTGTAAAAATGTGAAATCCATTTAGAGCCCCCCACCAAGGATGCATTTGCGGGTAGGTAACTGTATGTACTCGTACGTATGGCTATACCACGCTACAAGCCGCAATTTTGGGTATTTTGATTTGAAAATTTGACTGTATTCTCATTAGGCCTCTAGAATTTTCGTTATAGTTTTTTGATGCCACGGAACACCAGTTGTGCATGCTGTTTGTCAGAAAAGTGTGTGTTCGTTATAGTTTTTCATGTTTTCCAGCGCGCTGAATCGAATGGAATAACTTTCAAAGCTCTATCAATCATCCTTACAGCGATTTATAAATAGTTAGCCATAAAACGTTACGAAAGATAGCTATTATTGGGCGTAGTACATAGGTACGCAGACTGGCCTATTTGCATGGGTCACAAAAGCGGTTTATATTATTTTTTAAATGCGCTCCTACGATAAGCAGTACTTTTTCTATGATTTTTCAGTTTCGACTGGGGGGAGGGGGGGGATCAGGGGGCCCACTGTTAGGAACCTCTGGAAAATTTGAAAAATCATAGAAAAAGAAACTTATCTTAGGAGGGTACGGTTAGTCTCAAAATTCTCAAGATTCTACGTTCATTAAAAATAATAAAAATAAAATATGTACGTGCAAATGGCCCATTTCAGCCTATTTTCAAAATTGCGTGAGGCATAATGGTCAGCGGACCCGCTAGTATTATAACAGACCACGGTTCTGCCTGCCATGAAATGCGGGATTAGTGAGGGTAGGTCCCCAGTTGGTTCCTACTTAGTTAATTGAAATCCATAACATAAAACGATAAAATAAATAAATCGAAATCCGTAAGATTTGTTTGCGCATGTGTAAATTCTCGCCTGTTATTTGCGATGAAATATATAGGGTAGTCGAAGACAAGCCCGCTGGTGAGTTCACGATATTTTCTGGCCACTGATGCATTACAGTAGATCCGGATCTTGGTATTGATCACACAGTACCTTTCTGATGCGTATGTACCAAATAGTTTTCAATTTTTAGGATTTTTTGAGACCACCCGGAGCGTGGCCGACCAGCCATTTGTTCATAATGAAATCCGACGTTTGAAAGGAACAAAAACCAATGTTTGCAACCAGACGGTATAACTGAGCTTAGACGATAGGGAGGAACAGGCGGATCAGATCACGCATAGCTCCATGAAATCAAGTTTGTTGTCCCAGATGGGTACTAACTACCTACTGTTTGAGTCCAGATAATGTCGACTATTTTTAGTAGGTATATCTCGATAGAGATTGACTAGGTTGACCACTACGCTGGTAGCAAAGCTAAGTAGCAAAAGCTCAAAACTCACGATGTTGGTAATAGGTTGGCAAGAAGAACATAAGGTGACCTATTATAGATAATATGAGGGTTGACTTTACATAAAATAATAAACCTTCGTGGAACAACTCTGAGCGTTGTTTTTTCAATTTGATTTTAAAAATCTACGTATCTCTCTTGAAACTTTTTTTAAATTTAAATTATTTGAGTGTAAACAACTACTGTTGAATCAACATTTTTCTGGAGTAGGATATCCTTGCTCGATTCCAAATGTTAATTTTTATGAATATGATGCAAACCAAAAATAATTTTCCAATTACTGTAGTTTTCTATTAATCTAGGGTTGTAGACTGAAGTTGTATTATTTTTTTTTTGCCCTCAACCAACCCCAGCGGTCCCAAAACTGGGATTCTATAGGCTGGGTATAAAGTAGATATGGTTATAAAATGATCGAGAAAAGCTTGTTTTCAATTATTATGAACTTCCGTAATCCACTAGAAAATTACGAGCTACAAGTCTTTCTGTCATCAAATATTTCGAGGTGAGTACATTTTTGATCTGATCTCAAGAAACCTGAAAATTATTGCACAATAGTACACCATTTGTTTAGATTAACAGGATTGATTCAATCGATAGTGCTAGTGTAATGTTAGGTTAGTAAAAACCAAAACTAAAAGCAGCGGTGGCTTATTAATAACCAGGTTCATTATTGATTATGACTACCAATCCCTGCTTATGAGTTGATTTTTTACTCACGCAACACTATTAAAATTTTTTTAAAAAAATTATCCCTTTATTTTAGCGAATTTTCAAAGAAAATAAAGCTATTGCAATGGGTCCAAAATTTTCAGAACATGCATTTTTGAAAATTATTTATAGGCCAATCCGTTACAGAGCATCCTGAATATATTCATTCCTAGATTTTAAGAAAATTGTATACGCATATAATATCTGTCCTTGGGTAAATGATAAAAATTCCGAATTTCGGCAAAACGTTCGTATTGCCAAACAAAAGGATAAGTTAGTGCGATGATGAGTAATTTTAAAAAATGCTAAGGGGGTCAATTTTGAGTTTTTAGTGGTAAAAAATCGGTAAAAAGGGCTGAAATTGCGAAAATTTATATAAAATTACTGAGAGTGATATTGAAGGGTGAGTAAAGACATAAAAATACCAGTTCAGTTGTTTTTCATACAGAATAGGGGTCAAATTTGGATTTTTGGTGGTCAAAAATGGTTTTAAGGGCTAAAATCAACATTAATTCACCTGACGTTTTGTGGGATGGTGAATCACGACGGAGGGAATTGATATTTAAAAAATTATATAATTTTACGAAAAGTGGTATGGTTTCTCGCTATATCAGCTTTTTACACTATAGTACGAATATTTCTTTGAAAATTCGCTCTTACAGCCATGCTGAATGATTTTTTTTTCATTTTATACTCACTGAAAAAATGAAAGTAATAATCACCTTTGCGAGCCATAAAGTTCATGACCATTGTCACTTTGATGAGAGCTAACTTAAGATCTACCATCCCTAAGTCTGAAATTGATTCCGTAGGTACTATGTACTATGTTTTTATCAGCAATTTAGACGGAGACTTCTTGTACAAAAACATGAAGTGGAATATTCGTGCTCAAAACTTGTTGACTATCTTCAGGAATCCTTAAAGTGGATCTGCGTGGAAAAACTTAAATTCACGGCTCAAGATTTTTGATTTAGTTTCATTTTTGTTTTGAAAATTCGCTTGTTGGAATATCATGTCATTCACATTATTAGAACACAGGTTTGCTGGTATTAGAAAATGCTTATGCTTACCAGCGTTGGTCTCATGTTGGAATACGTGTTGCTAGAAGATGACTAAGCATTCGAGCACAGTAGTCACTTTATATAGCTATACTCGACCTACGCTCTGGAACTGGTCACCCCTGGAGACTAAGGGAGGTACTTTCTACGCCAAACGGCTTCCTACCCCTGGACTATCATCCTGACGTAATTTGCCATACCGATCCTCTGGACATCTGGATCTCCAAGTTCTTCAAATGTCTCGCCACTATGAGGAGCCCTCCCCAAATAGGATCGTCCGTGCCGCCCTGGACGTGCCTAGCATTTTTACACCTCGAGCAACCATTTAGCGGTAGGGAGGAGACGCCGAGACACGGATAAGTCGTCCTTCACGAAAAATACAATCGTTTTCCGACCATTAAAGGTAGCTGGGTAAGAAAGGAAGGCCTTGGTCTCACATAACTGCTGAGGAACACGGGGGTCGAACAGGTAGATAGTTTAAGACACAGTATAATGAACGTAATCCAGTTTTCCCTCAAAACCTACAATAATCCTAATAGGTACCTACAACATCGAATACTGCTGTTAAGTTGCAGGTATCTTAGCAGGTAATCCAATACCAGTATCAGCCAGGGTTGCCTGATTCAGACCCCAAAAGCGCTCCATACATTATCCTGCAACGCACAGTCAAACCTGGTTGTGAATCTCCGTACAAGGAAATTCTTCGTATACGAACAGACTATGAGGCGTCCTTGGTAGAATCGTGAAGAATTAGAGCACGGAATATTTCGGTAAGTAATTGGTGCATTAATACTATTCAATTTGTACCTATTTCGCTCAAAATCTGGACATATTGCTCAATGGGGGAGTTGAGCAGAACATTTTGCCCTAAAACACCAACAAAAATTTTGTCCTAGACAGTTAAAATGTCCACTAGCGTTTTGAGTTTTATTTCTACCTGGTGGAGTGAAAATTGCTAAATCGTAATAGAATAGGGAAGTTATTATTTCTTACACAAAAATGATGCGTAACTATTCTAATTTAGTTCAAAATTTGCCATAATAAGCACATTTTGATCAACCAAAAATTATTTTTACTTTCCTGAAAATTTCACAAGACAGTTTCTGGAGACATAATGTGTTGACCCTCTGTTAGAAAATCGATTTACAATTCGTGGATCGCTTGAAAGAGCACTATAGAATTTATGCAACCAAGAGTGTCGTACATACGTGAAAAAATTTAAGTAGGGTAGGTACCTACGTAAGGTTTCAAGTGCCTAAGTGTATGTTTTTTATTCTCTTTACCGAGTGCATACCTATTCGGAGTGAAGTATCCTTCATGCTTCTAAGCAAATAACCTTCTCGTTTGTTAAATGAATACTTAGTTGGGTGAAAACCTTCTTTGTGGTGAATTTGTTCAATAATTTTAATTCAATTCAATGTGAAACTTCTAAACCTTGTTTGTAGTTCCTAAATAAAAACAAGTTAATAATTTTTCTCTTAGGAAAACTGGGAGTCGAGAGTTCTGACAGAGAAAGGCAGGATGGATGGACGAAATACGTGTTTGTATCTCTTCTGTATGTGTTTCTCCGAGTATGAATTTCAGTTGCGAAAGGCAAGCTGGGGGGGTACATTCTCCGTATCCGTAGGTATTCTTTCGCCGACGCTATATCACCACTAGGTACTCCTTCATCGTATTACACCTTGATGGACGCTAACGTAACGTGTAACATCAGGATTAGCTTGCTCTAACAAGGACTTACCTACGGACCCTGAAATAGGTACCTACGTAGATGTATGGAATGGTTGCGCAAACTCTCTAAAGTAGGTACCTGCATACTCAACCTACCTAAGTACTCAACCGTTTCTGTTCCAACACTACCTATGCGGCTACGAATAAAGCATGACGGGCTAGCTTTGTGCGTGAAATAGGAAGATAGATGCCGAACAATTATGTTTCTTTGTTCATCAGCGAGCTACGAGTTGAGCTGGAAGACTAACAAAGGATGCCGAAGTGTTGATGGCCTTAGATAGCGATCTAAATGAAAGCATTGTTATAGACCTGGTCACTGAACTATATCAACACTCTCAACATCCAAAAATCTATTGGAAAATTCCAATATCGCTGAAGAAGGGATACATCCAATGTTAAAAACGTCGATAAATGGGTACCTAACAGAACGGTAAAAGACATCACCAAAGTTGAACTTGAGATTTCTCCATTTTGTAGTACCTACCTCGATTTGTTGACTCCTTTCCAGTCGAGAAGTAGAGATAGCGATAAACGCGCACATTATTTACGTACCTACCCACTCTGAGAAGAGTAATTCATGAAAAATAATAAATTTATTCATTCACTATCATTGTTTTATTTACCTATCTATTTTTTATGTAAAGAAAATGAAAATGTACTACTTCTTATTCATGTTTTCCATACTTACTAACACATCGTCAAATGAAAAAATGTAGGCCTATGTCGTTGTTATGATATCAGTGTGATATAGAAATAATGTAAAATCTGCCATATTTCCATATCGCTTCTGTGAATCTTCTATTAAATGCACCTGTACCTATAAAAGATGCACTATACATTAACCATCTGAACCTATTGATTATACCTAACTAATGGTAGGTATTATACCTAACATTGTTTCGGATACAGTCGATGACCAAGGGCTCTGCTTAAACATGTTTGCTCTTGAGAGATGAAGGACCGAGGCACCTCCACCTATTTATGTTAACTACAAAAAATGCCCCAATTTGATTCTGGCATGGGGAAGTAGGTACTAGGTACATTGCCTGGAAATCAATTTGGTTTTCCAAAGTCGAGAGAACTTGTTTCTATAGGCGTGGACACATGGCAACGAAGTACTACAGGACTTTCTTTGTAGAGGAATTCTATAGATAGGCCAAACAAATCTGAGTACCAACGACCAACAGCACTTTTCGCCCCAGATACCCATCCACATGGAAAACATGGCACGTGACATTGGGCTAGGAGACGCTGAAAGAAGGCTCGCCGCGTCCTTCGCTCCCTTCATCACTTCCCTCTTGAACCTGACGGATCAACGAACCCTAGTTCAGATCCGCTGAAATGATAACAAACCTCATGGCCCATTGTTATACTACTTGGAAGCCCGCCGTCTCGCGAGGTCCTGAACCGTTGGATGTTCTCTCAGAAATGAATTTTTCGTAGCTTGATAAAATCTCGAGTCATTCTTTTTTCGATCGACCATGCGCAGTTGAGAGACCCCGTTAAGTAGATATTTGCCGGGATGTCGCTCATTGTGATTGGACAGTTATGAGACCATTATTCAACCTTAGATCGATCATTGAAGACGTGTCAATAGGAGGGGAGGGAGGATCAGCATCTCCCCACCTGGATCCCCACCAAATGGGGTTCCGGGGCTTTGTTTCTGTCGTATAAAGGTTCCCTGGGTGTGGTTGAGTCCATCATTGCGACCATGGAGTCTTCCAAGTTGTGCATCGTGTCTTTTGCTCTGCTTGCTCTGGCGTGCGGTGCGCCCTCGGACGCTCCGACGGACGCCCCATCGGCTGCAGTACAAGCTGCAGAAAGCACTGCTCCTCCAACTGAGTCTGCAGCTCTCGTCGAATCCGTCAACCCGTCTGGGGACACGACACCGGATGCACCAGCTGCCAACCTTGAAGAGACCACTGCCAAAGAAGAAAAGGCTGCCGAAATGAACGCTTCTGAAGAGCCAGCTACCGCTGAAAGTGAGCGAACTTACATATTATTTTTTCATTAACCACCTGAAATACTCGTAGGTATTGGTTATGAAATCTTGAATGGCTCCCATCTGAATAGTTTAAGTAGACAAACTTTGGCTACTGTATACGTAAAAAACATTACAGTCGAGAAAGTTAGTTTCAAATTTAAAGTTCACAAGCACATATCACAAGTTACCACCCACTGGTGGCCTTTGCTGCACAAATGTTAGTATTTGGTTCGTAATCATGCCATCAGTATGGCGCTTCCTCTTCAAGTGAATCTGAGGTCTTAGAGGCGATGGGTGCTCAGCTGTCTCTTGCGGTGTGTGATTGGAGTCGGATAGCGCTTTACCGCCGAAATCAAGAATAGTCAAATCTTCAAATTTGTTCTACAGTAAATGAATCAGTAAACCAATAACCAAGATTTAGGTGTTAAGCTTGGAACTCCATAATGCATGTGAAATATAGATGTAGATATAGATATAGATAATGCAAGATGCATGTGAAATATAGATATTGCTCTCCTGGTTGTGAACCGGCGGAGATTTCCTAGACTGTAGGTACATCGAAAAATATTTCGGAATAAAAATGGACGGGCGGAAAATAGAATAGAGTGTATGGCCCACGTATGATTTTGTATAGAAGGAACTTGTATTGATATCAAATTATGGTGTGGTTATTCGTTTCTTTACACTTTCAACCAGCTCTTCAGATTTATATTATCGTGTACTAGCCATGTCCGCTCGCTTCGCTCGCTCATCCAAGTGGGGGATCACCGGGCTTTCTCATCCAAGTAGTTTAGAAAGATTAATTGACCAGCTGTAGTCTCGCGGGTTTGTACTGCGCATTTAGGAATACCTTTGAGCAATTTTGAAGTGACTGAGGGCGCCGGAGTGGTGCGTGCCTTCAGGCGTTTTTATATTGAAATGCAATATGGTGTATCCCATTGCAAGCGTAGGACCCTCCATACGTGCATTCATTACCTGCTGTCTGTTGCGTGCTCCCGTACAGGAGGCGATCACGAGCCCCTCTCACCAGGTCGTCTAGGAATTTGGCCTGTATATAAAATGAACTGATAACTCCAAAGAAACAGTTTGACGGAGAATTGCATCCCAAATCGCACTGTTGAGGTCAAATCCCATTAAAACATTGTAATTATACATTTTTCTGAGTTTGAAAATGAAAATTGAATTTAAAAAAAAAAGAAAATCTTCTGACAATATTGTGGAGACTCGCTAAGACGAATTTCAAGGGACCGTGATAAGTTCGCCTTATCGATATTTCGCCATACCAAAATTTGCCTTCTCGTTCCAACTGTTCCGTTTTAAACAAGCGGTAAGGCTGATCTCTGAAGTTTCAGGTTCATACGTTTATCCACTCATTCATAAAACGCGCCACAAAACAAGGGAAATTTTAAATTCTCCGCCGTAGTCTAGAGTCCGCGGGGTGGCTTCCAGTTCATCCGTTGCCTCATAGATTGCCGTGTTCCCTAAGTCAGGGCGATAACACCTAAAGGACGAGAGATTCTAAGAGAGTCTACTCTGTCTGGTTCTCCTGGTGGCCCTTCCCTTGGCCTGAATCTGTCCAATTTTCGCTATCTAGTTACCAGATAAGAGGATTTTCAAGTTTTCCCACTAGTTAGGTAGCCATAGCCCCTCCCCTACTCAATTCAATGAAATGTTCTTTATTTCCCAGTACCATGGGAAACATACTTATCCTCCAGTCGTATAAAAGGAGAATGTGGTGTGCAAATTCCATTTGCTATCACCCTCTCCTCTGTTACAATACTCCGTACATTAGTTTTCGACTGTTCTCTCCCGTAAAACTTTCTACATCGCTTGATTATTTACTTTAAATTTTTTTTTCCTTCAAGTTGCCAAGTTGGTGAAATTGTTCATCTTGAAATCACTCTTCAGTTTGGTGGCTTCAAGGGTTTGATTTGGTGGTTTTTTTTTGCTGAGCGATTACATAGGTGTATTATTCAGAGGATAATAATCCAAAAACTTGAAAAGTTTCATTGGGAAGCTTTCATTTGTTTCCGTCCCGTATCTCGCTAGAACAACTCGACGGGAAGCTCGTTTGAAAGGGGCTTGAAGCAGGTAGTGCACCCTGAAGGACTTTTGCAAATACTGTGGAGACTCGTTAAGACGAATTTCAAGGGACCGTGAAAATTAGTTCGCCTTATCGATATTTCGCCATATCGAAGTTCGTGGTATCGAGCCTGAGAGAAAAAACTTCAGTAATTTCATTTTTAAGAAATCTATTTACTTATTGAACCGCATGGCCTTTAGCACATCGATCTTTGGAAAAGTCCCTCCGTTATCCAATTTGTTCAGCAAACGAATTGGAATCTTCGAAGGATTTCATGACGACTTCACCACGAAATTCTTTATTATCCCAAGGTTCATGGGGTGGGAAGTTTTGAAGTGGTGTTGGGTGGAAGAAATTTCACTTTCAAAGCTGAGAGTGGAGGAAAGTTTTTGCGAGCTGAATTGTCAGCGAATAAAAGAGCTCTTTTATTTGTTCTTGTCAACTCGTCCCATTTTTTTTAAGCCAGTCAGAAATTAAAGCACCCGTAATCCATGCTCTAGAATTAGCGGTATACTTTGTTGGTAGGGACTTCCTGTTTTTAAAACATCTGGGCTTCTGTGATTTTCCCGGGCTAAATTCAACGTTCTGAGTCTACTGGGCTCTCCCGTTCGCCGTGCTCAGTCTCGGGGTCGTGAAAATTGAGTTCGTCTTATCTATTACCCGACGTTGTTCGTGATATTGAGTCAAAAATACACATGTTAGCCTTACCGAAGTTCGTCTTATGAGTCTCCGCTGTTAACCATTTATGAAAGAGATGGGAGGTTTTTTTAAAATCTCATTCTACCCAGAAATGGGCATCCGTAGCAAAAACTACACTAGCGATTCGAGGTTTTCCTGGTCTGTGGTGATCGCGGAACGTAGCTGTTTACGAGAGGATGGCATCCCAGGGAATTTGTAGTTCATCTGGATTCCGCCGGAGCCGATTGCGCAGGTGTAGCGTGAGTTGTCAGTGTTTTGTGTGCTCGCGTCTTGATCCCTACTCCACCTAGAACGAGCCGCCTGCCAACTTTTGCAACCCACTACCCAGGGGTCGTTTTTCCTTTTCACCGTCCTGGGTGTTAATAAGTATAATATATAATAATGAATTAGGGAGTTTTTTTGGGGATAGGGAACAGTTGTTATAAAACATACCTTCTTGAAAACTCGGAAGCTAACATGCACGTTTTTGTGCGTAAATCGTGATGAATACACATGTAAGCCATACTGATGATTTAGGTTCATATATTAATATATGACTGTGACACCTGTTGAGATGCTTTCCGCCGTCCAGTCAATTATATTAGGTACCTACCACTAACCTCTACCCGAGTAGAATACTTGAAGAGCTCTCAATCAAATTTTACATCCTTCAATTCCCATAAAACGTCAACAGATCGATTCGATTATTGACCAATAAATTTCCAGGAAACGGACAAGAATCGAAATCCAGACCGTTGCTGTTAACACCAGTATTCATTCCTCCTCAGCCAGGCCGACTCCCTAGCTACCACTGGTCATATCAAGTGCCTAGAAGGTTGAAAATCAGCCAGAGATTCATATGGGGCAGAACTAAAACGTGCTAATATAATATCTTGATGGTAATTTCTGGTTATGGTTCGACATTTCTACTATAACGTAATTTCTAAACAATTTATCTCTGCGGTGTAAAACCCCGTTTATTCAAATTGGGTCCTGTTAGGAATTTTCTTTCTTGTTTTTCACATGGCCTCTGTTGTATTTCAAATTGACAGGTGTTAGAATCGTTGTTGTTATAACAGCATTATATCACGCGCTCAGAGACAAATGATGAATTATGATTTTGTTCTTGCAGAGGCCAATGAACCCGCCGCTGCACCAGAGAAAATGCAAGAAGCCGCCCCAGAAGCCAGTGAAAAAGCACCAGAGAACGCCGAAAAAGCAGGAAATTGAATAAACTAGGATCATAAACAATAAATTTATCAAACAAACAAAGATAATTTCTTTATTTCTTCCATTATGAAAATATGAAGTTAATTACTTGCTATTTGTGGTATAGTTGAGCACGAGTATAAGGGAAGCTTTGCACTTTCCCCGATTCACGGCCTTGTTCCATGCTTATTGCCTTATTCTATGCTATACAAAAGCATAATCGAAAGTAAGTAGCTACTATCTATCGACATTGATCAGATCAGTTTTTATGGGAAGGTTACTTATTAGATGTACCTATAGGAATCATCATAAGAGGGTCCACTCTCGGAGGAATTTGAAAATGAGATTAGGAATGGGTTCAAGTATGAGTATGAAATGTTTTTTGCTTTTCAAGCGTATCAGATCATAAGTATTGATGACTGTTCTCCCAGTCGTGAGAGTAACACAAGTCAAAGGTTTTCAAGAACTGAGCCGAGCAGTTTCATAGTGGACTTTTTCTTCCGGAGGTATATAGTATCTCGAGATCACTTCAATCGTCAAAACTGAGAGCACTGTGAAACAGGAGACAATATTGTTACATGCAAAATGGCTACCTATTCTTCGAAGACCTAAGTAAAAGCTTCAGGTAGGGAGCTAAGCAGGCAGGTAGGTACCTATTTACCAAGGTGAAATGCTGTATGAAAAGGAGGTACTAGGTACCTACTTCTCAAAAAATTGCATAATTGTAGGTACCTACCTTCCTACTGCAGTTGATGGTACCGAAACTTGACTTCATAATGCTTGTTTCATAATGCAGTAGTTTGCGTAAGAAATTTTGAGAATCGGATTCTTCATTTTAAACATTCAAACGCAGTGGAAGGTGAAATTCATTAAACTACCTGTTGTAGCAGTAAATTACTTCACAGCTACTATACGATTTATGAAGTCTATTCGTTACATAGTAGGATTTGGATTCTAGCCCTTACAGTAATAGGAAAAGAAGAAAATGCAGTTGACGATTGCGAAGCTATTTTCTCCACCGAACGCTATCGCTGCATTGTGCGCCAGCAGGAGGAACAAGACAATTCTCTTCATCATCACCCAAGCTTTTGCCCAGGAAGGGTCCCCCTGGAAGTGATAGACCATGTGAATCTTTCGAGCTGGGATTTCAAGATACCAAGAAGAAATACAAGGAATATTAGGTATTTATAAAACCAGTAGCCTTAGTATCCAAGTAGTCTTGGCGGCGACTTGCTGTCTGTGTGCTCATTTCTCTATGCTCATCAACCAATACTACACTCAATACTGGAATATATTTCCTCTAATACAATTGACAATACAAATTATTCGCGAGTGCTTACGAAACTTACCATTCCTATAGCAAACACCAACAGTCCCCACAGAAGGACTGACGATGTGTTTAGATTGAGGTCCAGAGAACACCCAAAAAGAGCTGAAAAGATTATCATCAAACTTATATATTAAACGTCAATAGGTGCTGCCTAAAATGCGCAGAAGTAAGTAGCTTGCTATTGGATGAATATAAACAACAACCTATGGTAATGGAGCTTTATACTATCATAATGTTCGATATCACGGTTCGATATATTAATCGGTAGAATGGTGAAATCGTGATGTGACAGAATCTATGTGGCTACTCACTCCAAAAATGTGCTTTAGGGCCGAAGTATGAGGCATCTAAAATTACAGATCCGATTCCTGCATAATTGAGGATGTGGAGATCAACGAGGACCATAATAGTAATTATGTGAAAAGCCAAATTCACAACCTGTCGACAAAAATAGGTTGATAGGAGTACAACATACTCATCCGGTGTGGATCTGTGCAAGTATGTTTTTTTTTGGAAAGGTATAGGAACTAAGTTTGTTCTTAGACGTCTGAAACACAAAATAGGAGTGGAAATTTAGATTTCATACTGATGGGCTCTTTCGTAAATACAAACCTTCGGTAGTGTGTAAGGAGGAAAAAATGGAAAAAGAAAGTGAAAAAGTACTTCGAGCAGGTATACACCTTGGAGACCCATGACCCTATGAGCCGTGTCACGTGTATGTTTTCAGGCCCAGTTCCCTTGAAAATGATACCTTGTTGGCCCTATGCGCAATGTTGAATTCACGAGGCTTGTTCCCAGTGACCTTCTGACGGTTACTGCCGTCAGATTTGGCCGTTCGCAGTGATTCTCACTAAGACTGGCTGAAGCTAGGTTCACATTGACGCTCAATCGATGTAAAACTCGTAAAACGCAAAGGCCGTAAAGGTTCGTGTAAAGCGCGTAAAAATGTCAAACCGTTCACATGAAAACACTAGTTACTAACGTCAAGTGCGTAATCTTCAAGGAAAACTGGGTTCACAATGACGCATAATCAACGTAAAACGGCGGTATAGGCTGTAAAGGTTCGCGTAACCACAACACTAGTTACGAACGTAAAGCACGTAATCGTCGAGATAATAGTGAGTTCCTAAAGACTAAAGTCGGGAAGATGTGTTCGGATTTATCTCAACTGCGCATGCGCGTCGCCCAAGTTCAAACTTATTTCCTTAAGTTCGACTTATTCGGCCTTATACATAAGGCGCGTTATCTCCCAGGGCACAAACTTTAGGAATCGTCTTTAACCTTACTCAGGGGTAACAGTGCACAGCTTTTTGCCGCGTTTTGTCGTTTTTTTTAACGCGTCATGTGTCGTCGGTCCTCGCCATCGCCAGCGTCTTTCAAACTTACTCCAAGTGTCTTTCAAAGAATTTGCTAGATTGTTGCGATATCAACTTAGGATAAAAAAGTGATTTTGATGTTCAAAATACACCTCAAAAGCACTTATAATATCGTCATCCGACAACAGTCCTTGTCCGTTGAGGTAGAGGCGAAAAAGATTTTCAAGCTCTTCCATGATGAACTTGAAATAAAATAGAATAAACTAAAAATGAAATGGAAACGGAACGACCAGGAAAGAAAGGCAGCTGAAGCTGAATGGATTTCGCGTTGTGCTAAGTTAAGTGACGTTACTTTTTAATTCACTCCTACCCCCACCACTTCTGTCAAACCAGACTTATTGGTTAGCATCCAAAGTTAGCTCGCCTTAGATGTGGCCAAAAGATATGGCCGTTCCCTAATGAACTTATCTCTTAGGAACTCTCTAGTATAGCCTGTCCAGCCTCCGCCTGCACAGAACTCCACAAGCAGATCCGTAAAGCGCGTAAATATCTAGATTTTTTGATCTTGGAAAATCTGGTTCAAAAGTTGTCGCGCATACAGAGCGTAAACCTGATGAGCCAATCAACTTCAATTATGCGTTTGAGTTTTACGTGCTCTGGGGTGGGGATGGGGGTTAAAATTTTTGTTTTCATGCTCGATTCCAAAGGTTGTTATTGAAAATAATAAATCAAAATCCAGATAATTACGCGCTTTACAAATCTGTGCGTGGGTTCTGAGCAGATAGAGGCTGGAGCACAGGCTATATCTCGACGATTACACGCTTTACGTCCGTATCTAGTATTGTCCATGTGAACGGTTTGATGATTTTACACGCTTTATGTGGAGCTTTACGTCCTTTGCATTCTACACGCTTTACGACGATTACGCATCAGTGTGAACCCATCTTTACAGCCCGTGCCTTCGCCTGCACAGAACTCCACAAGCAGATCCGTTAAGCACGTAAATATCTAGATTTTTGATCTTGGAAAATCTGGCTCAAAAGTTGTTGCAGGTAAGGAGTGTAAACCTGATGAGCCAATAAACTTCAATTATCCGTTTGTTTTACGTGATCTTGGGTGGTGTGGGGGGAGGGGGTTATCATTTTTTTTCATGCTCGATTCCAAAGGTTCATTATTGGAAATGATAAACCAAAATCCAGATATTTACGCGCTTTAAGGATCTGCGCATGGGTTCTGCGCAGGTAGAGGCTGGAGCCCAGGCTATATCTCGACGATTACGCGCTTTACGTCCGTAACTAGTAATATCCATGTGAACGGTTTGACGATTCTACTCGCTTTATGTGGAGCTTTACAACCTTTGCATTTTATGCTCTTTACATCGATTACGCATCAATGTGAACCCAGCTGTAGGATAGACTCTTCGGACTGTACAGTGTCCATGGCCGGCTGTTGGCAGTGCTTCCCTGACTACTTCCCTGACTATACAACGCCAGTTTTCAGATCTTCAGTCCAGTACACAGAAGATAGGGCGGACGAGAAACTGACCGCGCCTTCTTGATTCCCAACCATTTTCAAGCACATACCCTTCTCAAACCCTTACTGAGACGGTACTGAACCAAGGATGGTTTCTTACAGTTTTCGAGAAGTCAGATAACCGTCTGAAAAAGCCAGTGCAAACAAAGATATGGTTGCCCCAAGTCGCTACATTCTTTCAAGGGCATCTGAGCAGAAACAACAAAACGTGTGTAACTACTTATGGTTCACAACATCCCACTTGGGAAATTAAAGGAGTAACTTCATCTCACCAAATCAAAAGTAACGGCAACTATAACTGGCCATGGCATTTGTTTAAGACGGTGGAAAAATGCTGCATTTTGAAGTGGCTGGTCTGACTGATGGTGCTCTAAGTCGGTTGGCGGGGTTGAAGCCATTCTCTCTCCGAGTTGAAGCCGGCTCTCTTCAAAAGTTGATTCCATTGGCTGAGAGCTTGGATCGTGGAGCGGTACGGCTTGTGAGTATAATTGTCTTGGAGACGCTTTCAACGGATCAAGAATGAGTGGTGGTCGTGAGGATATTATTGTAGTTAGGTGCCTGATTTGAGGTACAATATTTTGAAGACAGTACTAATACCCCTTTACACCCCCTTTTACACGAGCAACTTTTCTAGGCAATAATTGCGTGCGAGAAAAGTTGCTCAACACGCTGAACAACTACACAACAACTACGCAACACAATGCAACTATTCTCGCCTTGAAAAAGTTGTAGGCAATAATTGCCAGTTGTTGCGCAACATTTTGAGCCCCTGAAAAGTATTGCATTGTGTTGCAAGTCAAGTCAAAGGGGGTTGGAAAATTAACTGCAATTTTCGGACTTCGGTGCACCTCGGCGGACCCACATCACTCTGCCGTGTTGCGAGCTTATCTCCAGGTGGCTCGCCCACATCGACTTCGATTTATTCAGAAAATTGACAGTTGGCATTGAATTCACAGAGCTTACCTTGATATACTCCTTCAATCCCTCGATAAGAGCCTGAAGGACCTCTGGCACAGTTAGGCTAATCGTGGAGGAGTGAACCCGAAATAAATACATCAGGCTGCTGAAGGAATCGCCAGTTGCCAGAAAGCGCAGTACAATGGCCAGCCGCATTGTCACTGGGACGCTCAATGTTCGCGTCTTTTTTCATGACTCGGGGTCCCACTATGCCAACCAAAAATTCGAAGACCGTTTTGGTCATACGGGCAAAATTCAAAAACAGATCACTGTCGAACAAGATTTCTGAGGTGAGTGCCAAGGAACAGTCTCTCTTGTTGAGAAACCGGCGTTGCCATCTTTTCCTCTCTTCCTCCTGTGGCAGGTGCTTATGGCGACGACGACCACAGCAGCAGCGATTGCTTCCACATCAGTCACGTTGACGAACTGGTGTTGCCCATATAAACGAAAAAATTGAGCAATTTATATTGCTCAACTTTAATTGTACAACACAACGCAATTATTCCTCGCAACTTTTATTGCCTTGTGTTGCGTACATCTTTTCTCGTGCAATCTTTTTGGAATTGCGCGACTTTTGTTGCTCGTGTAAAGGGCCGTGGAACATGGGTGAGGGACGACGGCCGCGAGAATGGAAAATAACGAGTAAATTATAGGTCGTCAATAACCCCCCCCCCCCCCCCCTCAACCCTGTTGCAAAAAATTTACCTGCCAAGAAAACCTCGCAAAAAGGATTGATATCCATTTTGCCCGCCAAAGTAGCATGCTCGTGGATGTGCATATATAAATCTGTTCCTCCCCCTTCTGTTGGACACAGGTGTATACTGTATACCCCCTGTATATACTGCACAGGTATCTATTAGAAACGTGTTCCTTCCCACCAAACCATGAAACCTTGAAATTTCTTTCAGCGCTGTTTGGAGGGAGCTTTTCGCCTGGGGGGAGGGGGGGGGGGGGGGCTGCCATTATTTATGAGACCTCGAATAGTTGTTAATAAAACACCTGCGGTAGATATTATCTATACCTACATGCAATCTTTTGCATTACCTACGTCTGAGAGACGTCTTACGTAGATCAGCTTCAGAACGCACTCTAGCAGACGTCTAGATGCCAATAAAACGTCTCTGGCAGATACTGTCTGCGTGCGATCTCTTGCATAAGTTGTCATCAACTGTAGTTCACTTTTAAAGCATATTTTTAGTAGACATCTAATAGTTGTCAATAATGCGTCTATGATATTTAACATACGATCTTTTGTATGACGTCTGAAAGAAAATATTACTGTAGCTTCCTACGCGTAGGCACTCGTAGACGTCTAATAGATGGCAAACGTATGTTCGCCAGTGACTTAGTTTGTAACAGTCTACATCCGATCTTTCCCGTGACATCTGAAAGACGTTTAATGCAGATTAGTTCTAAAGCACAGTAGACGTAGGTAACTCACTTCCTTCCTCCAGCAGCTTCGACAGCGCCGTGTAATCACATCATAATCAAAAGAATGTTACATAAATTTATCAATAAAATTCAGTTATACGTCCACATTTATCCTTTCTTGACGATATCTGACTTGGGCTACGCTATAAAAATTCCAAATTTCGCCAAAATACTGGTTATGGCAAACAAACGGATGCGTTCAAAAATGAGAATTTTTTAAATACAGAGTGGGCCAAATTTGTAGTTTGTGGAAAAAAAATTGCTAAAAACCGCAAAAAATATCTAAAAATACACAAAAAACTGGCTTTAATTGATATGCTTATATTTAAAAATAACGTTGTAGTAGAGTTAAAAAATTATAATCATTCGTTGTTGTTTGAACTTCGATATGTCCCCTTTATATTCCGGCATTATTTTTATTCAGGCAGTCAAGGAAGCGTTAGTTTTATTTTACGAGGCCTAATTAATCCCCCCCCCCCCCATTCACCTCTGCTCATGTTTTCAAACGTTCAATTATCACTTTTTTAATTCTACTACAACGTTATTTTTAAATCTAAGTACCTATATCAATTAAAGCCTGTTAGATGAAGAAGGTCTTGTGAACTTTGACAAGTTGTAGGTATTTGTTTGTAACCTCAGTAGAACGTAGTCTTTTTCAAAATTTTAAATTTTGAAATTTTAAGATGTTCCAACTGATATTAGCCAACATTTCAAGTCCAACTATTGAAAACTGAAGAATCTTACAGGAAATTTAACGTTCTTTCAAACGGTGTAATTAGATGTTTTGTAGTCGCAGTTTTCGAATTTATTAGCGTTTTTATGTGGTAAGATAATGAAAAGATAGAAACTCCTTCTCTCCCCACTCGTAGGGAAATTTTTCCACTTCATGGAAAAACATTGAATCATGGATATGTTTTTGGGCGCTGTATTTTCGTTCACTAGGTACTTACTTTATGTAGCTGCACAAGTAGTGTGCACCTGACGAACCTTCTCGTAAGAACGTTCACGTAGACGACCACTATTCGGATCTAACAAATTCCAACATCAACATCATCATTTCATTATTAGAAGGCACATTTTTAGGTGCTACCTTCCAATCGCTACCTTCCAATTCGTTCAATAAAATGGTTTGTGCTCATTTCATTATTGTTTCGCTGGGTATTGTCGGTAACTACACACGCACATCTCCAAATTGTTTATCGGTTGCAGCGTTGCATTTTTTTCGGTCGCAAATTTTAGAATGACCCCCCTGGGCAAAAACATATCCATGTTAAAATGTTTGTTTGAACACAGTAGGTAATTTTAATGAATTTAAGAGTGGACTGAGTATGTACGTTACACAGGCACTTTGAAATTTCTCTCATACGGTCAAGCTGCATATATGCCTAATAATATGTAGATATAACTGGAACTTTTATTAATATATTAACAAGAAGTATCAAGTGAGCATATTTTAGTGCTTTTACGAAGACGTTTCCTCTACGTATGTTCTGTTTCACAGGGAAGTTTTACCTTACCTGCGGTATTCGTAGCCCTCAATACACCAATAATACCAATACCACACCAATAGTACACATCAATAATACCAACTCTGAAGGTAGGTACCTACTTATGTACTTCAGGCACCTATCTACACTGAACCAGATTCACTATTATAAAACGTTAGTTTCCCTTCTTATTATTGTATCCGAGATTCCCATAGTTAAGGTATCATAGCTGAATTTGTTTGGAGCTAGCGACAGATTGTTGAAGCACGTAGGTACCTGTTACCCGGTAATAGTAAGCAAGCCTTAATGAAGTAGTAGAAATGGCTATTTATCAATGTATTCATCCTCAA
Source organism: Leptopterna dolabrata (assembly GCA_954871275.1). Classification (NCBI taxonomy): domain Eukaryota; kingdom Metazoa; phylum Arthropoda; class Insecta; order Hemiptera; family Miridae; genus Leptopterna; species Leptopterna dolabrata. The sequence goes on along the minus strand of OX940981.1, from coordinate 16,383,569 downwards.
AATGGCCTTACATATTCGTGTTACTTCTCCAATGTTTCTTAACTCAGTGCTTTGGGTGGAGAGCAGTTAGCGAGGGGGCAGTAGCTCAAAATCGCTCATTTGTTGTGAACGTGTGTCTCACAGTAAAAAAACAAGTTCAGTTGTTCTCCGGTGTTTTGGTTTCAAGAAAACATATTTTAAGCGTCTGCCATCCGTTCGTGAACGCAACATCGGAAGACGGGCAGGTCACGTTACCTTCGATTGACGATTTCAGGGTTTGGGCAGGTTACTCTAAGGGGAACGGCCAGTGGAGGTAAATTGGTAGTTAGAAACTTAAATGTACGACGGCTGCTACAAAAGTTTCAGTGTCCAAACAAAAATACCAGTCATGCAGCATGGCTTAAGGAGCAAACTTTCAAAGAAACCGTTTGGGAAATTGAGAATTTAAATTAATGGTCATCTGCCACAGTACTCATTACGGCCCCAAGACCACAGTGGCACGCCGTGCAGAAAAATTATATCAAAAACTTACTTTTGGGTGTTTTGAACCAAAAATTGTTGCAGTCTGATCGTGCTGAAACTACCCGCAGTCGATTCAGCGACCAAAAACACACATGGTAAGCGACACCTCACATGCCTACATAAAAAATAATACGCAATTTTTTGGATTTCGGACTACAGTTTGTAAATTTGTTGCGCTGGGTGCGCCTAATCAGGCTGGGACAAGTTGCAATCGATTCAGCGCCCCAAACAAACTTGGTTGACAACCTCCCCGCGTGCCTATATTGCTAAAATCCTTTTTGTTTTGATTTTTGGACCAAAAATTTGTAAATTTGGACCGCTACGCACAGTGCGATCGGGTTGAGTAACGAACTCATCATTACTCTTGTAGAGACGGATTTTTTTCCGCAAGAACGAATTTTTTACCATGGAAATTAAGGGACTTATCGTGCGGAATGACACGCTTATATACAGGGCGACAAAAATTTAATGGACCGGCACTTCATTTCTCTTAAATTACGGGGCAAAAGAAATCGGTCCAACGCTGTTCTTTGTGATTTTTTCCGCACGCGCGCATGTGAAAAAGTGATTTTGTGTTTATAGGAACCCCCCCTTTTTTATTGCAGATTCGGATTCTACGTGAAATTTAACAACAAATGTACCCCCGCAAACGCCTTTTCTGATGCGTAAAAACATACGTAAACGAGCGCAAACGCGAAAAGTGAATGTATTCAACTGCCACTTCCGACACATACTTTTCAGGTATTTTTTTAACGGTCAATTACGTGGTTTTGTTCGTTTTTGTTTTCGACTCAATTCGATGGGGATTATTGCAGAAAACAGGAATTTTCGGGGAACAATCGGTGAAAGAATACATTTCGGACTTGAAAATACAAAATTAATTTTTGTTGAACTGACATTTTTAAAGTAAGGCAGAGGGAAACTTGGTTTCACACGATGACTGAGAACAGTGGACTATGTTTTGCTATTTATTAATATTTACGTCTTGTTATAAATTATACCGGACAACCAGCCTCAGCTTGTTCGAAAGGAGCAAAGTAATTCAAAATTGTAAATGCCGGCGTTGTAGGTAGGTACCGAATTCCCAGGTGCAAGTCTGAAGGCCCAACAGTTTGAATATGAAATACACCTAACTGGTGGCAGCCGCAAGACTTTTCTCTAACTCACAAATTAGTACCGCGGAGTACTACGTAGGCACTGCTAACCCAAATACTAGGATTTGCATCGGCAAGTAGGTATCTTCTATTAATCGGCGTTCTGAAGGAAAATTGATGATGTGGAGTGAAATAGACGCCCCTTCTGCGTGGATCACTGTTTTCTGTGTTCAATACCTAACCTCGTGGTCAAGTATAATGAACCGTTGTGTAATAACTTGCCCATCAATAATACTTCAACGGTTGTTCAAGTTGCAAAAGTACCGATCAACAAAATCCAGCCCATTCTAGGTAGATGAACCGTTGTGTAATAATTTACCATTGTGTAATAATTTGCCGTTGTGTAATAATTGACCATTGTGTAATAATTTACCCATCAATAATACTTCAACGTTTGTTCAAGTTTCAGAAGGACCTACCAACAAAATCCAATTGTCCATCACTTATCAAATGAAATAATATCGCAGAACAACCAACTCGACTTCATACAGCCATCCTTGATTATAATCAGATGCTCCGTAGTTATGATATCCGGGCAGGATTTAAACCGTTTGATTCACGATCGTGTTGACGAAGCTTTTTGGTGCACACGAACGGCTGGACGTACAATGCTCGGGGTGGTCTCAAAAATTTTTTTAGCACAAGACAAATTTAACAACGTAAAAAAAACCATACCCTTCTATGCAAAGTTTTCGAGCTACGGCGTTCTGAAAATTTCAACCCTATTTTGAGATGACTGACAGTAACGCCGAGCTTCGAGGACCAATAACTAGACCCCGAACGGAACCTATAACCCGAATTTCATCCATTTTTTTCACGGTAACTAAGAAAAGTGGCTAGTACGGTAGTACCGAATTCCCATGTGCAAGTCTGAAGGCCCAACAGTTTGAATATGAAATACACCTAACTGGTGGCAGCCGCAAGGCTTTTCTCTAACTCACAAATTAGTACCGCGGAGTACTACGTAGGCAATGCTAACCCAAATACTAGGATTTGCATCGGCAAGTAGGTTTCGTCTATTAATCCAAAATACTGGTCTCGGTGGATATAGTAAATTCGACAGACGAAAGGCTTGGACTGATTGAGGGAAAACACCTCATCCGTCCATCGGACTCCGGAGATGGGACCCTAGTTTTGGCGTTTGAATCTGCAATGCACTTCTAAAACTGGGCTCAAATGGTTGGATGTTGTTCAACCATGTTCATGTTGTTCTGGATTACTGCATCAGCAATAACGTCCCGTTAATTTAACTTCAATGTTGCCTACTCATTAGGTGTTTATCTATCCTAGATCCAGTAGAGAGTTGTTGAATGCTGTCTCGTAGTTTGCCTGTATATTTCTTCATGTCCATAGAACTAATTTTGGTTTATTATTTTCATTGATGAACCTTTGGAATCGAGCGTGAAAAAGATGTAGATGAAGATGTAGATTCCGTTAATATAATAAATAATTTCTGTCTGTCCGCCGTACGCCGTAATCAAAACTGATGAAATTTGGTTTATAGGTCCCGTTTGGGGTCTAGTTGGTCCTCGAAGCTCGGCGTTACTGTCAGTCATCTCTAAGGGGTTCAAAATAGGGGTTGAAATTTTCAGAACGCCGTAGCTAGAAAACTTTCCATATAAGGGTATGGTTTTTTTTAAACGATTTTAAATTGTTCTTGAACTAAAGAATTTTTTGAGACCACCCAGAGCACTGTACGACCAGCCTTTCGATTGCACCGAAAAGCTTCTTCAACACGATCGTGAATAAAACGGTATAAATCCGGCCCAGATATCATCGCTAGGGAGCACCTGATTATATTCAAGGATGGCTGTATGAAGTCGAGTTGGTTGTTCAGTGATATTATATCATTTGAAAAGTGATGGATCTTTTGGATTTTGTTGATAGGTGTAGGTTTTGTTGATAGGTTTGCAACTTGAACATGCGTTGAAGTATTATTGATGGATAAATTATTACACAATGGAAAATTATTACACAACGGTTCATTATACTATCTACGTAGAAAGGGCACATATACAGGTAAATTATTACACAACGGTTTATTGTTTGCCTTATGATTCATGAATAACTACAAATAATTAATGATTGAATTATTGAATCCCACGCATTTGTAGGAAACTTTAATTCCGGGGCCGGGCTCCACCTGGGGGGAGCTCGAGGGAATTGACCTCAAAAAACAGTGATCTACGCAGAAGGTTAATAATAAACGGTTGTGTAATAATTTGCAGTGTTTTTTCAATTCCAGAAGTGTTGTGAAAGTTCAATGCACCGGTACTTCATTTGTCACTTCTGCTATCAATGGGAATGACGTCGCGGTTTTAGTTGTCAAAGAAGAATTTGTACTAGCAGAATCGCTTACTGCTCTCGGTGTCACGGCAATAATGACCATGGACGAATTAATGCTTGCAACGAAATTCAGGATGCAATGCAAAGTTGTTACTTGGTGTGTGAAGTTTAAAACGAAACACGCTCCTGATCTGGAAAATATATTTTTGAAGGTAATACGTGTCAGATTATCAAAAGACATATCCCCTACCTCGGTAGATGGGAATAACGGAAAATGTCTTCTATACCTACCTGTGTGTGGTTCAGCCCTTAGTCTATTATGCGCTCACCGATGGTGCGGTGTATCCAGACGCTTTTTTCAGTAGAGTGGAAACCCGTATTACCTACTACCTACCTGCATTACTGCTGACATTTTCTCCCTTTAATCATTCCGAAATTTTGTCGCTTCCAGGAATGTACTGTGGAAACCACAAACATTAGCACTTGTGCGCACTTTCTCTCGGCCGAAGTTGCCGAAACCTCGAGTCAAAGCCTCACAGCGGGGAATCTGATGTGCGCTATTCCTGATGTGACAACCAGCAGTCCCTGTTTAGAGCCAGTCTCCCCTGGAAGCCCAGTGATTTGCTCAAGGAAGATACTTGGTCTCGTGACGTTCGCCAAGAAACCAGCTCTAGTGGAGACGTTCCCGGTGGTTCTCACTCCCATCCACCTCAAGTCTTTCATCACCCTCACAAGTTCTGGGAGGACAACAGTGAACAGTTGGTACTCGGCGTTAGTGCCGCTGGTTTTAAACGCCTTTTTACTGTAATAAATAATGTAAAAGATACAAATCTTAATTGGCTGTAAGTATTCAATATGGAATTTTAAATGGCAGTTCGTCTTGGATTCTGAGTTCGTCAGATTCGTAAATATCAAATTAGGAGAGGGGTTACGGTAAGGGGGAGGGAACGGTCTGATTAAATAAAATACTCAATTCGGGAAATGGCTTCAAAAAATGTTGTTGTCAAATGTGTACTCGATTGTTTGATCAGAATTGAATTTATACCCTGCGAAGACCCCAATTCAATTCACTCTGCTACAATAATTCCTAATAATAAATCTGTCACTTATACTTCACCCACCTCGGTTCTGAGTTTATACAAATTACTGGTTACAAGATATCTATTATTATTATTACTAAGTAATATTTATTACTTAATACGCATATATATATTATTATTAACTCGGCGCTCCGCGCCTCGCCAGGGGGCAAGCCCCCTGGACCCCCAATCTCTTATCTTCTATACTTTGTATAGAACGAGGAATTTGCAACGCAATTCGAGTCCGAAATGACTCCCCGAAGGCCACTCAGCTGATTCCAGACCTGGGCAATATCAAGTTAAAATCCTAAAGAGACTAAAAACCAAATTACAGCTTCATAGCGTGAATAGCATAGAAATTAGCTTCAGGGGCCCCGAATCAGCTGAGTGGCCCCTGAAGCTAATTTCTATGCTATTCACGCTATGAAGCTGTAATTTGGTTTTTAGTCTCTTTAGGATTTTAACTTGATATTGCCCAGGTCTGGAATCAGCTGAGTTGGGGGTCGGGCTAAGAATTGCGTTGCAATTAATATGTATTTTACTTATTGTAATTATTGGGCTTGCCCGTATTTTGAACAATCACCAATCAGAACCAATACCTTGTAGGACTGAATGCAAATCTAGAGTAATAAAATTAAAAAAGTAAATAAAATCTTCACACCCTCTCCCTGCAGTAGATGTGTATTCCCGGTACCTACGGCAAATGTCACAGAGAGGGATATTTCACAGGCCCCGATTTACGAACCGGCCAACTAGACATTATTTGACCACAGCGCCAGTTTTTGAGGTACCCTAAAAAAACCCTACCCCAATTTTCATCTCCAAAATCCGATTAGTTTGGTAGGAGTAAGCTAAAGACACGTCATTCGGTATGTATCTTCCTCTCACCAGTTTCTCACGTGCAGGAGCGATGAGACACCTTTTTGGAAAGCGTAAAAGCATAAAAAAGAATAAAATAAAATAATAAGAATGAAGAATAACATCGAAAGAACTGGAAGGGGGGGGGGGGTCACCTCCATACCTCGGTGTAATCTACTTGAAATGGGCATTTATTACCCTCGATAACTATAAAGAAAATAATACTTGCAATAAACCCAAAATAACTGAGTGGTAAGTACATTCAGTTGTGGAATATCCAAGAATGAAGGTGGTAAAAACCAAAGCACACCATTTAAACAACCATTGATCGACAAGGTACCTATGCAGGTAGGATATATGTAGGTTGATTTTCATAATGACAATCACCTACTCAAAGTCAAAACCATCACGCATTCAGTTTAGGTAAGCCCATTAGCAAATGGTTGGCCTTACAGTAGGATCTATAAATATTGGAATCTATTTAAAATGGCTTTTACTATCCTCGACCTTACAACTACCTGTAAAGAAAATATTACTTTCAGTTAACCCAAATAACAAAGTTGTATATACCTTTAGTAGTGGAAGATCCAAGGAAGCAGGTGATGATCCAAATCACTCTACTGAACACAATCATTGATTGGCACAGGCAGCAATCAGTGTGCTCCCACTAGTATTGATTACCTAATCAATTCAATAAAGTTCGCTTGATTAAATCGGCAGATTATACCTGGACGATTCAACAAGAAAATACCAAAACACACAAGAACACAGATTTTGTCCAGGAATCATTGTTCTAAGATGAATTTTGAAGAAAAACCATCCCTCCGGGTGAGGGAGCTGACTGATCTTAGAAAGGGGTGGTTGGGTTTGAAACCTTGGTCGGTAGGTACCTACCCACTAAAATTTTCAGTTTCTTTTTACCTTACTACTACTAATTCTACCTGTCCCACACAGTCATGACTACAGGTCAAATCTACATGGAATTTGGTGTGCCAGTAGAGCTTTAATTCTCCTGATTTAGGTAGCCAGGTAATTAGGGTGTAGTTCCCTATGGCCCCCACCTTCAAATTTCTGCTCTTTTTGAAAAAAGAAAAAAAAGTGGGCAGAAACAAGCTAGTTAAACAAATGGGAGGCCCGGTGAAGAAACCCCCTTCTTCCCCTACCATCTTAACACAAACATCCAAGTTCAAGAGCTATGGAATTCACAGCAGAATAATCTAATCTCAGGAAGATCGACTTCATTGAACAACAAACTTATCAAAGCTTTGGCTCTGATGTTCAGACAAACATGACATCTATTTGTGTCCGATTATACGTTACACTATCAGTATAATCCCCCCCCCCCCCCCCGAACCGAAGTTTATGGGACACGTAGAAGAACTTCTTTGAAATACACTAATCTTGCTTGCCATTGTTTCCTTTAATTCTCAACTTGTCTCCTTTACCAAGTGTTGTGGGAGGGGGAGGTGGGGTCGAAATTTCTTCGCTGAGGAAAATAGTTCCGTTAGGCAACAATTTTATTAAAAAGCTAGTTTTGGTGTTATACTAAATGGATAATCAAATGCGGCTGTTAAATTTCAAAATACAATAAAGCATGTATTTGAAACTTTTTTTTAAAGGTACAGAAGTGTGGCTGAAATTTTCGCTGGAAGGGGGGGGGGGATAATTACACCCCGTAATTAATTTACAAACTACAACTATTTCAACTAGATACCTATCTACCTTTAGAAGTTACCCCCAGCTTCCAAGGTTCAAGGACTGCTGTTTCTCTATTAGGTACCTAGTAGGTAGTTGTTCTAAGAACTTGAAATTCCTAGTAAAAACTTTGGGCTCCTTCTTCATCTTCTTGTTCTATAGAACACAAAACAGTTCCATGGCACACAGAAAGTTCCAGTCTAAAACAGTTCCATGACTGACTGACAACACGCAGACCAAACCGCGCTGGACCTAAAGGGCTGAAATTTTGATAGTGTGTCGTGGTGCCCCTCAAATTCTTACATTTACCACTCCTATGTAATACGTAAATGATTTAACGAATAAACTAAGGAAACGACGAGCTAAGCGATGCTGAGGGGAAAGTAAGAGAAGGGTCCTCTCCATCAACTAAGGAGAATTTCGCCCTATATGTAAGCTAGAGGCCGAGTTTAGAAAGAAGAGTTTCAGTGTTAAACATGAAAAAATCAACCTAAACGAAAATTCCAGATGATAAAAACCAACTTTTCCTTGATACAGATGTTGGTAGAGCGTACCATTTTACAATATCTGGGGCGGGAGTATAGTTAGTAAACAAATGAGTGTATGTGTATGTAATATAGTTTAGCGGCAGTTCCGATGTGACATAACAAGCTGTGTTGATTGTGAAAATCCAATTGCCCTTTTATAAATCTTGAAAATAGTCGTCAAAAGTGTACCTTACTGGGACTGAGGTACCTAATCGCGTAGGTATGCTGGGTACCTCGCACATTCAAAGAGGTTAATGCTTGAAGGACATGACATAATTCATCTTTTAGGGTCAACGAATACAAAGTAGTAGCTATACCATCAAAAATTGGCGGCCATTTTGATAATTATAATTTATAGGGATAAAACGCACGTTCCCAACTCGATCACATTGAACGTCTCCAGGGGATAGGTATTCAACGCTTAGTGGCCATACAGGATGGTATTTTCCCCCTCCTCGCTCTGCTGATGGGCTGGGCTCAAATTTCGTTCATGCCCTTTCTAGACCGACCCACAGTTTCGGCTCTTCTTGAGCCGTTTGCCAAATCGCCTTGGTGTGCCAGTAGCGGCCTTTTTACCCTACTAATATGGATTGCAAGCTGCTTTCAGCTCGTTTATATCCTCGTAGGACTGGCAGAACAACTGGCAGAAAGTAATTGGAAATATATATATATATATATATATATATATATATATATACATACATAGGCATATTATATGTATTTACCTATAGGTATGTGTATATTATATAAATGCATTTATACATATATACCTACCTATATAAAGCAGGTTAAACTCCACGGATGCACTAGAAGATCCCCAAAATTGATTTGTATCAAGAATTCATGTGCATTCCATATTTTCATCAAACATTCGCCAATAACAATAAGAACAATAACTGATTGTGCTTTTAATGGAGATGCGTGACAATTTTTGCAATACCTATAATAATATTTTCGATTGATGTATAGTTCACCTGTTGACCGGCCAAGTAAAGAGCTTAGTTCACTCTATATATTCGAAATTCTGTACATGGAAATTCTTCCTGGGCGATTTAACGGAAGGAAAATGTGTGTAGATGCGACTAAACTGAACTTGATCTGAACAAACTTCAGCGACCTTGTCGAGTAGGTATTATTTTGCCAAGCCCTGATGTATAAATGATGATACGCCCTACCTAATGGTGTAAAAGTTGCATTTGATTGTTTATAAAGTTTTGATTCTCTACTTTCGTAGGATTTACAGACCGAACGGATAGAATCTTACGGCACCTAGTCCCAATTTACGAGGTTACACAGACGTAGGTTACACACAGGTTTTTCTATCAAGGACAGAGTCTGAGACCCCAATCAGTTGTTTCAATATTGATTTAAAACAAGTTTCTCATTATTTTTAATGACCCAAAAATAACATTTTTACTAAAAATAGAAATTAATATTTGAAGAAGAAAAACCCGTTTATAAAATAATATTAGTAAAAAAGCTAGATACTCCTCAAATGTAGAATATAAAAAATAAACTGACTATAACATAATATTATTATTTTAACAGTCATAATTAGGTACTTAATGCATAACATTGTATCTCATTAAAATGATGCCTACGACCTTATGGTTTATTGTCTTAGCTTATTAAAAATACTGAACATTCTTTGTATAGCTTCACATAAAAATAAATATCATATGAATTGATAGTTTTGCTGGCTCGCGAAGGTATTAAAATAAAATAATAACCCATCTGGGACGAAAAACATTTCGTGTTTAAAATACATCAAGATGATAATAATTATGAAGGTGGTATTAGCGAAGGAGACCTGTTGGATGTCATGCAATTTATGTCCACTAAAAACAAAAATTTCGCTGCCTTGGTAGACCCGGAAGCAAAATTAGTTGTACGTAACTGATTCTCTGGACGGGCATACTGAGTTGAATACAATTAAATTTAATATTTGGTACTTAGTACTTAAGAGCGGTTTGGGGTGAATTGAAAACGTATCGATTTTCCAATGTTTCACATAAACTTTTGAAGTTGTATTAAAAAGTGAGTGACCACCTACCTACGTGTAGGTATAATACATGCTTGAGTTGTCAACTACTACTTGTTTTGTCTTCTGTAAAACACCAAGTTTCTGCATACACCGCAGAATGTTAACTAGGCATGCTTATGGCTTATTACAAGGAGACCATAATATTTATGAAAAGTGAAATTCGTGATGAGCTCTTCGGAAGTGTTATTGCAAGGTTAAACTATAGGTATTCTAACAATGACAGCTTTTTTCTGACTTGAGAATAAAATGAATACCGCGTGGAATGGCACCTGATGTCTCAATTTTGAATCATAGTTAGAATATTTTGATTTCACTGTTTCGCAGGCAGTCTTCTGGGATGGAAGCCTCACATTTAAAAGGTTTCAATTCCATTTCCTTGTTCCCTCAGGTAGCTGTTGACGACGATTATGAAATACCCGATTAACACTGAAAATTAAAAATTGAGCACATAATGAGGATCATTAATAGTGTCTACGTGGTAATATTAGCAATGCAGCTGGTGATATTGCCCATGAGAAAAAAGTGAATCCAACTCAAAACATTATCCGTGATAAAGTTACATATTATTATTTATATTATAGGTAGTTATTAGGAATAGAAGGCGTAAATTTGAACGGGGCATTCACCATAAAACTTCTTTGCAATTCTCCACTCAACTGCTTCCGTGCTTACTAAGTCGTTTTGTTGCTTTAGTTGATCTGTTTTTCAGAGTTCACTATTTCAGCAACATATCAGTTGGCTGGCACAATATTTATTTATAAAGTACCTGCCAATTTCCGTCAGTTGGTATACACACTACGTGATTACATTTTTGGTCCAACAACTTCATAATTATTAGTATGAATAGGTATTAATTTATTTATCGACTCACGTATGAATAGGATTTCGTCAATGATGTGTAGAGAACCGCTCTTGAAAATGTACAAGATGATGTTGAGGATGAATATAACAACCAAGATGAAGAAAAATATGACAGCTGCGTTGACCCAAAATCGCACGTATGCCTGGTTACCCTATAGCAGAAAAAAGCGTATAACAAAACCTTACCAAAAAATTTGGTAAGTAAACTTCTGATTCTTGTGGAATAGAATGAAAACATTGTATCCAAATAATGTGTATAATAACGGTGGTTCTATTGACGCACTTGGTACCAAAAAACCTCAAATGGTATTTTGATGAAATTCACATTTTATGCAGGTTAGGCTTTAGAATTTGAACGGACCAATGAGAATTTCATCAAACTTCAAGTGATACTGACATTTTAAAAGGCCATGATTGGTTGATTTGGATATAGTTTCATGTAAATTTCATCAAAACTCCACAGGCACATTCGTCTGCGCATGCAAAAAAAAGGCCCCACTCAACCGATTTTCATGGAGATTTTCGAATTAGTGGGGGTCCAAATGTTCAACCATGAGTTCGATGAGTGAATACCTACGTTTTTGCTTGCTATGAGCTTTGGCAGCCCAAATGACAACCTACCTGAGCGATCACAGGAGGTAATCATTGTTCGGATGGCCCATTCGTTCGATGGTCCTTAGTAATATATTCGCACCAACCGTTAAAAAGAAGAAAAAAAACGCTGCAAATCCCTGCACAACGGTTTATTATTTTGTATAGAATACCCTTGTGTTACAGATCACAGCTCTATGTATAGATAACCCGTCTATATAATATGATATGTACTATTCTATACATATTATGTAGATCGCAGACCCTCCGTAGGTTAGTACCTAACCCCGTACTCGTTACTAGGTACCTACCTAAATCACGAGTTAAATGTTGCTAAAATAGTTCTGCCGATGACAAACAGTACCTAACAAAAAGAAACACACATAATGAAGTTCTGAAAAGAAATTGTTGATGAGGAGTGAAAAAAGTTGCGAAAGTACCTACCAACAAACTCCAGCCCCTTCTACGTAGATGGTATAATGAACCGTTGTGTAATAATTTACCGTTGAGTAATGATTTACCGTAGTAATAATTTACCCATCAATAATACTTCAACGTTTGTTCAAGTTTCACTACCTACCAACAAACTCCAAAAGAGCCATCATTTTTCAAATTAAATAATATCACAGAACAACCAACTCGACTTCATACTCCGCCAATATAATCAGGTGATCCCTACCAATGATTTTATCTCCGCCAAATTTCCTATTGTGGGCGCGTCTCTGGTTACGAGATTTGGTTTGAATTGTATACAATTTCATTCACACTGGAGTCGAAAATGCCTGTCGGTGCAAACTTCGGGGCCTTACTGTGAACGAACGGCTGGACGTACGATGCTCCGGATGGTCTTAAAAAACTCGCAAGTTCAAGAACTATTTAAAACCGTAAAAATATTTACGTAAAAAATGGTATAGGCGTTTTGAAAATTTCAACCCCTATTTTGAACCCCTTAGAGATGACTCACGCCGAACGGAACCTATAACCCGAATTTCATCAATTTTTTTTCATGGTAACTAAGAAAAGTGGCCCGTACGGCGTACGGTGTACGGCGTACGGCGGACAGACAGAAATATTTTTATTGCAGTTTTGGATTCTACATACCTTGAAACGTAAACCATCAAATTTTGAGGGGGGGTAAGAATTTTTTTTTTCATGCTCGATTCCAATGGTTCATTATTGAAAATAATAAACCAAAAACTAGCGATTATTTTGAGCGCCAGTTGAACAAACAGCTAGCTATTCATCGCTACTGATTTGAACAATCCTATATCCCTCTCTCTGCCATCTCTAGCTGCCCATCAAAAGGTACCTACTAAAACTATTGCCTATACCTACATTCAACACGCGCTGCGAATGTACCTTTATAATAACTGCAATGATTACTGAAAATTAGTGCTATTATTTACAAACACGGGGAACCCGGGAACGAGGGTCTCCATTCTCAGTTACATAGCACGTACCTACGTACCTAGTTATATGTTCCTACCATCAATATTTTAACAAAGAATGTAATGATAAGTAGTACATCTATAAAATAGTACCTACCACTGATTATTTATATCATCCAACAACGCTATGCTATAATAAATAGGTACCTACTTACTAATATAAATAATAAATAGGTAGGTACTACTTAATTTTGTACATAGCTGTGCAGTTGGCCGTACAAATTTAATGAAACTACCTTGTAGACGCCGAAGAGTAGGTAAAGTCCGAGTATGCAGAGTATCGCCGCAAGCGCCGTCAGAAGAGCATCGGAAAAAATGTCTGAAAAGAGAAGTACATTTTTGAGATCTATACCTACACATCTCATAATAATATGTATCTTTGCTTATATAATACATTATAGATATAATTGCACGACAAAATAAGAATCTGCACTGGAGATATGAGTGGAGGCGGGGGCAGCGTTTCAAAATGCCAGTCCTATCAACTGCTGGTATAGGTACCTACGGTTATATTAATTCAACGCCCAACTTTGAAGGGTCGTTGAGAAAGATAAGGTGTTATAATAATAATCTTATTTAATGATCGAATTGAAAGACGAAACATCATTCAGTAAATAGCAATTTTGGCGTCAAAGAGATTGTGTAGGCATAAGTAGGTAACGGTGGCTTGTTAGGGTTGGGCACCTGGCTACTTGTATTTTTTGGTTCCACACTACCGAGGATAGGGAAGCCTTGGATTCGTGATTGAGTACAAAAAAAAAAAAAAAAGTCCTCCAAAATGAAAAGTTCCACTATCCTTTTTGCGTTTCAGAAACGAGGAACGTTTTTGGTTCCCTGTCTGTCGGTCTGTCTGTGGTAATTCCTTGTAACGCCCACAACTACCCGAAATAATGGTCAAAATGGGCTGAAATTTGGAGGGTATGTGCGGATTGGTCACCGATGATCCCACACCAAAAACATTGAAAAAGTACCGCAACTTTTGTCTGCGCATGTGCAAACATGAAATGTTGACCATTTCCTTGTAACGCTTCTAACTACACGAAAAATAGTCGTATAGAGCTGAAATTTTGAGGGTACACGCGGGTTATCGCAGATGGTCCCGTATCAAAACCAACCTACCCAACTATTCTATACGTTCATGTGATTCTGTACGTTTTAGGTAACCTACCACCAATGGGCTGTTTTCAGAATCGGGTTTACCGCCTTTGAACCCCCCTCTGGCGATTCGTCGGAAAATAGGTTCTACTCGTAACTTCTAAATTTTTAATACCTGAATGGGCCAATCTGCAAACCAAAGGCGCCTGGACAGATCACTTTGTAATAGTTTTGTTAAAATTTGTTTTTCTGCTTCACAAACAGTAGGTGATTGTGTAGAGTTGTTTCGTATTGAATAAAGAGAAAGGTGAGGGGCCAGTTCTCATAAATGTGTCAGTTTCGTGTAAAGATTTAAATACAATAAAGGCATTGGAATAACATTTCTAGTGTTTTCGCGATGGGGTACTCGCCTTGGACTGCTCAATTTTTGGGGAACCAGCCCGGATGGTCAGCTTGTAACTTCAGGCAAATTAAAATCTGTGATCTTAGGTCAGTAGGTATTTCAGTAGGTATTTAGGTAGCCGTTTCAGCAGATCGAAGTGAGTGGAGTTTGAGCGCCAGTACATTTTGGGCATCGGGATATAATATCAAAAACTGAACTGAGAGCGATGGCGGGGATTTTTTTATATTTTAAATAGTAGGTAGTAGTTAAATCCATATAACTTAAACCGCTTGCGGCGGAGTAGTGGAAATCCATAGCAAAAAACCACAGGATAAAAATAGAATAGTCTATTTCCACGTAAACTAACAAAACTGTAGACCGGTTTCGGTTGTTAAACCATCATCAGTGCACAATAGGTAATACATGGAGATGGATTTTAAATACATGGAGATGATTTATACTTGAAATTTCGGAAAGTTGTTAAAAATTAGAATTTCGGAAAGAGAACTAGTTTGATAGTAGTGGATTGAGAAGGCACCCATGCCTTCACTTTCCGTACTATCAGTTTAACTTTAAACCAAACTAAAACCTATCCTCGGCAACTCAAGGAGCAGTTATTTCGTAACTACACGCCACTTTTAGTGATAATGTCATTTATATTGTAGAAATTTACCTCCAGCTGCACCACTTTGGCCAATACGCCCCAAGGAACCCAACAATTGGATGAGAGCTCGCACTGTATCAATGGCTCCGATAATCTGGAAGTAAATTCAGAAAAAAAAGTAAATCAGAAGGTACACGAACAACAGGATTCTAATTCGAATGGAAATTAAGTAGGACTCTACCTGTATTTAACATTCTTGCATCATAAGTCCTTACAGATCATGTTTACTTTTCTAGCTCCTATTCATACTTACAGTGCAGATCCATGCAATTATTTTCGTTCCTGTTTCCGTTGTGAGGCAGAAGCAGCATGAAGCTACTTGAGGTATGGACGGCATATTTGTTTATTCTGAAACATGAAATTAAGTTGTATGTAATGACAGTTCGGTGTACAAGTGAAAGCAGATTAACAGTGTTTATTTATACAGATCTTAGGATTTGTCGCAAACGTTGGGACCTTACCGAAAATCATCAAACGAGGCATACAATTTTTTAATGTTTGCACAATATTAATCTCTCTTACATGAAATTGTTAAGCACCTCCCACCGATGGAAAATGGATATTATAAATAAGTATATATTATCGCACTCGTTCAGGTCAGATTTTTGTTTGGGTTAAGAGCTCAAATATTTCAATAATTAAGACCCCTCCTATGATTACTCACGATGAAATTTTTGTGTATGATGAGGGTAAGCCTTCACAATTATTCCATAATTATGACGGACATCACAACAAACTGATGTCTGATGCTGCTACTTACACTGAAATGTAGTTAAGTAGTTACTATGTTGAACGGGGTAAACCTGCCCAGTCATCTCCGAATTCGAATTCTAATATTTATAATTATGTTCTTTATTAACGAGCCACACTCGATATCTAACCTTTCAAAGTAATATCGTCATTGAACACGTTTTGCAAATCTCAACGAATCCGGTGACAAGGATGGTTATCTCACGTCAGGTATATTAGCTGGCGCAGACTCAGAACCACGACAGCTCCGAACTATCGCTGGTTTTATAAAAATATGTATAAACTTGTCAGTCTCGAGTGCCTCATAAATCGTGCTGAGTGATAATTTGAATTCAGGAGTAAAGAGATGTTCATTCACTTGCAAATTTCAACTCGTAAGTATTTTGTTTTTGAGACTTCGAGGAACATTTTGGTTTATTATTCTGTGAATAATACACCTATGTATTCGCTCAGCAAAAAATTTTTATAACACCCCCTCAAAATTTTATCTTTTCCGTTTCAAGGTGCGTAGATTCCAAAAACGCTGCAAAGTCCTTGTCACATGGGTTTATTATTCTACTGGACATACGTACAGAAATGTTGGCTGTTCATTTATTGTATATTTCATGTAAAATAATTGAAATAGCTATTTCTGGTGGTTTCCACCAATTTTGGCCCCCAAAACACGAATAAAGTACGCTTTTTTTTTTCAAATTATCTTTGATCATTGGTAGTGCCATTTAATCGTCTTGATCCACGTTTTGATACTTTTCCTAGTTATTCTACAAATTGATGGTGATTTCAGACGATTTCCCAGGTTTTTGACTCATAAAAAATCAATTTTGGGAGCTGAACATCTGGTACAACCTCAAATTTCCACTCCTTGGTCAAAATCGACTTCATATTCGGTCTTCTCGTCCCCAAAAACATGGAAATCGATAACTCAAAAGCTCATTTTGGTAATATGTTACTAAAACACAAAAAGTACCTATTTTTATACACATTTTCACTCATAACACCCCTGGGTATATTCCGATCGGGCTGAAAAGTTTCGGGACACAACTAGGGCCCAAATGGAGCATGTGTGCGAAAGAACGACTTTTTTAGACCGAAAATGAAGCCTGTAGACGTGATACGGCGGACGGCGGACGGCGTACGGCGCACGGCGGACGGACATTGCATTTTTGGAATCTACGCACCTTGAAACGGAAAAGAAAAAATTTTGAGGGGGTGTTATAAAAATTTTTTGCTGAGCGAATACATAGGTGTATTATTCACAGAATAATAAACCAAAATGCAATGTCCGTCCGCCGTATCACGTGTACAGGCCTCATTTTCGGTCTAAGAAATTCGTTCTTTCGCACACATGCTCCATTTGGGCCCTAGTTGTGTCCCGAAACTTTTCAGCCCGATCGGAATATCCCCAGGGTTATTATGAGTAAAAATGTGTATAAAAATAGGTACTTTTTGTGTTTTAGTAACATGTTAGTAAAATGAGATTTTGAGATATCGTTTTCCATGTTTTGGGGGACAAGAAGACCAAATATGAAGTCGATTTTGACCAAGGAGTGGAAAATTGAGGTTGTACCAGATGTTCAGCTTCCAAAATTGATTTTTTATGAGTGAAAAACCTGGGAAATCGTCTGAAATCACCATCAATTTGTTGTAGAATAACACTAGAAATAGTATCAACAGGTGGATCAAGACGATTAAATGGCACTACCAACGATCAAAGATAATTTGAGGGAAAAAACGCTGCAAAGTCCTTGTCACATGGGTTTATTATTCTATTGGAGTTCTAGAGATTCTTGTTGGCAGTTAAATTTATTGTTTCTTTCATGTGGAATGATTGAATTAGCTATTCCTGATGATTTCCACCAATTTTGGCCCCCAAAACATGAAATAGGTACCTACACTTTTTTTCCCCCCCCAGATCATATTTGATCATTGGTAGTGCGATTTAATGGTCTTGATTCAGCTGTTTACACTTTTTCTAATGTTAGTATACACATTGATGGTGATTTCAGACAGTTTTCCAGGTTTTTGACTAAAAAAAACCAATTTTGGGAGCTGAGCCAATGGTAAAACCTCAATTTCCGCGTCTTTGGTCAAAATCGACTTCATATTCGGTCTTCTCGTCCCCAAAAACATGAAAAACGATACCTCAAAAGCTCATTTTACTAACATGTTGCTAAAACGCAAAAAGTACCTATTTTTACACACATTTTCACTCATAACACCCCTGGGTATATTCCGATCGGGCTGAAAAGTTTCGGGACACAACTAGGGCCCAAATGGAGCATGTGTGCGAAAGAACGAATTTTTTAGACCAAAAATGAAGCCTGTACACGTGATACGGCGGACGGCGGACGGCGTACGGCGGACGGCGTACGGCGGACGGACATTGCATTTTTTGAATCTACGCACCTTGAAACGGAAAAGAAAAAATTTTGAGGGGGTGTTATAAAAATTTTTTGCTGAGCGAATACATAGGTGTATTATTCACAGAATAATAAACCAAAAGGAGCGTAATACCTAATTCGTGTTTTAGGGGCCAACATTGATGGAAACAATCAGAAATAGTTATTTCGATTATTTCAAATGACAGCAACAATAAATGAACAGCCAGCATTTCTGTAGGTACCTATGTCCAATAGAATAATAAACCCATGTGACTTTGCAGCGTTTTTGATTTTGTTTCTGTCTGGCCGAATAACGGCAATATTGATAAATTTGATTGATATTGATGAGGTATTGCCGAAATTGTTTCAATACATCCAATCGGGCAAAAAAGGAGCTTGCTCCCATTTGAAAACTCGAAAATTTGTTTTCCTATACTTTCTATCAATCATTCTAACGTGATATATCTTATATTTGATAACTGTAAGTTACGTTATCAGCTCACCGCGTTAGTGTAAAATGTCATAGCTTCATCAAGTCCATTAATTTCGGATATGCCAACTCGTCTGTTTTTTTGTCAACTGCTCAAATGATTGTGCTTCGTAAGGATCCGAGCTACTACCGAGCCGGCAGCCCTATTCCATCTAGTCTTTTGGTTTATTATTCTCTGAATAATACACCTATGTAATCGCTCAGCAAAAAATTTTTATAACCCCCCCTCAAACTTTTTTCTTTTCCATTTCAAGGTGGGTAGATTCAAAAAATGCAATGTCCGTCCGCCGTCCGCCGTACGCCGTCCGCCGTATCACGTGTACAGGCTTCATT
This sequence comes from Leptopterna dolabrata, assembly GCA_954871275.1. Lineage (NCBI taxonomy): Eukaryota > Metazoa > Arthropoda > Insecta > Hemiptera > Miridae > Leptopterna > Leptopterna dolabrata. The sequence continues at coordinate 16,364,430 of OX940981.1, read as the reverse complement.
TTCGGTCTAAAAAAGTCGTTCTTTCGCACACATGCTCCATTTGGGCCCTAGTTGTGTCCCGAAACTTTTCAGCCCGATCGGAATATTCCCAGGGGTGTTGTGAGTGAAAATGTGTGTAAAAATAGGTACTTTTTGCGTTTTAGCAACATGTTGGTAACATGAGCTTTTGAGGTATCGTTTTCCATGTTTTTGGGGACGAGAAGATCGAATATGAGGTCGATTTTGGCCAAGGAGTGGAAAATTGAGGTTGTACCAGATGTTCAGCTCCCAAAATTGATTTTGTATGAGTCAAAAACCTGCGAAATCGTCTGAAATCACCATCAGTTTGTAGAATAACACTAGAAAAAGTGTCAACACGTGGATCAAGACGATTAAATGGCACTACCAATGATCAAAGTTAATTTGAAAAAAAAAAAAAAAGATCGTACCTACCTAATTTGTGTTTTGGGGGCCAAAATTGGTGGAAACCATCAGAAATAGCTATTTCTATTATTTCACATGAAAGAAACAATAAATGTACAGCCAACATTTCTGTAGAATAATAAACCCCATGTGACAAGGACTTTGCAGCGTTTTTATTCCGTGTACGACTGCTGTCGAACGTAAACACATTTTTTTTCACCACTTTCTGTCGTCATCACTGTCACACCTCATCTGGTATTTCTTTTCCCGCCTATACATGACAACCACTCCACTTACGGACGAGTGGCTTAGTTTAATAATCATTTAACTACTTACATACCAACCTACACACGTGTATTTATTCAATATTTCGCCAGTCAAGTGTGTTCACCGTTTGAAGGTACCCGAACCGTTGCCCAACAAAAGAGCAATGACCTAAGCTTGGTTGTTTTCTTCTCTCTGTGGTCAAAGCGCGACAATGGAGATAGTCAACTGTTGTTGATTCGGAACTGTTGTTCGTTCATTATAACACAACATGGTAGAGGAAGCCCAACATCTCGTGGCTGCGAGATACGACGTATATCGGGTGTCTGAGAGTCGTTTGAGAAAGACAAGTAACGCCTATTTTTAACCTAGCGACTTGGACATGGGGTTGCCGCCACCATTCGTTCTGGAGTCAACTACAGGAACTGCAATTTATCAAATCAAGCGCCAGAAATCGACCAATTGGCCCACATCTGAGACGGCTAGAGGAGTCGTGACATTATTACTTTGCTCTAGCCTATGAACGTTGGTACCTAGGAGTATATTTAGGAGTATTAAGTCCAAGCATTTTGCCACAAACCTGTTGGAAACTATTACTTTAATTGGTTAGCTGATAATTAAATTTTAGATTGGGGCAACAAGAGATATGCGATCGATAATCGATTTACCCGCTCCGTTGTAAGAATACCTATATAATATTATAGGTATTCTATTTAATGTAGCGCGTAAATCGGTTGCATATCTCTTGTTGCCCCAATCTAAAATTTATATATTGTATATAAACATACTCCATGATATGATATGAATGGGAGCGTATCGTGATATGGACATCACCAAAAGTGATTCAGCGTGAGTTAATACCTGAAAATCATGTGAGTAGGTATCATAAATAGGTAATTGATAAACATTTAGACCAGAGTCCGTGAAACACATGGGAGACTATGTAATAATTGAAAAAGCATTATTGACACTCCTCAAGGCGAATTCGTGTTACTTGAGAACACAGAGTGGCTGATTTGTGCGATTTCTAACATATTTTTTCAATGTACTGTATTTTGGGAGCTGCTACGACGGCTAAAAACAGAGTGACTATAAAAGATGTTTTTACGAGAGACAGGCAGCTAACTTCTTTTATGGTGCGTCAGCCTTCCGGCTGTATGTCTCAATGTACTTAATGACATTTCATCACGTCATTTCATCACTTTGATAACGAATCATCGTTAAGTTAATGGGAAATGGATATTAGGAACGATTGAATAAGAAAATAAGCCAGAGCAAACACTTGGCCGAGAAACGGGGTTTGTTTTCAAAAAGCGAGAGTAACTGGAAAATTCCATTCAAACAATATGGTGACGGAAATAGAAAAGAATTCGCCGCAGGCGTGAAACCTGTATTCCAAAGATTGAATCAGAGGATGACGCGTTCCCTGAGATCATTGGGTAGTGATTTTAGCATAATACGCCAACCCATCATTGGCATACAGCCAGTACTAAGGTCGCGTTGATATTGGCTCAAAACGTATCAGGCCAGGGCTGAGGGTAGTTGGTAAGCCCTGGATTACTACCGAAAGAATTATATTCTAAAGATGAACGAGATCGGGGATTTTGCTGAAACTTATTATCACTGTTCCTGTTCTACCCATATCGATGAGGTTTTCAGGAGCCTGCATTCATTATGCCTGCACGTCCATTTATTATTTTTTCTTCTTTTGGTTTATTATTCTGTTAACAATACACCTATGTAATCGCTCAGCAAAAAATTTTTGTAACACCCCCTCAAAATTGTTTCTTTTACGTTTCAAGGTGCGTAGATTCCAAAAATGCAATGTCCGTCGCCGACCTCCGTACACACATACCGGCTTCATTTTAGGTCTAAAAAAGTCGTTCTTTCGCACACATGCTCCATTTGGGCCCTAGTTGTGTCCCGAAACTTTGCAGCCCGATCGGAATATACCCAGGGGTGTTATGAGTGAAAATGTGTATAAAAATAGGTACTTTTTGTGTTTTAGTAACATGTTAGTAATATGAGCTTTTGAGGTATCGTTTTCCATGTTTTTGGGACGAGAAGACCGAATATGAAGTCGATTTTGACCAAAGAGTGGAAAATTGAGGTTCTAAGGAAGTTTCAGCCTTAAATTTACGTTAAATTTTGGTCTAAAATTGTCGTTTTTCCGTAAACAGTTAGGGTCCCCATTTGGGAACACATTTGGTTCCTAGTTGTCCTCCCAAACACGGCAGCCCGATCGGCATACACCCAGGGGTGATATGGGAGAAAAATGAGTGTAAAAATAGAGGTTTTCGAGGGATTTTTGAGGTTTTAGGGGACATGAGCTTGTGAGGTATCATTTCCCATGTTTTTTAGGGCGAGAAGACCAAATATTTGGTTGATTTTGACCACTATTTGGTCGAAGAGTGAAGAATTCAGGTTGTAACGAAGGTTAAGCTCCCGAAATTCATTTTTTATGAGTCAAAAACATGGGAAATTGTCTGAAATCACCATACATTTGTATAATAACACTAGAAGTTGTATGTACCTACTGGCGAATCAAGGCAATTAAATGGTACCATCAATTATCAAAAATAATCTGTTGAAAGGAAAACCCGTGCCTAATTCGTGCTTTTGGGGGCCAAAACTGGTGGAAACCATCAAAAATAGCCATTACAATAATTGCGCACGAAAGAAACAATAAATGAACAGCCAAAATTTCTGTACGTATGTCCAATAGAATAATAAACCCATGCGAGGAGGACTTTGCAGCGTTTTTTTTTCTCAAAACATTCATCCACGGATACCTTCTCGGATTTCGCTTTACTTCGTTGGGTGATTCGGATGTGATTTCTTCATAGGTAGGAAGGTACCGCACCTATTTCTAGCATAAATTGAAGATACCTACATCAAAGAATTATTATGTGAATCAAAATAACAACGTGAGGAAGCTTCACTGCCTAACCACTTGGCAGACGTTTTTTAAACGTAGTTCCCGAGATAGGAAGGCACTCAGTGACCAGCGCAGATTTATAAACAATATTCGTTTCTAACGAGATGAGGTGGGAACCCACAGGTGGGTGTATCCTGCCTGTGTTGCAACGCCATCAACGGGTTGGGGGGCTTCAAGGCTGGTACCTGCCTCCAGCGTCTTCTCAAAGAAACCCGATACAACTCTACAGAACTGCCATCCCCGACCGCCAAAACTCCTACAACCTAAACAAAACTGGTCAGCGATCTTTGCTGTGATGGCTTTTCAAAACTTCTGTCAAGTTCAGTCGTAATTTTAGAGTGGCTGCAATTATACGAATAAATAGGCACGATATTCACATGGCCCAAATCCACTGCTTAGTTGAAATGAAAGAGTGTAATGGGCGTTAAGGGTTTCTTAATTGTGCTAGCGCAGAAGCTACTTTGGACACCGCTGAGTACCTATTCAAATGGGTAACTACGAGTATGACGTCACCAAATAATTCGAAATTTGGGAACGCTTTGATATGAACTGCGTATTTTGGGTTACCTACCGGCTTCATGGTTACGGCTTACGGCATTCATCTACCTAATGTAAAATATGGTGCTATCTACGTTATGATGAATAGCATTGTCTTGAAACATCGTTTTGACCTTGGCATCGGATTCACTGCTCTTAAAACAGCTACGTGATTCACTGCTCTTACACGAGGCAGTGAACCGGGTAGGAAGTTAGTGCGTTACGTCATGGCCGTCCTTGTCGTAGGTCAGGAATTTCCATACCCATTTTTGGACTATGTTGCTACTCAGATACCCTTCATTACACTTTTTTTAAAGCCCTGACGACGATCTATCAAATGACAAAATCGAATCGACAAAAAGACCGAGTTATAAGTCTGACAAAGATTATACGTTAGCACATATATGGAAACGAAAGTTGTTGGATTTTGGTCGAATTCATGTGGGACCAAAAACGATAAACAAAATGCCAACACTAAATGTCACCGCAATTGAACAGAACCCGAGTGTGGCAAGAGAAGAATCATTTTTATGCAATATTGGGGCCAAATGGGGCCAAGTAAATGTCACTGAAATCAGGCCAATATTTTATGTGGACACCATATTATATCACATACAGAATTTTGTCATGACAATAAAATTGAATTCGATATTGATGAGATTTTGACCGAACTGGCTTCTAATTTTTCAGCTGAAGAATTTAATTAGAAAAATCTAATCTGAAAAGTAGTTTTTAATTTGCCCTGTCGTAGCCGTTGTTGTTTTGGCATTTCCCAGGATTTTTGACTGATTTATTTATCAAAATTAGGTAGTGAACTTTTCTAAATAAAAACTATTTTACAAGAAAAAAAAAAAAAAGTTTTTAATTTTAAAGATTAGAATTTAATCTAAAAAATATAATCTAGAATTCGACGTTTTCACAAATTCATGACTATAACGATTGATTGAGCTAGAAATTGATTAATTGAAAGGAAACGGTGCCATATATTATATGAAGAAGGTTCACTGAAAAAATAATAATGGGGAAAGTAACCAACATTTTGTTGATGTGTAGAACTTGCTGTTATCACAAGTTTTTCTTCACGAAACATTGATTTACTAGGAGAGAGGACGGCAAAAATTGCAACAAAGTTGTCAAAAAATTCCTACGAATGGCTATGTAACTTATATGTTATACCAAGCGAAAATACTATACCGTAGTTTCCTTATTGAATTCGGAAATACAGTAGTAGTATACATTTATATGACCCTCTCCCACTGAGAATTGTTTCAAAGCCAAGTACACGCACATTCGATTTTCCAAAAGTAACAAGAGTGTTTACCGGGTTGATAACCTAACTCAAAATCAAAATGAACCGTCAATCTTGTAGAAGATAAAATTGTTACTCTATCGAAAATATTCACTCAGTCGTAGCAATCGTTAGGCTCACAAATTGTACCTACCATCGCTTAACTTCCAAACTAGGTATGTACTACCTAATCTTTCTACTACTATCTATCTATCTATCTATCTACCTTACTACATAACTACCACTTATAACCTGACAGCGTTGAAAATAGGCTGAACTTGTTAGGTGTTTCTAAAATTATTCTAATCTTACAGATGTACTGCAATTTTGAAAGGAAGACGTTTGGTACCCATCTGTTGCGTCTTGAACATCGGGGAGACCCCTGGATTAGAAATCGGAATGGTACCTAGTGCAAACGTGAATTCTTTTCTACACGAATAGTTAGGTACTCGAATTCCAACCAGGCGATTCCTATGAAATTCCTAGGGGCCCATGATGACACGATGAAAATCATTCAGATTTGCGTGATCAATCTCTGAGTATGTCCATGAAGTTTTGTTTTGCAGTCCACAAACTCCGATTTCTAGCAAAACTCATTCGTATCAAACAATATGGACTGGGCCTCTTGTGGTTATGTTCTATGACGGCTATTTCGGGCGGCAAAAACTCAGAAATAAACACTGGATGTCCGCAATGAGACGAAACTTGTATTCGTCGGATGACACACCGAGTGGCAGAAATTTATAATGTCCTTGGTAAAATAATCGAAGTAAATTTTTTTTTTTTTTTTTACGAGGGAAACAGTGGGAAAATCTTGAAAAAGACTTGCGCTTTGGAGGGTCCGCACTCCGCAGCCGTGTGAGGTTTCACTCACTAAAAACCCACTAACCCTGATCCTCTTGACCTAATCCACCCCGGAATCACTTGTTCAGCATTACTTCGGAGTGGGGTCGATCACTGGGCGGAGTCACGCCCTCTTCTGATCTCTTCTTGCGGTCTCCAGTTTATTGCTCATCTGAGGATCGGGTCGTCCAGCTTTTATGCCTTGAGGATTCGGACTATGTAGGACACAATCCTCTCCCAGGTTTTCTGCCTGGAGATCATCTTCCCGATCACATTAGTTGGTGTGATTTCGCCCTCCTGTTCTTCTAGGATCTCCTTTTCCCTGCTCCATCTGGAGCAGTGGAAAAACGTGTGTTCGGCGTCGTCGTTTGGTGCTTTACAGTACCAGCACGTTGTGGTGTCTGCTAGCGCCCTTCTGTGCAGATAGGACCGGAAGTATCCATGGCCCAACAGGAACATAGTGATGTAGAAATCGACTTCTCCGTGCCTCCTGTCAAGCCATGGGCGCACCTGTGGAATGAGTACGCGTGTCCATGCCCCTCTGTCATCAGTTTCCCACTCATTTTGCCACTGCTGCAATGTTATTTCTCTCTCCTCTTTCTTGATAAATTAAGATGTACTCGAACATCATAAGATCCAAGTAAGCCAAATTCATAGTAGGAGAAATTGGTTCATATAGAACTAGGTGCCGGAGTTCTTCGGTTCACTTACGACCATTCCTAACAATATTATATTCCCTTTACGATGCGATCATGGTATGAATACGAGAAAACCACGGCAGGCGGTTTTAGTCTCTGGTTCTGTGCCCACGAGATTCAAGGTAAGAGTGCCTACCTACCTATGTAGGTACGTGCAAGACTTATCAGCCATGACTTGATCTCTCATCCCAACCGCCATTATTTAACCTAACCCATCTCCTTGTCCAAACATGGACCAAGCCTATACTGGGTCATGAAAGTATAGTTCTAGTGAAGTGCATTATGTTCGAAGAAATTGTAATAAAAGAGTTAATTAGAGTTGACAGAAGATAACATAAATATACCCTCGAACCTTGTCTCCTATTAACAGCCACTCGACCGAAAATAAAAATTACTGATTAGAAAAAATTATCTAAACTGATTAGCACCAACATGTCATTATTGCTATCATCATCAGTCATTGTGAAACTTGAAACGTTTTAGCGATCTATAAACTGATTAGGTACAGTTTGCCATGCCCTTCAGCATTAAGTAGATACTTTCAATTCCAACATAATAACTTGAATTATTTGAGCAATAAATTTTTGAATGAATTGTTTGAATTACTGGTGCGTTATGCCACATCAATAGTGGAAACCACAAAAAGTAAACAAGTGAAAACAAAATTAAACTTTTTTAGGTAATTTTTGCTGCATTTCTAAATTACTTGCACGCTATTCAACATCGAGAACTTGGCTATTCTATTACCATACAGCTTCTGTAGCTTGATTTGCCAAAATAGCCTTTCCCGAACATTTTCCTTCTCGTCCCCAGCCTCCTTGATTCCTCTGTTCAGAGTGCATACACAGGGTTTGGAATAATGAGGAGTACCCTGACTTCTGTTTATATTTTTCCATGGAATTAGGTTCCATTCTAAGAGTTTTGAGGCCACCCGCACTCTCCATCTCTCCAACGATGAATAGTTCTTTTTATATGAGCTTTCCAAGTTTTGAGAACAAGTGACGTCAAAATGAGCAAGGGGGTCCCGCTCTGGCGGGAGGGGTGCAATGACGCCATTTCTTGTCGAAAATTTGAAGGCTCATATAAAAAGAATTATTCATCGTAGGAGAGTGTGGTTAATCACTAAATTCTTAGAATGGAATCTATTTTCATTTAAAAATGGGAAAGTAATATAAACGTAAGTCATGGTACTCCTCACTGAAAGTATATATCTTGTTTGAGTTATTACAGCTGGGAACTAGGCGGAGCTACCAAAGAGTTGCCCGTATATGTGGAAGGTGCCACAATCCCTGATGGCATCCATGATGCTGCTAGCTGTCTGACCTACTAGAGCCTCTCACGTACAAGCCGGCATTAGCTCACTGCGACACCCCACACATGCGCTCATCGCTGAATAGGAAGGCCGATTTGAATAGGAGGAATTTCGAAACTAATTGGTATTTCTGAGGGGCGAAGCGAGCTGCCGACGGTATGAAACATTGCATCAGATATTACTTACCGTAAATTATTGGGAAAATCCACAGCATAAATTCAATACAAATTAATAAATTGAATTAAATGACAACACGGTACGCCCTCAGTACCTACTTAGTATAGTACCTGCATTCGAAGGATGAGTAGATAGTAGATACCCATACTGTGAAAATCTTCACCTTACAATTTGATTCTCTCGGCAAAATTGAGGGATTTGATCGACTTACGGAATAAGTTTAGCAAGGAAAATTGGGAATCTACAGCTAAAACTAGTTGGTATTGCTATCTATATTAAGTGGTCGATTTATTGTTTTATAGTTGTAGGAAACGCGTAAAATAACCAAGCGATTGTGTTCTTTAAATTCGAAGATGCTCTCATGCCGTTGTCGTTCTCTTCAACGCGCAAGGAGTTGTGGCGGGTTGGTCTAAAAATTCCTGCAATAGGAGAGGAGCCAGCGGAGCGGAACAGACCTAGCTCCATGACTTCCCAGTCTTTTTGTGTATTAGTTTTCTCCATTATTGACCTCCTTGTTATTATTTAGAAACATATTTCATTGGATCTCCAACCTAGCCATTCTCAAATTCTCCGGCTACTGCCTAGGTACATATAATTGTACATCAAGATCTTTGTTATTTTAAGATCTAAGTATAATTAATTGGTGTGGGTAGACCGAATGAGCTCCAGTAAACCGTGTTTACAAATCATAATATATAAATCTATTTCCTATTGAAAGAACCAACGTAAGATATACTGCCAACATAACCACGCAGAGTGAAAGAGGAAAATCAAGGATTTAAGTATATAATATTTATATAATGTCCCAAGATCCCAATTTGTTCGGATTTCCTCATTTCATATTAATCAGTATTTGTTATTCTAAAACGGGATTCAGGCAGAACGTCTATAAAAGAAATGTTGTTCTGAATGAAAAAATACCTTGCCAACGACTAGATAACTAAAGAACGCTCATCAAATATCCAGACCGTATACGTATTTATAGCCACCTCCTCCGAGCCTCAATCTGGAATCGAGACTGGATCTACAAGAGCTTCGAAGGAGACTCTAATTAATTTTGGGTTGCCTGAATTTTGTCAGAGCATATTGGAAGGAGGGAGTAATTCAAATTTTCTCATTTTTTTCTACCGTCATGGCTGGGAGTAGGAGAACTAGGTACTTTTCGTGCTAGCGCTTCCCTCCCACATTTTTTCCTCGAGTAATTTTTCATGGCATTCGCATCCCAAAAAAAAAATAAAAAAATCCGCATATCGATGCAGAGAAATATCAATTAGACAGAAATATCGATTAGAAATATCGAGATTAGAAATATCGATTAGAAACACTGATTGGTAACACCATTTCGTCGAAATATCCGTCAAACCGCTAAGAAACTCACTTAAGAAACTTTTAGGAACAAGCAAAATTTTATTTTTTCTTTAAATTTGGTTATTGGGTAGGATACATTTTATTCATAGAATAATATTATACTGTTTGTTATAATACAGCGACGAGTAATTTATATGAATACATTGCCCTTCCTTGCACGGGATCATTCCACTTGTGGAGCTCGTCTAGTTGTACATAATGGCTTGATGAGAATTAATTTATTGTTTGAATTAGAAATCATACACTTTATGTACTCACTTTATTCTACTTTTTAGTTGAATGAAGATTCCCGATTCAGGTTCATTTCCCCTCCTAACCACTCCAACTTTGAGTGAAACAGATGGCATAGGTGCGACTATCATTATTCATAGGATTTCACGTTTGGCTAGAGGCTAATAAGATATTAAAATCTAAGGAAACAAAAGTTGTTCGCTTGACGGAATTCATTTGGAACCAACCCCTTACTAATCCTCAAAATTTTATCGAAATCTTGAGGACAGAACTGCTAAAGCGAGAACTTCATGCATGCAGATGCACAAATGGAATAAGTGCAATTAGTTGGTTTTAATGAAACGTATTATTATGGAGGTGCAGCCTGGTATGGAATCATACTATGCTGTACGTCAGCCTAGTATGATCAACTACAACAGCGGTTTAGGCAATATGAAATGTTGAAATAAATTTAGAGCTTTCCAACGAGTGTTAATCGATCTTCTTGGGATGAAACTATGAAACTAACAGTTACGTTTCCCTAACTAAGGATTGTTTGTACCCAGTTGAAACCTATTAGAAAACTAGCCTGACCGCTCGCTTCGCTCGCTATCCGAGATTCGCTGTACGCAGTATCGTGGAACCAACAAACGACGGAAAAATCCCATAGCCTACCGGGTATTTGTGCCCAATTTTATCAAAATCCGTCAAGCCATTCAGGAGTTGACCATGGTCGACCATATTTCCGCTATGGTCAGGGAATTAAAAATGCGCCTACGTTCAACTTGGGAGCCTACTGGATATTGGTGCCAAATTTGGTCGATATCCGTTGAGCAATTCGGGATTCGACCATGGAGGGGCCCATGGATGCGCTATGGTCGACCGCGGGGGTAGTCCGAAGGGTCGATCGTAGATAGAATTTCACGTAGATTACGAATACGCGATAAAAAATAGGGGTTACCATTTCAATTAACGAAGTTGACCATGGTCGACCATAGTTCCGCTATGGTGAGGGAATTAAAAATGCGACGTTGCACAACTTGGGAGCCTACTGGATATTCGTGCCAAATTTGGTCGATATCCGTCGAGCCGTTAGGCCGTGGGAAGACAGACACACAGAGATTCGAATTTATAATATATTATAGAGCAAATTTTTGACTGGTTTCCAGCCCAGAAACATATTTATATAGATGATACCTTCAGCCACTACTTGTACGCCATAAACCAACTATTAAATTATATATTTCGTCTATGAAATTGAACTCGTACCTCGTAGGCCCTCTGCACGGAAATGGTTGGCTCTAATTGTCTTCATTCAAACAAGTAGGGTAACTATGTAGCGGAGAAAAGAGATGCCATAATAGTGTTTGCAGTTGTTGTTCCTTAGGAGCGATGTGTTGATGGAGGTGACGCCCTTAGAAATGCATAGAGCCAGGTGAGGTCATCACCCTGTTTATACTCTTACTCAAATGGTTACAAGGCTGTCCGCTTTCCGAATGCGCTCCCATAGTCTTTTCCCGTAAAAAATCCCGGCTCTTCTGTCGAAACTTCACAGAAACAAACGCTAGAGGATCGAATACCCACAGTCTGGCGTCGACGCCAGCAGTAGCACGGAACGGTTTCACCTACTGACCTGGTACTTGGCTTGTACATTTGATGTACTGGGTTTGGCAAGAAAGAATGCTCAGTTCATCACGGGAAAGCTCCACATTTCCATGAACTTGATCGGGGTGTACAATTCGTAACGTTTCATTTCAAAAACACCTGTATAAATAGTAGTTTTTAGTGCTCTATCTTGCGTTTGAAATATTTGTATATTATACAACACTATGCTAGGTAGGGTATCTACGCTTAGTTATAAATTTAAAAAAATTAACAATTAATTGTGTTAGCCGATTCGGTATCACAAGGAGCATAAAATAAGTAAAATTGGTTACCGATTTATTACGTTTAGCAGTTACAGTGGATTATAATTGGGATGGACTGAAAGATGTCTGTATGTATTTGGTAGACGTATGTGGACTATACTCCCTATCCGATCAAAATAATAAATTATTAAGAAATAAAAAAAATAAAAGCAAATGGCAAATGCATTTACGTTTATGGCACTGAAACAAACCATCGACGATAAGTCATTGTGCATTACGAGTATTGTGAGTATTACGAGATTGTGTTCAGTTAAACGCTAGGGACCTCGGCTGTGGGAAGTACCTACGTAGGCATGCGAAGTAGAGTTAGCAGCTTTAGAGGACATCGATAAAGGTTGAAGCACTAGAGAAATATAAATTTGTTATCCACGAAATTCACTGACGTTATTGAAGTATATTAAATTGATCTATTAAACTGTCGATACAGTAACCAGGAACCTAGTGCTATTGGCAAAATAGGTATGAGCAGCTCACTGGTGGCCATAGTGAACATATTATACAGCACAGCAAAGGGAAATATAAATTTAGTACGTATATATATTATATAAAATCCATCGACTTTCTTGAAGCTATCTATTATTTATAGTTCCCAAGTAACTAGATGCCTACCAAGAGTTATTTACTAAGTAGGTCTACTAGCAGCTACCGGTATAACAGCCGAGCATTAGTGAAGTTATCTGAGCCACCAGTCAAAGTCTGTCGTCGTGTTACGTAAACAAACGCTACAATTTATTTTGAACCATTACGTTTATCGTCCTGTGCATTTGTTGTTATAGGTTCGCCATGACTCTGTTTCTGCCATCTGTACGCACAGATACACTGAGATTTGTTAAAAATGGCGTTTTGTGATGAGTGGTTTGTTGTTACTCACGTTAGGCTAAAACTGTAGAAAGACTCGTCGCTGTGTGCACTCAACTACTGAGGACCCAGCGGCGACCGGTTCCCCCTCCATCAGACCGTCAGAAAGTTGTTTGTGATGCGACTGGAGCGGTCCGAGGTGAGTTGGTGAGACGACCTCCTACAAAAATCTCTCCTTATCAGACGAGAAATATCGGCGGTTCATTTCTAAAAGTTCCAGTTATGCAGCATGACCATTTATGAGCGACTTTTCGGAATAACGCATATATCTACCTGAAACTATCAAACATTTTCCATGATTCTGCCCTCAAGCGGGGCAAAATGGTGCTAAAATTTGTGCGGACACCCATGGAAAATGTTCGATACCTAGTTCAAGTAGATAGGTACGTACCAGAGTCAAATAAATACTTCGTAAATAGGTTCATATGTGGAACTTTGATCCTGGGTACCTATTCCTTTTTCGGTCTTGGGGCGTTCCTAACTGCTGTGTGACGCTCTTGATAGTCTTCAGTCCAGCGATCACCAAGCGGGATAAATAAATCACGTTCCACCATCAACGCCCTTCAGGGAAAGTTGTCTTACACAATCAAAATATCAAATGTTCTTTGTACTGAAGCCGAAAATGATATCATGACCGAGCAACGCGTATTCATCTACTAAGGTGGAAACTTGACAATAAAACAAAGTAGATTATGGATTACAACTAGTGATGGATTATAACGAGAGGTAGCGTGGTAGTCGTGGAGTATGCTTATTCCAGGGGAAGGTCGCATAAGGCACTCAGTAGGTATATTTGCGAGTTTGCATCAACGGGTTTGAAGGGGCGTTCTGACTAGGAACAGTGCTCCGAACATGGGGGTGTTCTAGAACACTGGACAGATATATCCTTAGGAAATAACCGGCTGAATAAATGCTATAGTCTCTCATTTATCCCTACTCAAGATTTGGTAAACCCAAGTAAGAAATCAGTAGAGCAACAACCAGCGGCTCTTGTCTCTCGTAGCAGGGGCGCCATTTCACCAAACTGTTGGGGGGGGGGGGGGGGGGCAAACACCAGGGGGTATGGGGGGTATGATATATCTACTAAGAAGACCAGGGTCCAGGGATCCAGGGTTTTTTCCCCCGCAAATTTGTTTAAATTAATATTACATTTAGATGTAGGCTAATTTTATGCTTCCTTTTACATAGGTATTTAAAGTTTCAATAAAAGAATAAATACAAACAAAATCAAAGTACCCTTTTTCAATTCATTAAATTAGCATTGCTACATTCCAATAATATTCATTAAAAATATTCCTTTTTAAAAGAATAACTTTTTAAAAGAAGGCTATGATATTCTAGATAACTCCAGTAGTCATTTTCATTATTTATCAATTCCTTGGGGGGGGGGGGGGCCTAGGCCCCCCCCTGCCCCCCTTAAATGGCGCCCCTGCTCGTAGTAATGTGGGGGTTACTGCGCGATTTTTGGACAACATGTTTTTGAATAGTTCATTTGAATTTACCGCTTGCTAGTGAGTTTTTATATCCAATAATCACAGCACCGTCAATCGGTTCCTATGGTTTCTGAGGAGTAAACTTGTAGGTAACTAGTTCAATGACGGATACCTTCGCACTCATCCCTGTGACCGACAAAATTGATAAGAAAAACACATCAAATAATTACACAACGGTTTATTTACCTGTACAGATGCTCATTCTGTTAAGACCTCGTTAGCGACTGTAGGCATGAAAAATCCCTCAAGGCTTTGGAGTTGGGCCGATCTAGTTTCTTTTCGATAGATTTGTATACACAGTTCATTTACTTAGGTACCCAGTCAATTAATAGCTGCTTAGTTCACATGTTTCATACACGTTATATAATATTATTTAATACATATATTCTACCAAACAGGCTATATACCTACCTAGAATTCCCACAAAAACTAAAAATCCTACTTTCTATAGAAACAATATTTTTAACGACATATTAAAATAGTCTTGTCTCGAATAGCCGTTCTGCGTTAAACTTTAGGGGAATTTATTACAGTTTTAGCACCTTAGTTTTAATTTTGTGCAGCAGATAGATACGAATTAATTAACGTATCATTAATTTACTTTAGGGTAGACCGGTAAACTGGGGGAAAACTATCGTTATTATTACCTACCTACCTTACCTTCAATGGACTTGATCACACGCTCAAGGAATAGGGGTAGCACAACCATTTATTCAGCTTGGCGAAAGCTAAAGGAGGGTAAAGTAAATACGCCATATGACACATCTAGTAGTTTTAACGAGAAATTTCCAGTTTTCCAAAGAAAACACGCGAATTACGAATAATTTTATGAACTACAATTATTGATTTCACCAAAAATATTGGTACCCAATAGGATTTTATTAGTTTTTGAAGCATGACAATTATTGGCCAGGGATTAAGAAAATGGACTGCACATGAACATTTTTAATGCATTTTTAAAATTGAAAACGGTACTGAAATTTAACGAATTTAAGCTATTTATTCAAAGTTGTGACAGTGTTCAAAGTTCTCGAGTCGATTATTGTTCCGGTGAAGATGGGATCGTTTTAGCTGAAACGTAATCGATTTCCCTTCTTAACCGGTGATAATCTCCCTAGTCTAGGAGGGGGACTCTCGAGGGTCCACTGTCACAAAGTACCAGATTTTATACAGGCTGAATCACAAGAGATAATGGCAAATAAACTGTTATCAGAATTATATTACTTTAGTAAAAATAAACATCATCTTATCTAAACGCAAAATGACATCGACATGATTCGAGATTTCTAGTGATCTGTACAAAATTAACAATGTGACACACAGAAGATCTTAAGAGTACTTTGGAGGTCACGCCCTCGTAGGTTTATGCCCCTCTCTGAACACCCTGTGTTTTGCTGTAGTAGTGACTTTTGACCACAACGATCATGTACAAGGACATCACTGAAAAACAAAGAGAAAACAAAATAAGCAATCTTAGTGATCTATTCAAATAAACAATATCAATAAAATAATACCCTAATCCAATTTCGAATCAACACATCACGATCACCATACAACGTCCTAATCCCATTCTGGCTCATTAGATGAACAACATGTCGATGATTATTTCGGTAAATCAATATAATTTTTGTGCTTCTCATTGCAAGTTTCCGGAGGCACTTCGGCGGATTTTCAATCAAATTGTGATTTACACTCAAATTGTGATTTACACTCTCAACTAATCGGGCCCCAAAAACCACTGCGGGGAAGATGTGACTCTTTGCCTAAAGAAACCGGAAACTACGTAAGACGTGTGCCCAAACTGTGTCGCCTATTAATTTAATTTCTCGAAAGTTTGCTGAATGACCGTGGATTTGGCCTGTCTTTCGAATTAGAAGTAATATTATCAAAAGTTTACTTTTTAGGCACTCACAGATGTTCAGTATCGCACCTAAGATCCCGAAGCCAATAGCCACTGCAGGTTGGGTGTAAATGAAGTATGCTATGTTCAAACATTGTGCCACGAATCCATAAAAGAATAAACACATGTTCACTCTCAGCCACAAACTTACTTTGCCCTTGTCATCCTGTAACAATTCGAACAGTTACCATCAGAATAATAATAATTCACGTTGATCTAACAGCTTTATCTTCATAATCTGCTCTATCTTGCTTTAGTTGATATCATTTTAATTTGAATCTTACTGAACCAGTTCCAGCTGCAAGAATTGGGTATGTTAAGTCCAATACCTTATAGAGTCCAATCAGCAGTAAGAGATCCATCACCCAGAAGGAAACCAAGTAGATGAGAAGAATAGCCGCTGCGGCGATACCAGCTGTAACAAAATCATCATCATAATAAAAACACTGCAAATTATTACATATATTTATTATTTACCTGTATAGGTACCCTTCTGCGTAGATCCCTGTTTTCTGTGGTCAATACGTACCCTCCAGTTCCCCTTAGGAAAGCCCTAAATCGAGTACTGGAGCCGGCTCGGGAATTAAAGTTTTATAAAAATACGTGGGATTAGATAATTAAATCATTAATTATTTATAGTTATTCATGAAGCATAAGGTAAATAACAAACCTTTGTGTAATAATTTACGTGTACAAATGCCCCGCCCCTTTTGCGTAGATCACTGTTTTCTGTGGTCAGTACCTACCCTCGAGCTCCCCCCAGGAAAAACCTAAATCGAGTACTAGAGCCGGCCAGGGAATTAAAGTTTCATAAAAATGCGTGGAATTCAATAACTCAATCATTAATAACTAATTGTTGTTATTCATGGCGCATAAGGTACCTAAATAATAAACCGTTGTGTAACAAACAGTTGTGTAAGAAACCGTTGTGTTATAAGCCGTTGTGTAATAATTTACCTGTATAGATCTGCGTAGATCACTGTTTTCTGTGGTCGCTACCTACCCTCGTGCTCCCCCTAAGGGTGCTTACAGAGTAGAGCGAAGAGCAGAGCTGCAAAATTCGTCAAAGGAACGAGCATAACACGAGAAGAGAGCAAGGTCGTAACCTAGCCAGAGTGAGGAGCAAAGTGAGAAGCAATGAGCAAACAAGCGGGAGTTCAGTCCTTTCCCATCCTTCAACTGAAAAGTTTTCTGTGTGGAAATGGATCATTATTTCTATTTTTCTGACAACCCTTCCTTGAAAATGTGGTATTTTTTCATGACACGCGGAAACAGAAGTGATGGAATTCATGTAGGTACGTAATCAACCAATCGCGAGGTGTCTGTCCATGGTGAATTTCACCATTTATTCCGAGAGCTCCGTGAAGATCCCGTCAAGTTCCAAGAATATTTCCGAATAAACACGAACACATTCGAGTAAGTATTTGATTGATAACAATCAAGACAAGTTGAGGAAGAAGTGGAAAAATTTCATCTTAAACATTCATGCTTTCAGAACGTCCTTGCCGTAAATATAACTGTTATATAAACATCAAATAACATTGCTGAGCCCACTCAGCACACAAAACCAGTCAGTATTGAAAAATTGTATTAATCATAGATTTAATAAGACAAAGTGGAATTGAACAATATTTTGTTCATAATACTTTTTGTATTCGAACAATTCACGTGCATAGTTAGGTAAATAATTTCAGTAAACAACTACAAATTATCGTAAGTATTCTCTGAACAACATACTCAGTGTGTACAGACCATGTTCAGGATCAGAGGAACGAGAGCGGCGAAATCAAACTGGGTTGAAATCGTCGCTCTGCTTTCTGGTAAACGCTTTACGCGACCTTTGAACAATGTTGCACTCTTTGCGCTCCCCCTTTACTTCACGTGTTTGATTTCGTTGCTTTGCTCTTGCTCCTTGCTTCGCCCCACTCTGTCTGTACACTAAATCGAGTACTGGAGCCAGCCCCGGAATTACATTTCATAAAAATGCGCGGGATTAATCATTAAATGATTATGCTCGATGAATAACAACAAATTTTGTTATTATTCATCGAGCATAACATTTGTTCAAGTTCCAAAAGTACCTATCAACAAAATCCAAAAGATTCACCACTTTCAAATGAAATAATATCACAGAACAACCAGCTCGACTTCATACAGCCATCCGTGATTATAATCAGTGATATCTGACCCGGATTCATACCGTTTCATTCACGATCATGTTGACGAAGCTTTTCGGAGCAAACGAACGGCTGGACGTACAATGCTCCGGGTGGTCTCAAACAATTCTTTAGTTCAAGATCAATTTAAAAACTAAAAAAAAAAACATACCCTTTTATTTAAAGATTTTCGAGCTACGGCGTTCTGAAAATTTCAACCCCTATTTTTCACCACTTAGAGACAGTAACGCGAGCTTCGCGGACCGACTAGACCTCAAATGGGGCCTAGAAACCAAATTTCATTAATTTTGGTTCAAGGTAACTAAGAAAAGTGCCAAGCACGGCGTAGTACGTCGGACGACAGAAATTTTGGTTTTTTATTGGTTTATTTTCAATAATGAACCTTTGGAATCGAGCATGAAAAAAAAAAATTTAACCCCCCCCCCCCCCCTCAAAATTTGATGGTTTAGAGGTCAAGGTATATAGAATCCGAAAATGCAATTTAAAAAAATTCTGTCCGTCCTCCGTACGCCGTACTTCGCACTTTTCTTAGTTACCATGAACCAAAATTAATGAAATTTGGGTTGCAGGTCCCACTTGGGGTCTGGTTGGTTTGCGAAGCTCGGCGTTACTGCCAGTCATCTCTACGGGGTGAAAAATAGGGGTTGAAATCCCCAAGAAGCCTTACCTCGATTTTTTAAAGTTTTTAAATAGTTCTTGAACTTGGGAGATTTTGAGACCACCCGGAGCAAGGTACGTCCAGCCGTTCGTTCACAGTAAGGCCCAGAAGTTTGCACCGACAGGCTTCGTCAACGGAGGGGAATGCAATTTTATACATTCAGCCCAGGTATCATTGCTAGGGACGCCGGGAATTCGTGCATTCTCTGTCGCAATTGCAGAACCCCCTCAAGTTCTGTGATTTTTCTAGTTTTCTAACACCACCGGGCATGTATTTTAAAACGTCTCTCACACCTTCCTTGTCCACGAAAGCTTCTACTCGGTAGGTACTTCAAATTGACGAGGTTCACGCTGGTCAATTAAGGTAGGTAGTGAGACCAAACTCGCAGCAGACGCCATCTCGTAGGTAGCCAGACAAACCGAAGTTTTTACTCGGGGGTTTTCATAAAATACCGCAAAACCGATCAATGGCTTTTCGGACGCACAAACTTGAAAGGAACTATAATGAACTGGGCGCATAACCTGATAAAATCAGTTAAATGAACGCTTCTGGAAGAGAGGGATTTGCCAGATCCACACGTACCTACGCATTTGTGGTAGAACAGGGAAGTTTTTATTCAATTACAGGAGGGTTCAGAGGGTGGCGATTAGTGGTGGGTAAGAATTGTAGTTCATTTGAGGGACTCAAGTTTACTTGTAGTACGTTCAATTTAGCGTGAGAGCACAGAAAAACGACAACGAAATCAAACCCGCATACCACCCACGTGATGCGGGGTTGGCTACCATACTGACTGCTAACCTTCCCCTGTGATGTAACTAACATGTAAAGTTCATGAATCTACACGGGTGCACGTAAATTATATTTAATTAAAAAAAAAAAATTGTTATTGTGGTGTAATTTGTTTTTCCAGCATTAATCCACGTTTCGTCCAAATAGTAAATTTGTTAGTTTTCAGTTCTAAACTTTCGAATCGTCTCAAATAATCCCTTCTCTACCAAACAAGCTCCTCCCATTCAAGCAGTACTGCACCCCGTCCACGTCTGACAAGTTGAAATTGCAGTTCTGTTGATAACTTGTAAAAAGGGGTTCTTTTAAAATTGGGGAGGGGACCACCCGTGTTAACGTCAAACAACATTTCAACTATAGTAGGAAGTTCATTCCAAAGATAGAACTGATGAATGTTTTATTGCCTCTCGATCTAAAGAATCGACAGAATCAGCTATTTTTGGGGTGGCTCCGGTCTTCTTTGGTGGAAAAAAGCAGCCGTTTTCTCTATGTTCTTTTAGCACCCGGTAAATTGAGGCCGCTTATACACCCGTCGCGGCATCCACGATCCGTACGACATATTGGACAGATCGGTCTCGATAAATTTCGCACACATGCTTGGACAGTGATTTTATCGTTCTTAGTGATATAGGTGTCATGGTACGTCTCTTCGGTGGAGAAATACATACCGAGCTGGCTGTGTTGGTTTCGACCTTGACATCAATAATATTTTGCTTTAAAAAAGGACGAACTTTGAATGAAAATAAAATAATTGATGAATTGCAACTATGGAGATAGAAGCTGAAGCCAATATCTTGCCCGTGAAGCATTTTTGGCAACTGAAGTCAAAGGTCCCCATAAGTAAATATACAATTGGGGTATACTAACCCGCAACGCCATGGTGCTTTCATGGTTTCGCATTCTGTTTACATGCACTCACTCTAAATTGAATGTACTATAGTTCACCCCTTGAAAGTAGTTCTTTTGAGTTAGTCCGGTAGTTCCTTTCCAGTTCCTTTTTAATACAATCATAGGACACAAACACTGGACTAAAACGAACATAATATTATATGATACTAACTTATTTCTTTATTCCTTTGAACTGTCGGTCGTTCCGTGATACTGTAAACTCCTTATGTAGTATCCACCCCATCTTAACTAACTCTGATCTAAATAACTCCTAATGAACTAAGGAACTATCGCTCAGTTGATACTATCAGCTCCTCATGTGGCAAAGGAACCATCGTTCTGTGGATACTATAAAATCCTCAGTATTAATTCACCCCATCTGAATCCCCTAATGAACTAAAGGATACGTTCAGTGGATACTATCACTCCTCATGCAGTATCCACCGTTCCTATGAACTACAAGAACTAACTTAGTCGCCTTGTGAGTGAGTGAGTTACTTGTTCACAATGCACAGAGCGATAGTTCTTTAGTTCCCCCTTCCTACATCCATCTGTAGACACTGGGTCCTTCTTTTGCTCGATGGTCCTAGTGAACGAACGGTCAGTTAAGTGAACTAAGTCGAGGATTAAGTTCAGTTGGCGGAGTTAGTTCGTCAACAGTGTAGCTCAAAAAAGAACTACCTCCTCTAGTGGCGATCCTAGCGGAGCAAGTTGGCAACATTACCGCGCCACTATAATTATGTCATTTATTAATCTGACGCATTATAGTTTTGTTAAGAACGAAAAAAAGGAGTGAACCTGCAACCCTGATCACATTTGACGTTTCATTTCAATTCTTGCTGAATTTAAACAAAAACCTTTGATAAACTTAATTCGGCAGTTGAACAGAAAAGAACAATACATCACCCCTGCAGGCTAATGGCTATAAGACTCATCTGATTTCATTGCTTTTTTTTAAGCTGGTTTTTTTACATCGAAATGTAATGCAATCTGAAGACTAACTCCAAGTCAACTGAATGGCAACAGTTACCCGCCACTTCCTTATCGGTGTATTCAGGAGGATGATCAGCCAACATCAAAATCCCACATATCGCTACTACCGCATAGGAAAAACTCCCGATCTGAAAACCAACACAGGCCATTAGATAGGCACCACCGTTGCCTTCTAAACGGAATTATCGAAAAAAGCTTTGGAGGCAGACATGTATTTTATATCGTACTCACCAATCCTAGCCATGCTATGACTTTACTCCCAGTCTCCACTTTGCAGCAACAGCAGCAGTTATCCACTTGAGGAAATTTATCAATCACTCCTTCGCCACACATTTTGCGTCTGAAATAACCAAGATTAGCAGTAATTCGGAATGGGCACATGAAAGCGGGACAAAGAAAGTAAATGGCAGCAGTTAAATGCAACTCATACAAGAGAAAGATGAGGAGAAATTACTATGACAAGTATTCTAGGAACAGTGACACTGGAACCGAAGCAGTTAAAAAGTAACGAGAATAAGTCGAGGACCTAATGGTAACTAAGAAAAGTGCTAAGTACAGCGTACGGCGTACGTAGGACGGGCAGAAATTTTTTTATTGCAATTTTGGATTCTACGTACCTTGAAACGGAAACCATCAAATTTTGAGGAGGGCTAAAATTTTTTTTTCATGCTCGATTCCAAAGGTTCATTACTGAAAATCATAAAGCAAAAATTTCAGTCTGCCCGCCGTACGCCGTACTTAGAATTTTTAGTTACCATGAACCAAAATTGATGAAATTTGGTTTGTAGGTCCCGTTTGAGGTCTAGTTGGTTCTTGAAGCTCGGCGCTACTGCTAGTCATCTCTAAGGGGTTAAAAATGAGGGTTGAAATTTTCAGAACGCCGTAGCTCGAAAACTTTCAATAGAAGGGTATGGTTTTTTTTACGTTTTTAATTTGATCTTGAACTAAAGAATTTTTTTGAGAACATCCAGAGCATTGTACGACCAGCCGTTCGTTTGCAACGAAAAGCTTCGTCAACATGATCGTGAATGAAACGGTATGAATCTGGGTCAGATATTATCACCTGATTATAATCACGGATGGCTGTATGAAGTCGAGCTGGTTGTTCTGTGATATTTCATTTGAAAAGTGACGGATCTTTGGGTGAATTATTGCACAACGGTTTACTATACTATCTACGTAAAAGGGGCATCTATACCGGCAAATTATTACACAAAGGTTTATTATTTGCCTTATGCTTCATGAATAACAAAAATTAATTAATGATTGAATTATTGAATTCTACGCATTTTTATGAAACCTTAATTCCCCGGCCGGCTCGAGTACTCAATTTAGGGCTTTCCTGGGGGGGGGGGGGGGGGGGGGGGGGCTCGAGGGTAGGTAGTGACCACAGAAAAAAGTGATCCACGCAGAAGGGACATCTATACAGGTAAATTATTACACAACGGTTTGTTATTTACCTTATGCTTCATGAATAACTACAAATAATTAATGATTGAATTATTGAATCCCGCGCATTTTTATTAAACTTTTATTCTGAGGCCGGCTCCAGCCTACTCGATTTAGGGCTTTCCTGGGGGGAGCTCGAGGATATTGACCACAGAAAACGGTGATTTACGCAGAAGGGGCATCTATACATGTAGATAATAAACCTTTGTGTAATAATTTGCTGAGTTTTTAAATCATCAGACAGGTACACAAATACGAATTTGGATAGATAAGCTCGTATTCGTAAGCTAGACTGGTAAATGGCATAACGTATGCTCAAGTTACAAAAGTACCCCTCCACTCCCTGCCAATTATTACACAATGATTTAATATTTTCTTGTATATACCCCCCTTCTGCGTAGATCACTGTTTTCTGTTATCCTCTCGGATATTTGCGTTTGCGCAGTGGCCCGTACTCATGATCTTTTAGTTCTGCTATCCATACGGGACTGCATCTAGGTGCTAGACCCCAAATAATCACCAAATTTGAGCACAGTTGGGCCACTGATTCGCAAGAAAATGAGTAGGTGCCACAGATTCGCGTAAGCGCATGCGCAGTAGCCGTACATATGATCCAACTGTTCAGTAATTCATAGGGGACCATCTGGGGCCCAACCCGTATTTCAACCAAATGGGATTCAAATTGAGGAAATTATGCGTATGGCAAGGATTTGCGGATACAGACGCCGAACGAAGTTCTTTTTTTTTCAAGTTACAAACATATATGTAGTAATATTAACAAATTCGATTTCATACAGCCATTCGTGATCATAAATTATATATCTGGACTGGATCATTCACATACATGCCAACGAAGCCAAATTTCAGGGCCTTACTGTGGACGAAAGGCTGGACGTACAATGGGATCACTACTCCACATGAACCCCCGCCTTGTTAGGAATATCACGCTGTGTCTTGAGATTAGATTATCTACGTCCAACGAAGAACAATATTGGAAATAAACTTTGTATTGGACGAAAATTAAAATCTGACGGTTCTGAGCACTTCTGTGACATTTCCATTTACCGAAGTGAAGAAGAAAGTTACATCTTGCCCGGCCGGACTGTTACAGTTTCATAAATATCAAGAATCCTTCAATTAATTATTTTCTTGTTGTTATTCTTGAAGCATAACGTGTAGTTTTTAAAAAGTTGAATGAATTCCTGCGCGCCTGTTGAAGAAAAGTTCCTGAAAATGGCATCAGAATCGGGCGAAATGTTCATTAAAAACATGAGTTCCTTCTCAGTTTTGAACCCAACTACCTACCGAATTTGAACAAAATCGGGCCACTGCTATTCCGTGTAGGTACTTACGTTTATTTGGACGATGTTATGAGTGCTTTCTATCAAGCCAGGTCAAACGATAAATTCAGATTTGGTGAAGCTTCAATCGTTTCACTCACCGACGCTTTCAGAGACAGACTGAAGAAGTGACGGCTCCGCGGAGTGGCGAGACGGCAGTTTCCGTTTCATGATGTCAAAATGGGACCTCCCATTCCCGTTCCAAAGTAACAGGGACAGATTCAAGATAATTACCAGTACATGCAACGGTGAGCTTCTGGTGGAATATTTGGTCTGTAATCCATGGTTTACGTAATTGGACTTTCTTGAAGTAGGTACCTACCTACTTGTCTCGGCCGGGCGTTAGGCCACCAATATACTAAGACTATATTTCATAAAATAACAAATTACAAGTATTATAAGGTCGCCATTTTCATCTTGGGGTACCGCACACTGCAACACAGGATAATACGAGTATTATACGGCTCTGCCTCTGACCCATCCACCATGATTATGCAAGAAAAACGCTGCAAATCCCTGCACAACGGTTTATTATTTTGTATAGAATACCCTTCTGTTACAGATCACAGCTCTCTGTATAGATAACCCGTCTATATAATATAATATGTACTACTCTATACATATTATGTGGATCGCAGATCCTCCGTAGGTTAGTACCTAACCCCTTACTCGTTACTAGGTGCCTACGTAAATCACGAATTAAATGTTGCTAAAATAATTCTGTCGATGACAAAGAGTACCCAAAATGGCAAAAAGAAACAAAAATAATGAAGTTCTGAAGTGAAATTGTTGGTGTGGAGTGAAAAAAGTTGTAAAAGTAGCTATCAACAAACTCCAAAACAGCCATCATTTTTCAAATGAAATAATATCACGGAACAACCAACTCGACTTCATACTCCTTGATCCCTAGCAATGATTTTATCACGGGCCAATTCCCGATTGTTAGCGCGTCCCTAGTGATGACACGAGTTAAGTGTTGCTAAAATAATTCTGTCGATGAGAAACAGTAACTAAAATGGCAAAAAAGAAAGGCAAATAATGAAGTTCTGAAGGAAAATTATTGTTGATGTGGAGTGAAATAGATGCCCCTTCTGCGTAGATCACTGTTTCCTGTGGTCAGTCCCTACCCTCGTGGTCAAGTATAATGAACCGTTGTGTAATAACTTGTCCATCAATAATACTTCAACGGTTGTTCAAGTTGCAAAAGTACCGATCAACAAAATCCAGCCCCCTCTAAGTAGATGAACCGTTGTGTAATAATTTACCGTTGTGCAATAATTTACCGTTGTGTAATAATTTACCGCTGTGTAATGATTTGCCGTTGTGTAACAATTTACCATTGTGTAATAATTTATCCCTCAGTAATACTTCAACGTTTGTTCAAGTTTCACAAGTACCTACAAACCAAATCCAATAGTCCATCACTTATCAAATGAAATAATATCGCAGAACAACCAACTCGACTTCATACAGCCATCCTTGATTATAATCAGGTGCTCCCTAGAGATGATATCCCGGCCGGATTTATACCGTTTGATTCACGATCGTGTTGACAAGGCTTTTTGGTGCACACGAACGGCTGAACGTACAATGCTTCGGTTGGTCTAAAAAAATTGTTTAGCTCAAGACAAATTTAATAACGTAAAAAAACCATACCCTTCAATCGAAAGTTTTTGAGATACGGCGTTTTGAAAATGTCAACCCCTATTTTTAACCCCTTAGAGATGACTGACAGTAACGCCGAGCTTCGAGGAACAACTAGACTCCGAACGGAACCTATAACCCGAATTTCATCAATTTTGTTTCATGGTAACTAAGAAAAGTGGCCAGCACGGCGTACGGCGGACAGACAGAAATATTTTTATTGCATTTTCGGATTCTACATACCTTGAAACGTAAACCATTTTAGTAACGGTTTAATAAATGTAAACCAGATTTTGGTCTAAAGTTGTGTGTGTTCTTCCGCACAAAGTTCGGGTTCCCTTCAGGAAACACCTTTGGATCCTAGTTGTAGTGATCCAGTGAGCTCGGCAGCCCGAGCGGATACACCCAGGGGTGTTACGGGGTGGAGGTTGTGGAGTACAGTTTTTATTTATTTATTTTATTTTTTTTTTTTTTAGGGCGAGAAGACCGAATATGAAGTTGATTTCCAAAATCTTTTTTCTGAGTCAAAACCCTGGGAAACTGCCTGAAATCACCATAAATTTGTATATTAACACTAGAATTAGTATCAACAGGTGAATCAAGACAATTAAACGGCCCTATCAATGATCAAAGATAATTTGTAAAAAAAATAGGAGCCTAATTCGTGTTTATGGGGTCCAAGATTGGTAGAAACCATCAAAAATAACTATTTCCATTACTGCACACGAAATAAATGAAGAGTCAACATTTCTGTAGGTAGGTAGGTCCAATAGAATAATAAACCCATGTGACAAGGACTTCGCAGCGTTTTTGACATGGATACGTCTTAAGCAGTCTGCATTACGCTTTTCCGCACTCCATGTGAACCCTGCTTTATGAATGGAGTTCGGTTTGAAATTAAACGCAGATTGATACAGAGAGAGATTGGTTCTGACATAGTTTCTTTGTATTTATGGCGGTTTAACACTTTGTATTTAGTCAGCATAACATTTCCGTATACACGGAGAGCCTTCCAACGAGTGTAGAATGATTTCTGTACGACAAAAACTGGCGGAGTTACACTTCCCTAGCTACAGTTACATTTTTAATGGTTTTATCAATTACAACCGATCCGTAGATAGTCGTTTACTACAGTCAAATGTGGCAGCAAAAATGGCTATTATTGGCCGAGTGTATAAACACCAAAAATGCGTCGGAAAAAATCTTAGCTGAATTAAAGTAAAGATTGTGTTCACTTGATAATCAACATTATACTCACGTTAAGTATAACGTTAACGACAAAGTTGCTGTACCATAAATATCGATTTACATACCAAATCCGGGTACACACTGTGAACATAATTATATATCATTTGGACGGTCGATCGACGACATTTAAAATATCTGCCCTCGTTTCCTCTTACTATGGATCCTTACCTTCCACCAGGCAAACCTGGACAAGAGGATACGTAGGAATGTGAATATGATTAAATTCTACCTTTCTACCTTTACTCGGCCACAGGACATATTCATGTTCCTATTATCCCCTTGTAGAGTAGATACTTGTTAACCAGGTTTCAATAAAACCTCAAACCACAAGTTTTTATACATTCAATAAAGTTTTTATACATACTATACATAGGTACAACTCAATACATACAATTTTATGCATTCATTAAGACCTCAAGGTTTCATTGATTTATTTGAGAACCAAACATTGTTGGTTGCGGAAATACTATTCAGTTGTCTAAAATCACCAGTATTTCTTTTTATGATGATCTATAACACATGGTGGTGATTGTTAGCGATGTTTGAGGAATTTTTATTAACTGAACCTCGAATTTGACCCATTTTGTGTGTTACAACATTGCTCATATTCGAGCGCACATTGGTTTATTGTTCTCAATAATAAACCTTTGGAATGGAGCATGAAAAAACATTTTTAACCCCCCCCCCCCCCCCCTCAAAATTCAATGGTTTCCGTTTCAAGATATGTAGAATCCAATAATGCAATAAAAAACGCTGCAAATTATTACACAACGGTTTATTATTTACCTGTATAAATGCTCCTTCTGCGTAGATCACTGTTTTCTGTAGTCCGTACCCTCGAGCTCCCCCAGGAGAGCCCTAAATCGAGTACCTACTGGAGCCGGCCCGGGAATTAAAGTTTCATACAAAAGCGCGGGATTAAATAATTCAATGATTCATCGTTCATCATTTTTTGTGATTATTCATCAAGCATAAAGTAAATAATAAACCGCTGTGTAATAATTTACCTGTATAGATTCCCCTTCTGCGTACATAGTATAATAACCGTTGTGAAATAATTTACCATTGTGTTATAATTTACCTTTGTGTAATAACTTACCACTGTGTAATAATTTACCCATCAATGATACTTCAACGGTTGTTCAAGTTGCAAAAGTAGGTACCTATCAACAAAATCGAAAAGAGCCTTCATTTTTCAAATGAAATAATGTCACAAAACAACCAACCCCACTTCATACTCCATATAACTAGGTGCTCCCTAGCAATGATCTCGGGCCAATTCCTGGCGTTCCTAGCAATAATATCTAGGCTGAATGTATACAATTATTTCATTCCCCCTCCTGTTGACGAAGCCTGTCGGCGGAAACTTCTGGGCCTTACTGTGAACGAACGGCTGGACGTACAATGCTCCGGGTGGTCTCAAAACTATTCTCAGAACTATTTAAAAACTTGAACAAATTCGAGATAGCAGCATCCTGGAAACTTCAACCCCTATTTTTCACCCCCCAGGGATGATGACATTAACGCCGAGCATGGAGGACCAACTAGATGGGGCCTACAACCAAAATTTCATCAATTTGGTTCATGGTAACTAAGAAAAGTGCGAAGTACGGCGGACGGACAGACATTTTTTTATTGCATTTTCGGATTCTACATACCTTGAAACGGAAACCATCAAATTTTGAGGGGGGGTTAATTTTTTTTTTTTTTTTCATGCTCGATACCAAAGGTTTATTATTGAAAATAATAAACCAAAATTTCTGTCCGTCCGCCGTACGCCGTACTTTTCTTAGTCACCATGAACCAAAACTTACGAAATTCATCATAGTTACCACTAACGAAAATTGACGAAATTCGGTTTATAGGTCCCATTTGGGGTCTGGTTGGTCCTCGAAGCTCGGCGTTACTGTCAGTCATCCCTAAGGGGTGAAAAATAGGGGTTGAAGTTTCCAGGACGCAGTTGTTTCAAATTTTTTTAAGTTTTTAAATAGTTCTGAGAATAGTTTTGAGACCACCCGGAGCATTGTACGACCAGCCGTTCGTTCACAGTAAGGCCCAGAATTTTGCACCGACAGGCTTCTTCAACAGGAGGGTGAATCAAATTGTATAAATTCAGCCCAGACATCATTACTAGGGACTCAGCAACAATTGGGAATCGGCTCGAGATAATCATTGCTAGGGAGCACCTGATTATAATCACGGATGGCTGTGTGAAGTCGAGTTGGTTGTTCTGTGATATTTCATTTGAAAAATGATGGCTCTTTTAGATTTTGTTGATAGAAACTTTTGTAACTTGAATAAACGTTGTTTCATTAACAACAACAATATATTATGAAATGTAATTTCCGGGTTGGCTCAATACTAGATTTAGGGCAATAAATATTATTTGTAAATTATTACACAACGGTTTATTATTGTGTAAATTACTAAGCAACGGTAAATTATTACACAACGGTAAATTTCTACACAACGGTAAATTTCTACACAACGGTAAATTATTACACAACGGTTTATTATACTATCTACGCAGGAGGGACATCTATACAGGTAAATTATTACACAACGGTTTATTATTTACCTTAATATGCTTCATGACTAACTACAAAAGATGATGAATGATGAACGATTGAATTGGTGAATCCCGCGCATTTCTATGATACTTTAATTCCCAGGCCGGCTCCTGTACTCGCAGAAGGATCTATAAAGGTAAATAATAAGCCGTTGTGTCATAATCTACAGCGTTTTTGGTTTATTATTTTCAATAATGAACCATTGGAATCGAGCATGAAAAAAAAAATTCTTACCCCCCCTCAAAATTTGATGGTTTACGTTTCAAGGTATGTAGAATCCAAAACTGCAATAAAAAAACGCTGCAAATCCCTGCACAACGGTTTATTATTTTGTATAGAATACCCTTCTGTTACAGATCACAGCTCTATGTATAGATAACCCGTCTATATAATATAATATGTACTATTCTATGCATATTTATGTAGATCGCAGACCCTCCGTAGGTTGGTACCTAACCCCGTACTCGTTACTAGGTACCTACCTAAATCACGAGTTAAATGTTGCTAAAATAATTCTGCCGATGACAAACAGTACCTAACAAAAAGAAACACACATAATGAAGTTCTGAAAAGAAATTGTTGATGAGGAGTGAAAAAAGTTGCAAAAGTACCTACCAACAAACTCCAGCCCCTTCTACGTAGATGGTATAATGAACCGTTGTGTAATAATTTACCGTAGTAATAATTTACCCATCAATAATACTTCAACATTTGTTCAAGTTTCACTACCTACCAACAAACTCCAAAAGAGCCATCATTTTTCAAATTAAATAATATCACAGAACAACCAACTCGACTTCATACTCCGCCAATATAATCAGGTGATCCCTACCAATGATTGGCCGTATTCACAAATTCCTATTGTGGGCGCGTCTCTGGTTACGAGATTTGGTTTGAATTGTATACAATTTCATTCACACTGGAGTCGAAAATGCCTGTCGGTGCAAACTTCGGGGCCTTACTGTGAACGAACGGCTGGACGTACGATGCTCCGGATGGTCTTAAAAAACTCGCAAGTTCAAGAACTATTTAAAACCGTAAAAATATTTACGTAAAAAAATTGTATAGGCGTTTTGAAAATTTCAACCCCTATTTTGAACCCCTTAGAGAGGACTGACAGTAACGTCGAGCTTCGAGGACCAACTAGACGCCGAACGGAACCTATAACCCGAATTTCATCAATTTTTTTTCATGGTAACTAAGAAAAGTGGCCCGTACGGCGTACGGCGTACGGCGTACGGCGGACAGACAGAAATATTTTTATTGCAGTTTTGGATTCTACATACCTTGAAACGTAAACCATCAACTTTTGAGGGGGGGTAAGAATTTTTTTTTTCATGCTCGATTCCAATGGTTCATTATTGAAAATAATAAACCAATATTTCTGTCTGTCCGCCGTACGCCGTACGCCGTACGCCGTACGGGCCACTTTTCTTAGTTACCATGAAAAAAAATTGATGAAATTCGGGTTATAGGTTCCGTTCGGCGTCTAGTTGGTCCTCGAAGCTCGACGTTACTGTGAGTCATCTCTAAGGGGTTCAAAATAGGGGTTGAAATGTTCAAAACGCCTATACCATTTTTTTACGTAAATATTTTTACGGTTTTAAATAGTTCTTGAACTTGCGAGTTTTTTAAGACCATCCGGAGCATCGTACGTCCAGCCGTTGGTTCACAGTAAGGCCCCGAAGTTTGCACCGACAGGCATTTTCGACTCCAGTGTGAATGAAATTGTATACAATTCAAACCAAATCTCGTAACCAGAGACGCGCCCACAATAGGAATTTGTGAATACGGCCAATCATTGGTAGGGATCACCTGATTATATTGGCGGAGTATGAAGTCGAGTTGGTTGTTCTGTGATATTATTTAATTTGAAAAATGATGGCTCTTTTGGAGTTTGTTGGTAGGTAGTGAAACTTGAACAAACGTTGAAGTATTATTGATGGGTAAATTATTACTACGGTAAATCATTACTCAACGGTAAATTATTACACAACGGTTCATTATACCATCTACGTAGAAGGGGCTGGAGTTTGTTGGTAGGTAATTTTGCAACTTTTTTCACTCCTCATCAACAATTTCTTTTCAGAACTTCATTATGTGTGTTTCTTTTTGTTAGGTACTGTTTGTCATCGGCAGAATTATTTTAGCAACATTTAACTCGTGATTTAGGTAGGTACCTAGTAACGTGTACGGGGTTAGGTACTAACCTATGGAGGGTCTGCGATCTACATAATATGCATAGAATAGTACATATTATATTATATAGACGGGTTATCTATACATAGAGCTGTGATCTGTAACAGAAGGGTATTCTATACAAAATAATAAACCGTTGTGCAGGGATTTGCAGCGTTTTTTGTTGTTGTTACAAACATTTTGGTGAAATATGGAGTCCGCAAGTCCGGGGGTTTTTTTTTCAGAACCTATCCAAAACATGTAGGTACGTACTAGCAATTTTAGACTCATCTGCAATAAATTATTTTGTTGTTAAAATTCGCTGAAACTGCTTTATGACAATGTAGAGGGCTGTAAGGAACTATCTCGCTACATAAATTTTCCAGCCATGTTCCAGACCATCCATTGACACTTGATTCAATTAGGAAGTTACCGTCCACTTTTTACAAATTTCATATGTACTGGACCGTCTAGGTCCAAACACGCACCTTCCCCCCACATTTCAGTTTATTGCGACTATTTTTTTCGTATGTGCGTGGCCAGGGTTTGCAAACACAGAAGACAGCCATACACGGCACCAAATTTATTCTTCCCGTAAGTGATCACGAGGATCTTCCACGCTCGATTCCAAAGGTACCAATTGAAAATAATAAACCAAAACAGTACGTGAGCTCGGATTGTACGCCCATTTCGATAGGAAGATCACCGTGGTTGACGCATGATGAGATAGTGGAATGAAAATAAATGTCAGTAACAAACAGGAAGGCAGTGGAGATAACTCACAATATGGGACGATATAAACCCTCGGTATAAACAGCGGAAATTAAGGTTTAAGATTAAGGGAAAACTTTACGCCACTAAAAATAAATTTCTTTCAGTACACACGTGGCAGAGTATATACAGAATATTTAACTAAGTACTGCTCCTTATCGCCTGTTGAACAGAGGACAAAAGGTTGGCGAATAGGTATCATCTAATGTAACCAAGAACAAATTTTCAGCCGATTTTCCCCACGACGAAGCCAACATAAAAGAGTCGATCAGGATCTACAAGATCTTGACGTAGTTTCATGAGAAATCTCTTCTGCGACAAGTCACTCAGTCTGTCGTAGGATGAATACATTTTACGTCGGGCCTATTCTTGTGGAACAGGTATCGATTGATTTTATTGACATTAATGTTGTTATCGATTATGCACAATTGAGTTAGCATCAATGGTGATTTCAATGCGACTGGTGTTGTACTCGCTCTGAGTCTCTCCTAATTCGTCCTTGGCAAGACCAATTCAAAGCCAAAAAAACCTCTAGACCCATGGGCGACGTTTAGGTTATCAAACGGTAAGGTTGTCAACAAGAAAGTAAACATATGGAAAGCCTTTCGTGTTCCGTTTGACCTGACGCACAGAGTGTAGGTCCTCATTTGGGAACACATTTCCGTCCTAGTGTTGCTCCGAAGCTCGGCAGCCTGATCGGAATACACCCAGGTGTGTTACGGGTGAAAAATAGGTGTAAACATAGGGGTTTTCGAAGGTTTTTGGGGTTTTACATGAGCTTGTTAGGTATAGTTTTCCATGTTTTTTAGGGCAAGAAGACCGGATATGAAGTTGATGTTGATCAAAGAGTGAAGAATTGAGGTTGTAATGAAGGTTCAGCTCCCACAATTCATTTTTTATTAGTTAAAAACCTGGGAAATTGTCTGAAATCACCATAAACTCTTATAGTAACACCAGAAGTAGTATCAACAGGTGAATCAAGACAATTAAATGGCACATTCAATGATCAAAGATAATTTGTCAAAAATAGGAGCCTGATTGGTGTTTTTGGGGGCCAAAATTGGTGGAAACTATTAACAATAGCTATTTCAATTATTACCCATGAAAGAAACAATAAATGTATTCCCACCATGTTTGTAGGTACGTTCAATAGAATAATAAACCCATGTGACAAGGACTTCACAGCGTTTTTAGTTTCATTACCTACCTGAAGGATAAAATGGAAGTAAATGCAGTCGACGTGATTTTTTGGTTTATTATTTTCAATAATGAACCATTGGAATCGAGCATGAAAAAAAAAAAATTCTTACCCCCTCAAAATTTGATGGTTTACGTTTCAAGGCATGTAGAATCCAAAACTGCAATAAAAATATTTCTGTCTGATAACCTATATCACGGAAACAGAAGCCTCCCTGATAGTCGTGGGTAAGAGCAGTTCATTTGAAGGACTCAAGCTCAGTTAGTTCACGCCTTGAAAGGACTAGTTCTTTTGAGTTAGTGCAGTAGTTCATTCCAGTTCCTTTTTGTTTTCAACAACAGAGCACAAACACTGAACTAGAACGAAGATATACGATGCCAACTTAGTTCCTGAACAATGCCAACTTAGTTCCTGAACCATACCAACTTAGTTCCTGAATTGTACCACTTGGTTCCTTATTACTTTGAACTGTCCTTCTGTGATGTAGTATCCACCCCATATGAACTAAGTAACTCCTAAGTTCCGTGATACTATACACTCCTTATGTGGGATCCACCCCATATGAACTAACTCGTACCTAATGAACTAAGGTGATAAGGTTCAGGGGATACCTACTAGTCCTCACGTGTAGTAGCTATTGCTCTGTGGATTCTATAAGCTCCTCGAGTAGTTTTAATTCACCCCATCTGAATGACTCCTAATGAACTAAACGAACTATCATTCTGTGGGTACTATCAAATTCTCAGTATTAATTCACCCCATCTTGATCTCCTAATGAACTAAAGGAACTATTGTTCAGTGGATAGTACCTACCAACTCCTCATGTAGTGTCCACCGTCTAACTCAGTCGCTACTCCCTGTTGCGTGATGTAGTCACCATAAACCCGTAGGTTATAACTTATAAGTATGGCGAACGGGGAAGTCCTACCTATTTCAAGCACACAGAAAAGGAAGACTTCACTCATTTTCGTCTGGCTCCACCGTCAACATGAATAGGGTTACCAGATCTCCTTTGGAAAAAAAAAAGAATATAACGATCCGTATGTCAGAATATGGGAATTTTCCATATTCAAATACCAATTGCTGGACCCTTATACTGGGTAGTTTCTACATAAAACTTACTTTCAGGTGTTACCTATAAAAACAAAGGTAGGAGGCAACAATCATTTATTGCTTTCTTCAGTAGTACCAATGAGGTATCTCTTTTATTCCATTTCCATTTTACAAGTCACTTAGGGAAATAATAGTTTCGTCAATACTGATATTAATTAGTCAACGTGATATTAAGTAGACAAACCATTCTTGAAAATCGCGACATTAAATTTGCATTTCCCTCTTGGGTCTTGGTGGCATACGCATAGGCCCCATCACATGGATGAAAAGGAGAGTTTTCAGCAGGCATGAGTTTTTGAGTAGACCTCTACTGCCCTGCTATCTAAGTAACAACCTCAAAAAACTCTCTAGTTATCCTCAGATCCGCAAGATACCGCTATCATCCATGTTCTAAAATGCTCTAGAAGTTTAATCTGATGCCATATGCATGTCAGTTGCGAATTCGCTCTTTCTCCACCTCAACAAAGGAATTTCTACCTAAGTTAGTGTGCGTATTTTTCTTCACCTTGTTGGGATGTATGTAAATTCAAATTTGAATGTTTACCACACGCGCTTCTAGCTCCGAACTTTTCATGCTGTAACATTGGTAGCACTGTTTATATAGCACATAAAATGTGCTAGCTAAAATTCTGTCTCTAATATTAAAACCCTTTGGTTGAGGTTATTTTATCTAAAAAAAAACCTCAACAGGTTATGGGCCCAGTTCTTCCAAACGTGAGCAGTGCTGTAAAACGTCGTAACCCTTTATAAAAAGTGCGAACGTAAAACACGGACCCCCGTTCCGATTGTCATTCAAGGTAAGATCGTTCTGTTCATTCTTCACCTTGTTTTAAATGAATTCTAATAATGCTGAATTTGGTAGTGTTGAGCGTTTAGTGGGTCATGAAAACTGTAATGTCTGGAAATTCCAGATCGACATTGCTATGAAAGATGCCAATACCTACGAATTTGTAACTGACGTGAAGAAGGAACTCGCAAGTGCAGAAGACCTATGTTGGCGGATCATTTCTAAAAGTTACGGTTATGCAGCATGACCATTTATGAGTGACTTTTATTTATGCATAAACCCATAGAAAATGTTCGATGCCTAGTTTAAGTAGATAGGTAAGTACCAGATAAAATAAGTAGGTACTTCGGAAATAGGTTCAAACGTGGACCTTTGAACTTAGTAGATTATGGATTACAACGAGAGGTAGCGTGGTAGTCACGGAGTATGCTTCTTCCAGCGGAAGGTCGCAAAAGGCACTCAGTATTTGTGAGTTGGCGTCAACGGTTTGAAGGGGGGTTCTGAATAGGAACAGTGCTCCGAACATGGGGGTGTTCTAGAACACTGGACAGATATATCCTTAGGAAATAACCGGCTGAATAAAATCTGTCGTATCTCATTTATCCCTATCGGAGATTTGGTAAATACATGTACAAAATCAGTAGCGCAACAACCTGTGGCTCTTTTCTCTTGTAACAATGTGGGGTTACTGTGTGATTTTGGGACAACAGTTTTTGAATAGTTCATTTAAATTTCCCGCCTCCTAATGGATTTTATATCAAATAATCGCCGCACCGTCAATCTGTTCCTATGGTTTCTGACCTGGTTGAGGAAAGGAAGAAACCTCCATCGTAATGGTACTACCTCAATAATATACTGCCACAGGAGTAAATTGGTAGGTAACCAGTTCACTGACAGTAACCAGTTCATTTTCGCATTTCATCACTGTGACTGATAGAAGAGATAAGAAAAACTATCAAATCATTACACAACGGTTTATTATTAACCTGCATAATATTATATGCCCCTTCTGCATAAACCACATTACTGACTGTATGAGAAATCCCTCAAGACATTGCAGTTATGCGGGTCCACTGATTTTTCAGAGTTTAGGCGCCTAATTAGACATACTAAACTTAGTAGTAGAACTTTATCAACCCATCAATAGGCCTATCTAATTTCTTTTCGATAGGTTTGTATACCTACACCGTTCATTTACCTAGTTACCCAGTCAATCAACAGGTGCCCAGTTCACATGTTTTTCATTTGGTGAATGTTGAGCGTATGTCTATAGAATTAGCACCTAGTACTAATGATGTACATAATATGATGTATGATGAATGTTTATAGGACTACACATTAAAATAGTCTTGTCTCCAACAGGCATTCCGCGTCACATTTTCGGGGAGTTTATTACAGTTTTAGCCCATTTAGTTTTAATTTTGAATAGCAGATACAGACGAATTAATTAACCTACTAACCTTAAGATATACCGGGGAAAACTATCGTCATCACCTACCTTACCTTCAGTGGACTTGATCACACGCTCAAGCACATCCATTTATTCAGCTTGGCGATAGCTAAAGGCGAGTGACACAAGTAGTGGTTTTCGGGCGCGAAATTTTCAGTTTTTCAAAGAAGACACGCGAATTACGAATAATTTTATGAGATACAATTATTGATTTCATCAAAATATAGGAACCCAATAGGATTTTATTAGCTTTTGAAGCATGACAATTATTTGCCAGTGATTAAGATAATGGACTTATGTTTGTATGTTATCTCATAAATAAATGGTTTATAAAGAAGTTTGATTCTTAATACAGAACGCATGGACATTTTTAAAGCATCTTTAACACTGAAAACGGTGAAATTTAACGAATTTAAGCTATTTATTCAGAGCAGCAGATTTTATACAGGCTGAATCACAAGAGCTCTGAACAAAATACCTATGTAGTGGCAAATATCTGCCACTGTTATCAGTATTATATTATTATAGTAAAAAAAATAAAAATCATCTTATTTCAACGAAAAATTACATCGACATGGTACGGTTCGACATTTCTGGTGAGCTATACAAAATTGATAATGTGACACATAGAAGAGCAAAAGAGTGATAAGCATAGGTACTTTGGAGGTCACGTCCTCGTAGGTTTATGCCCCTCTTTGAACACCCTGAGTTTTGTTGTAGTAGTGACTTTTGACCACAGTGATCATGTACAAGGACATCACTGAAAAACAAAGAGTGACAATTAGTGATCTATTCAAATAAACAATTCAATAAAATAACACCCCAATCCTCTTTCGAATCAACATGTCACAATCACCATACAGCGTCGTAATCCCATTCTGGCTCATTAGATGAACACCATGTTGACCAAGACAATATATGTTGATGGTTATTTCGGTAAATTTCGGATTTTCAATCAAATAGTGATTTACACTCTCAACTAATTGGCCCCCCAAAACCACTACGGGGAAGATGAGATGCTTTGCCGAAAGACAACCAGAAACTACGTAAGAAGTAGGTACATGTGCTCAAACTGTGTCACTGATTAATTTAATCTCTCTTGAGAGTTTGCTGAACTTGCGTGGATGTGGCCTGTCTTTCGGATTAGAAGTAACAATATCAAAAGTTGACTTCTTAGGCACTCACAGAGTGAGATTATCGCAGAAGCGATCGCTAGGACAATATTCGCTGCAGGCTGCTTGGAAATGACGGATACTATTATTTGCACACACTGTCCCACCAATCCATACAAGAATAAACATATGTTCACTCTCAGCCACGCCCATACTTTGCCCATGTCATCCTGTAACAATTCAAACAGTTCAATCAGAATAATTCATGTTGATCTACACTTCTAAGCTTTATCTTCATAATCTGCTTTATCTTGCAACGAGCTTAATATCCATTTAATTTGAATCTTACTCAACCCATTCGAGCTGCAAGCACTTGGGTATGTGAAGTCCAATACCTACCTTATAAAGTCCTATCAGCAGTATGAGAGCCATCACCCAGAAGAAAACGAAGTAGATGAGAAGGAAAACCGCTGTGGCGATAACAACTGCAACAAGATCATCATAATTATAATCAAAACGGAAATTGTGTGTCTCTCTGTACGTCTTCTCCGTATAAACTACCTATTGTACCGATTTTCTCGTGGTTTGTATTTCCTCGCATCACGGCACACAGAGTGGGCCACCTTGATTTGCCGATGCTCCTCCTCTTCATCCCAACTCTGCACTCCTTCGCAACGGTTATTAAACCAAATCCGGTTACTAAGTCAAGTCTTGGCCGTAGTGTACCACTTTTTGCTTCAGATTCCGTTTAAATTGTTTTGTACAAAAGATGTTTTGCACCAACTCTAGGGGTAGGTACCAGAATAATTTCTGTGGGATTGGCCGTTCGCATTTTTATACCGGAAAATGGCGACCAAAAAGTAACCACCACCAATCCAGAATTTTCGACTTTTCCCCCCAGTGGAATTCGAAATGCAGCCTGTCTATGAATGACTGTTTTTAAGTAAGGATGATGAGGTTCCCCGTTGGAGACCGGCTTTGGCTCGTGACCTGTTACAACAAAAGAGTGGTTATATAACAAAAGAGTTAGCTTACTTAATAAAGAGTGACCTTCTGAGTTCATTCTGGATTCAGCGCGAATTTTGATTTTACTAAGTTACCTAACGTATTTTCAAGCAGCTAAGTTAGATGGTAGCCCTTATCAATAGACTTTACATCCTACTTCCAATCTTCGAGACGGGCAGCAAAATATGAGTGCATTTTGAGACTATTAATACCTTCATGTTTCTTGCTGATGGCGGAGCCAGACGAAAATAGGTGGTCTTCCTTTTCTGTGTTCTTGAAGCAGGTAGGTACTTCCCCGTTAGCGATACCTACGTATTGTTATCCGAACGGTTTATCGTGCCTACATCACACAGCAGGGAGTAGAGGTGGAGGTGAATAGTTCCCAGCTGAACTACTCTTGAAGAACTAACTCCGCCAACTGAACTTACTCCTCGACTTAGTTCACTTAACTGAACATTCGTTCGCTAGGACCACACAGAAAAAGAATCAAGGACCCAGTATCTGGAGATGGATATTGGATGTAGGAAGGGGGAACTAAAGAACTATCCTTCTGTATTATGAACTAAGAGCTAAAGAACTAGTAACTCACTCACAAGACGTTAGACGGTGGATACTACATGAGGAGTTGATAGTATCCACTGAACGACAGTTCCTTCAGTTCACTGGGAGATCATGATGGGGTGAATTAGTACTAATCGAGGAGCTTATAGAATCCACAGAACATAGCTACTACACATGAGGACTTGATAGTATCCTCTGAACGGTATTTCCTTAGTTCATTAGGAGTTAGTTCATATGGGGTGGATACCACATAAGGAGTTTATACTGTCACGGAACGACAGTTCGAAGGAATAAGGAACTAAGTGGTTACCATTCAGGAACTAAGATGGTATCGTTCAGGAACTAGGTAAGTTGGCATCGGTCAGGAACTAAGGTGGCATCGTATATCTTCGTTCTAGTTCAGTGTTTGTGTTCTATGGTTGCAAACGAAAAGGAACTGCAATGAACTACTGCACTAAATCAAAAGAACTAGTCCTTTCAAGGAATGAACTAATGTACTCGAGTCCTTCAAATGAACTACTCTTACCCACCACTATCAGGGAGGCTTCATTTCCGTGATATAGGTTATCCACTGCTCCACTGTCGAGAGGGAATGAAATTAGTTTTGAAGTTCGCAGCGCTGTTAGGTACATCTTGGCTCGAAGCCGCAACAAATGAGAAAAACGCTGCAAATCCCTGCACAACGGTTTATTATTTTGTATAGAATACCCTTCCGTTACAGATCACAGCTCTATGTATAGATAACCCGTCTATATAATTATGATATGTACTATTCTATACATATTATGTAGATCGCAGACCCTCCGTAGGTTAGTACCTAACCCCGTACTCGTTACTAGGTACCTACCTAAATCACGAGTTGAATGTTGCTAAAATAATTCTGCCGATGACAAACAGTACCTAACAAAAAGAAACACACGTACTTATAATGAAGTTCTGAAAAGAAATTGTTGATGAGGAGTGAAAAAAGTTGCGAAAGTACCTACCAACAAACTCCAGCCCCTTCTACGTAGATGGTATAATGAACCGTTGTGTAATAATTTACCGTTGAGTAATGATTTACCGTAGTAATAATTTACCCATCAATAATACTTCAACGTTTGTTCAAGTTTCACTACCTACCAACAACTCCAAAAGAGCCATCATTTTTCAAATGAAATAATTCACAGAACAACCAACTCGACTTCATACTCCGACAATATAATCAGGTGATCCCTAGCAATGATTTCATCTCCGCCAAATTTCCTATTGTGGGCGCGTCTCTGGTTACGAGATTTGGTTTGAATTGTATACAATTTCATTCACACTGGAGTCGAAAATGCCTGTCGGTGCAAACTTCGGGGCCTTACTGTGAACGAACTGCTGGACGTACGATGCTCCGGATGGTCTTAAAAAACTCGCAAGTTCAAGAACTATTTAAAACCGTAAAAATATTCACGTAAAAAAAATGGTATAGGCGTTTTGAAAATTTCAACCCCTATTTTGAACCCCTTAGAGATGACTCACAGTAACGTCGAGCTTCGAGGACCAACTAGACAGCGAACGGAACCTATAACCCGAATTTCATCAATTTTCTTTCATGGTAACTAAGAAAAGTGGCCCGTACGGCGTACGGTGTACGGCGTACGGCGGACAGACAGAAATATTTTTATTGCAGTTTTGGATTCTACATACCTTGAAACGTAAACCATCAAATTTTGAGGGGGGGTTAGAATTTTTTTTTTCATGCTCGATTCCAATGGTTCATTATTGAAAATAATAAACCAAAATGATGAAATTGTTGATATTGACATTCACCATGATTTTCGTTCTTGGCCACCGACACACACGTCGCGACAAACGACCAAGACATCCACTGAGAATAGAAGATAATTCCATTTATAGAAGAAAATAGAAAATAATTATAGGCTGCAGAGGAACATCCGTTGTCATCTTTCTCTTCACTGCCGTTGTTCATTCTGAGTTTTGCATCAAGTAGCCACCCATTCATGAATGAACGTGTTAATTTTGAGTCGTCATTCATGGTCTCGATCGCAGTTATGACACTTGTATATCGCTCTGGCATAGTCAAATGTAGGTAGCAATCGTCTGTGTCGTCTAATTCACCTCCGAAGGCCCCTAGTTCACGAATCCTCCAAATCTCCACTCTCGAACTTTCATTGGAGAAGTTTCTTCATGACGAAAAGCTTCTTGATTGGAACTTTTCTGGCGAATACAGTAGCTAATATCTCTAGCTGTTTCTGATCCGTTGACTAATTCAAGGTGACGGTCGGAAATCGACTGCCATTGATTATCCATTGGGCTTTTTTTGTCGCAATTGTACAACGCCTGATGTTCTATAGGTTTTTCTAGTTTTCTCACATCACCGGACATGTATTTTAAAACGTCTCTCACACCTTCCTTGTCCATGAAAACCTCTACTCGGTACTTCCAATTGACGAAGTTCAGGTTGGTCCATTAAGGAAGGCAGTGAGATCAAATTCGCAGCAGACGCCATGAAGTAGGTAGCCAGACAAACCAAAGTTTTTACTGGGGAAGGGGGGGGGGGTGTTGCTAAAATTCCGCGAAACCAAAAAATGGCGTTTCTGACGCACAAACTTCAAAAGAACTCTAATGAACTGGGCGCATAATCTGATAAAATCAATTAAATGAACACTTCTGGGAGACAGCGATTTGCCAGATCCAGACGTACCTATTGGGGCTGAACACAATGAAGTTTTTATTCAAGTACAGGAGGGTTCAGAGAGTAGCGATGCTACCGGATCAAGTCGGCAACATTACAGCACGACTATAATTATGAATCTATTAATCTGACAAATTATAGTTTTGTTAAGAACGAAAACAGGAATGAATAAACATACCTGATCACATTTGACGTTTCATTTCGAGATCCTTGATGAGTTTAAACAAACAATTTTGATAAACTCAACTCAGCAGTTGAGCAGAAGAAAAGAAAAATGATTGGCCAGCAACTCCCATCACCTCAGCAGGGCTATACGATTCATCTCATTTCATTGCTTTTTTTTAGCTGGTTTTGGTTTATTATTTTCAATAATGAACCATTGGAATCGAGCATGAAAAAAAAAATTCTTACCCCCCCTCAAAATTTGATGGTTTACGTTTCAAGGTATGTAGAATCCAAAACTGCAATAAAAACGCTGCAAATCCATGCACAACGGTTTATTATTTTGTACAGAATACCCTTCTGTTACAGATCACAGCTCTCTGTATAGATAACCCGTCTATATAATATAATTATGTACTAGTCTATACATATTATGTAGATCGCAGACCCTCCGTAGGTTAGCACCTAACCCTGTACTCGTTACTAGGTACCTACCTAAATCACGAGTTGAATGTTGCTAAAATAATTCTGCCGATGACAAACAGTACCTAACAAAAAGAAACACACATAATGAAGTTCTGAAAAGAAATTGTTGATGAGGAGTGAAAAACTAAGAAAAGTGGCCCGTACGGCGTACGGCGTACGGCGGACAGACAGAAATATTTTTATTGCAGTTTTGGATTCTACATACCTTGAAACGTAAACCATCAAATTTTGAGGGGGGGTAAGAATTTTTCTTTTCATGCTCGATTCCAATGGTTCATTATTGAAAATAATAAAGCAAAAGTTGCAAAAGTACCTACCAAGAAACTCCAGCCCCTTCTACGTAGATGGTATAATGAACCGTTGTGTAATAGTTTACCGTTGAGTAATGATTTACCATCGTGTAGTAATAATTTACCCAATGTTTGTTCAAGTTTCACTACCTATCAACAAACTCCAAAAGAGATAATTTTTCAAATGAAATAATATCACAAAACAACCAACTCGACTTCATACTCCGCCAATATAATCAGGTGGCCCCTAGCAATGATCAATGATTTTATCTCCGGCAAATTTCTTATCGTCGGCGCGTCCCTGGTAACTAGATTTGGTTTGAATGTATACAATTTCATTCACACTGGAGTCGAAAATGCCTGTCGGTGCAAACTTCGGGGCCTTACTGTGAACGAACGGCTGGACGTACGGTGCTCCGGGTGGTCTTAAAAAACTCGTAAGTTCAAGAACTATTTAAAACCGTAAAAAGATTCACCTAAAAAAAAAAGGTGTCGTGAGTCCCTCCCGGGAACACTCCTCTAGTAAACTTAAGTCTTCACCAATATTCTAACGCAAAACTTAGTTCCGTCAATAAACGAATGAGTGGGGAGACAAGCCACAGAACCCAGGGTACACAACCTGGGGCCCCACTACCAACCCCTAACAGGGGGTTGGAGGGAGAGGCCTCACTCTTCTATAAAACCCTGGATCCTGCAGCTTTAGCTTCATTCGACACTTCCTCTAACCAGCTCTCTCTTCTCTCCTCTACCTTGCTCTCTCTCCTCCTCTCTTAAAAGATCCTAGATGTCGGTGGTGGTCAGCCCATAACCGCCTAGGCAAAACCTCCTCTTCCAAAAGATTCCAGATGTCGGTGGTGATTCGCTCATAACCGCCTGGACACCTCTCCTCCAAAAGATCCTAGATGTCGGTGGTGATCCGCTCATAACCGCCTAGGCAAACTCTATCACTCACCTCCAAATTTCCACTCTCCCAAAAGATCCTAGATGTCGGTGGTGATCCGCTCATAACCGCCTAGGCAAACTCTATCACTCACCTCCAAATTTCCACTCTCCCAAAAGATCGTAGATGTCGGTGGTGATCCGCTCATAACCGCCTGCGCACTTCCTCACGCCACCATGATGAACCAATTTTAAATTCATCACAAAAGGTATAGGCGTTCTTAAAATTTCAACCCCTATTTTGAACCCCTTAGAGATGAGTGACAGTAACGTCGAGCTTCGAGGA
Source organism: Leptopterna dolabrata (assembly GCA_954871275.1). Lineage (NCBI taxonomy): Eukaryota > Metazoa > Arthropoda > Insecta > Hemiptera > Miridae > Leptopterna > Leptopterna dolabrata. Next base: position 16,319,440 of record OX940981.1, on the reverse strand, counting down.
CCAACTAGACCCCGAACGGAACCTATAACCCGAATTTCATCAATTTTTTTTCAAGGTAACTAAGAAAAGTGGCCCGTACGGCGTACGGCGGACAGACAGAAATATTTTTATTGCAGTTTTGGATTCTACATACCTTGAAACGTAAACCATCAAATTTTGAGGGGGGGGGTAGGTAGGTAAGAATTTTTTTTTCATGCTCGATTCCAATGGTTCATTATTGAAAGTAATAAACCAAAATATTTCTGTCTGTCCGCCGTACGCCGTACGGGCCACTTTTCTTAGTTACCATGAAAGAAAATTGATGAAATTCGGGTTATAGGTTCCGTTCGGGGTCTAGTTGGTCCTCGAAGCTCGACGTTACTGTGAGTCATCTCTAAGGGGTTCAAAATAGGGGTTGAAATTTTCAAAACGCCTATACCATTTTTTTACGTGAATATTTTTACGGTTTTAAATAGTTCTTGAACTTGCGAGTTTTTAAGACCATCCGGAGCGTCGTACGTCCAGCCGTTCGTTCACAGTAAGGCCCCGAAGTTTGCACCGACAGGCATTTTCGACACCAGGGTGAATGAAATTGTATACAACAGACCAAATCTTGTCACCAGGGACTCGCCGACAATAGGAAATTGGCCGGAGATAAAATCATTGCTAGGGATCACCTGATTTTATAGGCGGAGTATGAAGTCGAGTTGGTTGTTCTGTGATATTCAAAAGAGCCATCATTTTTCAAATGAAATAATATCACAGAGTCTTTTGGAGTTTGTTCATAGGTAGTGAAACTTGAACAAACGTTGAAGTATTATTGATGGGTAAATTATTACTACACGATGGTAAATCATTACTCAACGGTAAATTATGACACAACGGTTCATTATACCATCTACGTAGAAGGGGCTGGAGTTTGGTTGTACCTAGGTACTTTCGCAACTTTTTACACTCCTCATCTTAAATTTCCCTTCAGAACTTCATTATTTGCGTTTCTTTTTGCCATTTTAGTTACCTTTGTCATCGATAGAATTATTTTAGCAACATTTAACTCGTGATTTAGGTAGGTACCTAGTAACGAGTACAGGGTTAGGTGCTAACCTACGGAGGGTCTGCGATCTACATAATATGTATAGACTAGTACATATTATATAGACGGGTTATCTATACAGAGAGCTGTGATCTGTAACAGAAGGGTATTCTGTACAAAATAATAAACCGTTGTGCAGGGATTTGCAGCGTTTTTTTTAACAGCAAGACTAACTGTAACCTGAAGACTAACTCCAAGATGGTGCTAACTGAAGACTAACTGAATGGCAATAGTTACCCGAAACATTCCCTGATGAAACGTGATGAGACGCATCGGTGTCTTTATGCACAGCTTGAGCAGCCACCACAACCCCGATTATCAGCTCTACCGTGTAGACAAAACTGCCAATCTGAAAATCAAGTATTTGTTTTTAATTAGATAGGTACTCAAGTTGTCTTCTAAAGCTTTGGAGACAGGTATTATAAAGTACTCACCACTCCTAGCCATGCTATGACTTTGCTCCCAGTTTCCACTTTGCAGCAACAGCAGCAGTTATCCACTTGAGGCAATTTATCGATCACTCCTTCGCCACACATTTTGCGTCTGAAATAACCAAGATTAGCAGTAATTATGAGGAGAAATGGTTATGAAAATGGTATTAAGTGGCCGGCTCCAGTACTCGATTTAGGGCTTTCCTCGGGGGCAGCTCGAGGGTATTGACCACAGAAATCCGTGGTCTACGCAGAAGGGGCATCTGTACAGGTAAATAATAAACCTCTGTGTAATAATTAGCAGCTTTTTAACGTTTTTAAATTACGCTTGAACTAAAGAACTTTTTGAGATCACCCGGAGCATTGTATGACCAGCCGTTCGTGGGCACCGAAAAGGTTCGTCAACATGATCGTGAATCAAACTGTATAAATCCGGTCCAGATATATCATTGCTAGGGAGCACCTGAATATAATCACGAATGGCTGTATGAAGTCCAGTTGGTTGTTCTGTGATATTATCTCATTTGAAAAATGAAGGATCTTCTGGGTTTTGTTGATACGTACTTTTGCAACTTGAAAAAACGTAGAGATCGGGCAAATTAGTAGGTACACACCGGTACATTATTACACAACGGTTTATTGTTTTCCTTGCGCTGCATGAATAACTACAAATAATTACTGATTGAATTATTCAATCCCGCGCATTTGTAGGAAACTTTAATTCCGGGGCCGGCTCCAGTACTCGTTTTAGGGCTTTCCTGGGGGGAGCTCGAGGTTATTGACCACAGAAAACCGTGGGTCTCCGCAGAAGGGGCATCTGTACACGTAAATAATAAACCTTTGTGTGATAATTTGCAACGGTTTTTTATGGCATTTTCGGATTCGACATACCGTGAAACGTACACCATCAAATTTTGAGGGGGTTAAATTTTTTTTCATGCTCGATTCCAAGGGTTCATTATCCAAAAAGCTGCTTAGCCCTTGTCACATGGGTTACTTATTATTCTACTGGACTTATTATTTCTTGTTGAACTGTCCGTTCATTTTACATTATGTTGACTGCTCATTTTTATTGTTTCTTTCATGTGCAATAATATTGAATTAGCTATTTTTGATGGTTTCTACCAATTTGTTTGAAAAAAAATTTAGAGCCCAAAATACTCACTAATTGGGCTCCAATTTTTTTACAAAAAACTATCTTTGATCATTGATGGTGCCAAATAATTGTGTTGCAAAAACTCTCTAATCTGTTGATAGGCCCCCAAAAGTACGAATTCGGCTCCTACATTTTTTACAAATTATCTTTGATCATTGATAGTGCCATTCATTTGTCTTGATTCACCTGTTAATACTACTTCTAGTGTTATTATAAAAATTTATGGTGATTTCAGACAATTTCCCAGGTTTTTGACTAATTAAAAATGAATTTTGAGGGCTGAACTATCGTTAAAACTTCAATTCTTCACTGGACAAAACCAACTTCATATTCGGTCTGAGTCTGAGCTGTATTCGGTCGGAGCTAAATCATAGGTATATTATTCACAGAATAATAAACCAACACTGCTTTTTGTTGAAAATTTCTATTTTCTTGGGATTATGGGATCATTACGCCACATGAACCCAATGTTGTTATGAATGTAACTCTGTGGGCTGTCTTGAGATTAGAGATGCCTGCGTCCAATAAAGAATATTGGAATTAAATAATGTATTGGACAAAAATTAAAATCTGACGGTTTTCAACCCTTGTTCGAGATTCCCATTTACTGAAGTGAAGAAGAGATCGATGCCTGCGTCCGTAATTACATCTCGCCCGGCCGGACTGTTAAAGTTTCATAAATATCAAGAGTTCATTAATTAATATTTATTTTGGTTTATTATTTTCAATAATGAACCATTGGAATCGAGCATGAAACGCCGAATGGAACCTATAACCCGAATTTCATCAATTTTGTTTCATGGTAACTAAGAAAAGTGGCCCGTACGGCGTACGGCGGACAGACAGAAATATTTTTATTGCAGTTTTGGATTCTACATACCTTGAAACGTAAACCATCAAATTTTGAGGGGGGGTAAGAATTTTTTTTTTCATGCTCGATTCCAATGGTTCATTATTGAAAATAACAAAATTCTTACCCCCCCTCAAAATTTGATGGTTTACGTTTCAAGGTATGTAGAATCCAAAACTGCAATAAAAATATTTCTGTCTGTCCGCCGTACGCCGTGCGGGCCACTTTGCTTAGTTAACATGAATGAAAATTGATGAAATTCGGGTTATTGGTTCCGTTCGGGGTCTAGTTGGTCCTCGAAGCTCGACGTTACTGTCAGTCATCTCTAAGGGGTTCAAAATAGGGGCTGAAATTTTCAGAAAGCCTATACCTTTGTTTTACGTGAATTTTTTTACGGTTTTAAATACTTCTCGAACTTGGGAGTTTTTTAAGACCACCCGCAGCACCGTACGTCCAGCCGTTCGTTCACAGTAAGGCCCCGAAGTTTTCACCGACAGGCATGTTCGACACCAGGGTGAATGAAATTGTATACACTCTCGTCGCCAGGGACGCGCTAGATTCAATCATCAATCAATTTATTCAATCATTCGAGCATTCAATCAATCAATTTTTTCAATTGCAATTGGAATTCACTTAGAATTGTAAATATTGGTATACTGAATTGGACTTTAATTTGAATTGGAATTTTTTTCGAATTACCTAATTGGCATTGTGCGCTCGTCACCAGGGAAGCGCTCGATTCCATCAATCAATCAATTTATTCAATCGATTTCGAATTGGAATTCATTAATTTGAATTGGAATTCATTAATTGAATTGGAATTCATTAATTTGAATTCAAATTAATTTGGAATTCAAATTAATTTGGAATTCAAATTAATTTGAATTGGAATTCATTTCGCATTGTCTAATTGGCATGGTGCGCATTGGCATGGTCCGAAAAATGGTTCTGCAATTCTATTGGCCAACGCTGTCTGCGATTCACATAACATGTATAAATAGAATAGTACATATTATATTATACAGACGGGTTATCTATACAGGGAGCTGTGATCTGTAACAGAAGGGTAGGTATTCTATACAAAATAATAAACCGTTGTGCAGGGATTTGCAGCGTTTTTTTGTTATTCTTGAAGCATAACGTGTAGTTTAAAAAAAGTTGAACGACTTCCTCCGCGTCTTTTGAAGAAAAGTTCCTGAAAATATCATCAAAATCGGGCGAAATTTTCATGAAAATTAATTCCCTGTTTTGAACCCAACTACCTACCTACCGAATCTGAACAAAATCATCATCATCATCATTGATATGTGGGACATTGCTACTTAGAAAGCTCGCAACTTTGAGTCCATGTAGGTACTTACGTTTATTTGGACGACGTTATGAGTGGTGGTTAGAGCCTGTTTGCTTTCAATTAAGCCAGGTCAACTGATGAGTTCAGATTTGGTGAAGCGCGCAAAACGTCGCACTCACCGACGCTTTCAGAGACAGACTGACGAAGTTGACGACCCCGCGAGTGGAGTGGCGAGAGGGCAGTTTCCGTTTCATGATGTCAAAATGGGACCTCCCATTCCCGTTCCAAAGTAACAGGGACAGATTCAAGATAAAATATCAGTACATGCGATGGTGAGCTTCTGGTGTAAATATTTGGTAAACATTTGGTTGGACTACAGTCCATGGGTTACGTACTTGTTCTTTTTTGGAATACCTACCTTCTTGCATCGGCCGGGCATTAGGCCGCCAATATACCAAGACTATATTTCATAAAACAACAAGTTACAAGTATTATAAGGTCGCCATTTTCATCTTGGGGTACCGCACACTCTCCAACACAGGAATAATATTATACGGCTCTCACCCATCCACCATGATTATGCAAACAAAGGTATGATAGGTAGAGGCTGTCTTTGGATGCTCCATCATAATTTCTTAAGTATGTCAGGTATTAGTAATTCTTCAATAAATCAAATAACTCACATCATTTCCCCTGTTTATAATTTTCTAATACATCGTGACCACGAAAGCACAACCTGTTAGCCTTGAAAGGACCTCGCGGTTTTTTCCTACATTTGCATTGTGGGTAGAGATGAAGGCGAATAATTAAATGATCATATAATATAATATATAATAATCATATAATAATATGATAAGCTAATCCTGACATTTTTTCCGAAATTCAAGAAAGAGAGGCAACTACTCACGTGAAAATTGTACACTTGGTGCTAAATTGCTGCTTTTCAATAATGAACCTTTGGAAACAAGCATGAAACAAATAATTAATAATTACATATTAGTAATAACTACAAATAATGAATGATCGAATTAGTGAATCCCGCACATTTGCATGAAAGTTTTATTCCGTGGCTGGCTCCAGTACTCGATTTAGGGCTTTCCTGGGGGGGGGGGGGGGGGGAGCTCGAGGGTATTGGCCACAGAAAACAGTGATCTACGCAGAAGGGGCTTCTATACAGGTAAATAATAGACCTTTGTGTAACAATTTGCAGCGGTTTTTTATTGCATTTTCGGATTCTACGTACCTTGAAACGGAAACCATCAAATTTTGAGGGGGGTAAACTTTTTTTTTTCATGCTCGATTCCAAATTGAAAATTTCTCAACCAAAAATTTCTGTCTGTCCGGCGTACGCCGCACTGACCACTTTTCTTAGTTAGCATGAACCAAAATTGATGAAATTTGGTTTATACATCCTGGTCGGGGTCTAGCTGGTCGTCAGGGGTCGAATTAGGAAGTCGAATAATTTGCAGCGTTATTCAATTACAACCGATCCGTAGATAGTTGTTTTACTGCAATCAAACGTGGTAGCAAGAAAGGCTATTATTGGCCGAGTGTACCAAAAACGCTGCAAATCGCTGCACAACGGTTTATTATTTTGTACAGAATACCAATTAATGAACCATTGGAATCGAGCATGAAACGCCGAATGGAACCTATAACCCGAATTTCATCAATTTTTTTTCATGGTAACTAAGAAAAGTGGCCCGTACGGCGGACAGACAGAAATATTTTTATTGCAGTTTTGGATTCTACATACCTTGAAACGTAAACTATCAAATTTTGAGGGGGGGGGGGGGGGGGGTAAGAATTTTTTTTTTTTTCATGCTCGATTCCAATGGTTCATTATTGAAAATAATAAACCAAAATGCTGCGGAAAAACTCTTAGGTGAATTAAATTAAATTTTATTCACTTCTTCTTCCATGTTCTTGTACCATGAATATCGATATACATTCCAAATCCGGGTACACACTGTGAACATATATATCATTTGGACGGTCGGCCGACGACATTTAAAATATCTGCCCTCGTTTCCTCTTACTATGGATCCTTACTTTCCACCAGGCAAACCTGGACAAGAGGATACGTAGGAATGTGAATATGATTAAATTCTACCTTTACTCGGCCACAGGACATATTAATGTTCCTGTTATCCGCTTGTACAGTGGATACTTGTTAACCAGTAAAACCTCAAGTTTTTATACATTCAATAAAGTTTTTATAAATTCAATGATTCAATAAAACCTCAAGTTTTCATTTATTTATTTGAGAGCCAAACATGGTTGGTTGCTGGACATGGTGGTAGTTGCCTAAAATCACCAGTCTGTGTTTTTTATGATGATCTACTAACACATTTTGGTGATTGTTACTGGTGTTTGAGGAATTCTGATTCACTGAAACTCGAATTTGAACCATTTTGGGTGTTATAAAATTCTTCAATTCGAGCGCATATTTGTTTTGTGGTTACAAACATTTCGGCGACATTTGGAGTTTGAAAGTCTGGGGAGATTTTCCTCAAAATTTAGTCCGTAGGTTTATTTACACAGAATTTGGAATCTGGAGTAACACATTAATACATAACATGTAACATATTTATTTATATATCACCTGAATACATACGTTTATCTAATCTAGGGATGGGATCAGAATGCTGCAAGACTTATACTATTTATACGGAGACTAGGTATGTATTGAAAAACCTATCCAAAACATGTAGGTAGGTACTGACAATTTTAGACTTGCAATAAATTGTTCTTCAGTTAAAATTCGCTGAAACCACTTTATAACAATGTAGAGGGCTGTAAAGAACTATCTCGCTACATGAATTTTCCAGCCACGTTCCAGTCCATCCATTGGCACTTGATTCAACTATGTATTAGGAATGACGTGATTCCCTCTCAGAAACCACTCCTGTAATATTACGAGAGATTTTACAAATTAGACGTGGAGAACGTTAGCTGGTCAACAACAAGGGTTTTCCCCAACCATCAACCGCCTCAAAAGGTCGTATCGGCCGATTGTTGACAGGGGATGGGTGGAAAAGCCCCTATAAAAACTGCCCATCTGGCCGAGCTCAGCATTCAACGATCTGCCCCCCAACTTGCGACTTCTCTCTCGAACCTCTCTCTCTCTCGTCCTCTCTCCCTCCTTTCCTCGTACCTGCTGTGGTGAAAACCGAGGGGTACTCCGTCCTGGTATCTCCTGTGGTGAAAACCGTGAGATACCTTCCTCTCAACTATTACCACCTGCTGTGGTGAAAACTGCGGGGTACTAGCTTCTCATCCCAGGTGTCTGCTGTGGTGAAAACCACGGGCCACCTTCCTCTCCACTAGTACCTGCTGTGGGAAAACCACGGGGTACTAGCTACCACATCCCAGGCGCCTGCTGTGGTGAAAACCGCGGGGAGCCTCACCCTATAGCGCCTGCTGTGGTGAAAACCGCGGGGAGCTTACCTTCCCTTCATCTAACTCCTGCTGTGGTGAGAACCGTGGGGAGTTAGCCGAAACACTCCATAGGAGTACATCCATCCGCTCCCAACCTCTCACTCCTCTTGCCTCACTCTCTCTCTTTACCTCTCTACCCATCCCCCACGTATCTGTGAAGCCATGGTTTGGTGCTTGTGAGCTAGACAGAAAGGCCATAAGAATAATTTGCCGGTTGCGCTCAAATCACGGATTGTGATCATCTACATAGAATTGGACAGCGCGCCTCGCCCGACTGTGCCAGCTGCCAGGAGACCGAAGAAAAACACTGCACCATATCGTCATGGAATGTCGAAGACATGACACAGGAAGACGACAATTGATGGACCAGGTGGCACTACACTTGGAGAGCCCAGTCTGCTACCACCAAATGATTTTTTCCAAGAAGCTCCCAGTGTACAGAGCTATTTACTCTTTTATAAATAATATTAATGTAAAAATTGAAGTATTTCAACTCCAGTGCGCGAAAATCAAAAATTTATTTTAATTTTATTAGATTTTTATTTTAAATTTTGTAAATAAAATTATTTTAATACCTATGACAGAAGCTTTGTAAAAATGTATTCTGAATAAAACTTCTTCATGGCTATGGCCACTGGCTAATGAAAAAAAAAAAAAAAAACCATCCACCACCTTCTCCGCTATGTTGTGAGTGAACCTACCCAAAAATCACTCACTGGTGACCCCAACTTTCTAAACAAATGTCCTGAGCCAAAACCCGCTCACGACAAGTGTTGACCCCGACGTTTCTAACCGACTAACTCACTGACCACCAACCTTCTGACCAATCCCCCTCTTCTGACCGACCATGACTGAATCCCAGTAACTACGACAAAGGCATGATCGCTGCTACCTGACATGTCGACGCCCCAGCTGCAAACCTACCTGCAACACGCACCCACCGCTGTCTGCGTCGCCGACAACGTCGCACACCCTGACTACGACCACAACAATGGCCTCACCTCAACTGACCCTTCACGACTTGTCACCACATCTGCAACCTACCTGCAACGAGCACCCGCAGCTGTCTGCCTTGCTGACAACGTCGCCAACTCTTACTCTGACCTCAAAAATGGTCTACCACCATTGATCTTTCAAGACGCGTCACTGCCGTCATCGCCGCATCCGCACACACAGCATTCCTCCGCACCGACCTGGCACATTCCGTCACCAACACCGTCTCTGCTTGCCCCAACTTTGACTCAACCGCAACTGCAACCACCAACCACGACTCAACCGCAACCACCGCATCTGCAGCGACCGCAACCACCACATCCGCGAAAACTGCAATCACCTACCACGACTCAACACGACATCACCACTCAACCACACACAACTCCGGCACTCGACCACACCCCTCACGCCGTCACCAGCGCTCCCGCTAACGCCACGTCTAGTCCGTTTCATATCACATGAAATGCTTCTGGATGAGAGAGAACCAACAACACCATCACAGCACCCCCCCTCCACGCCGCTGACACTCACGACACCATTCCCAACCACGCCAACTCCCGAGAAGTCGCCGTCATCGGCACTTCACGCTTCCGAACGCTACCTCGAACACTCCACTCCATGACCACTCCTCATTCCGCCGCCCTCACTATCGCTCCTGCAATATCGTCGATTTCTAGAGGAGGAAGGACTTGCTACTCCCCCACCCTCACCACCTCTTCGCTCGCCAACACCACCACTGTCACCCCATAATGCGACGAATTGTCACTCCCCACTCTTCGAGTGACTCCACTGCCGCCGTTTCGGCCAGATATGAACACCACCAGCCCCCATCACTACCAATCACGCACCTACCGACCAACCCCAACCGACCAACACCACTTCTTGTTGGTACCCCATACAAACTTCGGTGCAAGGGCTCGCAACTGCCACCCTCACTACCTCCTGCACTACCTGCACCTTCACTACCCTCGCCTCCAACCGCCCGACACTCGCCACGGCTGCCTCCATGACCCCCAACCACCACCACCATCAACCAAACATCTACAGCCCCATCCCCTCCACATAAATGTGATCTTAGCACTTCACCTTCACCACACCACCACCACCACCATACACCCCGACGCGCCACTCCGACGCCGTCCGCACGCCTGTTCCGCCCTTGCCATCTATTCTAGTCGTATTATTCTCCTAGTCATTATACGCTCAATTCGCCCTCAGCACCATGGTATTTTTGCACTCTCGTCTCGCCCTCAGCGCTTACCGTATTTTCTTGGCTCTCACCTCGCCCTTAGAGATCAGTGCACTCTCAAACCCCATACACTCGCCTTCAGCCCAATTTAACTTTGCACCGCCTTCAGCGACACCTCCGTTGCTTATTTGCTAAAATCTGGGGGGGGGGGGAGGAGGAGGGGGACCTCTGTCGTGATTCCCTCTCAGAAACCACTCCTGTAATATTACGAGATATTTTACCAAATAAACGCGGAGAACGTTGAGCTGGTCAACAACAAGGGTTTTCCCCAACATCCAACCGCCTCAAACGGTCGTATCGGCTGACTGTGGACATGGTATGGGTGGAAAAGTCCCTATAAAAACTCGCCTTTCTGGCCCAGCTTGCATTCGACGATCCGACCCCCAACTTGGGACTTCTCTCCTCGTACCTGCTGTGGTGAAAACCACGGGGTACTCCATCCTGGTATCTGCTGTGGTGAAAACCGCGGGCCGCCTTCCTCTCCACTAGTACCTGCTGTGGTGAAAACCGCGGGGAGCCTCACTCAATAGCACCTGCTGTGGTGAAAACCGAGAGGAGTTAGCCAAAAGACTCCATAGGGGCACATCCATCCGCTCCCAACCTCTCACTCTTCTCACCTCACTCTCTCTCTTTACGTCTCTACCCATCCACTCTACTACCTTCTCCGCTATGTTGTTAGTGAACCTACCCAAAATTCACTCACTGGTGACCCCAAATTTCCAAACGAATGTCGAGCCAAAACCCGCTCACGAAAAGGAAGTTACCGTCCACTTTTTATAAATTTCATATTTATGGGACCATCTAGGCCCACCCACGCACCTTCCCCCCACTTCTCAGTATGTTACGACTGTTTTTTTCGTATGTGCGTGGCCAGGGTTTGCGAACACAGAAGACAGCCACACACGGCACCAAATTTATTCTTCCCGTAAGTGACCATGAGGCTCTTCCACACTCGATTCCAAAGGTACCTACCAACTTAAAATAATAAACCAAAACAGTTCATGAACTAAGATTGTATGCCCATTTCGATAGGAAAGTCACCGTGGTTGACGCATGATGAGATAGTGGAATGAAAATAAATTTCTTTAACAAACAGGAAAGCAATGGAGATAACTCTCATATGGGACGATATAAACCCTCGGCATAAACAGCAGATATAGCGTTGCTTTTTCCTGACTCTCCAGAAATAATTAAGGGAAAACCCACTAGAGACAATTTAGGGTAAGGGAAAACTTTACGACACTAAAAATAACATTCTTCTGTATACACGTGGCAGAGTATACAGAATATTTAACTAAGTACTGCTCCTTATCGCCTGTTGAACAGAGGACAAAAGGTTGGCGAATAGGTATCATCTAATGTATCCAAGAACAAGTTTATGGTTTTCAGCTGATTTCCCCCATGACGAAGCCAACATAAAAGAGTCGACCAGGATCTGCAAAACCTGATAGTCATAGTTTCATGAGAAATCTCTTCTGTGACAAGTCCCTCAGGCTGTCGTAGGATGGATACATTTTACGTCGGGCCTATTCTTGTGGAATAGGTATCGACTGATTTGATTGACACTGATGTTGATATCGATTATGTACAATAAATTTAGCATGAATGGTGATTTCAATGTGAGCGGTGATGTACTCGCTCTGAGTCTCTCCTACTTCGTCCTTGGCAAGACCAATTCAAAGCCGAAAAACCTCTATACGCATGGGCGGCGTTTAGGTTATCAAACGGTAAGGTTGTCAACTTGTCAACAAGAAAGTAAACGTATATGGAAAGCCTGACGTACTCCATTTGTTCTTACCGTTTTCATGCACCAGTTTTTGATAATTTTTTGTTACGTTTCAATACTCATAAATAATCTTTCTTAGGCCAAAAATATGCCAGATTGTTGTTATGGGGACTGTGGGAGTGATGAAAAGAGTCGGTCCCTTTCGGTCTCCTTTACTCAACCCTGCCCAGAATTAACAGTGTGTTACAATGGCCTGATGCAGAGCAAAAAAAGAAGGAAAAAAAAAGTTGCGAATTATTACACACGGTCAGGTGCTCTCTAGCGATGATATCTGGGCCAGATTTATTTCGATCAGGCTGCAACGTTTCGGGACACAACTAGGGCCCAAATGGAGCCTGTGTGCGAAAAACGAATTTTTTGCACAGAAAATAAAGTAGATATGGATGATACGGCGGACGGACATTGCATTTTGGTTTATTATTCAGCGAATAATACACCTATGTATTCGCTCAGCAAACAATTTTTCCGGCGTACGGACATTGGATTTTTGGAATCTACGCACTACAAAATAATTAATGATGAATTATTGAATTCCGCGCATTTGTAGGAAACCTTAATTCCCCTGCCGACTGCAGTACTCGATTTAGGGCTTTCCTGGGGGGAGCTCGAGGGTACTGACCACAGAAAACAGCGATCTACGCAGAAGGGGCATCTATACAGGTAAATAATTAATTTTTGTGTAATAATTTGCAGCGTTTTGCATTTTTGGATTCTACATAACTTGAAAAGTAAACCATCAAATTATGAGGGTTTAAAATTTTGCTTCCTCACTACCGAAGGTAGGAAGCCTTGGATTCGTGACTGAGTAAAAAAAAATGTATGCCTTCCAAAATGAAAATTTCCACCTCCATTTTGTGATTCAGACATCGAGGAACATTTTTGGTTCCGGGTCCGTCTGTCTGTGGTAATTCCTTGTAACGCCCATAACTACCCGAAATAATGGTTGAAATGGGCTGGAATTTGGAGGGTAGGTGCGGGTTAGGTCACAGACGGTCCCTTACCAAAATCATTGAAAAAAAAAAAGGTACCTAACTTTCGGCTGTGCATGCGGAAACCTAAAATACTTGAAAAACTCATAACTACCCTAAATATCGTTGAAATGATTTCAAACATAGAGGGTCGATCATGAGTAAAACTTTGTCATTGGTAAGGTGGGACTGTGTCCCTGGCTGGTTTGTAGGAATCATAGTAGGGTTGTTTGTTTTCATAGAAACCACCTTGGATCAGCCCGATGTATTTATTTAGTGGCGACGTTTCGGTCTAACAGGGTAGACCCTAATCATGCCTAAAATTAAAAGAATGTAGCATTTTGTCCAATGTAGCAACTTTGTCAATACATATAAAATATTCTTTTAATTTTAGGCATGATTAGGGTCTACCCTGTTAGACCGAAACGTCGCCACTAAATAATACATCGGGCTGATCCAAGGTGGTTTCTATGAAAACAAACAACCCTACTATGAGTAAAACTTTGATAGTACCAAATGAATTTCATTGGAATGGTACTGTAACTTTCGTCTGCGCATGCGCGAACATGAAATGTTGACCATTTCCTTGTTGCGCTTGTAACTGCGCGAAAAACAGTCGCACATTGCTGAAATTTTGAGGGTACACGTGGTTTGGTTCGCAAATGGTCCCGTTCCAAAATCATGGAAATCGTTTCGTCTGCGCATGCGCAAACATGAAATACTTGAAACCCTGTAACTACTTTAAGGGTAAATGTCACGTATTTTAGTAAGAAATATTTTCAATAGATGGCTGCACCGTCAGGGGCAATCCAATATTCGGGGTTAGAGGTGCCTGTACAAGGATATAGACAAGATCGTCTAGAGATAGTTAGGGATGGTTAGAAGTGCCTGTACAAGGATATAGACAAGATCGTCTAGAGATGGTTAGGGATTATTTACCTGTATAGATGCCCCTTCTTCGTAGATCACTGTTTTCTGTGGTCCATACCTACTCTCGAGCTAACGCTATAACGATTACAGAACGTTTTACATATTGAAAATCGGTTGACCCGTTCAAGAGATATACCGAATATTGGATTGGCTCATTTTGAAGCACAACGTGGTGGCGGTTCTTGGAACTAAACCCGGGACATTTACCCTTAAATATCGCTGAAATGAGCTCAGATTTAGAGGGTCGATCAAGAATAATTCTTTGATAGTTCCATAAGAATTTCATTCGTCTGCGCATGCGCGAACATGAAATGTTGCCCGTTTCCTTGTAACGCGCAAAAAATAGTCGGTGAGAGCTGAAATTTTGAGTACACGTGGGCTGGATCGCATATGGTCCCGTATCATAATGAACCTTCCGCACTATTCTATACATTCATGTTATTGACGTGAGGGAGCTATACTGTATATAATTTCGAAATAAAGCTTCATAGTATGCAATCAATTTAATATAGAAATTATTCTGAGTCTTTCGACTAACAACATACAGTTCTCTTTTCCGCCACCGTGGTTTCCTTCTTTTCTTTTTACCATTCAAAGGAATTACTAAATATGCAGCTGCCGCAACTGTTTGAAAATACATGGTACACTAAACTGAAGTCGCCTGAATGGAATTACACCTAGACGCAGGCTACAAACTCACGCGACAAACCGCATGCGATGTAGGGAGACAAATGCCGCATGCGACCTTTTAAATTTTGTGGCGCAAAGTCTCAAACCTTGAAGCAGGCAACGCTAGGATACGTGTATCTTGCCACATGTCGTTCAGTGTTGCCTCAGTGGAACTGCGCCTTTAGGAACCAACTTGATATCAGCGTTCCTAATGCCGACAGGGGCCTTACCTCCAAATCTTATATGAACAGAGCGATTTCAATTTCTAACTAAATCATTCATTTAGTTGAAAAAAAAATACAACTGTTCTAGTAGGTAATACAGCTAGATACTAATCGAACCCTTAACTAGACCAACTACTTCCTTAGTTCAACTAATATGCAAAACCACTCACACTATCGAAATCGCGACAGGCGATCAGCTGTTTCTGGTATGCCGCCAAACGCTAACATGCCTACCCATCTCGGAATAATTTTTTGACATTTTGGCACAAAGTTCGTATCTCCACGATTATTTAAAGCCTTGTTTTTCGAAGTTGAAGTTAGGGTGTCGGAATTCGGGTCGTTTACCCTAATATGTATAGAATAGTGCATTTTAATTATATAGAAGGGTTATCTATGCAGAGCTGTGACCTGTAACAGAAGGGTGTTCTGTACAAAACAATAAACCGTTGTGAAGGGATTTGCACCGTTTTTATAACCTCGGCGTGCTTGTATGACGTCCGAGTTTTCCTGTTTCCAATTAGATTGCCATGCCGAGATTGTGAGTCGAATAACTAGTAATGCTGCTAACATCTACTGCGATATGAGTTTTTTCCTTTCAGCAGTCCCGAAGACGCCATCGTGTAGAAGGAAGTATTCAAGCAGTAGAAATATTTTGGGACGCATTTCCCTCCTAGTTGTGCTCCGAAGCTCGGTAGCCCAATCGGAATACATCCAGGGGTGTTTCGAGGGTTTTAGTGACCACGAGCTTGTAGTTTGTGCAACGGTTTATTATTTTCTGAGGGCTGAGTTCTTGACCAAATATAATCAGGTGTTAGAATCTCGAGAATCTCGTTTCTAAGCCGGCGTTTCGGCAAATTTATTTGCCATCCTCAGGACTATAAAATAATGACTAAACTGAACTTATAGTTTATAGTAACCGTAGTAACTGAATGTACATATTATATACTAGCCTGACCGCTCGCTTCGCTCGCTATCCGAGATTCGCTGTACGCAGTATCGTGGAACCAACAAACGACGGAAAAATCCCATAGCCTACCGGGTATTTGTGCCCAATTTTATCAAAATCCGTCAAGCCATTCAGGAGTTGACCATGGTCGACCATATTTCCGCTATGGTCAGGGAATTAAAAATGTGCCTACGTTCAACTTGGGAGGCTACCGGATATTGGTGCCAAATTTGGTCGATATCCGTTGAGCAATTCGGGATTCGACCATGGAGGGGCCCATGGATGCGCTATGGTCGACCGCGGGGGTAGTCCGAAGGGTCGATCGTAGATAGAATTTCACGTAGATTACGAATACGCGATAAAAAATAGGGGTTACCATTTCAATTAACGAAGTTGACCATGGTCGACCATAGTTCCGCTATGGTGAGGGAATTAAAAATGCGACGTTGCACAACTTGGGAGCCTCCTGGATATTCGTGCCAAATTTGGTCGATATCCGTTGAGCAATTCGGGATTCGACCATGGAGGGGCCCATGGATGCGCTATGGTCGACCGCGGGGGTAGTCCGAAGGGTCGATCGTAGATAGAATTTCACGTAGATTACGAATACGCGATAAAAAATAGGGGTTACCATTTCAATTAACGAAGTTGACCATGGTCGACCATAGTTCCGCTATGGTCAGGGAATTAAAAATGCGACGTTGCACAACTTGGGAGCCTACTGGATATTCGTGCCAAATTTGGTCGATATCCGTCAAGCCATTCAGGAGTTGACCATGGTCGACCATAGTTCCGCTATGGTCAGGGAATTAAAAATGCGACGTTGCACAACTTGGGAGCCTACTGGATATTCGTGCCAAATTTGGTCGATATCCGTCAAGCCATTCAGGAGTTGACCATGGTCGACCATAGTTCCGCTATGGTCAGGGAATTAAAAATGCGACGTTGCACAACTTGGGAGCCTACTGGATATTCGTGCCAAATTTGGTCGATATCCGTCGAGCCGTTAGGCCGTGGGAAGACGGACAGACAGACTCACAGACACACAGAGATTCGTTTTTATAATATACTAGCCTGACCGCTCGCTTCGCTCGCTATCCGAGATTCGCTGTACGCAGTGTCGTGGAACCAACAAACGACGGAAAAATCCCATAGCCTACCGGGTATTTGTGCCCAATTTTATCAAAATCCGTTATGCCATTCAGGAGTTGACCATGGTCGACCATATTTCCGCTATGGTGAAGGGGACCGATAAATTCCGACGTTGCCCAACTTGGGAGCCTACTGGATATTCGTGCCAAATTTGGTCGATATCCGTCAAGCCATTCAGGAGTTGACCATGGTCGACCATAGTTCCGCTATGGTCAGGGAATTAAAAATGCGACGTTGCACAACTTGGGAGCCTACTGGATATTCGTGCCAAATTTGGTCGATATCCGTTGAGCAATTCGGGATTCGACCATGGAGGGGCCCATGGATGCGCTATGGTCGACCGCGGGGGTAGTCCGAAGGGTCGATCGTAGATAGAATTTCACGTAGATTACGAATACGCGATAAAAAATAGGGGTTACCATTTCAATTAACGAAGTTGACCATGGTCGACCCTAGTTCCGCTATGGTCAGGGAATTAAAAATGCGACGTTGCACAACTTGGGAGCCTACCGGATATTCGTGCCAAATTTGGTCGATATCCGTCGAGCCGTTTGGCCGTGCATAGAAGGACAGACAGACAGACTCACTCACAGAGATCCGTTTTTATAATATAGTAGGGATATATATTTATTTATTTATATACCTACCTATTATAGTTACTTTTACAGAACTACATTAAATGTTGTGTTTCTTTTTGCCATTTTAGTTACTGCTTAAACTAAATCACTCGCGAAGAAATCGCGGAAACCCATTTCAAAGAAAAACGGAGTTATTGAAAAATAGCCTACTTCCACTAATACACGAAAAAACACAGATACACCGGTTTCGGTGATCAAACCATCGTCAGTAACACATTGTTTGTTACCGATCACCAAAACCGGTATAACTGTGTATTTGCGTCTTTTCGTGTATTTGTGGAAATAGACTATTTTTCAAAAACTCCCGTTTTTTTTTACTGCTTGAACATTCAACTCATGATATTAATTTGCACGGCGAATATGTACTACACTTTGGAGGGGCTATGATCTATAATACAGAAGGGTGTTCTATACAGAGCTGCAATCTGTAACAGAAGGGTGTTCAAACAATACACAATAACAACTATACAAAATAATACACCGTTGTGTAGGAATCTGCAGCGTTTTTACACATCAGTGACACGCACCATATCCACTACCCAGTGCCTGCGCCTTCGTCTCTTCGTTGGTGTCTAATGTATGAAAAATCCCTCAAGACGTTGCAGTTATGCGGGCTCCACTGTATTTCACAGGTTAGGCTCCCAAGTAGACTGTGTAGTAGGTACACACTGCGTACGCTATCTACACATCCTTGCGGCAAGTTATACCCTAGAACTTACCAACTTCAATCGCCGAAATATAGGTATTCTTTCAAATTTGAGCATTTCTTCAGTTTTTTTTGCTTTATCTCTTAATCAGTGTATATTAACTAAGTGAGTCTTCAACGGATAAAATAACCATATCAAACGGGCTTTATACATAAAATGCCCCATAACCAACGTATTTGTTGTATTTGAATACAACAAATATTAGTTTTATTAAACTTTTTTTAAATTTACTTAATTATTTTGTGTACGCATAAATGTTAAATAGGAAAGTTCAACTCCCGGCTTCCCCAGGGCTTTCTCACTAACACTCTCATGAGAAAACTGTGGGGTTTAGATTGACGAAGGAATGTCGTCAATCGTTTCCTGAAAGCTTCGAATTCTCCATTTTTCATCACTAGGATGTTGGGGATCATATTATAAAGTTCATAACGTGAAACAAAGGAAAAATACGAGAACCTTTCTTACTTAGTCACGTAATGGCTAATCTTCATCACCACCGTATTGAAATCAGTAGGTATCTTGCACTTACCTGCAGCTGTCGTTCTTTTCCTGAGGAGGAAAGTCTACATTCTCACGATTCACCATCATGTTATTGGCAACTTTTTCTTCCAAATCGCTTACATCGGTGCCAGGTCTCAGAGTTTCAACCTTATTGCTTCCTCACTACCGAAGGTACTTAAGCCTTGGATTCGTGACTGAGTTTAAAAAACGCTGCAAAGTCCTTGTCACATGGGTTTATTATTCTATTGGACGTACCTACAGAAATGTTGGCTGTTCATTTATTGTTTCTTTCATGTGCAACAATTGAAATAGCTATTTCTGATGGTTTCCACCAATTTTGGCCCCCAAAACTTAAATTAGGTAGGTACGCTCCTTTTTTTTTTTTTTTTTCAAATTATCGTTGATCATTGGTAGTGCCATTTAGTCGTATTGATCCACGTGTTGAAACTTTTGCTAGTGTTATTCTACAAATTGATGGTGATTTCAGACGATTTCGCAGGTTTTTGACTCATAAAAAATCAATTTTGGGGGCTGAACATCTGGTACAACCTCAATTTTCCACTCCTTGGTCAAAATCGACTTCATATTCGGTCTTCTCGTCCAAAAAAACATGGAAACCGATACCTCAAAAGCTCATGTTACCAACATGTTGCTAAAACGCAAAAGTAGGTACCAATTTTTACACACCTTTTTTACTCATAACACCCCTGGGTGTAGATTCCGATCGGGCTGAAAAGTTTCGGGACACAACTAGGGCCCAAATGGAGCATGTGTGCGAAAGAACGATTTTTTTAGACCGAAAATGAAGCCTGTACACGTGATACGGCGGACGGACATTGGATTTTTGGAATCTACGCACCATGAAACGGAAAAAAAAAAGTTTGAGGGGGTGTTATAAAAATTTTTTGCTGAGCGAATACATAGGTGTATTATTCACAGAATAATAAACCAAAAATGAATGTCCTTCAAAATGAACAATTCCACTACCATTTTGCGTTTTAAACATCCAGGAACATTTTTGGTTCCGTGTCTGTCTGTCTGTCTATGGTAATTTCTTGTAACGCCCATAATTACCTGAAATAATGGTCGACATGGGCTGAGATTTGGCGGATAGGTGCGAGTTGGGTCACAGATGGTCCCATACCAAAATCATTGAAAAAGTACGGTAACGTTGGTCTGCGCATGCGCAAACGTTAAATAATTGAAAAGCCCATAACTACCTTAAATACAGCTAAAATGAGTTCAAACTTGGAGGGTCGATCAGGAATAATACTTTCATAGTTCCAAATGAATTTCATCGGATTCGTAATGTAACTTTCGTCTGCGTATGCGCGAACATGAAATGTTGACCATTTTTCTTGTAACGCTTGTAACTACGCGAAAAACAGTCCTAGAGAGCTGACATTTTGAGGGTACACGCGGGTTGGATCGCCGATGGTTCCGTATCAGAACGAACCTACCCAACTATTCTATACGTTCATGTGATTCAAGTGAGGAAGCTATACTGCCTACTCGAATTGGCAGACTTTTTTTCAATATAATACAGTTTTAATCACGAAAATTTGAAAACCATTCATTCAAGTTTTGCGCCTTTCAGGGCTGTTCCGACCGACATTGATATCCTACCTTGAATTTAAAAAAAATCCTATCTTGTACTGCGAAACCCAAAATTAGAATGGGAATTTTCCATTCTGACGGTGTACACTTTTGATAACCTTTCGTCTCATACAGAACTTCCCCAGATTCGGCGAGAGAAGCTATTCTGCTATCTTAGTAAAAATTTTCATCTGTTGTAGAAACTACTAGTAAGATTACTGAACCCCAAAATGTCTTGATGCAATCCATAAACAATACTAAACAACGAGCCCCTGGTAGCCATACGGACAATCAAGATGACCAGGATCGCAATTGACTCATTTTGGTTTATTATTCTGTGAATAATACACCTATGTATTCGCTCAGCAAAAAATTTTTATAACCCCCCCTCAAAATTTTTTCTTTTCCGTTTCAAGGTGCGTAGATTCCAAAAATGCAATGTCCGTCCGCCGTACGCCGTATCACGTGTACAGACTTCATTTTCGGTCTAAAAAATGCATTCTTTCGCACACATGCTCCATTTGGGCCCTAGTTGTGTCCCGAAACTTTTCAGCCCCATACCCAGGGGTGTTATGAGTGAAAATGTATGTAAAAATAGGTACTTTTTGCGTTTTAGCAACATGTGGATAACATGAGCTTCTGAGATATCGTTTTCCATGTGGACGAGAAGACCGAATATGAAGTCGAATTTGACCAAAGAGTGGAAAATTGAGTTCTACCAAATGTTCAATTCCCAAAATCGATTTTTTATGAGTGAAAAACCTGGGAAATCGTCTGAAATCACCATCAGCTTGTATAATAACACTGGAAAAAGTGTCAACACGTGGATCAAGACGATTAAATGGCACTACCAATGATCAAAGATAGTAAAAAAAAAGAAAAAAAAGGAGCGTACCTCGGGCGAGCGGGCCAAAATTAATGGAAACCATCAGAAATAGCTATTTCAATTATTTCACATGAATGAAACAATAAATGAACACCCAAAATTTTTGTAGGTAAGTCCAATAGAATAATAAACCCATGTGACAAGGACTTTGCAGCGTTTTTACCTATGTATCTACGTATCAGAATGTTTTGCCTACTATTTCTATCCTGGACTGTTCCTACCTGCTTTACTTGCGCTAATGACGAATACTTCAATCTTTAGGTGCAAGGGATTCTACACAAATAAGGTCTTGTCTAGATTCTATGGGACATTCGTTATTTTACCAGTGATATCATTTTAAGGTGAGCGTTTTCTTGTCCTTGTCTGTCCCCGCCAGCCGCCTATGGTCCCACATCAAATTCATAAAAATCCGATTGCGATTCGCCAGCGCATACGCTACATTTTCTCTAAAAAGCTCTTTCAAACAGACTGACTGTAGCTTGAATCAGGCCCTCAGATGACTGTGTTCATGAACTGCCCAACTCAAGAGCAAGACTATTTGTGAGCTGCAGTAGGTTGATCAAAATATTTTCATTGGTACCTACCTACCTTCACACTGAATCGGAAGGAATTGATCGAGTAAACCTTCAGTTGACGGAGACATATTAAATCGTGCCTATTTATTTGCTAACATGCTCCTACATTAGAGGATTCAGCCATCCATTTCCTTACATACCTACTTAGGTATCTCGCTCAGACACTGAGTTCTCAATATGAACTTACCTGGTGCTTCTTGAACAAATAATTTAATGAAAGGGCAATTTTTTGAGTTTACCAAGCCAGGGCTGAAAGTAAAGGCTTGAGGCATCTGCTTTTTGATCCTTCTCCTTCTACCTTGAAAATTGGAGGTCGATGAAACTAGAAGTACCTACTATTAACAGGTGAATCTAGAAGTCGTATTAACAGGTGCATCAAAACAAATGGACGGTACTACCAATGATCATAGATAATATTGGTCGAAAACAGGAGCCTAATTCTAGTTTTTGAGGCCGAAAATGGCGGAAAACAGTAGCGGTGCGTGGGCTCTGAAAACGGTGGGTCACCAAACCAGAACACAAAACCAACAGATTTGTCTACAAAATACCCCAAGGCAACAACACTCTTCCCTTATTTATTGATAGAGTGATATTCAGCAAAGCTTATCTCTTCTAATCAACACTCGATCATCGTACGAAAACGTCGACAATTTCTACTTCAAATTAGCCAATGAATTCATGTGTTACAAAAATTTGTTAAACCTGGAAACCATAAAAAATCCGTTTCAATTATTGCACATGAGAGAAGCAATAAGTGAGCAGCCAACATTTCTGTAGGTTTCTAACAGAATAATAAACCCATGTGACCAGGACTTCGCAGTATTTCGGTTTATTATTCTGTAGATAATACACCTATGTATTCGCTCGGCAAAAAAAAAAAAAAAAGTTATAACACCCCCTCAACATTTTTTCTTTTACGTTTCAAGGTGCATAGATTAAAAAACTGCCATGTACGTCAAATCTACTTTATTTTTGGTCTAAAAAGCTCGTTCTTCCGCACACCGCTCCATTTGGGCCCTGGTTGTGTCCGGAAACTTTGCAGCCCGAACGGAATATAATACCCAAGGGTGTTATGAGTGAAAAATTGATTTAAAAATAGGGTTTTTGGGGTTTTAGTAACATGAGCTTGTGAGGTACCGTTTTCCATGTTTTTTTAGGGCTAAGAGACCGAAGAGAGAAGTTGATTTTGACCAAAGAGTGAAAAAACTCCCAAAATTCGTTTTTTTTAAGCCAAAAACCTTGGAAATTGTCTGAAATCATCATAAATTTGTATAAGAACACCATAAGTAGTATTAACAGGTGAATCAAGACAATTAAATGGCACTATCAATGATCAAAGACAATTTGTCAAAAATATGAGCCTAATTATCTTTTTGGGGGCCAAAATTGGTGGAAACCATCAAAAATAGCCATTTCAATTATTGCACTTAAAGAATAAATGAACAGCCAACATTTCTGTAGGTATGGCCAATAGAATAATAAAACCATGTGACAAGGACTTCGCAGCGTGTTTTACTTATTGGGAATTTTTTCAATTGAGATCTTGCGTCAAGATCCTGTAATTCAACACACACAAAGGTCATTCAAATTGTGCTAAGCCTTAACTTCATTTTCCACGATACTGCTTATAAAGGGCTACCAACTCAACAGATATTATTTATGTGCGTACCTGCCATGTATCACTGTTTTCAAACCCACCCTCTCATGTGGCCTAACAATGCGCTGCAAGTTTATTATTACCTTGAAGTTTAATAGTAGTGCAAGGTATACGACAATGTACCAGCCTACTTTTACCGGATAAATATTAGGTATATTATAAATATTCTGAAGTGAGAGGCCGATAGTTCGTCGTTGCTTCGGTGACGGTCAAAAACTGTTTGATAACCGATAGGAAAGATTGTGAGTGACATTCGAGTCGCAACCAGTATTATCAGCAGTGGGCAAGCAGGAAAATAACAACGAAAATAGAACGGAGGATCCTGCAGTGAGGACCCCACGAAACCAAGGTCGATCTAATGGCGGCCTTGAGCTGGGAACATCGTGATGGTCTGACTGTCCACCGCCCAGCATTCCGAACAAAACTACGACTGAGTTCGTTGAGCCAGCTGCAGATTTGAATTCGACCCAATTGTGGTGTGGTTGTGCAAAATGCAACAAACTTCAAAACTGAAGACTTTCAGTCAATTCAGTGCGCTTGGAAACGCATTATAATGAAGGTACCTCCTAACTAGCCTGTATCCGTTAATTGAATTTATTTAGATGAAAAGCTCCAGTTATGTAGTACGACCATTTATGAGAGTCTCGTATTATTTTTGGTAAACATGTAGTACCCAGTGGTTTTTTGGGTTCCAGCAATTTTCGGCGACTTTCTACCCACAAAAACCCCTCTTATTTTTTTAGAAACAATATTTCTGACTAAGTAGCTATTAAAATATTTGTCTCGAACAGCCATCGTGTAACATTTTAGGGAAGTTAGCATTTTAGCCCCTTAGTTTTAATTTTGAATAGCAGATAATTTACAGGAAAATTAATATCTGTCACTAACGTAGGTATCTAAAGGTAGACTAGTAAGTTGGGGGAAAAACTATCATTACCTACCTTACCTTCACAATGAACTTGGTCACACGCTCAAGAACAACCAATTCAGCTCGAAGGAAGCTAAAGGTGGGTAAACACGAGCCATGACACAAGTAGTAGTTTTGGCACGCAAAATTTTCTGTTTTCCAAAGAAAACACGCGAATTACGAATATTTGTACGAGATAAGATTTCACATAAACATTCCCAATAAGATTTTATGAGATTTTGACGCACGATAATTATTTGCCAGGGAATGGACTTATGTAGGTACCACATAAATAAATGGTTTATAAAGAAGTATGATTCGTAATAGGGAATGCATACAAAATTTTAATGCATCTTTTACATTGAAAACGGTATTTAAATTTAACAAATGCAAGCTATATATTCAAAGTACCTACTAGATTTTATACAGGCTGACTCACAGAGCTCTGAACAGCATACCTACTACTTGAATATGTCGTGGCAAATGAACTATACCTAATCATAATTATATCTTAGTGAAAAAAAATCATCTTATTTCAAGAAAAAATGACACATACCTACATGATTCGAGATTTCTAGTTATCCATAATTGACAACGTGACATATTTATACAAGAGCGTAATAAGAGAAATAAGCATACTTTAGATGTCACGTCCTCGTTGGTTTATGCCGCACTTTGAAAACCTTGAGTTCTGTTGTAGTAGTGACTTTTGACCACACTGATCATGTACAAGGACACCACTGGAAAACAAAGATAAACAAATACAGTAATCTTAGTGATCTATTCAAATAAACAATTAAATACTACCCTAATCTACTTTAGAATCAACACGACATCATACAGCGTCGTAATCCCATTCTGGCTCACTGGATGAAGAACATTGTTGATCAGGTCGCATGTTGATGATTACCTGATCATAAATATTTGTTCTTCTCCTCGTGGGTTTCCGGATTGATTTTCAAGAGGCGCTTCGGCGGATTTTCAATCAAATAATGATTTACACTCTCAACTAATATTCGGCTCCGAAAACCACTCTGGGGAAGATGTGATTCTTGGCCGAACGACAACCAGAAACTATGAAAGTACTTGTGCTTGAACTGTGCCCCTGATTGATTCAATATCTCGCTAGAGTTTTCTAAATAATGTGCATGCATTTTGCCTGTGCTTTGAGTAAAAGTAACAATGACAAAACTTGAGTTTTAGGCACTCACAGAGTGAGACTATCGCAGAAAAGATCACTTGGACAACATCCTCTGCAGGTTGCTTGGAAGTGAGGGATACTATTATGTTGAAACATTGTCCAATCAATCCATAGAAGAATAAAAATATGTTCACTCTCAGCCACACCCTTACTTTGCTCATTTCATCCTGTAACAATGCAAACAGTTACCATCAGAATAATTCACGTTACAACTTTATCTTTATAATCTGCTTTATCTTGCAACGAGCTTAATATCCTTTTAATTTGAATATTACTCAACCAATTACAGCTGCAAGTCCAATACCTACCTTATAAAGTCCGAACAGCAGTAAAAGAGCCATCACCCAGTAGAAAACGAAGTAGACGAGAAGAACAACCGCTACGGCGATTCTTACTGTAACAAATAACTTATTAAAACCTGTAACAGGAGTTGGCGCATGGTACCTACCTAACATGAAAATCTGACGCTACTGAGTTCATTCTGGATTCAGTGCGAATTTTGATTTTACAAATTTACCTAGCATAGTATAACGTAGCTAAGTTATATTACAGAAGTGATCCAACAATAGTAATTCTACTACATTATATGAACAAGAAAAAAGGATCCCTAATACGTTGACGACCGATGAGCCATCAATCAACCGATGTCGCCTGCAATTCGGGCTCTGAGAATTCTACCATTTGGAGAATAAACATATGTGGTCGGTTAAGATTACTAATTAATCGCCTTATCATCGACCGAATTGTTAAATCACTCCTTGAACTTAATCAATTAAATAACTGTAGGATTAGATTAAGCTCAGCTCTGAAGGGGGGGGACCTTTGGTGTCGTCTAGGGCGCTCGTGAAAACCCCAGGAAGTACAGACCTAACATGAAGGTTTATTTTAAATCCAATTAGCGGGGGCCCAGCCACCAGAAGCCCCTTCTAAGCAGTCTAGTTTTGTCCTTATGGTCTAAGATGGTTACACACCTACCTACTGTTCGATCTAGTAATTCGTAAGTTCTGTGGGGAGGAGTTTCCGATCTGATGAGCTGATTTTAATGGAATCCTAATCTCCACAATCGAAGTGTATCAATACAGCCCGCACTTCGTTTAAAAACTATCGGTTCTTTCAAAACCCCAAATCATTATGGGTAATTATCCTGATGCTGAAGAAGGAGACTTTAGGATCAACCTTATTTTACGAAACATAAAATTAAACAAATTATTATATTATTATTATTATTATTATTATTATTATCATAACCCAAAATAGTTCGTAGATGGCTGAAAACAAGGCATGATAATAAAGTGGTATTATACCTAAAGTCGTAAGTATATAATAATAAGGAATAAGTATCTATCAAACCATTGTCTGTACCTACTCAATTTTGAATTATGCACGCTTAGTGTTTCAATATTTTCTCGGAGTTTATTGCGATGGTTGGACGGTTTCTCTTTATTGGTTCACAATTTTTAATCATTTAAAAACCGCTGCTAATTATTAAACAACGGTTTATTATTTACCTGTATAGATGCCCCTTCTGCGTAGATCACTGTTTTCTGTGGTCTATACCCTCGAGCTCCCCCCAGGAAAGCCCTAGATCGAGTACTGGAACCGGCCCGGCAATTACAGTTTCATAAAAATGCGTAGGATTCAATAATTCAGGCAGTAATTATTTGTTATTATTCACGAAGCATATGAATGTCTGTTCAAGTTACAAAAGTAGGTACTACCTATCAACAAAATCCAGAACAGCCACCATTCTTCAAATGAAATAAAATCACAGAACAACCAACTCGACTTCATTCAGCCATCCGTAATAAATTATAATCAAGTGTTCCCTAGCAATGATATCTGGGCCGGATGTATACAGTTTCATTAACGATCATGTTGACGAAGCTTTTCGCTGCAAACGAACGGCGGGTCGT
This sequence comes from Leptopterna dolabrata, assembly GCA_954871275.1. Taxonomy (NCBI): domain Eukaryota; kingdom Metazoa; phylum Arthropoda; class Insecta; order Hemiptera; family Miridae; genus Leptopterna; species Leptopterna dolabrata. The sequence goes on along the minus strand of OX940981.1, from coordinate 16,291,701 downwards.
GCAATGCTCCGGGTGGTCTCAAAACATTATTCAGTACAAGATCAATTTAAAAACGTGAAAAAACCCATACCCTTTGTGACATGACAAAATTCCCACATTAACAGAAAATATAATAAATTAGAGTATTTAGTTAACTACTGGTGAATTTCGTCTTGTCCCTCCTTCCATTGTAATCCAACTATATAAACTCTTCAATTTTCGTGAATAATCTTTCTCAGTTTTGCTTTGTGTCATCAATCCACCGTTTCACCGGGCCCCCTTTTCCTGGGATTCGCTCGGACGCCCCTCTCCTCAAAGTATAAGATTTTCTTATTAAACGGGGAGAGTGGGAGGTGAGAGTTGACTTGGGAAAAGGAGAAGTCGGAATCGGGAGAGTTGGCTGCTGAAAAGTCGACAGACGGCAGGAGGCGTCCAGGACTGTCTTCCCCCAGCTGAATTAAGGTAGGAACTTGGTTCCTTTCTCCTAGTCCAAATCATTAGAGTATCACAATTTAAGTTAAATTTTTTTATTTTATTTATTTTAGTAGAAACAATGTCAATTCCCAAAGGGGTTTACGAATCTGTTTAGAGATTTCGTTTTATCAGCTTCATGTTCTAAATAAAATTTTCCTAAATGTTTCCTTTGGCAGTTAGCCTCATGTTAAAATAATTCTTTTTGGTTTCATCTTGAGACGTATCCTAAGAATACATTGGGATAGGGTTAGGTTTTTTCCCCTTTTCAAGTTAACTTTGCCCTCAAGGGTTTTTTTCTAACTTAACTCTATCTCCATGCCTAAGTAATAAATTTATAACACTAAAAATAATTCAACTCTTGTGATGGTGGTTCCATCTTAACACTCTTTTCTTTTGGGGTTTCGTGGGAGAAATTTGAAGGATCATTCCTTATAATAAGATTTGGAAAAGTAACGATCAAATGATTAATTTAGTTATTAGTTAGGTAATTTTTAAAGGTTTATCTGTGGGTAGAAGTTAGGCTTTTTGTTTATTTTTATATCCCTTTAGGCTATAGTACATTTTTAGATTGTTAAGAATTATTGGATCCATAAATTTATTGTCTTTGTACTCATTTCCTGTCCATGTTTTCCGTTTTCATTTCTTTAATCTTATTAGTTCAATAAATCATGAGGGCTTGAATATGGATTTTGTTCCTATTAATTGCAAAACCCGTGTCTTTTCCTCGCGATTCAGTTTTAGTGGCATTTTGTCCCATTTCGTAGGTAGTACACACTTTTTCGAAATTTCAAATTTCCATCTAGGTTTCTATTCCAGGTCTTTAATTTCAGTGCATATTCCCGATCATTTTTAAGATGTCATTAGTTTCCCTCTTGGTTTAAAACCTTATTTCTTAATTATAGGATTTTTCGTCTACCTTTTCAAGAGAAGTTGGGTTTTATTTTTGTGTTTCCATATAGTAACCATAAATGTGATCACCTCCTACCATGTTGCTATAGGCTGCTAAGGTCAGCTTGGCAGCTCTTCTCATAGGATCCTGAGCTCAAGTAACTTTTCAAATTGTCTGGGGTTAAATTCATCTTTCCATTCGAGTTGGTTGAAATGCCGAACTTTTGGGAACTTCCTTGTCCTTTGTGGTGGACCTCGGTGTTTTCAGGAGCTAGTGAGCCTTGATCCGTTCTTTGGGATCTTGGCTTATTCCCTCACGAATCCACCGTGGCCAATGATAGTGCTTTGGGATAAGATAGATCCTTCGTGAATTATTGCCCGAGATATTTCCCTTTCCCCCTTTGCGATGTAAGGACTGTTTCCATTTTCAAAGGAAAAATGAGTTGTACCAGGGGCATTCGAGAGTCTGAATAATGATACTCCATCATTTTAGGAGTTTTGCTTAATTGATCTCAGGTCTTATAGTGGAGTTCTAGGAAGCAAGGTAAGTCAATGATTGATTGTTGTTTTCCTCTGGAGGTGATCTAGAATTCATGCCGTAACTTTCGGACACTACACTATCACTTCTACACGTTAGTCTAGGTCCGTTTTCAGGGTAGGTTCATTCCAGAAGTGGAGGATCCGTCGCCCATAATCGAATGATCACCTGATAGATATTTGAAATGCAGAAATTTGAAGTAGGTACACTATAAGCAATAGGGAGAAGATGAGTTTGACGAAGCTGCGAGACCGACGATGGTATGGGAGTCATTTGCTTCTTGATTTTTGGGTTGGTGTACGAAGAGTAGCTCTACCTCGATTTTTTTTTGTGTAAACGAAAAATTATTATTTAGTTTACTGTTTCTTTTCTCTTTTATGGAAGAGAAACTGTTGGTCGAACGCCCCCTTTAGGTTAATAAGGTAAAGATAGGTAATTTCATTTTTCTTAGTATTTCAATTCTTAGACATGTTAGTTAGAAATTTGCCATCAATTCCCGTGACTCAGGGAAAAATAGGAGTACGGTAGAGTGGAAGGGTTTAGCGAGGGTGGTTTTGGGGGTTTCGCTCCGAAATGGGGTGAAAACCCCGATCAAAACCATTTCTGCTCTACCCTTCTATCGAAAGTTTTCGAGGTACGGCGTTCTGAAAATTTCAACTCCTTAGAGATGTCTGACAGGAACGCCGAACTTCGCGGACCAACTAGACCCCAAAGGGGACCTACAAACCAAATTTTCATTAATTTTGGTTCATGGTAACTACGAAAAGTGCGAAGTACAGCGTACGACCAGAAATTTTTTAATTCTACTTTTGGATTCTACGTACCTTGAAACCGAAACCATCACATTTCGAGGGGGGGGGTTAAAAAATTTTTTAGCATGAACATGCTTTAGTCATGACCAAACTACCGAAAAACGTTACGCGTGTGAGTTAGGCGAGAGTGGAACGAAAGTATGGCGATAACGATTATTTCTTTCCCCCTCATCCTACGAAGCTGAAATTTGACAGGGACGAGGGACCTTAGGACTGCTGGGTAAAATTACAAAATGTGCTCCCTACCCGATCAGCTGATTGAGCTCTGAGGCTAACTTCTCTCCCCCTCATCATACGATCCATGGCTTAACTATATAGCATGAAGAAAACCAGCATTCCGAGAATCAGCAGACAGCGAATCAGAAAAAATTAAGAGGCTAAAGCATGTTCATGTTTTTATAATTTTAGACGCAGTCTCTAAATAGTACCATCCGGTGGGGGGGGGGGGGGGGGGGCTCCTGTTTTCATGCTCGATTCCGAAGGTTCATTATTGAAAATAATAAACGAAAATGAGATTTCCCACCCCCTCGAAATTTATCTGCTTCATGATATTATAAGATTTTCCTATGTATAACATTTTAGTTAGGTATGAACAAAGTTTTATTGGTGAAATAACGTGGATGACGGTAGCACAGTCGAACTCACAATTATATCAATTTGTTAACACTTTCCTGAAATTAAACAACATGGTTGCCACCCAGGTGGTGGCTGACTCCTTGCTGACAACTGGAGACTGCCAACATTCCTCTCCCCTCCATCTGGAAATGGCGCCTCACTTATCTGGTCCGCGTGCACACGCCACTTTTGGCCATCCACCATAGAAACAACGTACGATAGTGGCCATGTGCACTCTTCTACAGCAGCCTTAAGGAAGCCCTTTTCATACTTCTTCCTCTTTATCCACAAGTCCCTCCCACACAGCGAATTCCTTGAAACAGTACCTCTGGCGTTGGCTCCGTAGTTTCCTCCATTTGAGCATCGAGGTTTGGTTTCAGCAGCGAAAAACGCGTTCGAGGTTCCCGCCCAAACATCAGCATAGCCGGCAACCGGTTTGTGGAGCTGTGGATGGACGCCCGATACGAAGAAAGAAACATACTTCACCAACTGTGCCTTCAAGGTCCCTTCGTTCCCCGATGACGCCATTCGCTGTTTGGATGTTCTCACCGCCTGTTCTGCTAGTCCATTCGTCCGCGGATGGTATGGGATTGCAGTCACACGTTTTATGTTGCAACTGACACTAAATTCACTGAATTCCTTCGTCGTAAACTGAGGCCCATGAGGGAACCGAACCCGCGACCTTCGCCTTCGACCTTCGCCTTATCAGCACAATTTTGGGACGAAAACCGTTAGGAATGAACAAAAATACCTATCACACCGACGTTTATAATATTTCAAGATCTTCAAATTCCCTGCTGAATATTAACAAAAAAAACATTATATATTTAATGCAGTAGTTGAACAAAGAAGAGAAAAAAAGATTGGCCTAGGTACCGCTGTCGTCACCTCAGCAGGTACTGCCCAATGGCTATACAATTCAACTGATTTCACTGCTTTTTGCTTCCGAGTCTGCAAGGCAGCGGAAGCTTTATTTTCAATTTTGAAATCAACAATTTTTGTGTGCTCCAAACACAAAATTTCCACTTGCATTTTGCGATTCAGTGCCTCCTAAACAAATTAGGTTTCGTGTCTGTCTGTCCGTCCACATTTCCTTGCCACAGTTGCCACAGCCGTAACTTCCACAATTTTGATCCGATTTCAATCAAATTTTCAGGGATGGTCCCCTATCAGTTTCATCATGATTGAATCAACGGTAGCCTCTGCGCAGGCGCTAACGAGATTTCTTGTTACGGTTACGGAATGACGGATTTTGGTCAGATTTTCAGGGATGATGCGGGTAAGGTCCCATACGACATTCATCATGATTAAATCAGCGGTGGCAGTGGCACGTGGCACTGGCACCACGTACATTCCAGACCATAGAACTATCATAAACCTGGAAGGGCCTCTGCGTTGACGAATGAAATGACGGGCTCCGCACCCTGCTTAGATGATGTGCTAAATTCTCTCCTGTTCACCCTAGGAAGTTGAAATTTGATAGGGACTCTGCGTTCTCAGTTCTATACGTGAACTAATTACTTTATCTTAAAGCATGAATACTACCTTCGAATTAGGTGCCCTTAATATTACATAACAGCTAAATAATTCCAATAATTAATCAGAATCTTTATGTTAATTAATCCGTTAATTAATCTGAATCTTTATGTTGAAAATTTAATGGTGACATACTGTATAGGCCTCGAGGAAGCTTCGGTGCCATGCTCTTGGCTTTTTTTTTTTTTAAACAGCAAGGCGTAATGCAACCTGAAGACTAACTCAAAGATCAACTGAATGAAAATAGTTACCCGCAAGATTCACTGATGGATCAGACGCATCGGTGTCTTTATGCTGAGTACCACCAGCCAACGCCACAACCCCCATTATCAGTACTACCGTGTAGAGAAAACTGCCGATCTGAAAACCAAGTATTTGTTTTTCATTAGATAGGTACTCACGTTGTCTTCTAAATTATCGACGAGATTATTTGGAGACAGGTATTACGAGGGTATTACGTATTACTCGTATATCGGACTCACCACTCCTAGCCATGCTATGACTTTACTCCCAGTTTCCACTTTGCAGCAACAGCAGCAGTTATCCACTTGAGGAAATTTATCGATCAGTCCTTCGCCACACATTTTGCGGCTGAAATAACCAAGATTAGCAGTAATTTGGAAATGACGTGTAGGTGATGGGCACATGAAAGGGGAACGAAGGAAGTAAATGGGAGCCACCACCTAAAGTGCGAGTTATGTTACAGTCGAGTTGCAGAACAAATGAATGCGTTTTGCATGCCTATTTTTCTGCAAATCCAAGTTAACGTACCTCGCACTCTAGGTGGTGAAAGAAGAATATCCCTTCTTTCACCACCTAGAGTGCGAGGTACGTTAACTTAGAGTAATAATACTTCAGTATTATTAGAGTAATAATCCTTCTTAGAGAATATTATCACTCTAGCACCAGAAAAGTTGATCAGTGGTTCAACTGAAATGTGATAACTTTGTACTGTTAGTTCATATTTATCACAATATTGTCTGGAGTTTTTGGGTGCCAGCAGTTTTATGAAGGGTCCCAAGTGTACATACAGCAAAATAATTTTTACAAAACTGCGGTTGCCACTGACCAACTTAACCTGAGCCGCCACTGCCACAATGGTTGCTCAATGCCACAATGGGAACAACTCAACCAAGTCGTTCTAAACGTCTTGACTCGAAACAGGTACTAACTTATGTTAAATTTAGTCTCTGTACACCAACTGTTCACAATTACCTAACATATAATAATACTTATACTAATATCTACCTACCCCTAATAATAATTATTATAGCGGATTCTTTCGCAATGGTTCCTTCCCCAAAGGATGATTATTTTTCTTTCGGCCAAAATACGATTCTGATTAGGTACCTACCTACGCTCTTTTAATATTCGGAAGCTACTCCCATCCATCTGACCCCATCCGAGAGCTCTTGTGTGGCGTATGACTGCAGCACGAGATCCACAAAAAAGAATGTACCTAGTTCCGCCAATCACTTTACACACGTTTACGTATCTTCGTAAAACTCGAAATAATATTATGATTTACATGTTGTTTTACAATAACACAACATGTAAATCATATTATTTCGTGTTTTATTACCTGTTACATTTTTGAATAGGACGTGAAAAAGTGGTGGTAGGGCGGTTTTAGAAACGTATGGGTTAATTACAAAATTGAAAACTAATAACCCGACGCCAACGCAACGTTTTGGTTATTTTCTTCAATTTGTTTATCGGATTCGTACTTTTGTTTAGGTAGGGGCGTAGTTGGAGTATGTACCTGGAAGCTATCGATTCCATGACAGAAACGCTGCAAAGTCCTGGTCACATGGGTTTATTATTCTACTGGACATACCTACATAAATGTTGGCTGTTCACTTATTCCTTCATGTGCAATAATTGAAATAGCTATTTCTGATGGTTTCCACCAATTTTGGCCCCCCAAAACACAGATTACGCTCATTTTGGTATATTATTCCGCGAATAGTACACCTATGTAATTGCTCAGCAAACAATTTTTATAACACCCCCTCAAAATTTTTCTTTTACGTTTCGAGGTGCGTAGATTCCAAAAACGCTGCTAAGTCCTTGTCACATGGGTTTATTATTCTACTGGAGACACCCACATAAATGTTTTTTGTTCACTTACTGTTTCTTTCATGTGAAATAATTAAAATAGCTATTTCTGAAGGTTTCCTCCAATTTTGGCCCCCAAAACACGAATTAGGTAGGTACGCTTTTTTTTATTTCAAATTATCTTTGATCATTGGTAGTGCCATTCAATTGTCTTGATTCACTTGTTATCATACAAATTGATGGTGATTTCAGAAAATTTCCCAGGTTTTTGACTTGAAACAAATCAATTTTGGGAGCAGAACCTTTAGTAGAACCTCTATTTAACATGTCCTCGAAAGCTCATGTTACTAAAACAAACAAAAAATACCTATTTGTACACCCATTTTCACTCATAACACCCCTGGGTATATTCCGATCGGGCTGCAGAGTTTCGGGACACAACTAGGGCCAAAATGGAGCCTGTGTGCGAAAGAACGAATTTTTTAGACCGAAAATGAAGCTGGTATGGATGATACGGCGGACGGACATTGCAGCTTTGGAATCTACGGACCTAGAAACGTACAAGAAACAATTTTGAGAGGGTGTTATAAGCATTTTCTGCTAAGCGATTACATAGGTAGGTGTATTATTCACAGAATAATAAACCAAAATGCAATGTCCGTCCGCCATATCACGCGTATCTACTGTAATTTCGGTCTAAAAAATTCGTTCTTTCGCACACAGGGTCCATTCGGGCCCTAGCTGTGTCCCGAAACTTCGCAGCCCGATCGGAATATACCCAGGGATGATATGGTTGGAAAAATGGGTATAAAATAGGTATTTTTGTGTTTCAGAAACATGAGCATTTGAGGTATCGTTTACCATGTTTTTTAGGACGAGAAGACCGAATCTGAAGTCGATTTTGACCAGAGTGGAAAATTGAGGTTCTAACGAAGTTTCAGCCTTAAATTTACGTTAAATTTTGATCTAAAACCGTCGTTCTTCCGCACACAGTTTGGGTCCCCATTTGGGTCCTGGTTGTGCTCCAAAGCTCGGCAGCCCAATCGGAATACCCCCAGGGGTGTTGTGGGAGAAAAATGGGTGAAAATATGGGTTTTCGAGGGTTTTTTGAGGTTTCGGTGAACATGAGCTTGTGAGGTATCGTTTTCCATGTTTTTTTTAGGGTGAGAAGACCAAATAAATGAAGTTCATTTTGACCAAAGAGTGAAGAATTGAGGTATTGACGGAGTTTCAGCTCCAAAAATTCATTTTTTATGAGTCAAAAACCTCGGACATTGTCTTAAATCACCATGTACTAGAAGTACCTAGTATTAGCAAGTGAAAAAAAACCCGAGGACGTGTTTTTGGGGGCCAAAATTGGTGGAAACCATCTAAAATAACTATTTCAATTATTGCGCACGAAAGAAACAATAAAGGAACAGCAACATTCCTGTAGGTATGTCCGATAGAATAATAAACCCAAGTGACAAGGACTTTGCAGCGTTTCTGGAATCTACGCACCCTGAATCAAAGAAAAAAATTTTGAGGGGGTGTTATAAAAATTTTTTGCTGAGCGATTACACAGGTGTATTATTCACAGAATAATAAACTAAAAATTAGGAGTACTTTCCTTATGTATAATGTAGGTCGTTTATGCAAGCTATTGATCCAGTTTGTTTCCCGGATCGCTTGATACTGACTTCGTCAGTTTTCGTACCTATCTACGTACCCAACCATCGATACTACCAATATTATTCTAATGGTTTGCAATTGCTTATAATGATATTAGTAGCCAAATTGTGAAACACCTATACCTTTCTCGTTTCCTTTTCGAAGTTTACGAACCTATCTCCCCACTTTTTATCCCTATTTCGACACCATGTTCAATGTACATCCCTCTTATAATTTTGGTTGTTCAATTTCAGCCTATATTTTCCGGAAGTTGAACTCGAGTCTGAATGGGATATGCGCACGTAATTATTTTATTTATTTATATCAAAGTAAGTACGTCACATTCTAATAATTTCGAGGCCAACCGCACTCCTACGATGACTAGTCAGTTCTATTTCCATGATTTTTCAAAGATTCCAGCACTATCCACGACACAGTGGGCAGGGGGGTCTCGCCCAGGCGAGAGGGATGAAATGACGTAGGAAGTGTTGGAATATTTGAAAAATCATAGAGAAGTAACTATCATCGTAGGACAGTGCGACTGGTCTCAAAATTCTCAGGAATCAACCTACTTTCATTTAAAAACAATACAAACAAACAGCTCCTGTCACCCACGTGCATATCCATTGTGAAAGGTGTTTGGAAGCGGCGGAAGACTGTGGAATGATAAGCGGAAGTGTCTGGTTTTGCCGAGAAAGGGCGTTGTCAAGAATTGAGAATCAAGTGAAAATATGTTCAGGTCAAGGGAGAAGGAGAGAAGTTTTATGTTTGATACTCTGAATTCTTGGGTCACATTATTGGTCAAAGAAAAAGTATTTCTCCCGAGTGTGACCACTTCCTAATCGAGGAGTCCCATTATCTTTACTAACAAAAGCAATTAGTACGATTTATTTTAAAACGATAATTTTCCATCACTTGAAGAAAATCAATAACCACTCACACACACATACACACACACACACACGCACACACACACACACACACACACACACACACACACACACACACACACACAAAAAACGCTGCAAAGTCCTTGTCACAGGGGTTTATTATTCTATTGGACATACCTACAAAAATTTTGGCTGTTCATTTATTGTTTCTTTCTTGCGTAATAATCGAAATAGCTATTTCTGATGGTTTCCATTAATTTTGGCCCCTAAAACACAAATTAGGTACCTACGCTCTTTTTTTTCTTTTTTTAACTATCTTTGATCATTGGTAGTGCCATTTAATCGTCTTGATCCACGTGTTGACACTTTTTCCAGTGTTATTATACAAACTGATGGTGATTTCACACGATTTCCCAGGTTTTTGACTCATAAAAAATCAATTTTGGGAGCTGAACACTTGGTAGAACTCAATTTTCCACTCTTTGGTCAAAATCGACTTCATATTCGGTCTTCCCGTCCCCAAAAACATGGAAAACGATATCTCAGAAGCTCATGTTACCAACATGTTGCTAAAACTCAAAAAGTTGGTACCTATTTTTACACACATTTTCACTCATAACACCCCTGATTATATTCCGATCGGGCTGAAAAGTTTCGGGAAACAACTAGGGCCCAAATGGAGCATGAGTGCGAAAGAACGAATTTTTTAGACCGAAAATAAAGCTGCTATGGATGATACGGCGGACGGACATTGCATTTTTGGAATCTACGCACCTTGAAACGGAAAAGGAAAAAGTTTGAGGGGGTGCTATAAAAATTTTTTGCTGAGCGAATACATAATATATGTATTATTCATATTATACACATAGGTATCATACATATTATTCACAGAATAATAAACCAAAAGGAACAAAAACTAATACTGTTCAGCGGTCAGTAGGTGCTCCTAGTTCATCCTATAATCTGTGATTTATGCTGCAATGTTTTCTGTCTGTGATATATTATATTATATGAACACAATGAAACTGTTTGTCTTGAATTTTATCCTTCCAACCAATGAGGAATGAGCGAAGCGCGTTGAAAGGATCCACAAAAGAGTGACGCGAGGGGATCGGCTGGTGTGATAGGTCATAGTAGTAGGGGAAGCGGCTACGTAGATGCAGGCCCATACCGCCAGGAGAGTCTGGCCAGAGCCCACCTGTGGCATGTTATAGTGGTATATAGTTCGACGCGACTTGGCCCGCCCTTCCTGAGTGCTTCTCCCCTTGAGTTCTGTGATTATGCCACTAGCGCAGCACGCACGCACGCGCTCTCGCACACGCGCGCGCACGCACACGCACACACACACACACACACACACACACACACAACGCTACAAATGATTACACAACGGTTCATTTTTACCGGTATAGATGCCCCTTCTGCGTAGTTCACTGTTTTCTGTTTGCCTATTTATCTACCCTCGTGCTGGATGTATATATAACGTATCATAATCGCGAGGCTGGTTGTATAATTAATAATCATTCATTACACACGTGCCAACAATGCCAAACTGCAGGGCCTTACTGTGAACGAACGGCTAGACATACAATGCTCCGGGAGGTTTCAAAAAATCCGTAAGTTCGGGATCAATTTAAAAACGTAAAAAAATTTGGAACGTTCTGAAAATTGCAACCTCTATTTTTCACCCTTTAGACACGAATGAGAGCTTGGCGCACCAACATACCAGTTTAATTATTTTGGTTCACGGTAACCAAAATAATGCGGGGCTGAGATTGCATACTATACCGGCACCGGAAAGTGCGACGTGGATGTAGTCCCTTAATTGAAGACTTTTTTTTTAACCTGGGAAAAGATTTTTATCGTGATAAATGTTCTTTTTGGGGGGAAAAAATTGGGTCAAAAGATTGACATCAAGCAATTTACAAAACCAAAAAGTGAGTCAAATTTGAGTTTTCTGGGGTCAAAAATTTCCAAAATGTTAGTTATTATTTAGTTAGTTAATAAACAAATGAATGAATATTATGGTCACGCTGCTTGACTGGAATTTTTTCCATCCTTCTAGGATATGACGTCAGCCAGGACTGCCTCTTGTTAGAACTCTATGAACCCGCATGAAGCCGCGGAATCTAATCAGACTTTCTATACCCACACATCCGCCACCGACTACGTCTGACGACTCGAACGAGGGAACTTGAGAACGTCAATGCTCGGAAACTTTCCACAGGGAAGTAGAGTACCTACCTACAGCGTTTTTAAGAGAATTTTCGAAGAAAAAATTGAGAGGAATTTTAAATAACATCACTTAGGTACGCACCTAATTAATAAACTTTACAAAGCAATAATTGATAATAAATTAATAATTAACAATCCTTATAAAAAACATACGTACGTATACATTTTACGTTTTTTTTCCTTTCCTTGCAAAACACAATTCCGGCTTGACCGGGTCTACTATTCGTTATTCAGCCGAACAGGTAGAATAACGAATAGTAGGTAACCCAATACTCTGCGCATCACTAGTCTTGAAGAATAAGGAAACCTTCGCACACACACAAAGGTCATCTATACAGAAAACAATAAAACGTGAAAGAATTGGCAGCGTTCCTTGTATTAATTTACCTGACCCATCGATCCCGGCACTTGGTCAAACGAAACCGTCAGTGTAAACCGCTTTCTAGAGTTGGGAGTAAACTCACTCTGTTAGAGAAGGACGCCATGAAACCGTTTGGGCGTCGTTATATTCTTTGCGTCAAGTTCTCACAACAGACCCTTCAATAATATGGGTCTAATATGGACTAATCTATCTAATTTATCTAACTAATCTAATCTATCTACTCGTAATATTATGAGATTCTCATACTGCGTATAATATGGTTAGCACTTTCCCATAGTTTTCCACACAAAAAAACATCAGAATCGGTTGAGCCGTTCGAGTTTGAAATTAGCACAAACACACTTGGCTGTTACTGTATAATAGTTCTGTATGATGAGGTACTTACGGTTATTTGGACGACTTATTAGTGGTGATGGTGTCCTTTCAATGAACTCAAGTCTCAGGCTCTGATTCCGAGATGTTCCACGCGCCCACAAGTTCTGAGACGGGAGACAGACTGACTGTACGTGAACTGAACCCCTAGGTAGGGATGGCAGGAAGGACGGAACGTCGCTTCTGATATCGATATATCGGAGCATCGATACTTCCGATATTTATATCGATACTTTACAGCCGATATTTTTTCACAGATACTATCTGAAGATAATTTTTTGAAGCATCGATACACTTTTGCCGATACCTACCACTCGATATTTTCCACCTAAAAAAATTCCTTTCTACAACATTTGTTTACAGCTCAGGTTAAACTCCCCAGTCAAATTAGATTTTTGGTTTCCCGTATCCAGTAATTCGTGAAAAGCTGGAAATTATTTTATTGAAATTTTCATGTCTTTGCCCTGGCACATAGCACAAAAAACTGTCACGAAATTGCGTAACGAAATTGTGTTACAGTGCCTTTATAATGATTTCCGCTTACAACGACCCCGTTGTTAGGTTTGTTCATTTTCTACACTTTTTAACCCACAAAAATCGTTCACCACTCGTTGGAAAGCTCTCGATTTAACGAACATTTTCATGTTCTCCATAACATATTGACTATACGAATAGCGGAGCTATGGGCATAACTGTTCTCATATTTTGTTTACAAACTAATGATCGTGAGTGTAGAAGATAATTAATCCGGAATCGTCTATTTTATTGAAATTAGGTACCTACCTCTTAATATTAATAATGTCAAAAGCAATAGGTAAAGACATGAAAATGTCCCAATGCGTTGCAGACTCGTATGCAAGCGTTTTTTACAATAGGTTATGAGCTGTCACGTGTAGGTCGAAATTTTTTACGTTTTTCTTTTTGTTAACAACAACAAAATAAATATCCCCGCTTCTACGCCGATCTTGCGACTGTAGCTGGGAGTTTCCTGTCGTTTTGTGTAAACGTTTGGAATTTAGAAGAAAATTGAAAATAAATACATTTTTTCACTTTGGGCGTCCCAAATAAGAGTAATATGAGTTGGCGACGGTTTCCGAGGTGATCTAAAGTTTCGGAGGCCGAAAAACCTCCTACATTTTGACACTTATTTCAGATTTTGGCTGATAATAATAATTTTGGCTTATAATATCTGAAGGGTGCGTCGTATAGAGCATTAATTTTTGCGTCGAATTTTCGCCACTTTAAACATTCAATCTGGTTCAGCAGTTTGGTCAGAATCGGCAGTAAAAAAATAGGCTAACATCTCCATTTTTTACTGCAGTGTGTTATGATCAGTTTTCACATTTTGGTTTATTGTTTTCAATAATGAACCATTGGAATCGATTAAGAAAAAAAAAATTCTTACCCCCCCTCAAAATTTGATGGTTTACGTTTCAAGGTATGTAGAATCCAAAACTGCAATAAAAATATTTCTGTCTGTCCGCCGTACGCTGTACGCCGTACGGGCCACTATTCTTAGTTACCATGAAACAAAATTGATGAAATTGGGGTTATAGGTTCCGCTCGAAAACTTCCGATAGAAGGGTATGGTTTTTTTACGTTATTAAATTTGTCTTGAGCTAAAAAATTTTTGAGACCACCCGGAGCATTGTACGTCCAGCCGTTCGTGTGCACCAAAAAGCTTCGTCAACACGATCGTGAATCAAACGGTAGAAATCCGGCCGGGATTTCATCACTAAGGAGCACCTGATTATAATCAAGGATGGCTTTATGAAGCCGAGTTGTTTGTTCTGCGATATTATTATTTCATTATTTGACAAGTGATGGACTATTGGATTTTGTTGGTAGGTACTTCTGAAACTTGAACAAACGTTGAAGTATTATTGATGGGTAAATTATTATACAATGGCAAATTATTACAAACCGGCAAATTATTACACAATGGTAAATTATTACACAACGGTAAATTATTACACCACGGTAAATTATTACACAACGGCAAATTATTACACAACGGCTCATCTGCCCAGAAGGGGCTGGATTTTGTTGATAGGTACTTTTGCAACTTGAACACCCGTTGGAGTATTATTGATGGGTAAATTATTACACAATGGCAAATTATAACACGGCGGCAAATTATTACACAACGGTAAATTATTACACCACGGTAAATTATTACACAACGGCAAATTATTACACAACGGCTCATCTGCCCAGAAGGGGCTGGATTTTGTTGATTGGTACTTTTGCAACTTGAACACCCGTTGGAGTATTATTGATGGGTAAATTATTACACAATGGCAAATTATAACGGCGGCAAATTATTACACAACGGTAAATTATTACACCACGGTAAATTATTACACAACGGCTCATCTACCAAGAAGGGGCTGGATTTTGTTGATAGGTACTTTTGCAACTTGAACAACCGTTGAAGTATTATTGATGGGCAAATTATTACACACCGGTTCATTATTCTCTCTCTGTAGAAGGGGAACTTATACAGGTAAATTATTACACAACGGTTTAGGTAGGTACCCAGTAACGAGTACGGGGTTAGGTACTAACCTACGGAGGGACCGCGATCTACATAAATGTGTAGAATAGTACATTATGTTATTATAGAAGGGTTATCTATACGGGGACCTGTGATCTGTAACAGGAGGGTATTCTATAAAAAATAATAAACCGTTGTGCAGGGATTTGCAGCGTTTTACTAAAATATTTAATTTTAAATTTTAAATAAATAATATTAAAATGTTAAGCAGACTTTTATGCTGTATAACTTCAGTTACCTATATAACGTTTTCATTCGGAATTACCGTCAGTTTAAGGCGTGTAAAACTGAGCATAACACACTTTTGAATCAAAATGGAAAAATTTGCGTATTAAGTATTGACTTCCGATTCTGATCATAACACTGATCCAAATGTAACGTTTAAGGAGGTTATTCGACGCAGAATTTAATAATTAATTTACTTATTTAGTCTTTGATTCTGATGTGGGTGAAATTTTCAGCAGGATGCACCGTTTAGAAGCTAAAAACTGAAAGGGCCAAAATGTCGCGGTTTTTTGGCTCCCAAAAGTTTATCTCACCTCAGAAACCGTCGCAAACTCGTATCATTACTCCTGCTTGGGACGCCCAAAGTGAAAATAAAATCACTTCCAGCTTTTTACGAATTAATGGAGGCGGGGTTTTTTTTTTTTTCAAAGTCTAATTACCTTTTTCCTCACCTTGGGAATATAGGTACCTCGTACAACCTGTAACCCTTCCTTACCTTTCTCTTATATTTTCTTGCTGCTTCCGTGTGTGTGCCGTGCCCGTGTCGAATTTAAAAAATATTATTATTATTATTATTAGAAAGTTCTGTGGCAAAAATTTAGTGTGATGACCTGACGACTGATATCATGGGAAGCACGGGTTTAATATCGATATATTGATCACACGTGAATCGATAGTTGACATGACGCACTGGTGACGTGGGATACCGGGCATTATCTGATACCAGTACTCGATACTGGTATCGAAAGAAACATTCGACACTTCTCAACTATCGAAAGAAAATATTCGATAGGTGCTGATGAACTCTCAAATGAGTACTTTTTCGTCTTCGGTGTATTTATACTAATACACCTATGTACGCATAATGCACCTATGTATTCGGTAGAAAAAAACGCTGCAAAGTCCTTGTCACATGGGTTTATTACTCTACTGGACATACGTACAGAAATGTTGGCTGTTCATTTCTTTCATGTGCAATATTATTGAAATGGCTATTTTTTATGGTTTCGACGAATTTTGGCCCTCAAAAACACGAATTAGGCTCGGCTTTTTTTTAACAGATTATTTTTGATCATTGATGGTACCATTTAATTGTCTTGATTCACCTGTTGATACTACGTTTAGCGTTATTATACTAATGTATGGTGATTTCAGACAATTTCCCATGTTTTTGACTCAGTGGCGTATATATAAAATATATTTGGGGGGGGCCTAGATCAATCTTGTGTTAAGTAATTTGGGTAATAAAGTATAGTTATACTCTATCTTTTACGCTGGGGTTTAAGGCTGATTTCAGATGGTAAATTACAACTAGATTATAAGAATATTGGTTTTGAAAGGGTATAACAAAGCAATTGACAGCTCAAAAATGGTATATAATAAAAATTAAATTAGCATTATGATTCCTATTAATATTTGCCTAAATCATGAAGATGGTAAACACTTATTCCTTAGCTTTTATGGCATGCTCCTTTTCACAATAAAAACAAAACTGATTGTTCAAAAAAATTTAGAACAAAATTTGAACTATAATGTAGTCCTAAAATCAAAATCACAACACAAAAAACAAAATCTAAAGAATAAACTCACAACAGTTAAAGTTGCCTTAAATTTTCTCCTCATTCCGGGGGGGGGGGGGGGCCCCCTGGGCCCCCCCCTTATATTCGCCCCTGTTTTGACTAATAAAAAATGAATTTCGGGAGCTTAACCTTCGTTACAACTTTAATTCTTCACTCTTTGGTCAAAATCAACCTAATATTCGGTCTTCTCCCCCTACAGAACATGGAAAACGATACCTCACAAGCTCATGTCCACTAAAACCTCAAAAATCCCTCAAAACCCCTATTTTTACACTCATTTTTCTCCCTCATCACCCCTGGGTGTAGCCCGATCGGGCTGCCGTGTTTTGGAGCAGAACTAGGACCCAAACGTGTTCCCCAATGGGGACCCAAACCGTGTGCGCAAGAACGACGATTTTAGACCAAAATTTAACGTAAATTTAAGGCTGAGACATCCTTAGAACCTCAATCTTCTACTCTGTGGTCAAAATCGACTTCACATTCGGTCTTCTCGTCCCAAAAACATGGAAAAACGTTACCTCAAAAGCTCATGTTACTAAAATACAAAAAGTACCTATTTTTAACCCACTTTCGCTCATAACAGCCCTGGGTATATTCCGATGGGGCTGCAAAGTTTCGGGACACAACTCGGGCCAAAATGGAGCATGTGAGCGAAAGAACGGTATTTTTATACCGAAAATATACGGCGGACGGACATTGCATTTTGGTTTATTATTCTGTGAATAATACACCTATGTATTCCGTCAGCAAACAGTTTTTATAACCCCCCTCAAACTTTTTTCTTTTCCGTTTCCGCCGTATCATCCATACCTATCTACTTTATTTTCGGTCTAAAAAATTAATTCTTTCGCACACATGCTCCATTTGAGCCCTAGTTGTGTCCCAAAACTTTGCAGCCCGATCGGAATATACTCAGGGGTGTTATGAGTGAAAATGGGTATAAAAATGGGTATTTTTGTTGGTTTTAGTAACATGTTAGTAACAGGTTACTATCGTTTTCCAACGAAGTTTCATCCTTAAATTTACGTTAAATTTTGATCCAAAATCGTCGTTACCGCGCACACAGTTCGGGTCCCCATTCGGGTCCTAGTTCTGCTCCGAAGCTTGGCAGCCCGATCGCAATACACTCAGGGGTGTTGTGGGGGGAACATGGCTGTAAAAATAGGGTTTATCAAGGTTTAAAAAAAAAAGGTTTTAGTGAACATGAGCTTGTGAGGTATCTTTTCCATGTTTTTTTAGGGTGAGAAGACCAAATAAATGAAGTTGATTTAGACCAAAGAGTGAAGAATTGAGGTATTAACGAAGGTTCAACTCCCAAAATTAATTTGTTATGAGTCAAAAACCTGGGAAATTGTCTGAAATCACCAAAAATTTGTATAATAACACTAGAAGTAGTATTAGCAGGTGAATCCAGATAATTGAATAGCACTATCAATGATCAAAGATAATTCGTAAAAAAAAAGAGTCTAACTTATGTTTTTGGGGACCTAAATAGGTGGAAAACATCAAAATCTGTTTCAGTTATTGCACATGAAAGAAACAACAAATGAACCGTCTGCATTTCTGTAGGTATGTCCAAAAGATTAATAAACCCATGTGACAAGGACTGCAGCGTTTTTCGAATGGGCAAGTAAAAAAAAAAAATCACACAAAAAAAAGCTGTCAGTCTCATTCATCATTATTCTTTATTGAAGAAACATTTACGCGCAAGAACAATATGGTAGACATATTTAAAGATAATTTGGTTGAATAAGAAATGGGAAATTTCATTTTTTAAAAACCAAAAAAAACCGGAATGATGGGGTGGAAAGGTGAGTTGAATGTGGAGTACTCATGACTTCCGTTTATATTACTTTCCCATTTTTAAAGGAAAATATGCTTCATTCCACTGCACTCTCCCACGAATTATAGTTCTTTTTCTATGAGCCTTCAAAATTTGAACAACAAGTGACATCATTGCACCTCTCGCCAGCGCGAGACATTCTTGCCCTGTGTGACGTAGTACCAACGTCAGTGATACCTAGTACTAATAAATTACACGAAATAGTTTTTTTTTTACTCGTAGCATCTATATTGACGCATTAGCCATAATTATATTATATATGATGTGAAGGGTGTGAACAAATGTACAATGTTGCTGATCGTAGGCCCGGGAGAACTCGGCTCATCGGGAGACCTGACAAAACACCAGTAGGTCCAGCAGGTAGTTTTGCTTGACAATGTACATTACACATAAATTGTATGTGTTATATAACCAACATGGTAATGTTGGTATGTTTAATATAACCATCATTAACAACAATACAAAATCCAGCCTGATGTTTTGAATCGTGGTTTTAGGCAAGTTATTATCAACCGATATTCAGAGATTATAACTAGTAGGTACCTATTTCGTTTTGAATTAAGATGTTAGTTTATTTCTCCATTCAGAACTCCGTTCTCAAATTGGATGCACGGCCATTTTGAACGTCATTTCGCTCAAAAATCGGAATGGCAGTTTCACCGATGGCAGCGAATACTGAGAGGTAGAGCTGTACTTCACATTGACTACGGAAATAGTTTGTCACCACGGATCTTTGTTATCAATCTGTTCCTTTCACGTCGGCGTCTGTTTCCTGTTCAGTAGGTGATTCATAGTGTGCCATTCCCGTTTTCTCGAAATAATAGCTCTTCACGACAGTCATAAAATACAATATGTAACCTGCAACAAGAATGGATCATTAGAAAACCTGGTGACGTCGCTCGCTGATGTCGCTTCTACTGAGATATTCCCTGGTCTGCAGTGGGAACTGACATCTGAGGTAAATATTAAAAAATATGGTAGATTTTACACTGGTTTCCACGTTTGCCATCTGGCAGAATTTTTGGCTCTGCTTCACGGATGATCATCTCGATAGTTCCAAACTATCAAAGGTTTGTTTCAAACAACGCTAGTCCTTTCTGTATATTTAACATTTTTGTTCATAATTCAACTTTTAAACCTAATTAAATTCATTCCAAATTACTCACATACCTACTTACTTATCTCAATAATTTCTATTTACATTTTTTCTCATCTCACTCGCGTTATTGCCGGTGGTTAATGTGGATAACGGCGTACAATTTAGGGATCAAACTGTTATTTTTCATTAACCTGTTGAAGAAATAACAGGCTGTTTCGGTTTATTATTTTCGGTAGTGAACCTTTCGAATCAAGAATGGAAAATAACGTATGCCGTACTTTGCACTTTTCTACCATGAAGTAGAAAATCATTGGACCAAAGGATGGGAACCAGAGTTAATGAAATTAGGTTTGTAGGTCTCATGGTGGTGAAGATGTTAGAGTGGCTGTTACCTATTTGATATCACGATTATAGAGATAACAACAGTAAGCTGTAGCTGTATACTAATGATAACATTAAATATTTATTGTGCACGAGAATTTACAGTCTATATGAAGCACACATGAATTATATGAAAATATATATAGGTACATCAATAATTCAAAAGACAGATTTACACACAAATAAACAAAAGTAGTCTAGCCCTAGAACGCCGAAAGAACGAGCAATAAAAGCCCTCGGGCGATTAGAAGAAGCTTGGCGAACAGTCGAATGGAAGTATGGTGGGAGAGACCCTTTAAGTAACATGAAAATCATCTCAAGATGCCTGTATGCGTAATATTTAATTATAGGCAGACACAAGAGTTTAAAATCACCTACCGAATGGCGTAGCTTGTATTTTGTACACATAGCGAAGGCAAGCTTTATATATTATGCAACTTACCGTTTATGTAGGGGGCAAGGGATCTACGGGGGTTGTAGGAATTAAGTACTTGTAGACAATAATCGCCTGGGATTTACGGGGATTTATCATAATACCATTATTTTGAGCCCTCTCATTATATTAGTGTCTATCAGTGTCTCATCTCTAATACATTACAGGTTTTCAACAGTTTTACAAGTAGAGTTGTACTCGATACCAGTACGATACCATTCCAGGCTAATTTCCAAACGTTCGAGTAACAACCTGTAAATGAGAGTACGTACTGAGAAGGAAACATTTCAAAAAAAGCTTACACAGTTCTATGGTATTTTGTACGAAGTTCCCGTACAGTTCGGAGGATGGAGCGTTCAAAGCCAGAAGTCCGATGAAGTTGACAAAACGCACGGTAATGTTAACAAGTAATAGAATTGTTTCCAGATACAGCCAAATCTTGATTTTATCCAGCTCATTCTGTTGAGAAAACCGCCATGAATTTTTAGCCAAGCGAATACTATTGTGCTGGATACCGACGAAATAAGTACCCACAGCCAACAGTTATACATGTTTGGGAACTTTTCAGACATTGGAATGCCCTTATGCTGACATTCTAACATCGCTCTACGCTAGTGGGTAGTGTGGGAAGACGGTATGTGCTCCAGGATAGTGATTTGAAAATTGGATTTTCTGTACTCTTACTTTATAAATGGCAAATAGAAGAAAAACTGCAAAGATCACTTCAAATCCAAGAACCGTCGTGACAATAACTGACAATACGAAGGCAACTGAAAAATAAGTAAGGTAATATAATATAAAAATAAGTAATATATTCCGATCGGGCTGCAAAGTTTCGGGACACAACTAGGGCCCAAATGGAGCATGTGTGCGAAAGAACGACTTTTTTAGACCGAAAATGAAGCCGGTACACGTGATACGGCGTACGGCGTACGGCGGACGGACATTGCATTTTTGGAATCTAAGCACCTTGAAACGGAGAAGAAAAAATTGTGAGGGGGTGTTATAAAAATTTTTTGCTGACCGAATAGATAGGTGTATTATTCACAGAATAATAAACCAAAAACTAGTCCGTCCGCTGACCAGGAGCCACATGTATCCCCAGAAAAAGTTAACTAAATAAGTACGTTTTTCACTGGCATCGAATAAACCGGTGCTATAAACAACTTGACACATTACTAGGTTGAAAAATTCTACAAAACAATCGGGAATTCAGAAAGTCAGAAAACACTATCCTAGCAAACACGTGTGTCATCTCGTTCCTTCTGGCGCCATTATTGGCACCCACTCCAGGTACCTATGGATTCTGAGGTACCTATGGACACCCTCCCAATGAATTTCAAGTTTTTCGAGTGTGTTTATCCCGAAAAATCCCGAAAAATCCCGAAAAATAGAGCAGAGTGGTTCAAGAGCAGCGTTAGTTGCGTTTGGCGCAGAACATTTTGTTTTGTTAGTGCAAAACCTTTATTGATTGGTAAACCCTCCTAATCAACCTACCTTAGGCAATAAATAAATATACCATAAACCTACCAAATATTATGTTAATTCGGTTTTAAAAGGCGTTCGTCCGAAATGCCTTAAACTATAGTGCGAAGTGACTGGTTTCAATCTACGTAGGCTATTTCTCATAGCACTGGTGAGCCGGTGACTGAGCAGGTCCCAACCCAGGGTGGGGGGAAATAGGTAGCAATGAGCGGAATGATCGGATCGAATTCTGATCCTCCTGAGAGGGCAATAAAAGCCCCAGCCTGAAACGGCTATTTGCACGGTACAAGCTCTTCCGATGACCTACCGGCCGAAAAACGTCGCTCGTCACGACACGTTTCAAAGTTGTTTCGAATTTCTTCTGCGGCGTATTTACTTTTCACTGCCGTTCCGCCCCTGGTACCAGACATTCGTGGAAATTTCAAAGAGGTATTAAAATGGGTGGCGAAAGGTAGACTAGGACACAACTTTCAACCAATTCGGTTCAGCCGTCCAGGCTGTGAATTTTCCTGTAATTTCCCGGGCAACGCATGGGCAAAAATGGATTTTGACAACCCCCCCTCCCCATTTAGGCCTCCCAAGAGCAGGTGCAAAAATTTCCATCAAAATCGGCTCCAGCCCTTTAGAACTTGCGCACAATGTTCCAAAGTAGCCTATTCTCTTCCGTAGGGCATACTGCATAAACCACTTCCGTGGTCTTCCCTATTCAACAGCATGTACCATGTTCCATAGTTTCATTCGATGTAATGAAATATACATCATCTGGGGTCAAGGAGCGGAGCTTTTTTTAAGCTTTTTTTAAATTTCTTATAGTACGTAATCTTATCATGTTTTCAATTTTAAGCAACATTTAACAAAACTTACACATTAAGGATGTAGCTTCCTTGTGGTCGGTACTTGTTTCCCAAGTAGCAAAAAGCACGGTGCAAAATGTGAATGTCATCACGAGAATGAAAATGCTCGACACCTAAAACAGCGCGGAGATATTCATAAGTGATCCTGGAAGGGTCTCAGTAGGTATGATCAATAAAGAAGCCCATTACAATAATGTGAGTTGATAATGTCGCAATAAGCCATCATGTAACAACAAGGGAGTTGTACTACGTTCAGAGCTCACGACGAAGTATCTTGGCAGTAAATAATTCATAAAACCATAAATTTGTCCTCAAAGCTTTCTGGAATAGACCTCATTCGACGATCCACCTTTGACCACAGCTCCATAATTATGACCACAACTACATCATGGTCCAACTGCCACTTTCGTTTCATGCAGAAACATGAACCTTCCTACACTCCGGTAACTCCGCTTCTGTTTGACCGATTTTTATGAAAATTTCATGATTAAGGCAAGGTCATGATGTCTATGAAGTCTAGTGCAATCGAAATGGCTAGTTGCACTCTCAACGTTGATTTGTTCGGTAGTTTTGGCGGATGTTCGAGATCCAGCCTAAGGAAATGCTTCAGCTCGAATTGGCAACACCGCCAAATAACCTGATTTATTGGAACGAATCTAATAATGGGCGGTCATCATGTACCCGTAAAGAACACTTTTGGTACTGATTGTGTAATCATCTTCCTCTACGCATATGAAAAAGTTTAACAGTTGAGGGAAAAGTTGCTTTATGGATGAAGAAAAACACGTAAAAGAAAAAGGCGATGAAGAAACCGCTTGCTTACGTCACACGGATCGCGTCAACAGGCCATTTCCCATCTGAAGCCACCGGACAGCCAATCAGAACCCATACCCGTAGACTTCACAGGCAACATCAGGGCCCCCCATTCACCCCCCCCACCATTTTTTGAAATCTCAAATTTTGAAAGTCTCTCGAAATAGAAGGAGGCATATTTTTCCGATTCATCGCTGTTATCTAACATCATAAATTATAGAGAAAAAAGTGCAAACAGAATTCACAATAATTGCCCTTGCCAACCTACTAGGTAATTTCAGTAAAAGTAACTTACGAAGTGAATCCAACCAAGGACGTTGGAACCAGTTTCTAAAGTGCATTTGCAACAACAGGTTTTAACTTGTGGGAACTTCTTCAGAACTCCGTCCATTATTACCCTCTGAAACATGAAGTCAAGTAGTTCGATAACAGCAGACCGCTACGAGCTGTCTAGCCTAGAATTCAACTATCAACGCTTTGTTTGTTTACATTTCACGTCTTCTTCATTTTCGATATGTTTTCTTTTGAACATCGTATAATATGCCAAACTTATCTAGCGACGTGGAGCATTCACTGAACCTCGACTAATGCATGCACTTGCACACAGCTAGTTCAGAGTGACACCCCGTCGCTTTCAACTTACGGCTATGTTTGTTCACTTCGAAAAGTCCGACTCGTCGGCTTCTGATTGCATTAGGACCTCACTGAGCTGGTTGCTGATGGACTCAGACTATAACTGTCTACGGAAATAACAATGAAGTTTCACAATCAACTACAAACTAGGTGTTGAATCTAGCTATCGTCATAACGGGATGAAAACTACAAATTCACTCCTAGGTGTAGCATTTTTTGTTCGCTAAGTAACCAAACCGATTGTTATGTTCATATGAAATTGAAGTTGCAACGATCGATTCGTATTTCATCAGTCACCGATTAGTCCGATTAGCCACACAAATCCTGTTTGTTCTGATAGCATGTTTTAAAAATCATACAAAACGCCGATGTTTCCTTCAAAATAAAATTTTCCGCAGTCAAGTCAAGTTCAAACCATCATTGGTTTGAAGCACATAATTTGAAGTTTGTAAGTAGGTGGGTTGAAATTATCATTCATGGACTCCAGGTTGGGGACGCCATAATAGAATACTTCTACACCTAGTTGAGGTGATCGACTGATGTGCGTCCATAGATGAAAATATTAGTTTTAATGAAATCAACTTAATTATATTTCAAGATTCAGGTGGACCAGTAAGTTCATCAAGTAGTAGCTGCGACATCTTTCTCAATCTCCAATTATAGTCCGTTTGATGCCTTCGACTCAGTCCACTGCGCATAGTTGAGTTTCACGACATAAATACTATAAATTCCAAACACTGTAACGGACAAAAACACAGCAAATTTTGAGAGGAGGAGATAAAAAATGCTTTCTTGGACGATTCCAAAGGTTTGTTAGTTACTGAAAATAATAAACCAAAATTAGTGGTGGATTGTTGCAATTACAGAACACTGCATGAGTGCTAAAACTGGAAAATGTGTACTGAAACTTCAGTAGTGTATCACTAATATCGCAGAATTAGAACCTAAATATAGGGATTATAAGTTTCAGAAAAATGTTTCCATCAGAATACCGTGATACTTACTCAAAACTAAAGTGTAGTTGCAAGTGGGAAGTGTCATCAGTAAATGATCGGACGGGTAACAGCATAAACCGATTATCCACAAGATTAGCACACAGAAGATACATAAATTCAGGATGACTGCAGCGCGTATCCAAATCTTCAATCGTTCTACTTCTTCCTATCATGTTTTTAAGTAAATAAGGTTATAGGTAAAATAAATTCGATGCATTGTTATATAATACGATTGCGTTCAAGTCTAACTTGTAGAACATTTTAAACTGAGGAGCAACGGAAAAAATCATCAATATCATGATCACGTGTAGGTTGCTTATGTAAATGACGCTTATTTGGTAGATTCGTACTCTATAAATTCCAAGGAGAAGATACCACCCAAGCATCATGTAGAATTCTATCACAACTGCTGAGACAGAACTCACCGCAATAGTATCTGCAACATTGTTAGTACCAAGTTGATAGATGAAAATGATGAAAACTCAACAAACAGCAACTACCTACTTGCTGTAAAAATTTCAGAGGTTGGGGAGCCAATATATAAAAACATGTACATAATCGCTGCAAATTCCGGCACAACGGTATATTATTTTGTACAGAATACCCTTCTGTTACAGATCACAGCTCTCTGTATAGATAACCCGTCTATATAATATAATATGTACTATTCTATACATATTATGTAGATCGCAGACCCTCCGTAGGTTAGTACCTAACCCCGTACTCGTTACCAGGTACCTACCTAAATCACGAGTTAAATGTTGCTAAAATAATTCTGTCGATGGCAAACAGTAACTAAAACGGCAAAAAGAAACGCAAATAATGAAGGAAAATTGTTGATGAGGAGTGAAATAGATGCCCCTTCTGCGCAGATCACTGTTTTCTGTGGTCAATACCTACCTTCGGGGTCAAGTATAATGAACCGTTGTGTAATAACTTGCCCATCAATAATACTTCAACGGTTGTTCAAGTTGCAAAAGTACCAATCAACAAAATCCAGCCCCTTGTTGGTAGATGAACCGTTTTGTAATAATTTACCGTTGTGAAATAATTTACCGTAATGTAATAATTTACCGTTGTGTAATGATTTGCCATTGCGTAATAATTTACCATTGTGTAAATAATAATAAATAATAATACTTCAACGTTTGTTTAAGTTTCAGAAGTACCTACCAACAAAATCCAATAGTCCATCACTTGCCAAATGAAATAATTATCGTAGAACAAACAACTCCACTTCATGCAGCCATCCTTGATTATAATCAGGTGCTCCGTAGTGATGATATCCCGGCCGGATTTATACCGTTTGATTCACGATCGTGTTGACGAAGCATTTGGTGCACACGAACGGCTGGACGTACAATGCTCGGGGTGGTCTCAAAAAATTGTTTAGCTCAAGACAAATTTAATAACGTAAAAAAACCATACCCTTCTATCGGAAGTTTTTGAGATACGACGTTCTTTAAATTTCAACCCCTATTTTGAATCCCTTAGGGATGACTGACAGTAACGTCGAGCTTCGAGGACCAACTAGACCCCGAACGGAACCTATAAACCGAATTTCATCAATTTTTTTTCAAGGTAACTAAGAAAAGTGGCCAGTACGGCGTACGGCGGACAGACAGAATTTTGGTTTATTATTTTCAATAATGAACCATTGGAATCGAGCATGAAAAAAAAAATTCTTACCCCCCCTCAAAATTTGATGGTTTACGTTTCAAGGTATGTAGAATCCAAAACTGCAATAAAAATATTTCTGTCTGTCCGCCGTACGCCGTACGCCGTACGCCGTACGCCGTACGGGCCACTTTTCTTAGTTACCATGAAAAAAAATTGATGAAATTCGGGTTATAGGTTCCGTTCGGCGTCTAGTTGGTCCTCGAAGCTCGACGTTACTGTGAGTCATCTCTAAGGGGTTCAAAATAGGGGTTGAAATTTTCAAAACGCCTATACCATTTTTTTACGTAAATATTTTTACGGTTTTAAATAGTTCTTGAACTTGCGAGTTTTTTAAGACCATCCGGAGCATCGTACGTCCAGCCGTTCGTTCACAGTAAGGCCCCGAAGTTTGCACCGACAGGCATTTTCGACTCCAGTGTGAATGAAATTGTATACAATTCAAACCAAATCTCGTAACCAGAGACGCGCCCACAATAGGAATTTGTGAATACGGCCAATCATTGGTAGGGATCACCTGATTATATTGGCGGAGTATGAAGTCGAGTTGGTTGTTCTGTGATATTATTTAATTTGAAAAATGATGGCTCTATTGGAGTTTGTTGGTAGGTAGTGAAACTTGAACAAACGTTGAAGTATTATTGATGGGTAAATTATTACTACGGTAAATCATTACTCAACGGTAAATTATTACACAACGGTTCATTATACCATCTACGTAGAAGGGGCTGGAGTTTGTTGGTAGGTACTTTTGAAACTTTTTTCACTCCTCATCAACAATTTCTTTTCAGAACTTCATTATGTGTGTTTCTTTTTGTTAGGTACTGTTTGTCATCGGCAGAATTATTTTAGCAACATTTAACTCGTGATTTAGGTAGGTACCTAGTAACGAGTACGGGGTTAGGTACTAACCTACGGAGGGTCTGCGATCTACATAATATGCATATAATAGAATAGTACATATCATATTATATAGACGGGTTATCTATACATAGAGCTGTGATCTGTAACAGAAGGGTATTCTATACAAAATAATAAACCGTTGTGCAGGGATTTGCAGCGTTTTTTTTATTGGTTTATAATTTTCAATAATGAACCATTGGAATCGAGCATGAAAAAAAAACTCGATTCCAATGGTTCATTATTGAAAATAATAAACCAAAAATTCTAACCCCCCTCAAAATTTGATGATTTGCGTTTCAAGGTATGTAGAATCCAAAACTGCAATAAAAAAATTTCTGACTGTCCGCGTACGCCGTACTGGCCACTTTTCTTAGTTACCATGAAACAAAATTGATGAAATTCGGTTTATAGGTTCCATTCGGGGTCTAGTTGGTCCTCGAAGCTCGGCGTTACTGTCAGTCATCTCTAAGGGGTTCAAAATAGGGGTTGACATTTTCGGAACGCCGTACCTCGAAAACGTTCGATAGAAGGGTATGGTTTTTTTTACGTTATTAAATTTGTCTTGAGCTAAACACGTTTTTGAGACCACCC
This sequence comes from Leptopterna dolabrata, assembly GCA_954871275.1. NCBI lineage: Eukaryota > Metazoa > Arthropoda > Insecta > Hemiptera > Miridae > Leptopterna > Leptopterna dolabrata. The sequence continues at coordinate 16,263,203 of OX940981.1, read as the reverse complement.
CGAGCATTGTACGTCCAGCCGTTCGTGTGCACCAAAAAGCTTCGTCAACAGTGATCTACACAGAAGGGGCATCCATTTCACTCCATATCAGAAATTTTCCTTCAGAACTTCATTATTTGCGTTTCTTTAGTTACTGCTTGTCATCGACAGAATTATTTAATAACATTTAACTAGTGATTTAGGTAGGTACCTAGTAACCAGTACGTGGTTAGGTACTAACCTACGGAGGGTCTGCGATCTACATATGTATAGAATATTACATATTAACATGTTTAATGTTTTAGGGCTGGGGGTCATTCTGTGAATTCCGACACGCAAATATGCAACGTTTTTCATTGGTTACTACACAGTTACTACCTTCTGTTGTAGCAATTATATTTTATAGACGGGTTATCTATACAGGGAGCTGTGATCTATACAAAGAGCTGTGATCTATACAAAGAGCTGTGAATACAGAAGGGTATTCTGTACAAAATAATAAACCGTTGTGCACGGATTTGCAGCGTTTTGCATTTTCGGATTCTGCATACCTTGAAACGTAAACCATCAAATTTTGAGGGGGGGGGGGGGGGGTTAGAATTTTTTTTCTTTTTTTTTTTCATGCTCGATTCCAATGGTTCATTATTGAAAATAAGAAACCAAAATAGTATTTGCTGAAAAAAATTCTCATTTTACTAAAACAAGAACGATTTCACTCCTAAAATCCATTCAAGACGACCTGTCTGGAACTTGGGTAGTGTTCGTTGATTCACTCTAAAGCTATTCCACAGATCCTCACACATCTGTAAAGGCTTGTAGATATACAACATTCCTACCTACATGGTTCTGTATGAATATCGTATTGACGAATATATTCTAAACAATATTTTTGCGCGCTTTGATAGTCCTATTTCCAGGATAGCTATCTTGAAACACTTACAGTATTTAGAGGGATCAGCAACGTCCTGTAATTGGTCCTTTAGTATCCGAACGCCAATCAGGACTATATGAATCAAATAGCCAATCACGCAGAGAAATCCAGACGCCTTGAACAATATAATGAACACATTTGCTGGCAACTCGGTATCTACACTTCGCCGCCCCTCACCCTCCTTGTGGTCATAAATCCGTCTGACAACCCCATAAAATGAACAACATGTAAAAAAGTGTTTAGCTAAAATTATTAGGTACCACCAGTGTATCGATATACTCCTCTTCGCCCCCTCATCTCTTATGGTCCTATCCTTTCAAACACCATTTAAATGATACAGCCTACCCTTCATACCTTGGTTGGGGGATTATGAATATCTACTTAGGAAATGATCATTTCAAGTGGAAAGCTTGTGGAACACAGGCGTTTACATAGCATCTTGGATTCACAAAGGACAAAGTTGCGTCACAGCCCCATCAATCAAAAAACCCCAGTAAAATTTCTGACCCTTCAAATTCCTCATTTGCAGTAAAATTTGAGGATTGTTTATTTGAAATACCAATACCTTCGCCAATTAATAAAAACCTCAGTATAGCAAAAGCGCATGTAAACCGAACGATAAATTGCTGGTCGTGGACATTTTGGTTTAGCAGGAGAATTTTTCATAATCACCTCTTCATTTTATCTCACTTCTTTCTTCTTATTTCACTATTCTTATACCGTAGTAGAATATGGTGAATAATTCAGAGGGAAATGAAATATTGTAGTAGCACTTACAAATTCGGACCATCCAATAAATTTGCACATTTTTCCAGTTGTCCATCCAAAACAGCTTGCGACAGTTTTCAAGCCATGAGCACAGTCCTATACCAAGAAGTAACAATCTGAATGGTGTACCTATATCAAATAGTATTAAAGAACAGGTAATATTTGAGGACAATCATTTTCATTCTAGGTAGGTACCTACAGTGTCTTTAACATTTATTAATATTTACATCAGGTAGCTATCGACTTATCATAATTTACCGGCCCTGTATGTTGCTCAAATGTAACATTTTTATTACATGAACTCATTTTTATTACACGAACTCTCGTTTCCAACAACGGGTAGCAAGTGCATGATATCAATCTTGAACATTCTGACAAAGAAACAGGGGCCGTACGAGGAGGCTAACAGCTCTGTCTCAAAAGGTGTGTAAGCCCCCTCTGTTGATACGAAACGTTACTGGCTTTTTGGTAGGGCTGATGGCCTGAAATTACGGAGGCACCAGTACGATCGTTTCGGGGGTTTATCAAAATACACAGAGACCACCTTATGTTGAAGGGAATCGGGATAACAGAGAACACGTAGGTACAGTTGAGTTACGTAATTAAGTATAATTAAAAGGAAGCAGAATGGAAACGTTACTATCAATACAACTTGAAATGGGGTTCACTGAAGGTGCTCGTTTTCGAATGCTGAAGGCCAAGCGACGTTACTAGTTACTATTCGAGGATAAACAAAGGCTGATGGCAAAGACGTTACGTTACGTTACGTTATTCGTTACTTCAAAAGATAAGGGTGCTGAGGGCCTGGGAGGGACGTTACTTCATACACATATATACAATGAGAAATAGATAATAACACTAATGAAATAGGTAATGCAAGGTAAGAGATATTGACGTAATTCACTTAGTGTTACGGTATAGTTATAGACTCGTTACGAGGTAATATGTACAAGTATGATACAAAAAGAATAATAAAAGGAAAGAATTTGCTGAGTACGGATCGAAAACATACATAAGTGAAAATGCGTTACTAAACAAAGGATTGTGACCTGTTGGCGTCGATGGCGTCTTGAATGGCGTTACTGCGCGTCACTACGTAGTTCACCAGGGGGGTTTTCGCAGAGGTCGCCCGAAGGTAAGACTTGCTAAGATTTAATAATGAGTCTCTGTCTCGGGGGGAATGGGAAACTGGTATAACTGCAGTTTCGGGATAAACACACACTCCGTTACTCCAACAATTCGGAAACGCGTTACTACTATCGTTCGCACAGGGCATAGAAGCCTACAACTCTCACTCGTGACAAAAATACTTCGGTCTGAGAACAACTGAACACTTCGCTGGCAGAAAGACGACTGGCCAGGAGTAGGGGGACGGACGCCCTGAGCTGGGGTGTCTCCCCTCCACTCCGGGCCAGCGCGGAGGACTACACACCCTCGTTTGCGAGTGGGGACGACCGGGTGATAGGAAATAGTCCCTCAAAAGCCCGAGGCCGGACGGTGGCGCTGCCGCGGGAAGGCGGCGGCCTACACCCTTCCCCCTCCTGAAAGCCGTCGTCCTCGGCGGCGAAACTCCACCCGAAGAGACTGGGGATGGGGAGTGGCTTCGTCGGGTATGCCGCTGTTAGATGCAACTCGTACTGTCTTCTTCGGCAATGAATGCAGGCGGGGTCGTCGTCCAGGTGAGGTCCGTTGCAGGAGGTTCTCAACTTTCCATTCCTGTACTTCTTGATCAGCCGAGCCCAAAACTCCTTGCACGAGGAACAGCGAAAGTGCTGGAGTCGCTGGGCGGGGCGTTGGCAGACCGGGCAGACTTGCTGCGGCTTCGGCGGTGTGGGTTGGTCGTCTTGAGTTGTAGGAGTTCCCACGGTTTGTAACTCCAAGGTGGATTGTGTATGCATCACCTGGCGTGTCCGGGTGGTCGAGTGGTTTGCTACTATTTTCAACGGGGCCACATGGGGAGGAGGACGTGGTCGAGGAGGAGTAGGCGCGTCTTCCTCCATCTCCAGCTCTGAATCGGAGTCACTTGAGGCGTTGACGGAGATAGGCTGCGTCGGAGAGCGAGCCGGAGTCGGGACTTTGCGGCGAATCTTCTCCGGACTGACAGATTCGCTAAGGCGCACTCGCACTCGGGACTTCAACTGCTCGTCCATGCGGGCTTTCTGTAGTTCACTGGCGAGGTACTTAAATCGCTCGCACTCCGCTTCGGTTTGGGCAATGATTTGTTGTGCCTGGTCACGCTCCTGGGCAAGTTTTTCGCATTCCAGACGGAGGCGTAACATTTCCGGCAGGAGGTCCGCCAGCTGCTCTGCCAATGTTACAGCGCCGTTACATATCAATCTTCGGCAAGGCAGGGTGGATGCTCTTTCGGCGTTGTGGAGCATCTCTGCCACACCCTCCAATAAAAAAAGTGCCTTGCGTTCGGGGTGCTTGGGGCCAACGTTCCCGGGAATAGCTGCCTGCTCCAGGAGTACGCCGGTTGCCTCTGCGTATCGCTTGCGAATTCTCGTCACGTACGGGCATTCGACCTCCTCTTCCATAACGGGGTTCTCGTTGACAGGTGACCGACGCATCGCCATGGCCTGTTGGTTGAAGTATAATGCTGTTAGCCAACATGTCGAATTTGGTCACAACAGGTAAAAGTGTACATTGGGTTCTACCTACCTATCGTCCGTACTCAGTCTTAGTATTTCTGGTCTACATTTGAACAAATGAACAATTTAACTAAAGTACTTTATTTACATACATGAAAACATTAACATTATATATAGATTTTTTTTTTTTTTTTTTTTTTTTTTTTTTTTTTTTTTTTTTTTTTTTTTTTTTTACAGTTTCCTTTTGGACCCAACCCTGGTGCACGCACCGATCCTAGCTACAAAACCCTTGCGATGCAACTTGCGGTAATCGCGCGGAGGACGTGGGCGTAGGCTGTAAGGAGCCGTCGGAGGCGCTATTGTTTCTGTTTCACCCGGGGTTTCGGGTTCGGGTGGTGCAGGTGTTGACATGCGTTGCGTTACGGGTGGCGCCTCATCCTCGTCCGTACTCCAGCCGTCGTCGTCGTTTGGCACTGAGGGAGCGGGCGGCACGAGTCGTGTTGGTGGTGGATCCTGTTTTTGAGGTTCTGCGAAGGCGTCGTCCGGTATTCCGTTAACGGAAGCGGGTTTCAACCTATTGATATGAACCACCTGGGGTCGTCGCTGTAGGGCATCGTGAATGCGATACGTTACATCGGTCAATCGTTGGACTATCGTCCATGGCCCAGTCCAGGGGCTCCAAAACTTTTTGCAGACTCCCTCAGGGAGTTGCATGGCCCTGAGGTAGACACGTTCCCCCACCTCAAAGCTTCGGGGTGTCCGTCGCTTGTTGATGCGGTCGTGCTGTTGCTTCCATCGTTTCTCCAGCTGACGGGCGGCGAGTCGCCGGGCCCTCTCCAGCAGAGCTAAATGATGGTCCATGTCGGGTCGTTCATTTGGGGTCCATTCAATGTGGTTGGGCAGTCGAAGCTCTCTACCGAATGTCAAAAAATTAGGGGAATAACCAGTGCTTTTGTGAGGAGTTGCTCGATAAGCGGCCAGCACTATTGGGACCGCCTTCTCCCATTCTTTAGTCTTCGTAATTATTTTTGACATTATGTTTGCGAAGGTACGGTGGAATCTCTCGCAAACACCATTACTTTGTGGATGGTAGGCCGTCGTCTGCACCTTCTTAATTCCCCAATTGTCACATAGGGCACGTACCAGGGCTGACGTAAAGGCGGTTCCCCGATCAGTAACGATACGCTGGGGGACTCCGTGTGTCGGGATGTAATGTCGAACCAATTGGCGCACCACTGTGTCGGCGGTAGTATCTGGTACTACATAGGCCTCAGCGAACTTTGTGAAGGGGTCGACGATGGTGAGGAGGTGCTTCGTGCCGGTCCGGGTGGTTAATGGACCCACGAAATCCATTCCTACTATTTCCCCTGGGCCTGTTGGGAGCAGAGGTTTCTGAAGGGGGGCAGTCTGTCGGATCGGATCATTGCGCCGTTGACAAGGTTCGCATTGGGCAATGAACTCGCGTACATCGCGTTCGATCCGGGGCCAGAATCCCAGTCGCCGCACCATATTTTCTGTCGTTTCGGCGCCAGGATGGCCGGCCCATACACTGCCATGGCAATTGGCGAGTACCCAACTGCGCATGGTGGATGGTATCAGGGGGACGAAGGTGATCCTTCCGTCCCGAACGACTCTGGTTGTCCATAAGCCCTCCTCCATTTTACAATCCTCGGCCCTTCGTTGGGTAAAAGTTCTAACCCATTCGTCTAGTTCCTGGGCTACGACTAGGAGTTTCCGGGGTATCTCCAAGGTGACTGAAGCGATATTCATGCGACTAAGTCCGTCAGCGTGCCCCATTTTGGTGCCGGGACGATACTGAGGGACGAAGTCGTACTCTCCCAACTTTAATACCCATCTCCCTATCCGGGAGGTTGGATCGCGGAGCCTAAGGGCAGCTGTAAGTGCCATGTGGTCGGTTTCCAATACAAACTGTCTACCCAGCAGGTATTCTTGGAAATGTTTGGTCGCCCATACCACGGCGAGGAGCTCCTTTTCTGTGGTCGAGTATCTTGTTTCGGCAGGGTTCAACTTCCTGCTGGCGTAGGCGATGGGTCGCTGTTCTCCATCCACCTCCTGTGAGAGTACTGCGCCTAGTGCCAGTTGTGAGGCGTCAGTGGCGAGCACAAAGGTTTTTGACATGTTCGGGTACGCGAGTACTGGTTCAGTCAGGAGGGCCTGTTTGAGCGTGTTAAAGGCCTCCTCCTGTGCGTCGGTCCAGGTGAATTCCACCCCTTTCCGCAATAAAGAGGTTAGGGGGGCGGCGATCTCGGAGAATTTGGGCACGAACCGTCTATAAAACCCTGCTAACCCAATAAACGACTGCACTTGTTTTACGGTCGTTGGTTGCGGGAAATCTCGTACCGCCTGGGTTTTTTCCGGTTCTGTGCTAATCCCTTGTGGCGAGATGCGATGTCCCAAATATCGAGTTTCGGTGTGAACGAAATCACACTTGTCTAAATTGGCTCGCAGCCTCACATCCCTCAATCGGTCAAGGACCCTTTTTAGGCTGTCGAGGTGCTGCTCCATTGTTGGGGAAAAAATTATTATATCGTCTAGATAGACGAGACAGTGTCGGTTGATTAAGCCATCCAGGGCATTATTCATTGTTCGCTGAAAAGTAGCCGGGGCGTTGTTGAGCCCGAATGCCATTCGCGCATACTGGAAATGCCTTCCCAGCACGGAAAATGCTGTTTTTTCGGCTGACTGCGGATGTATGGGTATTTGATGGTATCCGGCTACCAGGTCGATCTTTGTAAAATAACGACACTGACCCAGCATGGCTAGGGTATCGGTCAGATTGGGTAAAGGATATGCATCCGACTTGCTGATTTTATTGAGTCCACGAAAGTCCGTGCAAAACCTCCATTTCTGGGGTTCGCCTTCGGGGGTCTTCTTTTTTACCAGCACAACCGGAGCACTCCACGGGCTCTCCGAGGGTTCAATAATTCCGTCCTCCAACATGTTGAGTAGCTGTCTCTCTACTTCTTCTCTCAGTGCATGTGGAATCGGATAGGGTCTTTGGTTTATAGGGTCTGCATCACCGGTCTCGATCTCGTGTGTCACTTCCAGGTCGCATCCTCGTTTATCCGGTGGGTTAAACACATCCGGATACGTTGCCAGGAGCTCCATAAGGCGGCGGCGCTCCGGGTGAGGGAGGTGGACCGTCTTTTCCTCCAGGGCGTCGCAGATATCGGGAGGTACCCGCGGCCATCCCTCAGAAGGAGTGAGCTCTCTGTCGTCCAGGCCGTCATCCGTCCACACGGGCAACGCGCCCGGTAGTGGAACGGTTTCATCTGATGGGGACTCTTCTTCGGTGGTGCTCCTGGGTACGGCGAGGTCGATGGTTGCGGCGACGCGATCATGCGTGTTCGTTAAGTCAGGGTTAGTCACTGTACTGTCATTTGGGAAAATTTCGAATTCATTACGGTGGAGCGTTACTGAACCGTTACTGGGGGGTATGACTCTATTATTACTGGGAGAAAATTCAACTTCGTTACGGGGGAGCGTTACTGAACCGTTACTGGGGGGTATGACTCTATTATTACTGGGGGAAAATTCAACTTCGTTACGGGGGAGCGTTACTGAACCGTTACTGGGGGGTATGACTCTATTATTACTGGGGGAAAATTCAACTTCGTTACGGGGGAGCGTTACTGAAGAGGTCGGAGGTTGTTGCTCGTGAGCTTCGTTGGCGTTCTCGTGTGGTTCCGTAGTGATTCGGTTGACTACGATGCATTGCTTTGTCCCTTCGAGTTGCAGTACGGCTTCGCGTTTATCCGTGCGTATGATAAGGGGTATTTTTTTCATAAGGTCGAGACCAAACAAATCGAGTCCAGTCCCTTCCCGTTCAAATACCAAGAAGGTGTGTCGTACCGCAGCTCCTGGTATCTCCAACAACACCTCTTGTTCACCACGAAATCGCAACGGATAGCCGTCCGCGCCCCATGCTTCAGCATTGGTTGTACGTAGGGGCGTGCCAGGGATAGGCGTTGTCAATACCGACACAGCTGCTCCTGTGTCTAGTATTAGATCACGCGTTACGCCGTTTAGTTTCGCTGGGATTCGCATCGGTCTCTGTAGGCGGTAATCCACTATCGGCAAGTGCCCCATTGGAGATCGCAACTCGATCTCAGTGGACTGCGTTATCATCTTGTTTTGGTTTGGGTGGGAAACCGGAGTCAACAGCTTTTTCTTGTGGCAGTCCGTTTCGAGGTGCTCTCTTACTCCGCAGTAGTCGCAGAATATTGTTTTCTGAGGGTTCTGGGGACAGTCGACTGGGAAATGTGTCGCTGCCGCGCAGAACATGCAAGGGTAACGGGGGCTTGGGCGTGAAAACACCTTAGTCGTTACGGGGGTGTTACGACCGTTCCTCCGTGGACATCTGGCTGCATAGTGTCCGGTCACCCCGCACTCGTAACATCGTCCCTCTGTTGCTGTTACGGCGGCAAGGTCCCATTTCGCTTCAGGTTCTTCGGACGTTTCGAGCGTTTCCTCGAGTTCTTCAGCTCGCTTTAGAGCGTCCTCAATCGTGTCGGGTGCGTTATTGATCAGGTGTGATCGTAGTTCTTTAGGTATGCCACCTACGAAGGCTTTCAGTACTCTTCGTTTCACCCAATTACGCTTCTGTTCTTGTGTTAGTTCTGTACCCTCCTCGTGTGCGGCAGATTGCGCTAAACGGTGAATCCGTTCCGCAAACTGGCGAAGCGTTTCGTTCGCGTTTTTCCTGACCGACCACAGGAGTGCAGCGGCCTTCGACGGGTTTTCACGTTCAAACCATGTCAACATGGCTTTTTTGACGTCATCGTAAGGCGTTTCGCTTTCGTTTAGTTGCGCGTTATCTATGAGGAATTGTTTTGCTGTTCCTCTCACTTTGGCGCGCAAAAGCCTCATTCGTTTCTGTTGAGATAACGTTCGAGCGACGTCCTCGAAAAAATGGAAGAATGCCGACACCGTTATGGCACCTGGTTCATCGGGATCCCACGACTCTACTTCCAAAAACATAGAACGCGGAACGTCCGGTTCCGTGCCCCTGTTTCGGTCCCGTTCCATGCTGAGATCGTTGAATGATCTCAACAACACCTCCAATTGCTCCATCATCCCACAAACGCCCTCCGTTTTTTCCGCCATTATGACCGTTACGGGTTACGAAAATGCGTTTCAAAATCTGGGTTGAAGACCCTTACTATGTACGTGCACCTGAGGTTTTTGTGTTGTGGGCTTATCGTAACGTTACTCTTTCGTTACCGACCCTCTTCAACTGTGGTTCCGTGCGTTATTATTTACGTGTGGATACGTGTGGGGCGAACCGCACAATAATCCCACTTGCTGCCACCAATTTTGTAAGCCCCCTCTGTTGATACGAAACGTTACTGGCTTTTTGGTAGGGCTGATGGCCTGAAATTACGGAGGCACCAGTACGATCGTTTCGGGGGTTTATCAAAATACACAGAGACCACCTTATGTTGAAGGGAATCGGGATAACAGAGAACACGTAGGTACAGTTGAGTTACGTAATTAAGTATAATTAAAAGGAAGCAGAATGGAAACGTTACTATCAATACAACTTGAAATGGGGTTCACTGAAGGTGCTCGTTTTCGAATGCTGAAGGCCAAGCGACGTTACTAGTTACTATTCGAGGATAAACAAAGGCTGATGGCAAAGACGTTACGTTACGTTACGTTATTCGTTACTTCAAAAGATAAGGGTGCTGAGGGCCTGGGAGGGACGTTACTTCATACACATATATACAATGAGAAATAGATAATAACACTAATGAAATAGGTAATGCAAGGTAAGAGATATTGACGTAATTCACTTAGTGTTACGGTATAGTTATAGACTCGTTACGAGGTAATATGTACAAGTATGATACAAAAAGAATAATAAAAGGAAAGAATTTGCTGAGTACGGATCGAAAACATACATAAGTGAAAATGCGTTACTAAACAAAGGATTGTGACCTGTTGGCGTCGATGGCGTCTTGAATGGCGTTACTGCGCGTCACTACGTAGTTCACCAGGGGGGTTTTCGCAGAGGTCGCCCGAAGGTAAGACTTGCTAAGATTTAATAATGAGTCTCTGTCTCGGGGGGAATGGGAAACTGGTATAACTGCAGTTTCGGGATAAACACACACTCCGTTACTCCAACAATTCGGAAACGCGTTACTACTATCGTTCGCACAGGGCATAGAAGCCTACAACTCTCACTCGTGACAAAAATACTTCGGTCTGAGAACAACTGAACACTTCGCTGGCAGAAAGACGACTGGCCAGGAGTAGGGGGACGGACGCCCTGAGCTGGGGTGTCTCCCCTCCACTCCGGGCCAGCGCGGAGGACTACACACCCTCGTTTGCGAGTGGGGACGACCGGGTGATAGGAAATAGTCCCTCAAAAGCCCGAGGCCGGACGGTGGCGCTGCCGCGGGAAGGCGGCGGCCTACAGGTGTATCCGATATTAATCGTCATCAACGATATAAACATAACAAGAACTCACTTTCATCGTCGTGCAACGGCTTCGGTCTCGTGTTTTCAACAAACGTGATAACTTCCAAAAAAAGTTACCTATGGAAACGTCAATACTTCACCTCAGTCTCATTTCATAGTCGAGAGGCTATGAAATACGAAGTAACCACGTAACCAAACCTTCACCTAACTAGAGTATTTTCTACTAGGATGTTTCCTTCAAAGTGATAAAGAGATTTTTGATGTAGAAACCGAACCTGAAGTCAAAATTAGTCATAGGTATCGGTATTTTGCGTTAAAACGTACATTTCCCAATAACTAGAGGATCTCGCGAGAAGACCTTTTTTTAAACAGTAAAAAGCAAAACTTGAGGGAGTTGGTTCTGACTCATCAAAGTTGGTTAAAATCGACAGAATTTCACTAAACGATGAGTTTCTCTCCTGATAGGTAACTGTGGAAAGCGGGACCACTTATGATACGATATGAGGCTCACCTATCCAAATCCGAATGAAAATGAGGGGAAAACGCTGCAAAGTCCTTGTCACATGGGTTTATTATTCTATTGGGCATACCTACAGAAATGTTGGCTGTTCATTTATTGTTTCTTTCATATAAAATAATCGAAATAGCTATCTCTGGTGGTTTCCACCAATTGTGGCCCCCAAAACACGAATAAGGAGCTCCTCTTTTTTTTATTTTTTTTAAATAAATTATCTCTGATCATTGATAGTACCATTAATTCGTCTTGATCCACCTGTTGACACTTTTTCCAGTGTTATTATACAAATTGATGGTGATTTCAGACGATTTCCCAGGTTTTTGACTCATAAAAAATCAATTTCGGGAGCTGAACATCTGGTAGAACCTCAATTTTCTATTCTATTGTTAAAATCGACTTCATATTCGGTCTTCTCGTCCCCAAAAACATGAAAAACGATACCTCAAAAGCTCATGTTACCAACATGTTGCTAAAACGCAAAAACGCTGTAAGTCCTTGTCACATGGGTTTATTATTCTACTGGACATACCTACAGAGATGTTGGCTGTTTATTTATTGTTTCTTTCATATAAAATAATTGAAATAGCTATCTCTGGTGGTTTCCACCAATTTTGGCCCCCAAAACACGAATAAGGTACGCTTTTTTTAAAATAAATTATCTCTGATCATTGATAGTACCATTTAATCGTCTTGATCCACCTGTTGACACTTTTTCCAGTGTTATTCTACAAATTGATGGTGATTTCAGACGATTTCGAAGGTTTTTGACTCATAAAAAATCAATTTCGGGAGCTGAACATCTGGTAGAACCTCAATTTTCTATTCTTTGGTCAAAATCGACTTCATATTCGGTCTTCTCGTCCCCAAAAACATGAAAAACGATACCTTAAAAGCTCATGTTACCAACATGTTGCTAAAACGCAAAAACGCTGTAAGTCCTTGTCACATGGGTTTATTATTCTACTGGACATACCTACAGAGATGTTGGCTGTTTATTTATTGTTTCTTTCATATAAAATAATTGAAATAGCTATCTCTGGTGGTTTCCACCAATTTTGGCCCCCAAAACACGAATTAGGTACGCTCCTTTTTTTTAAATTATCTTTGATCATTGATAGTACCACTTAATCGTCTTGATCCACATGTTGACACTTTTTCCAGTGTTATTCTACAAATTGATGGTGATTTCAGACGATTTCGAAGGTTTTTGACTCATAAAAAATCAATTTCGGGAGCTGAACATCTGGTAGAACCTCAATTTTCTATTCTTTGGTCAAAATCGACTTCATATTCGGTCTTCTCGTCCCCAAAAACATGAAAAACGATACCTTAAAAGCTCATGTAACCAACATGTTGCTAAAACGCAAAAAGTACCTATTTTTACACACATTTTCACTCATAACTCCCCTGGGTATATTCCGATCGGGCTGAAAAGTTTCGGGACACAACTAGGGCCCAAATGGAGCATGTGTGCGAAAGAACGAATTTTTTAGACCGAAAATGAAGCCTGTACACGTGATACGGCGGACGGCGGACGGCGGACGGACATTGCATTTTTGGAATCTACGCACCTTGAAACGGAAAAGAAAAAATTTTGAGGGGGTGTTATAAAAATTTTTTGCTGAGCGAATACATAGGTGTATTATTCACAGAATAATAAACCAAAAGTACCTATTTTTACACACATTTTCACTCATAACACCCCTGGGTATATTCCGATCGGGCTGAAAAGTTTCGGGACACAACTAGAGCCCAAATGGAGCATGTGTGCGAAAGAACGATTTTTTTAGACCGAAAGTGAAGCCTGTACACGTGATACGGCGGACGGCGGACGGCGGACGGCGGACGGCGGACGGCGTACGGCGGACGGCGGACGGACATTGCATTTTTGGAATCTACGCACCTTGAAACGGAAAAGGAAAAAGTTTGAGGGGGTGTTATAAAAATGTTTTGCTGAGCGAATACATAGGTGTATTATTCACAGAATAATAAATCAAAATCAATTTCGGGAGCTGAATATCTGGTAGAACCTCAATTTTCCACTCTTTGGTCAAAATCAACTTCATATTCGGTCTTCTCGTCCCCAAAAACATGGAAAACGATAACTCAAAAGCTCATGTCACTAACATGTTACTAAAACACAAAAAGTACCTATTTTTATACATATTTTCACTCATAACATCCCTGGGTATATTCCGATCGGGCTGAAAACTTTCGGGACACAACTAGGGTCCCAATGGAGCATGTGTGCGAAAGAACGACTTTTTTAGACCGAAAATGAAGCCTGTACACGTGATACGGCGGACGGCGGACGGACATTGCACTTTTGGAAACCACGCACCATGAAACGGAATAGAAAAAATTTTGAGGGGGTGTTATAAAAATTTTTTGCTGAGCGAATACATAGGTGTATTATTCACAGAATAATAAACCAAAACGCTGCAAAGTCCTTGTCACATGGGTTTATTAGTCTATTGGACATACTTCTACAGAAGTGGTGGCTGTGTATTTATTGTTTCTTTCATATAAAATAATTGAAATAGCCATTTCTGGTGGTTTCCACCAATTTTGGCCCCCAAAACACGAATTAGGTACGCTCCTTTTTTTTAAATTATCTTTGATCATTGATAGTACCACTTAATCGTCTTGATCCACATGTTGACACTTTTTCCAGTGTTATTCTACAAACTGATGGTGATTTCAGACGATTTCCCAGGTTTTTGACTCATAAAAAATCAATTTCGGGAGCTGAACATCTGATACAACCTCAATTTCCCACTCTTCGGTCAAAATCGACTTCATATTCGGTCTTCTCGTCCCCAAACACATGAAAAACGATACCTCAAAAGCTCATTTTACTAACATGTTACTAAAACACAAAAAGTACCTATTTTTATACACATTTTCACTCATAACTCCCCTGGGTATATTCCGATCGGGCTGAAAAGTTTCGGGACACAACTAGGGCCCAAATGGAGCATGTGTGCGAAAGAACGAATTTTTTAGACCGAAAATGAAGCCTGTACACGTGATACGGCGGACGGCGGACGGCGTACGGCGGACGGCGTACGGCGGACGGACATTGCATTTTTGGAATCTACGCACGTTGAAACGGAAAAGAAAAAAGTTTGAGGGGGTGTTATAAAAATTTTTTGCTGAGCGAATACATAGGTGTATTATTCACAGAATAATAAACCAAAAACCGGCTGTACTTAGCACTGTTTCGAGTAGAACTTAGATACAAAGATATCAAAAATCTTGAGAAATATTGAATCTTTCACTTTTTATTGAAAATACAATTCAGATTTAGATTTCCAGAAGAGGGTACAATTGGATTTTCCAGATTTTAGCTAATATTCAAAGAAAATGAAGCTATTGCAATGGGCCCAAAATTTTCTGAACATGAATTTTTGAAATTTTTTATAGGAAAATCCGCTTCAGACCATCCTGAATTCATCCCTAGATGTAAACAAAAATTTATATGTATATACGTATTTAAATATATATTTCGAGTTTAGTGATTACCTCATTCAGCAGTAATTAATCTTTGGTTGGTAATTAAAATTTATTTATTCACATGAAAGATTCGAGAACTCTCCATATACACTTCTGATTTCGAACTAGGTCAAACGTTTCAAGCTCCTTGGAAGGTCTAGATAGATAGATAGACAGGTTGGATAGATCTCTCACGCTTGCTCTTTTTTGAACGTCCAGGCGTCTGAGCTAGGTAGATACAACGAAATATGAAATATTGCGCGGGTTGATCAGTCAGGTAGCCAAATTTGGTTTTAATTAGATTTTAATGAATTTCATAATTAAGTATCCCGTAACGGCCATACTGACTTTTCACGGTCTCACGGGAAATGAAAAGAATTAGGTTTAAAGTGATGGGAATTACATTATTGACTGATTGTCCCATTACTGACTACTAAACCCTACCTAGGGAGCTTGCTCCCTACTTATTTACTTTAAATGAGGAAAACCCCGAGTCCGAATTCAGTAGATTCGATTCAATTCGGGGGAAAAACCTCAACCTCGGTTTGACATGATACTTCAACGTGATTCAACTTAATAGGTACCATTCAACTCAATTAATAATTTATTTACAAGTGTACGTTCACATATTTTTGATATTATTTACATTGGTGGTCGCGACATTTTCGAAGGCCACCGGTCTGTTTGCGGCTCGAATCTGTATTTCCGATTCGGTACAAGTATGTTATAGCCCCGCCAATATCGATTGTATCGATTATCTCAAATACATCGATCCTTGTGGTATCGATGACGTGTATCAGACAAGAAGGTGGGTGTACAAGAAGTTTAGTTCCCATTCCGCCGCTCGCATTGTCAAGCTATCTGGATGCTCGCTGGCGCTCGCATCTCAAACAAGATAAACAATCCCAGAAACTATCCCGTGAATGAGCAGGTTGTTTGGGACTTCTGAATAGATGGTACAAGTATGTTATAGTCACTCTTATTTTTTGGTGTCCTTACAATGGTCTTCCCGTATTCATTTTGAAAGTTGATATCGGCACCCGGGATGTAGGCATCGGGACGCCATATTGAGCCGTCATCGATACCACAAGGATCGATGTATTTGAGATAATCGATACAATCGATATTGGCGGGGCTATAACATACTTGTACCTCCGATTCAAAGCCTAGAAATATCATAAAACAGATTATTGAATGATGGGGTGATAGCTGTGTCCTTGGAAATTTTTTTTTTCAGGCGTGAAAGGTTCAAAAAAAGACCCTACAGATACCTGAACCCAACAGGCACATGGCAATTGTGTACAGCTTCGACAGACCATCTGGTCGACAGTCAGGGTGAAACGGTTTCTTGAAAACCACTTCGCCCCAACTAGGTACGCAGTTGCATTGTAGAAAGGGGGGCTGCACAACTCAGTCCAGACCACTGAGAATCTTTGGACCCACACACTAACGAAATGGACAACCCGGTCCCATCACCCATATATTTATAGAAAACACGGATAGTTGATCACTGTGATAATATTATTAACAATACAATAAATTATTCTACTTACGTTCACCGAGAGAAAAAACGCATTGTTTTACCACCTCTTGGTGCTCGCAGGCCGGTGAAAACTTTGAAAAAAACCCGATAGGGATTAGGGGTACCCGATAGGAATGAAAAACAAACCCGTTAAGAAAACATTCTATCGGGTACCCACAAGATCATCCCTGCAAACGGGTTTTTAGTGCAGCTCCTATCGGGTAATTTGTGCAGGAAATGCCCGATAGGAATCTACTGATAAGACCCTATCGGGTAATCACAGCACGTACGTGCTGGGATACCCGATAGCAGCCGAACGTGCTGTAAAGAAACACCCGTTTGGTTTCCAATCGGGCAAAAAATTGAAAACAATCGGGTAATCCTTGCACGTCCATGCTGTTCCTAGCGGGTCTACCACCTAACACCCGTTTGATTGCAATCGGGTCTACCACCTAACACCCGTTTGATTGCGATCGGGTCTACCACCTAACACCCGTTTGATTGCAATCGGGTCTACCACCTAACACCCGTTTGATTGCGATCGGGTTGGTCGTCACAATAATATATTGTCACAATTGACATTATCACAATAAGCTTAATAAGTGTCTTCTAAACGAGGGTGGTATTTGGCAGAAATTCTCTTAAGAGTATGCAGGAATGGTCTGCTGTCGTCGTTGGCAAGTGAGTTAGATGATCCATCTTTGGTTCTTATCATTCACGCCCGTGGAGTTACAAGCCGAAATACGGCGCATTTCGTTTCGAACAACGGTGAGCGAAACGAGGTTTTGAAATGACTACGTTTAGACCCATGCGCTAACTTACCGCACAACTCGTTTCGTCCAGGCACCGCTAGCGATTTGTGGGAAAGTGGAAAAGGTCTCCTGAAAAAGTGATATCGATACGAAAAAGTGGTAAAGAGACCAGAATGACTAATTGTTGTCACTACTAGCGATCATTCCTGTATACAAACAGAAGAAAAGAAGCACAACATGAATCATTTTATCTCCAATATGCGGTGCAATCAGCCGATATTTTTAGTTTCCGTGCGTTAGCCTCCAGACCAGCGTTAGTGCGTTATTGACCAGTTTCCATATATAATAAATTATTGCGAAATGAATGTCGAAATCGGTGCTAAATACTTAAGTAGAATAGGAAAGTGCTGCATGACTGCAATTGAATACTATGTGGAGGCGCGCTGGGAAACGTTTGAACAGCTTCTGGTCGAAAAGAAGCACTTGCATACACCTTATTTGGTCGAAACGAATTCCCCTTCAAACATTACTGTTGGTCGAAACAGATGGCGGTCCCGAAATAAATAGAGAAATATGATTTTGGTTGTGAAACTGGGCCACTCGATCGGACCGAGTCGGAAGTGTATGGAACCTGCGTCCTGAGGACGGAGATTCCGTTCGTGTCGGACGGGGTGGAAAAACTTATCAGCTGTTATCATGAGGTTGTTTGGTGAAAAACACGAAACAAAAAGAAAAACGCTGCTAAGTCCTTGTCACATGGGTTTATTATTCTATTGGACATATCTACAGAAATGTTGGCTGTTCATTTATTGTTTCTTTCATGTGAAATAATAGAAATAGCTATTTCTGATGGTTTCCATTAATTTTGGCCCCTAAAACACAAATTAGGTACCTAAGCTTTTTTTATTTTATTTTTTTAAACTAGGTAGGTAACCTTTGATCATTGGTAGCGCCATCGTCTTGATCCACATTTTGATACTACCTCCAGTGTTATTATACAAATTGATTGTGATTTCAGACGATTTCCCAGGTTTTTCACTCATAAAAAATAAATTTTGGGAGCTGAACATTTGGTAGAACTCAATTTTCCACTCTTTGGTCAAAACGACTTCATATTCGGTCTTCTCGTCCCCAAAAACATGGAAAAAGATACCTCAGAAGCTCATGTTCCCAACATGTTGCTAAACCGCAAAAAGTACCTATTTTTACACACATTTTCACTCATAACACCCCTGGGCATATTCCGATCGGGCTGAAAAGTTTCGGGACACAACTAGGGCCCAAATGGAGCATGTGTGCGAAAGAACGATTTTTTTAGACCAAAAATGAAGCCTGTACACGTGATACGGCGTACGGCGGACGGACATTGAATTTTTGAAATCTACGCACCTTGAAACGGGAAAGAAAAAAGTTTGAGGGGGTGTTATAAAAATTTTTTGCTGAGCGAATACATAGGTGTATTATTCACAGAATAATAAACCAAAACGCTGCAAATGATTACACGGAAAGATTGTTGCAGTGACGAAGATTCGAACACGGACAGCGTCCGTCAAATTTCAGACGCCGAGTCCACTACACCACAGTGATCACTTGAGAGCGCCCTCAACCCTCTGTCTTTCGAAGGAGGGTAACTCGTCGAACCGTCCACAGGATGCAGGTTCCAGACGATCCTCGTCGCCTGTAGGAAGGCAACTTCGCTATTCTGACATAATGAGGTTGGCTCAACATAGGGCAACATAGAATCTATACATATAATAAAACAGTGTCTGTTTGTCTGTCTGTTTGTTTGTCTCGGCATCAATTGAGAACGGCTGAACGTAGAAAGTTGCGGCTGGTACCATTTGACGCAGAATTTATCTGGGAAGGTTTATGAAAAATCCGCATTTGAATCTGTCCATCCGTTGAAACGCTATGAATGAAATACTACTAAAACGCTGCAAATCCCTGCACAACGGTTTATTATTTTGTATAGAATACCCTTCTGTTACAGATCACAGCTCTATGTATAGATAACCCGTCTATATAATATGATATGTACTATTCTATGCATAATTATTTAGATCGCAGACCCTCCGTAGGTTAGTACCTAACCCCGTACTCGTTACTAGGTACCTACCTAAATCACGAGTTAAATGTTGCTAAAATAATTCTGCCGATGACAAACAGTACCTAACAAAAAGATACACACATAATGAAGTTCTGAAAAGAAATTGTTGATGAGGAGTGAAAAAAGTTTCAAAAGTACCTACCAACAAACTCCAGCCCCTTCTACGTAGATGGTATAATGAACCGTTGTGTAATAATTTACCGTTGAGTAATGATTTACCGTAGTAATAATTTACCCATCAATAATACTTCAACGTTTGTTCAAGTTTCACTACCTACCAACAAACTCCAAAAGAGCCATCATTTTTCAAATTAAATAATATCACAGAACATCCAACTCGACTTCATACTCCGCCAATATAATCAGGTGATCCCTACCAATGATTGGCCGTATTCACAAATTCCTATTGTGGGCGCGTCTCTGGTTACGAGATTTGGTTTGAATTGTATACAATTTCATTCACACTGGAGTCGAAAATGCCTGTCGGTGCAAACTTCGGGGCCTTACTGTGAACGAACGGCTGGACGTACGATGCTCCGGATGGTCTTAAAAAACTCGCAAGTTCAAGAACTATTTAAAACCGTAAAAATATTTACGTAAAAAAATGGTATAGGCGTTTTGAAAATTTCAACCCCTATTTTGAACCCCTTAGAGATGACTCACAGTAACGTCGAGCTTCGAGGACCAACTAGACGCCGAACGGAACCTATTACCCGAATTTCATCAATTTTTTTTTCATGGTAACTAAGAAAAGTGGCCCGTACGGCGTACGGCGGACAGACAGAAATATTTTTATTGCAGTTTTGGATTCTACATACCTTGAAACGTAAACCATCAAATTTTGAGGGGTGGTAAGAATTTTTTTTTTCATGCTCGATTCCAATGGTTCATTATTGAAAATAATAAACCAAAAACGTGTTATAATCACTTCTATGAGGACTTTATGCTTATAATACTTTGAACGGTTGGACGTAAATCCGATTGTTGAAAGTTGCGGCTGGTACCATTTGACGCAGAATTTATCTGGGAAGGTTTATGAAAAATCCGCATTTGAATCTGTCCATCCATTGAAACGCTATGAATGAAATACTACTAAAAAACGTGTTATAATCACTTCTATGAGGACGTTTATGCTTATAATAACATTGAACGGTTGGACGTAAATCCGATTGTAGAAAGTTGCGGCTGGTACCATTTGACGAAGAATTTATCTGGGAAGGTTTATGAAAAATCCGCATTTGAATCCGTCCATCCATTGAAACGCTATGTGTGAAAATACGAAATAAAAAGACGAGATCGGAATACGATAAATGTTTATAATCGTCACACAATAGTTCAGCTAGGTACAATGCGGTTCAATGAATAGAAAAAAAAACATAATTCGCGCGCACTCACACAATCCAACGAATTCCCTCGTTTTTTAGCTGGTGGTTGGTTGGTTTTCGATTTTTATGTGGCGGTAAATGAATCATGGTCGGCACATCCTCCCACCTAAGTTTTCGAACTCGGTTACATAGAAAAATGGGAGAAAACTTATAATTTTTTCCCAGTAAATGAACAAAAGTACAAAATATGTTTGCCTAAACTAAAAATGGGAGCCCCAAAATGTCTATACTATTACTGAAGGAATCGTTGGGGCTTCTTGATAACCCGTCCACGAGATGTAGTCATGGGATCATCTTGATTACTAGGAGAATCAAAAGTCACATCCTGTTCTTCTTCAACTGAGTCTTGTTCCGGGGGATGGATCAAGTTTGGTTCATTGATAGCAGCCGAGTTTTGATCGTGAGGTTCTGCTGGGTCATTTTGGTCGTAGATTTGAATGTCAGCTTCCAGCAGAGGATACAACCGCTGAATAGGTCTCAAGCATGACCCAGCAGTAGTTTTAAGACGCACCAAATGAGTGATACCTTCTTTACCAGGTAGGAGTTCAACGATCCGTGCTAAAGGCCAGTCCAACCGCTTAGTCTGGTCATTTCCAATAAGTACAACATCCCCGACTTTGACTTTGTCATGTTTTGTTGATCTGCATCGCATCTGAAGCTGTCCGAGATATTCGTTCCTGAATCTCGCACGGAAATCTTCTTTGATCTTCAAACGATGTTGAAGAGTCTTTCTTAAATCCACAGATTCGATCACATCCAACTCAGGCAAACCAACTTCTTTAACATCCTGAATGAACAATGAAGGCGTGATGGGCGTTGGCTCATTGTCTCCATCCGATATGAAAGTCAGAGGCCTGTTGTTCAAAACACTCTCACAATCACACAAGACTGTAGCCATTTCACATTGTGAGAGTGTTGATCTCTTCAAAACTTTGCGGAGAAGCCTTTTCATCAAGCCAATAAGGCGCTCCCACCATCCACCCCACCATGAAGCAGTGGGTGGATTGAATTTCCACGAAATTCTGTTGGTAGCACTGTACTGCAACACCTTATCCCAGTCAATTTTCTCAAATAAATTCGCAGTACCAACAAAATTCGTTCCCTGGTCACTATATATTCGACTGGGGCGACCTCTACGTGCGATAAAACGACGTAGACCAAGCAAAAAATCATCCGTCGACAGTGAATGCAGAAGTTCAAGATGAACAGCTCGCATAACAGCGCATGTAAATAAACAAATCCAGGCTTTCTGGTGTCCCTTCATGTAGATTGGTCCTGCCAGGTCGACTCCCACCACTTCGAAGGCTGATGCTTGGCGAACACGGTCCATGGGTAGTGGTGTAGTCGGTGCTTCAAGCCGTTTTGATTCATGGCGCTTACAGGTTAAACAGCCAGAAATCACAGATCTGATGGTTCTTCTCCCACCAATCACCCAAAAGCGTTCACGTAGAATAGAAAGCAAGCCTTGGGCCCCCACATGACATTTCTTCTCGTGAGTGTACCGAATGAGTCGCTCAACAACAGGGTGTCCCGTTGGCAGCAAAATTGGATAACGGAAATCTTCGCTGTCCGGACGGTTCGATATCTTTGTTTTCAGACGAATTAGTCCAGCATGATCTTCAAATGGTCGTAGTGGAGAAATTTTAGGATCACTCAGTCCAGAGAATTTCTCTTTCTGCACCATCTTTACGATTTTCAGTTCTGCATCATTGGTTTCCTCAAATGAAAGTGGACCTCGTTTCTTCACAAAATGCTCAGAGCCCATAGATCTCGAATTGTGTGCAAACCTCTTGATCCAGGCTGTCATCCTAATGAGCTTGGCGTACTGCGAGAAATACCTGTAGTACCAGTCAGGCGATCCCTTCTCATTGTTGGTAGAAACCATGGCTGATACGACAGTTTTTCTCTTCTCGACAGCGATCTGATCTTCATCGTACTGACCAGGAGAGGAAGGCCATTCAGATTTCCTTAGGTACAGCCATTTCGGCCCCTCCCACCATTTGGACTGGAGCAGCACTTGTCCAAGGCACCCACGGGAAGGTAAATCCGCCGGGTTCAACACACCTGGAACATGATTCCATTGTTCAATTGGAGTCAATTTTCGGATTTCATCACTTCTCCTGAATACAAATGGAGTCCAATTTTCTCTACGTCTCAACCATGCAAGTACAGTAGTGGAATCACTCCAGAAATACTCTTCACAATTGGTATCAAAATTCTCTCTTATAGACGAAAAAAGTCGCGCACCTATAAGAGCAGCTAATAGCTCTTTACGTGGTATGGTCATGTTCTGTGCAACACGGGTTTTTGACTGTACCAATTGAACATTCACCCCATGGACGTTCTCCACCCGTAAGAAAATCACTGCAGCATAGGAAGATTCGCTAGCATCACAGAAAGTGTGTATACTAGCATGAGTCACGTTCGCCATGTTAGGTAACCAACGACAAACTTTGACATCACCCACATATTTCAGTTCTTCCGCCCACTTTAGAAATTTGGCAGAAATGTCTTCAGGTACCTCGTCGTCCCATTCCAAGTTAGTTTTCCAAAGTTCTTTCATAAGTAACTTGGGGCATAGTGTAACTGGGCTGGCAAAACCAAGAGGATCGTACACTTTATGAGCAACTCTCATGATCACTCTCTTAGTGATTTTCCCAGTGGGTGCACTCAAATTATCCTTACTAACACTCAACGTGTCTTCCCTTCTGTTCCACATCAAACCAAGAAGAGGAGTATCGGCAGGTTCGTTACATGAAGAATCCGAAAATTCCCATCCGCGTAGTTCAAATTTCCCCTCAGCCATAATAGCTGTAGCCTCAAAAACGAACTGTTCCAGTTCTTCTTTGGAGTAGAAGCTTGCTACTGCATTGTCAACATAAAAACAAGTCATGAGGGTCCGCACAGTGGATTCAGCATAATTCGACGTACCTAGTCTTATTCTCGCCAAAGTTTGTTCCAAGTGATTCTGTATTACAGCTGCAAGCAAAAAAGGGCTAGAAGTAAGTCCGAAAACTACTCGTCTGTGACGGTAGACAATCAATTTTCCGTTTTCATCTCGCCACAAAAACATGAGAAAATTCCTATCAGCAGAATTCACACTAATCTGTAGAAATGCGCGCCGGATGTCTCCTGTGACACCAATTTCACCCAATCGAAAACGATGAAGGAGAGGAGGAATTTTTTCCATTAAATTCCCCCCTTTTTCCAAACAAGAATTCAAACAGGGCAAGTCCTTGTCATGTGCAGACGCATCAAAAACCGGGCGTATTTTAGTAGTGCTATTGGCTTTGAAAATAGGTCTATGTGGTAGGTAATGTCCCCCATCAATATACTCTGACGAAGGTACAATCTCAATCACCCCATCACCTAGCCATTCCTCAAAAACCTTGTGATAATCATTCAAATGTCCTTGGTTCTCAAGTTTTTTGTATGTGGATTCTAAGCGTTTCTTAGCCAATTCAAAATTGGATGGGAGAGGGGGGTGCTCCTCCTTCCATGGAAGACGCACCTCATAACGACTGTCTTCATCCACCCTCAGTGACTCAAAAAATTCACGTTTTACTTGGGCTTCGATTTCAGCAGCAGTCTTTCTCTCCCCAGGATCCTCTATGCCTAGGATTTCAAGCTTCCAAAGATCGGCTTCACTCATGTCTTCCACCAACATAGTGGTGGTAAGCATACCTAGAGTTGTCCTAGCTTGAGGTACTTTTCCTGAAATAGTCCATCCTAAGGCAGTTTCTATACCTACAATCGAGCCACAAGAAAATCTGTGAATGTTACCGGTGTACAGGGAATATGCGTAATCTGCACCGATCAACAGTTCAATTGGACCAGAATCGTTCAGGAAATCAGAGGGGTCCAGTCCACATGACGCGATTTCTTTCAGCCAAGGACCTTTTGGTAGCGTAGGTAACGTTCCACAGATCGTGTCATGGCCGAGAACTTCCATATTGTGAACAAGATCATCAGATAATTTGCAAAGCTTTATATTAAACTTGTCATGAAGTTTCATACCTGTTTGTCGACCTCCAAACAGAGAGTGAAATAAGGTTTCCTGACCTTGAACTGGGAAGTGAAGTTTCTTAGCCACAGAGTTCAAAATGTACGATCGTTGTGCAGCAGTGTCAAAAACGGCTCGAGAAACATGTGTAGTTCCTCCAGCTCCCACCAGTTTCACTCGTACAGTCGGCAATAATACACTGGAGTCACACGTCAGGCTGGAAGCCACGTTCACAGACGTCGTGTCGGTCGATTGTGCACCTGAAACATTTTTGGTGGTAGACTCTGACATGCCCTTTCCCTTGCAGTGAGAATAGTTCGGGCAAATAATAACAGCATGTTTTCTGTCACAAAGTGTACAAGTTTGTTTGGAACACGTTTTGGAAGGATGCTTGCCTGCAAGACACAAATAACAGTACCTCTTGTCCCTGATCAACTGCAGTTTCTGATCAATAGACATGTCGCGAGCCCTATAACAGTTTACCCCTTCATGTGAAGTGCTATCACAAAACACACAGGGTAGGTTTTTGGAATTTGAAGTCAATAGGCTACTGGCTGTAGGTACATTATCTACACGTGAGCGTTTCCCAGAATTTTGATTTTCACGTTTATATTTCCCTTCGTCCATCCCAGTAATGCCAAATTTCGGCATAGCCAGGGATATATGCTGTTCACTATAAACCTCAGCCTTAATAAATTCGCGAAGTTTTTGGAGTCGCTGTTCAGCCTCAATGACCTTAGTGGAATCACAAGTTCTCTGCCAAACACGCAAAAATTCCGCAGGCATACACGATTCCAAAAGTGGACATAAAATAGATGCACATTTCCCTGAGGTTACACCCAGAGTCTCAAGAAAGTTGAGGTGACACTCTAGTGTGACGTACATATCGTCAAGATCGAATTTTTGGGATTCTGTGTGACTAGAAATGATGATCCCCAACAGCTCTCGAATGTAAACGTCAATCAAAAGGTCCTCCCTCGCGTATCGTTCCTTGAGGGCGGTTACGGCAGCTTCGTAAGATTTTCCGTCTTTGGAGGGTGGGAAGCTAGATACGATTTTATGAGCCTTAGTTCCGTCCTTCATGCTACCTAGTAGAATTCTGTACTTGTGAACAGGAGAAATCTTAGTGTCCTCATGAAGCGATTCAAATTGCCCCCAAAATGGTAACCAATTTTTGAGTTCCCCATCAAAAGTACCAATTTTGTAAGAGGACAGTCCAATGACCTTACTGTCTCTTAGGTCATCAACTACGTTCGTACCTGGACACGGAGATGAGGAAAAGGTGTTATTCATCTTACCGGATTCGAAGTCTTGGATTTGAATGTTCAAAATTTCGTACAGGTTATCATAGGTGTCCGTGGATACTGACTCCTTTTCGAGGTCTTCTTCTGACGTCTCGTTGTCATTCAGCATGATGTTGATAATTTCCTCGTCCTTTTCATGCAGTTTCGTCCAATCTCGTGTGAGAATATTGAAAGTAGCTCGAGCTTCTTGCATACTTTTCGCATCAATCAAGTCCTTTACAGCCCTGTGATGCCGAGTGAAATTTGCACGAAGTATTTTCCGAGACTTTACAGCATTTGTTCTGTCCATTTTAGCAGATTCTTGCCGTCACGTTGGGCGCCACGATGTGAAAATACGAAATAAAAAGACGAGATCGGAATACGATAAATGTTTATAATCGTCACACAATAGTTCAGCTAGGTACAATGCGGTTCAATGAATAGAAAAAAAAACATATGTGATGAATTTAAATTTATCATCACGGTGGCGTGAAGGAGTGAATAGATGAGAGCGAGGGAAATTCACCCAGGCGGCGGTAATCCACCGATGTGAGTGAAGGAAGGAATCTCGTCTAGGCGGCGGTAATCCACCGATGTAGGCGAGAGGAAGGAAATTCACCCAGGCGGCGGTAATCCACCGATGTGGGTGAAGGAAGGAAGGTGCTTGTCTAGGCGGCGGATATCCACCGATGTAGACAAGAGGAGAAGGTAGGAGGTGAATTCCCAGAGCGGCGGATACCACCAGGCATCTGGGAGGAGGAAGGTAGAGAGAGAAGAGAGAGCTGGTTAGAGGAAGTGTCGAATGAAGCTAAAGCTCCAGGATCCGGGATTATATAGGACTTGAAGTCCTCTCCCTCCAGCTCCCTGCTGGGAGCTGGTAGTGGGGCACCAGGTTGTGTCCCCCGGATTCTGTCGCCTGTCTCCCCACTCAGATGTTTATTGACGGAAGGTAATTTCTACATCGGAATATTGGTGAGAGCTTTAAGGTTGTAGTGGAGTGTTCCCGGGAGGGACTCACGACAGAGGTCCCCCCAGTTCGAACCAATGATTTAGGTAGCTGAAGGCTCAAGTTGACAGTGGCTGAGGGCTGCGGAAACAAAAAGGGGAGCTGAAGGCGCAAGGATACAGGAGCTGAAGGCTGAAACAAACAATGGTAGTGCTGAAGGCAGAAGAGTGACCGGAGGTGTCTTAAAGCTAGGGTGACATACAATTAGTAGAATAAGTAGGCATAAGTTGACATAAGTAGACAGAAGTAGGGCTAAGTAGACAAAAGTAGGCATAAGGAGACTTAAGTAGCTAAGTAGATGGAAGTAGATGTAAGTAGATGTAAGACATAAGTAGATGTAAGTAGATGTAAGACATAAGTAGATGTAAGTAGATGTAGGACATAAGTAGATGTAAGTAGATGTAAGACGATGGTGGGAAACATATGTACAAAGAGGGTGTGATGAAAAATTCGATGAGGTGACAATATTTACAAAGGTGGTGAGTTCGATGATGATGAGGATAGTATGTTAGGTATTTACATTAGATATTTACAGGTGCAAGGTATTTACAGGAAACATTTACAGGTATGTACAGGTATTTACAGGTATGTACAAATTTTCGGTACGGTGTCAGGGGAGACAAAATTGAGCGGGGTTGCGAGATCCGCCGTTCCCTGGGTGTGGATAGTGTGCAGTGTAATGTGGTGAGTGTGTAATGATGGTGAGGTGATGGGGTGAGGGGGGCGACTCCCTCTAACAGTCTTCACGTTAGTGAAGACTGACAGAGGGGCCCCTTCACTGCCGGGGCGGTGGTGAAGGGGAAGAGCCGGTGGGAGCCGGTACCCGGGACGTCGCGGGGGTGGGTGGCGACGTTGGGGTCCGGCGGGCGAAATGGAGGTGATGTGTGGCGTTTGTGGTGTAGGGGTGGTCGGGTGAGTGGTGTGGGGCGAAGTGTCTGGGAGGACGGGGGCTGGTTTACATCGGGCGAGGGGTACAGTGTGGGGCTTCCCGTCAATTAACAGGGTAGCCGTGGTGTTTGTGGAGCGGATGACGTGGAAGGGCCCGGCGTAGAGAGGTGAAAATGTTTTGTGGATGCCGGGCTCCTTCAAGTACATGTGAGTGGCTGTGTAAAAACGTGTGGGATAGGTGGTGTCGTTGTGTGGTGTTGTTGTGCGGAGTGGTTCCCTGTTAATTGACGGGGTGGGGTGTGGGGTGAAGATGTCGGCTGGCAAACGTAAAGGGTCTCGAAAAGCGTGTTGGGCGGGACTTGTGTTGTCTGAAGGACGGGCGGAAGTGCGGAGGCTAAGTAAAACGTAGGGGAGGGTTTTGGTCCATGAAGGGGAAGTGGCTGATGTGGAGATGGCTTGCTTGAGGACCGAGTGCCACCGCTCTATCTTCCCGTTGGATTGGGGGCGATAGGGAGTGGTGCGGATTTTCTGAATCCCGAGGGAACGGAGGAGGTCGGCAAAGTGGGCTGATTCAAATTGCCTCCCCTGATCGACCGTGAGTGTCCGCGGACAGCCGTAGCGGCTGATCCATTGATTAAGGAAGGCCGCGGCGACGGCGTCCGCGGTAATGTGGGCGAGTGGTATACACTCTACCCAATTAGTCGCACGGTCGATCATGGTGAGGCAATACCTCTTCCCCTCGGAGGGGGGAAGGGGGCCGACCAGATCCAGGTGGACGTGTTCCCACGGGAGAGAATCGGGGATAGGTTGGGGAGGTACATGCGGGTGAGCCGAGACCTTGAATTGCTGGCACCTCTGGCACCCCAGAACCCAGGTACGTATATCTGTGTTCATGTGGGGCCAGAAGTACCGCGTTTTGATGAGGTCCCGGCTCGCCCGAATGCCGGGATGATGGAGTGAATGGTAATGGAGGAACAACTGCCTCCTTAGTTCCGGTGGGACGTACGGGCGCGGTGTGTCGGCCGATACGTCGCACCAGAGATCCAGGGGGGGCAGTTGCTCCAATTTTGAGGCGGAGATGAGGTGGGAAAGTGCGGGATCGGAGTGAGGAGTCTGGTGGTTTTTGAGGGTTTGTGGGGACGGGAAGGGCAGTAATTCCGACACCGGCGCAGGGGTGGGGCGGGAGAGGGCGTCGGCGACGCAGTTGTCGGCCCCCGGCAAATAACGAATATCGGACGTAAATTGTCCGATAAATTCGAGTTGCCGGAGGCGACGGGGGGAGGCGGATTTCCGGTTTTGGAGGAGGGCGTGTGTGAGGGGCTTATGGTCGGTGATGACAGAGAACTGCCTGCCCTCCACGAAGTCACGGAAGTGTTTGATGGCTTCGTGGATGGCGAGGAGTTCTCTGTCAAAGGTGGAATAATTTTTTTGTGTGGGGGACAGAGTTTTTGAAAAAAAACCGAGAGGTTGGGGGGTGGCGCCGGTGTGTTGTTGGAGTACTGCCCCGATGGCCCAGTCGGACGCATCTGTGGTGATGGAGAGGGGGGCATGGGGATCGGGATGGGCCAATAGAGCGGCGTCTACTAGGTCCTGTTTGCATTGTTTAAAGGCTGTTGTGAGGGCGGGGGTCCAGGAAATGGGGCGTTTATCGTGTTTCTTTGCCGGTTGTGGTATAGCGTGAATGAGTGGTTGTTGGTGTTGTGCTGCGTGTTTGATGTGTCTACGGTAAAAGTTTAACATGCCCAGGAAACGGCGGAGTTCTGCGACAGTGTTGGGTTGGGGGAAATCTGTGAGGGTGTGGACTTTATCTGGTAGGGGTTTTATCCCTTCGGATGAAACCTGGTGGCCGAGGCAGCGGACGGAGGGTTGGGCGAGGACACATTTCGAAGCGTTGATCGTGAGGCCCTCGGCGGCAAAGATGTCAAGGACTTGTTTCAGATGGGCGAGGTGTTCCTTTGGGTCCCGGGAAGCGATCAGTACGTCGTCCAAAAAACAGAAGACGAAGGGTAGGCCTCGTAGGATGTTGTCCATGTAACGCTGCCATGTTTGGGCAGCGTTACGGAGGCCGAAACCCATTTTGACGTATTCGAACAAGCCGAACGGGGTTATGATAGCTGTCTTAGGGACGTCCGGGGGGTAGATGTTAATGTGATGGAAGGCACGGGAGATGTCGAGTGTGGAGAAAATTGTTGTGTTGTGGAGGTGGGAAGAGAAATCACGGAGATGTGGGACGTTGTACAGGTCTGGGGTTGTACGGGCATTGAGGCGGCGGTAGTCGCCGCATGGGCGAATATCCCCGTTAGGCTTCTGCACAATGTGTAGTGGAGAAGCCCACGGGGATTTGGAGGGGCGGATAATGCCGTCCTTGATGAGGAGGTCGAAATGTTTGCGGGCCTGTGTGAGTTGAAGGGGGTGGAGGCGTCGGGCTTTCGCGGATATTGGGGGGCCAGAGGTTTCAATATGATGTTGGGTTTGTGAAATGTGAGCTGAGGGACGGCGCTGGGGTATGTAGTTGGTGAGGAGTTCGCTAAAGTGGGATGGGGGCTGATCCACCGCATTGATGAATCCGGGGATGGGTTTTTTGGTGGAGGGGTCGAGCAGGCGCGCGTTACGGACGTCCACCTGGAGGCCGAAATGTGCGAGGAAGTCGGCCCCCAGGATAGCTTTCTCTACGTCCGCCACGGTGAATTCCCACTCGTACGCGAGTCCGCTCATATGAATTGACGAGCGGTACGTCCCGTACGAGGGGATGGTGGTACCGTTGGCGGCGTAGAGGAGTTGCCGGTAACAACGCGCCTGTCGCCGGAGAATATTGTTGGGGAAAATAGAAAGCGCCGCCCCTGTGTCGACGAGGAAGGGGACGTGCGTTTTGGAACATTTTAAAAATAGACGTTGATGAGCTGGGGTGGAGTGGGGTAATATTGGCGAGGTGTTGGTGTCCGTCGGAGGGGGGGGGCTTGGTTCGTCCGAGGTGATGGGCGGGTGCGGTGGTGGTGGTTGGTCCCCCGCGAAGGAGACGCGGGGTGATTGTTTGCCGTTCCGGGGAGGGGGAACGGTAGTGGCGGCGCGAGTAGCGGCCGGAGGGGTGGTCGTCTTGGGGGCGGGGTTGGAGGGGCCGTTCCGTGGTGGGGGAACGGTAGCGGCGGCGCTAGTGGCGGCCGGAGGGTTGGCTGCCCTGGAGGCGGGCTTGGAGGGGCCGTTCCGGGGTGGGGGAACGGTAGCGGCGGCGCTGGTGGCGGCCGGAGGGTTGGCTGCCCTGTAGGCGGGCTTGGAGGGGCCGTTCCGGGGTGGGGGAACGGGAGTGGCGGCGCTAGTGGCGGCCGGAGGGTTGGCAGCCCTGGAGGCGGGCTTGGGGGGGTTGACTCGGGGTGGGGGAGCAGTTGATGGAGAGGTGGGGTGTTTAGCGGCGCCGTCAGATGCGGTCGGGAGGTTGGCAGCAGTGGCGGCGGCGTAGGAGGGGTAGCGAGTTGCGGTGGAAGTGGTGTGAATATGGGCGGGGGGGGTTCGGTGCTGGTCCCCCCCGTGTTGGCGAGGAGGGGAGCCCGCCGGATTTACCGGCGGGCGTCCGCGTTTCCCTGCTTGGAGGGGTAGGAGCAGGGGGGTTGGCATTTGCGGGCCTCCCCACCGAAGTTCGCGTGGTAGAAGCATCGGTGGGGGGGGTCCGCTGGGAGGTAGGTCCTGGTGGGGCGTGTAGAAGTGGAGGGGGCCGCTGTGTTGGGGGACCTCCCCCCCCGTTGGTGGGCGGGGGAGACGGTGCGGCGGTCGGCCGAGCGCTGGCGTCGGTGGTCAGAGGAGGGGGCCGGTCGGCGATCGATGGAGAGGGAACGGCGCCGGTGGAGGGAGGGGGGTCGGCGGCGCTCGTCAGACGGTGATCGGTCCCGGCGCGGGGTGGGGAAGCGGGGTGCGGCGACTTCCGTGACGCTGGCGGCTGCGGCGAGGTCGTAGACCGTGTCTGCTAGACGGAGAAGCGGCTCGTCCGGTCCGTCGAGGTGGCTTGCGAGCGCCATTTGGATGGGGTGGGGAAGGGCTCGCAGCCAGAATGTTCGGGCGATGTCGGCCGTCACGACGTCGTGTAACTGATGACGTAGGCGACGGTACAGGTGGGAAGGCTTCGCATCGCCGAGATGTTGGGGCTGGGATAGTGCTGCGACGCGCGCGATCTTGGAGGGCTGGTATAAATTGATGAGGCGGCTGCGGAGGTCGTCGTAGGCGGCCGTGGCGTCGGGGGAGATGTCGGACGTCTGCAGGAGGATGTCATATGGCAACAGGGAGATGATGCGGGAGTAGCGGGAACGCTGGCTGCGGATGTTGGCGGCGGAGAACGCAGCGTCGACCTGGAAGAACCAGAGTGCGGGGTCGTGCGCGTAGAAGGGGGGTAGCGACAGCGGGAACGACGCAGAGGCCGTCGTGACGTCGGCGGCGGCGTGTGCGGCAGCTGCAGCGGCGGCGGCAGCGGCGGCGGCGGATGCGGTAGAATTGGGTGGCGAGAGGCTGGTGAAGGGGTTGTCGGCTGCGTCAGAAGTTGCAGCGGTCGGCGGCTGCAGCAGGGACGGTCGTAGGAGCGGCGGCGATTGTGAGTTCGGGTCCATGGTGTGGGTGTCTGTAATCAAAATTCAAATTTTCAAAGTTTTGAATTTAAAATTCGCAATGTGCGGCGGCGGATGCGCGTGTGGCGGAGGGTTGAGAGTTGTGTGTGCGGATGTGGGTGGGCCAAAAATTGCGAATTTATAGAATTTAACTGACGATTTTAAATGTGAATTTAAAATGCGGGACACCGAACTA
This sequence comes from Leptopterna dolabrata, assembly GCA_954871275.1. Taxonomy (NCBI): domain Eukaryota; kingdom Metazoa; phylum Arthropoda; class Insecta; order Hemiptera; family Miridae; genus Leptopterna; species Leptopterna dolabrata. The sequence continues at coordinate 16,230,750 of OX940981.1, read as the reverse complement.
GACTGGGGCGACACATGAGGTGGTAAGAAGGGAGGTAGAAGGTTGGATGAACGTCGGGTTCACCACTGTGATGAATTTAAATTTATCATCACGGTGGCGTGAAGGAGTGAATAGATGAGAGCGAGGGAATTTCACCTAGGCGGCGGTAATCCACCGATGTAGGTGAGAGGAAGGAAATTCACCCAGGCGGCGGTAATCCACCGATGTGAGTGAAGGAAGGAATCTCGTCTAGGCGGCGGTAATCCACCGATGTAGGCGAGAGGAAGGAAATTCACCCAGGTGGCGGTAATCCACCGATGTGGGTGAAGGAAGGAAGGTGCTTGTCTAGGCGGCGGATATCCACCGATGTAGACAAGAGGAGAAGGTAGGAGGTGAATTCCCAGAGCGGCGGATACCACCAGGCATCTGGGAGGAGGAAGGTAGAGAGAGAAGAGAGAGCTGGTTAGAGGAAGTGTCGAATGAAGCTAAAGCTCCAGGATCCGGGATTATATAGGACTTGAAGTCCTCTCCCTCCAGCTCCCTGCTGGGAGCTGGTAGTGGGGCACCAGGTTGTGTCCCCCGGATTCTGTCGCCTGTCTCCCCACTCAGATGTTTATTGACGGAAGGTAATTTCTACATCGGAATATTGGTGAGAGCTTTAAGGTTGTAGTGGAGTGTTCCCGGGAGGGACTCACGACAACATAATTCGCGCGCACTCACACAATCCAACGAATTCCCTCGTTTTTTAGCTGGTGGTTGGTTGGTTTTCGATTTTTATGTGGCGGTAAATGAATCATGGTCGGCACACTATGAATGAAATACTACTAAGAAACGTGTTATAATCACTTCTATGAGAACGTTTATGCTTATAATAACATTGAACGGTTGGACGTAAATCCGATTGTAGAAAGTTGCGGCTGGTACCATTTGACGAAGAATTTATCTGGGAAGGTTTATGAAAAATCCGCATTTGAATCTGTCCATCCATTGAAACGCTATGAATGAAATACTACTAAGAAACGTGTTATAATCACTTCTATGAGAACGTTTATGCTTATAATAACATTGAACGGTTGGACGTAAATCCGATTGTAGAAAGTTGCGGCTGGTACCATTTGACGAAGAATTTATCTGGGAAGGTTTATGAAAAATCCGCATTTGAATCTGTCCATCCATTGAAACGCTATGAATGAAATACTACTAAGAAACGTGTTATAATCACTTCTATGAGGACGTTTATGCTTATAATAACTTTGAACGGTTGGACGTAAATCCGATTGTAGAAAGTTGCGGCTGGTACCATTTGACGCAGAATTTATCTGGGAAGGTTTATGAAAAATCCGCATTTGAATCTGTCCATCCGTTGAAACGCTATGAATGAAATACTACTAAAAAACGTGTTATAATCACTTCTATGAGGACTTTATGCTTATAATAACTTTGAACGGTTGGACGTAAATCCGATTGTAGAAAGTTGCGGCTGGTACCATTTGACGAAGAATTTATCTGGGAAGGTTTATGAAAAATCCGCATTTGAATCTGTCCATCCATTGAAACGCTATGAATGAAATACTACTAAAAAACGTGTTATAATCACTTCTATGAGGACTTTATGCTTATAATAACTTTGAACGGTTGGACGTAAATCCGATTGTAGAAAGTTGCGGCTGGTACCATTTGACGAAGAATTTATCTGGGAAGGTTTATGAAAAATCCGCATTTGAATCTGTCCATCCATTGAAACGCTATGAATGAAATACTACTAAAAAACGTGTTATAATCACTTCTATGAGGACTTTATGCTTATAATAACTTTGAACGGTTGGACGTAAATCCGATTGTAGAAAGTTGCGGCTGGTACCATTTGACGAAGAATTTATCTGGGAAGGTTTATGAAAAATCCGCATTTGAATCTGTCCATCCGTTGAAACGCTATGAATGAAATACTACTAAAAAACGTGTTATAATCACTTCTATGAGGACTTTATGCTTATAATAACTTTGAACGGTTGGACGTAAATCCGATTGTAGAAAGTTGCGGCTGGTACCATTTGACGCAGAATTTATCTGGGAAGGTTTATGAAAAATCCGCATTTGAATCTGTCCATCCGTTGAAACGCTATGTATGAAATACTACTAAAAAACGTGTTATAAGCACTTCTATGAGGACGTTTATGCTTATAATAACTTTGAACGGTTGTCGTAAGTCCGATTGTAATTAGATTCTGGATTCAGCTCGACGAGTACATTCAAGTGGTACTTCAATCAGGATGTTAGTGGGAGGGGGGTACTGGTTATGAGAGGGGGGGGGGGGGGGTCTACAGAAATTTCAAAACTACTTGACCAATTGGAGTGCAACTTTGGAAATTTGTTGTGTGAACATTGAGGAATGTTTCTAACCAGGTAGGGAGGGTTCATAGGATACGGGGGGGGGGGGTTAAAGGCAGTTAGGGTTGGCATTGGGGAAGGTTTCTGATCAGTTGAGGAGGGGGGGATACAGGGGGTGTCTGTTCTACCGTTGCGAAGCGCGGGTACACAGCTAGTAATAACATAGATGTGAATATGGGTATAAAATAAATGTGAACGGGCAAAGGAGTTTGTACTCGAATTTGGAGAACAGACTTCTTTGATGTCCGGAGTTTATAGAGTTGAGACGACTACTGTACAATGGTACTGTAGTAGGTCGCACTGGAGACTTTCAGACAGGTACTCCCCTAAGCGGAACTCTGAAATGTTTCCGAAGTTTGCCAAAACGCCTCGCTTAGTTGAATTAACTTTTGACATAGTTTTCGATACCTATGATTTTCAAGGGTTGAATTCTTGATTTTTTCATTTTCATTTTTTCTTCAAGTTTGATTTCTCTGTCATTTTTGAGCGAGGACCATCGACTAGTGAAATTCTGAATTCTGAATATGATTGGCAATTTTCGAATAAGTTTTCGAATTGAGTGAAATACAGTTAGATAATATTTCCGATTCTCCTATTGCACGCATACGCTCTAAAATTTGACGGAAATTACAGTGAAGTTATATTTCGCACTTGAGAATAACAGCGCGATGATATTCCACGCTTCGATATATTTTCTGATTGAGGCCAACAGTCAGTTGTGATGTTTTTGAATCATGAACTGGCAGTAAAAACTGACAGTGAGATGAGTTTTCTGACGTTGTCAGATTATAGACAGTGAAATATCTGTAACCTATCTTCGACTTCGCAGAGGGACCCTCCGAAGAAATAGCCGGATGCTATAACGAGGCTTAGTCCAAATGACGTCGTCTCCGTAGGGTCTGAGAGGAAAGTTCCACGAGGGTGGTGACGTATTCTAAGGGTCCCTCAGGTAGTGAAATATCGTGAGAACGCCAACATTTACCCTATGGAACCGACGTATTCCCTCAGGCAGCGAAATAGACCATTTCCAACCGCTTGGAGCGCCACGGTCGGGTAACCCGCACGTAACCTCCAGTGTCAGGTTTACTTCCTCAACCCATGTCAACATTATTATCTAGTGGACATTCTTCACTACCATTATTCAATTAATAGCAAAATTATTTACTTTGGTGAAACTCTGGTGAAAATACATGAATAATGACAAATTCGTTATTTTTTCTAGTCTTTGGAAGTGAAGTGTAACACACAGAAATCCCGTTACATCCAATCTCAAGTTCTTCATCTATGATTGATCATTGATTCTGAACATTGACCGGGAGATACGGCAGAGGGCATTAAAAACTATTTTTCATTATTATTGCTCCAAGTCTGATAGGTGGTACAAGATCTCCTGGAAACCCTCGTGTTGTTGTATGAAGGAAAATTATTTTTCATTTGCTCCGTGTCTGGTGGGTGATATAAGACATCGTGGAAACCCTCGTTGTTGTATGAAGGAAGGTAAGTCATTTTTCTTAAAGTTAATATGTTCAAAATCAATGTGTTAATATATTAACACGGCGAGTTACGGAAGTCGCTAGCTGGAGATACTTCGTTGAAGTGGAACCTACTTTTACACTTGGGACTACTTGTCAACTACAATGGTTCGTCTCAACATGGTAGGCTGAATGGATGTTTGAATTTTATTGGTCTGCCGTGTCAATTGATTTTTCCATATATCTGGTATTTAATTACGGAATTAATTTATCACAAGGTACAATAATGAACCTGGCATGAGCACCCTGGTGAGTGTACCTACTTATTTTCTACTCAAGTAGGTAGTTTCTTATTTCATTCAACTCAAGACCCTTTATGGTACCTTCAAAATTTGTAGGCGAAGGCGTGTTATATATTGACTTTGTCCTTTTACAGAACTTGTTCTCTACCATTTCAATCATCCACAAGAGGTACTCCAAAAGTTGTCATTTTATAAATTGCCTGACGTGCTTTTTTTCATCATCTTCTGACCACAACAGAAACGCTTCCCGCAGTTGTAAACAAGGCTGCGGGAACTGATAGAACTTCAAACATCTATCAAAACCTGGCCTACCGGCACGCGAGTCGCTATTGCAGTCACCATATACGCAATGAGACATATTTTTTAAAATTTTTTATTTGAAAAAAAAAACGAGAAAACAGATTAAAACTTAGCACGTAACCCAAAATAGCAAGTAAACAAACGCAAGGAAGGTGGGTCATGGAAGTAAACCTGATCGATTGGAACCTCCCACTTCACGCATGCGCCTCTTGATTTTCTCAATGAAAATGGTCTATACCGTGAGGACACCGGCGTTCTCAGACCGGAACAACGGTCCTATAGAAGTTCATGTGCCCCTCCAGACGACATCTGTCCTTGGGTACATGTTAAAATTCCAAATTTCGCCAAAACTTTCGTATTGCCAAACAAAAGTATGAGATGAGCAATTTTCAAAAATTCTAAGGGGGTCAAATTTGGGTTTTCAGGGGTCAAAAATCGGTAAGAACTTCTAAAATCGCGAACGCTTGACATAAAATCACTGAATGTGGTATGGAAGGGCGAGTAAAGACATAAAAATGCCATTTCAGTTGTTTTTCAAACAGAATAGGTGTCAAATTCGGATTTTTCGGGGTAAAAAATTGGTATTAAGGGCTAAAATCAATATTAATTCACCTGACGCTGTGTGGGATGGTGATTCACGACGGAGGGACAATTTCGATGAAAGATATTTTTTCTCAAAAAAGAGTGGGTCAAATTTATGACTTTATATGGGCCAAAATCGGTAAAACTGGCTAAAATCACGAAAAAATTATCTAATTCTACAAAAAGTTGTATGGTTTGGTTTCTCGCTTTATAATCCTTCTACACTATAGCACGAATATTTCATTGGAAATTCGCTGTTATAGCCATGCTGCATGACTAGAATTTTTTAATTCCAACTTCTCAGCTTGACTTTCGAGAATGCTTTTTTTTGTACATTGCTACACTATCCATCTGGCTATGATCGATTTGCCATTGGGAGTTTGTGTCGGTGAGAGGATAGCTTTCACTATGTAGGTACTGTCATCCACGCCTGGTTTTCGTGACAGTTCGTGAAAGTTAGAAAAAGTAAAATTTTGTAGACTTCGCCCAACATCGGGTCAGACTCCCTTAAACAACGATCGTTTTTTTACTTTTGGGAAGAAAAACAAAGTCTTTTAAAATTAAATTAGAAACTTCGATTTGAAATACCATAAATTATATTATTCATAAAATCTGTTCGACGTCGACTGCGCAACAAAAACTTCCCAGGGTTTTTTTTATACTACTTCAGCTTCCTTTCCCCCGTGTTCCTGAAGACAAATCGGTTCTCGTTGGCTAATGCCTAGTATGTGGTCTGTTCGTTGGCAGTAATAGCTTTTTACAACGCTGGTGCAATAACAGAGGATGACTGTAAAAGAAGATTCCAAAATAAGAAATAATGAGCTATAAAACAAGAAATAGTCAATTGATCAACGAAGCAGCACAATGGCCAATGGGTACGACAAAAGCCATGAACCACAAAATTCCAAAATTTATATGAACCTATCCGAACTTCACGGATAAATTTTACAAAAAGTTCAACTTTGAACGGTCATTTAAATCAAAACCCGGAATTCTGGGAGCATTTTCACTTGCAAGATTTTTCGAGCATCAACGACTTTAGTTCGATTATTGCTAGGTACTTGATAAAAGCTATTTGTAATGATAAATAATGGTATCGGCGAAAATTGTCTTTTTAAATCTCAACTCATATTGAAATTTATTTGAGATAAAATTATGAGTTTTCAAAGTTCAAATTTCACAGATGTATGACTTTTCCTAGACACCACGTATAATTTCGCTCAAGTTTGATCGGAGGTATCCGAGAGTGGTTGAAATACACATGAGTGTTATAGTGCTGTGTGGTGGGGATCATGCTGTATAGTGAAAATGTTTTGTTAAGACTAACTAAAGTGTATGAGTCATAATAGCAGTGAAAGGAAGATAAACCCCATCAACCTGTTTTTGTTGGAAATTAGGCAGTTGATTGTAAAAAAAAAATCAATTCATTAAATTACTGTATTGCTTTTAATATTAGGTACTGCTGCTCATTGAATGATGATTTTATCACTCCAAAATACATGCCATTAATATGCGGTAACATATTCACCAAAAGAAATCAGCTCGATTGTGCTGGGTACAGCAATCACTGGGGCGTCGTCTCTGTATTCTATAACCGCGTATATTGCTATGCCATAAAATGTTATTGTAGGTAATAGCATCATTATCGCCACGTACACCCAAAGCCTCAGAAAGTATAAACAGTCCTGAAACGACGTCATAATCATCCTGACGAAATTTTCAAAAGAGATGACACATAAAATCGGAATGATAGAGTGAAAGACTTTATACCTTGGAGACAGCCACGATGAGCATAATCCCTGTACCGAAGCCTATTGCTTCTCCAGAAGCGTATCCCAAGCTAAGGCCGGCGCAGAAGTCGTCTGCAACTGAAAGTCTATGAGTCAGTTTTCATCTTTCAATTAAATAACTGTGCGTAGCATCAGGTATCCATGTTCCCAATGACTGATCGTGTTTACTGATCCGAAGGATCTACCATGGTTCAAGAATAATAATAATAATGATTAAAAATAGCTGATGAGCTGTACCATCAAAGGGCTCTTACAATCAGAAACCGTTTTTGCAGGATTAATATCCGGGGGAAAGTTGTTGAAGAAATCATCGAGATTGACCTGTTCCAAACAAACCATCGCAATGAGGAACTGTAAACCGCCGACAATTAGGCACCCAATCTGAAATAAAACGTGATTACCTTTTACAATACCTACCGTAAGTCTTTCTAGTATGGCCAACCAGTATCCACCGAATGCAAGAAAGTATGAGTATTCTCAAATACTGACTTCAGTTTTGGACCTCAATTTTGAAGAGACAGACTAAAATAAAGATGATAGCTTGTAGTTATCCTTTCAAGGTTTCGTAATAAACAAAGTGACATAGAATTACGCTATATATCTGTATCACGTTGTTAGTCTTATGGACAGCTTACACGTTCAATAATACTGTCATTATGCTAACTGTTGACAGACATACTGGTTGTGTAAGGGCAATACTGACGGAATGAAGACGATATTGAAGAATATCCGGATATTTTGACATCAGTCCATCAGTATTTAGCCACGCCTATAAAGTGGTAGGGAACGCCACTACAGGAGGGGATGTCAACAGCATCATCGTGTAGTGCCTTGCACATTATTAAATCAGTATCCAGTGAGTGTGAGGCTTATTCACACCTCGTGTTCTAACTAATCTAATATTAGCACATAGCTTACCTTATTAGAAACTGTTTTAGCATTCACAATAATTTATTATATGGTAATAATTATGCGATAATAATTTTTATAATGCTCTGCATCCTTAAAGATAATTTCATTGAGAAGGGCAGTGTGAGAGTATGCTTCTAAAGTCAATCTTTTATCCATCGCTTGCGTTTCACAGTCTTGTAGCACAAATTATTGCAAAACACGCTTTCCGAATATTTACTTCCATGGTGCTCACTCTTCAGCTGCTGGAACAATACTGAAGAAACTATCGACGATGTGGGATGACTGTGTTAACGTTGATAAAAATACTGATGGAGAATTAACAAAATACTGACAGTATTACTGACCGTGACAAGACGCCCTATAAGGCTCAAAATCGATTCAACATTTCAAATTAGGTATATAAAATTAGTACCTACCTATGCCGAACACGTGCTGCATCACTGCCATAACCCAAGTTGGTGGCCCACTGGTTCATGTGGCACCAGGATCAACAATCACAGGTACCAACGTAATAATGTAAGGTATGTTGCAGAATAAATTTGCCTAAATGAATGAATTTCGGTAGAGGACTTGCATTCTACTCTACTCCTTCATTCAGGCCAACTAATTCTTGTGAGATCTTTATAAGGTTTGAAAACTTTTGAGAAACCAGAACGAACCAGTCATTTTCTCGTTATTTTCTTTATCATCATCATCATCATCATCGCTGGCCCTGGCAGCGAAATGTATAATTTTATTTTTATGAGTTGGTATAAGAGAATATATTTCAAGTCCGATGATCCACGACCTCTCCGGGATCGGCGTTATTGGCATGCCGTAACGCCATCCCCACTCCCAGCGTTGGACGTGGTGCCAAAATTGAACAGCAGCAAGGCTCCAAGGTCCAACCATTTGACCCCTCAAAATTCAAGATTTTGCTCCTCCCAATAAAATTCCATAATCCATAAAGTTTGAGGGCCTTATTTTTATGCTAGGCAATTTATTAATATATTTAATAATTTTATGTTTCGAGTGCGAATTGGTACCTACTTACAACTTGAGACCACCCGATGAATAAGCAGCCTGTTCTCAAACTCCAGCAACCGCAACACTTTTCCAATCTTGGAAAGAAATGTAAAATCGCGTCGAGTTTGGACTGATTGCTGATCGGCAAAGTAACTTTCACGAAGTATCTCTGGCTGGGGTCTGTATCTGTATTTTCAGTTCGTTGATCTCGATTCCGTTTTGGTTTTTCTTGTAACGTTCTCTGATTATCTCTAGCTGACTTAGATCTAATCTTCCCGGATCTGGAGCTATCTTCATCAATCTGTGGTTTGACGTCGTAGTTCGATCTGGATTTCGATCTTCCTCGACTCGAGGTCGGTTTGTCCTGAGTTCTTCTAGATCTGTCCTTGTGGCTCCTGGATCTACGCTCATCGGTTCTGGAACTCTGTGGATCCGAGCTGGGATCGTCTTGAGTTTTTTCGTTTCTCGCACTCTGGGTGTCATAACCTGCTGATCTCTGGCCAACATGGAATTTTTAACGTTCGCTTAACATCGGGAACAGTAATAGACTATGCTGCTAGTCTTACTAACTTGAGTCATATCTCCTACTAAACGTGGGTCAACCTCTACATCCTATTATACTCGTATCAACATCATTTCAATATTGAAATAAGTTGTGATTTAGGTAAGTTAGAGTCAATTTTTTCTTGGTCAAGTACTTACCGATTTTCTTGGGTAGTTGAAATTCTTCATGGATTCCTTCGTATCTCAATCCATCTGTGAATACTAATTATAAGAATTCACCCCACAAATCAATTTAGCTCAAGTAAGTGATTGCAGTCGACTCCCATTAATTAAAACTCTCTAAACTGTCAGTAATTTGAAGACATTCTCCGGTCCCTTGAAATTCTCTCGTTAAATTGAAAAATACGTGTATACACGTATTTACTACTCTATTACTAATATACATATTAGTATTAATAGTAGTAGTGTTTGAATACACTAGGTAATTTGAAGTAAAACTGAGCTCTTTCCTCGAGAACACGCTATAAATTTAAGTCCTTTCATTGATTGAAATCAGGTGGGCATTGCGAAACTATTTGTGGCCAATCCTTCCTGACCATGTCTCGACTTTTGAGGACTAGATTAGATGAGATTTGATTAATTAGAGGGACAAGGAGGGGAATCCCCTCTGCCGCAGGCTTAGGTACCTACCTTTTGAGGACTATGTTCGTGTGGGTTCTGTCACGGCCGGCTTCAGAGAAGGCCGTGGCAGTAGAGAACTGGCAACGTCGCACTTCAGGCCGGCCGCGACACCACCCACCAATAAGCCTAGGTTTGTTTATTTCCGGGTTTCGATAGTTAACCTATAGATCTGCTCGCGAAAATTATTTTCAACAGTATTATTGTTAACAAAAGTTATTGTTTTTAATAATAACAGACTGCAGGAAAACTGTGTCGTGCCAGAGTGCAAAAGTAATTAGGAATGTACAAAAGAATATGTGACTTCGTTTCGTTTTCCCAAGGATAAAGAGAAAAAGTGGATTCGTGCGATTCCCCGTACTAATTGGGAACCAAAACCAAGGTCAGTGGCTTGTATTTATAACATTTTTCCGAAAATGATTTAGGTACAATAGATGAGTAGGTACCTTCAACAGGAAGAATAGAAAGAATGGACCCTTGCAAAACCTAAAGATTTGTACCTACAGTGCTTTCCATCGTTCAGCTACAGTGATGCTATGACAATAGAATATTCTATGACATTCATCATTGAATATTATGAACACTTTAATCTCTCAAGAGTTCGAGGATAAGTTTTTGAAGGCTCCTAACCAAAAAGACATCGTAACATTATTTTGTCTCAGAGAGATCGCATTCCAAATTAGAAGACAGCCTTTACGTGCGGTCAATGTGATTACGAACCATTATTCCAAGAATGTTCGTGATCAAAAATCAAAGAATGCTGCACAATCCTTGTCACGTGGGTTTATTAGGTATTCTATTGGACATCAAAAAAGCTGGCTATTCATTTTTTACTGTTTATTTCATGTGTAATAATATTGATATAGCTATTCTTGGTGTTTTTCACAAATTTTGGCCCCAAAACTCGAACTAGGCTCCTATTTTTGACAAATTATCTTCGATCATTGAACTTCTCATTGAATTGTCCGGATTCACTTCTGAGTTATTATACAAATTTCTAGTAATTACAGCCATTTTCACAGATTTTTGACCCATAAATATTGAATTTTGAGAGTTGAAACTTCGTTAGAACCTCAATACTTCACTCACTGGTCAAAATCAACTTCATATTTTTTGGTCTCCTCACACTAAAAAACACGGAAAACAATACATCACAAGCTCAAATTCACTAAATCGTGAAAAATACCTAATTTTGCCCCCATTTTGCACCCATAACACCCCTCGATGTTTTCCGATCGGACTGCTGAGTTAGGGGACACAACTAGGGCCCAAATGGAGCCTGTGTGCAAAAGAACGGGTTTTTTTAGTACGAAAATCAAGGCAGGTATCGATGACACGGCGGACGGACATTGTGTTTTTGGAATCTACACATCTTGAAACGTAGAAAAATATTTGAGGGGGGGTTCCAAAAAAATGTTCCGAACCGAATGCATAGGTGTATTTTGAGAATAATTAACAAAAATGACAGTCGCAAGTTGAAGAAGTTCCAGAAGTAGAATACTACGAGTATAAGCAAACTATCATTAATTCATGTTCCATTTCCTTTTCTACAAGCCATCTTGCTCGTTCCTTTCTGTTGTTCTAGGTATTAGTTCAGTACCTTTCTTTTAAATAATGCATCATTCAGAAGATGGTTGTTTTCGTTAATTATACCTACTCGCATTATACAGGTATAATAATAAAGTAAGTGAAGGATTCATTCATGGAGCTAAAAGAACGCAGTGGTTAGGAAAGGGGCCTGAACCAAGAAGCTATTACAGCGTTGCCAGATCTAGTGCCGGGGCCTTCTCAGAAGCCGGCCGTGGTTCTGTCCATCCTCATGCAAATTGAAAACTTCCTTGACAAGGCCCGTTTCGGATCGATGTCCACAGAAGAAAATAACTGATTATTTTCAAGTTTAATTTCAATTAAGTTTCATTCAAAATAAATTGTACGTAATTTTCCTCAGCTCTCGTTAGTCTGAAAATTCCCGTTGGCTCCTCCCGATAAATAAAACACCCGGTAATTAAAAACTCTCGATAATTTGAAATTTGTTTGAGGTCCCCATGATTTCAATTTATCGGGAGTCGACTGTACCTAGATATGGAAAAAGGGTAAGCAAATCAAAAGGCTCGGTCATGAGCATGGATGGAAACAATTCAAACAATAGGTTTTTTCGGTGGGATTTGTATGGAAATCCTCTTTTTTACGGACTCTCGGCTAGTCTCGATGACGCCAAGAAGTGTTAGGCTCTCCATTACAAGAACTACCGACTAAAACCACACAAATCCTTTCCTAATTCTATTGACTTTCCACGTTGGAACAACTTTTTCGGCATTACTTCAAGGTGGCGGTCATTAATTATTTAGGCTTTCATACTTTATTTTCTTCAGCAATGTTGTATCAATCTTCCGTTATTTCTTCTCGCTCTTCTTTCTTTTTAATCTGCCGCAAATGTTGCAACTCCAGAATTCCTCCTTTCCTAACATCTTACTTATCAGGTTCTCTGGTGTGATAGGTACCTACTTCCCATCATCTCTTTCAGCCTTTCTCTCCTGTTTGCCCATCGTGGACACACAAAGAATGTGTGTTCAGCATCATCTGTTTCACATCCACAATACCTACAGCTCCGGCTTGCCACCTTGCCCATCCAAACACTCAATCTAAGTCAATCAATGTATGTAGTTGGCGCAGAATCCCCATTGTACCACGTTCATTTAGGCTATACGCCAACTTATTCTGCGCCAACTCTCACTAATGATGTATGTACTCACCTAGGTGGTGATAGGTAAAAACTTTAGTTTTTATTAACATGCATGTTATTCCTGCATGGTTGTTTCTTATAGATAGTCGAGATAAATAGGCCCTACTAGTTTCCTGGTCTTACCATAGAAATGCGTTATATAAACTAATACGCATGTTTTTTTGCTTCAATCTATCAGTTGCAACTACCTTGGTATTAATATATAAAATATACCTACCTTCTCTACTAAATTGTTAGTCGGTGGTTGCAGCTAGTTTTTTCTTCAAGTTATGAAATACTAATTTGTTGAAATGAACTGCAAACTAAGCTGTAGTTATCAGTTTGCTCTTGTGGTTAGGTACCAAGGTGCCTACTTGATAAATGTCATCTTCCTTTAGCATAAAATTAAAATATTGTACTCAATATTTGATGTGGCTGAACTATTCTCCTTCACGGATTATTTTCTCACCCATTAAATTTGAAAGTAGGGAAACAGGTTCAAAGTAAATCGCAAAAGATTACCTCACAAAATTTGCGACTTGTCAACATAATTAATAATAATACTTATCATGAGTAAATACATCATAAATATTAGCAAAGTACACTTACAGATGTGATGAATTCATCTTCATTCAGTTAACTGTTGCTCGATTTATAAATGAATGGTGAGGGCAACGGACTTCTTTTGTTATATATAAAGTACTAAATTGAATGGCTTGTGCAAGAAAAATGACATGAGTGCAGTGAAAACGAAGACCAAGAAACTGCTATGCTCGAGTAGGTTACATGGTAATTATCGGTTGCCATTACTTATTGGAACTTGGCTACGTACATATTATAATCATAGGAGTGGGAGTAGTTGTTGACTTTCTGGAACGTAAGTTCCGTATTTCAATTAGGTACTATGTTTGGAGCTTCGTAATCTCTTCAAGGTGTATTTTGCTTTGGGGCACCGACATGCACAACAGATCTACATAGTAGTGAGAAAAATACTAGTTACATTTTCCCTGTTTCATTAGGTACTTACTAAGTTTAGTATGCTAGTTTTAATTCCAATTTTTCGTTTTTATTTATATGTGTTTGAATTGAACCATTTAATAACAAATAACAAATCATCGACTACGAACCTTAAATAAAGTTAAGGATACGGGGGCAATTACCTGGCAATTTGTAACGAACATTAACCATTGATTCTGCTTGATATCAAGCAGAGTAAAATAGAGACAAATCTCAATATTGAGAATAGCTCACGACTTGAGCTGTGATGAGATTTGAATTGTCATTCAAAGGATTCGTACTCGTTAGAAGCATGACCTAGAGGATTTGACGTTTACAACGAATTTTTCTTGAAATACTAAGCTATGAATAATTGTTAGCAGAGTACTTCGGAAAGTGAGGAAAGTACTTCAGTTGGTCCTGCTGACTACTTGCATTATTTTACTTTGCATACTTTTTACCGCAAAGCACAAAACTAAATCGTTTAGCTTAACACAATTTGCATACTCCATACTGCTGCATAAGGATGCCCTCCTTCATTATCCAGGACGTTAGTGAAAGCTAAGGTTAAATTGGTGGAATAAATCTTGTTTGCATGTTAGGTACCGACTTTGATTTTTGAACTCTTCCTGTTCAAATGGCTGAAGAAGTGAAGGTAGAAGAACGTGAACGAGAATTAAAATGACGTATTCAGTACTACAAGAAAAGTCCTCCACGATCATCATGGATAATTTATTAAGTATTTATTATTTAGGCTTAACCGTTGGAATGTGATGCCGCAGGTACACTCGAAGAACGTAGACCATGGATGACGGAAGGTGATTCATCATGTTTCCGGTGTCTGCGTAATCTCGTTGTAGAAACCTTTTACAATCATGATACAATACACTGTGGCAGCTGCAATGAAAATTTAATACGTCCGTTTAATATAGCAATTTATTCATGAAGAGAGTGAAAATTACTAACGATATGGTAATAAATCTTTATTGGCATTTTTGTCACGTTACTGAAATATCACAACATCTATCATGATCTCTTTACTGGTGAGAGTTGTAGAAAATTACTAGGTATGTAAAAACGTAGGTAAGCACGTACTCGTACTTCCTGGAGCAGAGTGACAGTTAAATGATTTTCATGGGATTATGTTTTCAAACATTCTTGCTATGTACTGACACACTGAGGTTTTGCGGTGTTCGGAAAACACTAGCTTCCATTGCTCAAGGACGCTGCACTGTTGCCTACTGCTCCAAATCTTATCTTATTATATTATAAATTCGAATCTCTGTCTGTCTGTCTGTCTGTCTTTCTATGCACGGCCAAACGGCTCGACGGATACCTATCGACCAAATTTGGCACGAATATCCAGTAGGCTCCCAAGTTGTGCAACGTCGCATTTTTAATTCCCTCACCATAGCGGAACTATGGTCGACCATGGTCAACTTCGTTAATTGAAATGGTAACCCCTATTTTTTATCGCCTATTCGTAATCTACGTGAAATTCTATCTACGATCGACCCTTCGGACTACCCCCGCGGTCGACCATAGCGCATCCATGGGCCCCTCCATGGTCGAATCCCGAATTGCTCAACGGATATCGACCAAATTTGGCACGAATATCCAGTAGGCTCCCAAGTTGTGCAACGTCGCATTTTTAATTCCCTCACCATAGCGGAAATATGGTCGACCATGGTCAACTCCTGAATGGCTTGACGGATTTTGATAAAATTGGGCACAAATACCCGGTAGGCTATGGGATTTTTCCGTCGTTTGTTGGTTCCACGATACTGCGTACAGCGAATCTCGGATAGCGAGCGAAGCGAGCGGTCAGGCTAGTCCTATATAACTCACGACATTACGAGATGATACGATATTATTCCTTTCGTGCTTATGCACGGTGATATGGAGTGTGGCGGTTTGTGGAAATCACCAAAATCGGTAGTTATTGAGTAGTTCTAGCTGCTGTGAATAATTTTGATTTTTTATTTATTTTTAGTAGGTAATACGAAGACTTTATTGTAAAAATATTGCATGCATCAAGTCGGTAGGTACTGTTTTGTGTCATTATCGAGTTGAAAGGAGAGTAGTGACTCGACGCGAAGGTCCAGCGTCTTTCTTCCACAAATCTGTTATAGATATAAAGTTCACTCATTCAGCTGAAGGAAGTTCGTGTGCCCCTTGCGATCAAGTTTTCACAGACGACCAGGGACGCTCAGGGACGTTTATAGGGATGTTTTCGGGTATGTGCACGGTGACTGGGTTTTGGTGGTCGAGAGTTTGAAGTGATTGCAGTTTTGACTTACAGAGTTGATGCAGAGAAATTTGCGCCCGACATAGATAGCAGAACCCGGTTCTGATATGTTTCAATTCTTTTTGTTTCGGAATCTGATGCTCCGCACCAGACAGGGCTCACATATTCCAAGATTGGCCTAATGAGACTCAAGTATAAGGACATTCGCTGTCTAAGGAGAGGCGTTACTCATACTGCCAGTGAGTTGCTCAGTGTGTGTAAATGGTAAAGTTGTGATTGGTGTTCAACTCTATCTTTTCACCTACGTAACAATATTGATTTGTAGGTGGAAATATTTATTGATATTACGATAATTTTAGCAGCACTTATTCTTTTGTTCGAGTATTCTTTTCCGCTTGATGGATATAAAAAACACAGATATGAAATTAATATCCCAGTGGTAATGAGTCATGAGGTTACATTTTTGTGATTCTGATATAGACCCTTATAATTCGTCTCACTCAGTTATTTCCTTTACACATCTGAATGGGTCACTTGCCTAATTGTTATCTCCTTCCTCTCTCTTCCTGTGAACCAAAAGCCTTTCCCTTGCTACAAGGTCCGGGAAGCTTAATGGGTTTTTCAAATTGGGTTCCGTGTCTTTGTCCGCAAATCCTTGCAATGCTCATATAATAACTATGCCAAATGGAGCTCAATTCGGAAGGAAGGTGCGAGTTAGTCCCTAGATGGTGTCGTATAAATTTCACCAAATTTTACTAATATCTTAGTCTGCGCATACGCACACGTTGAATCCGTGCAACGCTCATAACTATACGAAAGCACGGCCGTAATGCTCTGAAATTCAGAGGTAGGTAGGTCTGGTAGGACCCTCAATGACCCCTTACAAAGATCATCAAACGCGGGTAGGAACATTTTGCGCATGCGCAAAATGTATGCCAATGCCACGTTCTGATCGAACGATTGTGATGACATTCACAGGGGGTATTGGAATTCATGAAAAGGTACCGATTCATGAATTTTATAAAAACCGGGCTGTAGGTTTCCGTCTGCACCTGTGCATTGTTAATAGCTATTCAGTTGTGATACGGTAGTCATTGCGGTCAAGTGTATAACGATACTAGGAGTTCATGTGCCACATCTTGGCCGAATTTTTAGTTTGTTAGTTGTTTTGTAATATTGTTAAGTATGTCTTAAACTCTCCGATCTATTATGCGCCCTACCGGCTCCGAGCGCCTCACTTAGCCCCTCACCGTGTGTTCTAACTAAAGAGAACACGCTCATAGATTGGAAAAGGCTTCAATCTAAGCGGTGCTGGTAATATAAAATAGTTAAATAGTGGACTGTATAAGAAAGGAAATTTTGATGAAAAAGAGGCGACACGGATTGTGAATAATTGGGTAACCAATATACGACTCACCGGTGCGCTGCTAGCGATGCGTTTCCCCAGGCCTGGGGCGGGAGATCCGGGACTGGAGGCAGCAAGGAAGGCGGCAGCGATCGCGAGGCGCGAATTATATTCAAATCCGTGTGAAGGGTTTATATAAAGTAGTATAGTGTTACAAAGGAGACCAACTTGGAACGACTTGCGAGAATAGGTAAAATTGTTACTGGCAGGTAACTGACCAATTTTACAAGGATAGATGAAGGGGAATTTTGCGAGACGCATAAACGGTTTTCGTGAGACACGAGAAGGAACTAACTGGTCAGGATTACCAAGGTGGGGACTAACTGATTATCAAGGTGATTGATGAGATCGCCAGGTCGCAGCAGCTGACGGACGGCGCTTCCCTGTGCACGAGTCTGAGTCGCACACAACAGGTAGCACCACCCATCACCCACACGCGATATCGGGACTACATGGCGCGAACATTCCGCCCACCCGAAATGCCATTTCGGAAGACCAATCCATATTTGAAAATCATAAAAAATAAAAGAGGAAAAAACTATGGAAAAGATAAATGAACCCCCCCCCCTACCCCAATCCCCAAAGATAAGAAATTTTAGGAAGAAGATTCTGGAGGATCTGCAGGAGGCAGAGCCACCAGTCTGGCAACAGGTCGAAGATACGTTCCCTTAGCTGTTCGCACCTTGGCTTTCCGGGCAATGCCATCAGGGCCTGGTTGAAGCTCTTCAATGATTCCTAGAGGCCATTGGAGAGGAGGTGTGTTTTGGCCCATTAGGAAGACAGGATCGCCAACGGCTAGGGCAGGTCGTGGGACAGTCCACTTGGGTCGAACAGTGAGGGAATTCAAATATTCTTTGGACCAACGATGCCAAAACTCTTGGGTGGCACGTTGAACTGCCTGCCAACGGGATAAGTGGTTGAGTGGTTCTGAAGTGAGGTCCAGTTCTGGCGGACTGAGCAGCGGCGCTCCGATCAAGAAATGACCCGGAGTCAGGAAGTCAGGGTTGTCTGCCACATCCGAAGTTATACGGCACAGAGGGCGGCTGTTTAGGACAGCTTCAATCCTACAAAGGAGGGTAACCATCTCTTCATAGGTTAGCTGTCGGTTTGTTGCTATGCGGGATAAATGTCGCTTGGTCGACTTGACCGCTGCTTCCCACAAGCCACCCATCCATGGTGATTCTGGCGGGTTAAATTTATATGTCACATTGCGGGACGACAAGTAGTCTTGAAGGCAGGGCTCTGACGATTCTAAAAAGCGCCGGATCTCCAACATATCATTATGGGCACCGCGAAAGTTGGTCCCATTATCACAGTGGATTGAAGAGCAGAGGCCTCGTCTTGACACAAACCTATCCAATGCTGCTTTGAAGGAATCTGTGGAAAGGTCTCCAACCAGCTCTAAGTGTGCAGCTTTGGAGCTCAAACAAACAAAGACTGCAATGTATGCTTTAACAGCTCTCGAGTTGCGACGGGTTGATTCCTTCAGCAAGATTGGTCCAGCCATATCTACTGCACAGGCAAAAAAGGGTCGACTTGGCGTTACTCTTTCTGGTGGCAAATTGGCCATCACTGGATGCTGTAGTTTGGCACGAGCCTTGGCACATGGCAAACATTTCCACACTCTCTGTCGCACTAAGGAACGGAGAGAGAGGATCCAGAACTCCTTTTGTATTGCAGCTTGGACTGCTTGAGGTCCAGCATGGAGTTGCTGCTGGTGATAGAAGTCACACAGTAATGTGCTGAGGTGAGCTTCCTTGGGTAGGATTATTGGGTGCTTTGTGGAGGGAGGTAGCAATGAGTGTTGAAGGCGACCGCCCACCCTTAGCAACCCATCCTCACCTATGAAGGGCAATAAATGTTGCAGAGGTTTGGAGCAAGGTTGCCCTTTGGAGACAGCCCTTAGGTTAGCAGCAAAGAACTGAGCTTGAGTTACACGGCAAAGGATTCTGAGTGCACTGGTGAGTTCAAACACACTCAGTGTACTAACGAGTCGGTTGACTTTTTCTTGTTGGGAATTATTGATGAATCGTAGAATCCATGCCATCACCCGTCGAAGACGAGTTAAAGATGAAAATGTTGTAATTAAGTTCACAAATAATTTGTCAACTTTCTTCAAAGGAGGTGTTTTGACAGTGGTAGATAAGGAAACCGAAGGAGTAGGTTTCATTTCGTCCATAGCTTGCATCGAAGGCAACGTCGCATGAAAGGACGGCCAGCTGTCTAAAGGTTGTTCAAGGAATTGTGGACCGGACCACCAATGTGGATGGCTGATCAACTGGGAAGGGGATAACCCGCGAGATGCACAGTCTGCTGCATTTAAATGTGATGGCACATGGTGCCACTGCTCAGCTTTGGTCAAATCCAAAATTTTGACGATTCTGTTTGCTACATAAGTCTTAAGTTGATGAGGAGGGGTATGTAGCCAACACAATACTGTAGCTGAGTCAGTAAATAAAATGGTGCTTTCAATGGAAAGCTTTTTATAGAGAAAGGTCATGGAACTGACCAGTTCGGCCAACAAGACAGCGCCATTTAGTTCCAGACGCTGAATAGTTTGGACGTGAAGGGGAGAAACACGGGTTTTAGATTTCAGCAGTTGCACCATCACTTTTTCAGAGGAAGATGTACGGAGGTAGAGAGATGCGGCATATCCAAGTTCGGAAGCATCACAAAATCCGATGATGATGTAAGAAGTCGCAGATGGGGTGACACACACGCGAGGTATTCTTACTTCTTGAAGACAAGGCAATTGCAGGGAAAAGGCCGCCCACCGTGTTGCAAGACTCTCTGGTAAAGGAGTATCCCAGTCCAGCTTGAGGGTCCAGAGTTCCCTGAGGAAAACTTTGGCCCAGAAAACAATGGGCGCAACCCAGCCAAGTGGGTCGAAGATGGATGCAATTTTAGAGAGAATGCTACGTTTGGTGTTGGCATCTGAAGGTACTTCCAGCATGTAGGTAAATATATCTGTATCTGGATTCCACTGGAGACCCAAGATGTGAAGTGCTGCAGTTGCTTCTGTACGGAACTGTACTAATGAAGAACAGTGTTCTTGCGGAAGGCCTTCTAAAGCTGAAGCATTGTTGGAGGCCCACTTCCTCAGCTCGAAGCTGCCAAGACTTAATAGCGCTTCCAGTTCACGTCGAAGTTGGAGAGCTTGCTGCACGTTATCAACAGAACAACAAATGTCATCCATGTAGCAGGCATCTTTGAGGACCTGAGAGGCTAAAGGATACTTCTGGCCTTCGTCGAGCGACAACTGAACTAATACTCGTTGGGCTAGGAAGGGACTTGGTTTCATTCCATATGTAACAGTTTTCAACTGGTACTCCCTGAGGGGCTCAGCTTCAGATGCCCTCCAGAAGATATGTTGGTAGCAACAGTCTTCAGGTGCCAGAATGATTTGACGGTACATCATCCGTAAATCTGCAGTAATTGCAATGGAATGAAGTCTGAAGTGCTGGATTACTTCACAAATATCCTTCTGAAGAGGTGGTCCAGAATGTAGTCGATCATTCAATGAAGTACCACTGGAGTCACGACAAGACGCATCAAAGACGACACGGACAGGACTGGAGACCGAGTCCCGTACCACTGCAAAATGTGGGATGTAAAACTTCCCAGGGGCTGGAGCTAGTATCATATGTCCTAATTGAAGGTACTCCAGAAGGAACTTGTGGTATGAAGTACGCAAGTATTCATCAGTACGCAACCTTTTTTCCAAATTGAACCAACGTTTGATGGCGATTTCCCGGCTTGAACCCCAGGGCAAATTGCTCTTGGATTCGTCGAACGGGAGACGAACAACATACTTTCCAGAAGTATCCCTTGAATGAGTATGGACGAAATGCTTCTCCACTTGAACATCAGTGGGATTGCTGATTACTGCAGGAGAAACCTCTTCCATTTCCCAGAACCTCTGGACAGATTCATCCAAAGTTAAGCCACAGACCAATCCCGTCACATACTCAGAGGGTGATATCTCAGTCTCCACAGGTACTGCACCGATGATTATCCAACCAAACCTGGTCTTGATGGCAGAAGGAGAACCATGGATGATTTCAACCCCTGCTTCGAAGATGGAAGCATATACTTCAGCTCCTAATAAAAGATCAATCTTCCCTTCAACATGGAATGCACGGTCAGCCAGGTCTAAATGCGAAAAGCGCATGTATAATTCGTTCCCAAGAGAACAGGTAGGAAGATTGGCACATACATTATTCACCACAACGGCGTGAGCCATCAGCGGTTCACAGTTAGGTCTACCAGAAGAAACAACACAGGACACCAAACCATTTGCAACGCCAATTGAACTTTGGAGCGCTCCAACAAGGGGTGTGGTATGTTGCATGATGCTGAGGCCCAGCCGTTGAACACAATCCGAGGTGATGAGGTTGACCTGTGAACCAGAATCCAAAACTAGACGAACTGGTTTCCATTTACCTACTCTATCTTTGAGGAAGGCCTGTACTGTACCAAGCATTACTATGCTGTTGAAAGGACTTGAAGGAATTTTCATTAAAGTTTTAGTTTTCTTCGAAGGTTTTCCATTAGCGACGATTCCAACTATCGGAGAACTTGAACCCGGGACTGCTTGTTCAGGAACATGCGGTTTGGTGCTTACGGGCCCTGATGATGACGAAAATTGAGACGAAACTTTTACAGCTGAGTGAATAGATTCATGGTGACCTGAACTCCTACAAATTTTGCATCGGCCTTTGGATCGGCATGCGTCAGCGGAGTGATTGCCTAAGCAGCGATAGCATTTTTGGAATTTTTTGATCAAATTCAATTTTTCGGAAATTGGGACTTCAGCGTACACTGGACAGTTTCGGAACAGATGGTTTTGTGTGCATATTGGGCACGCTAGAACTTCCAATTTCGAAGTGGTATGCGTCGACGAAGTAGGGGTGACGATGAACGAATGGGCCAATTTCAATTTATTGGAATTTGGAGTCGAATTCGCTGAAGGTCTAGGTGTTTTATTTGTGGACCCAAACTGAGCATTTTGTTCCTTAATGGTACACTGATCCGAAACAAATTTGATCAATTCATCATATCTAGGCAGTATCTCATTACCATCATCGTCGAAACTACATGAACGCGAACGTTCGAAAAGAGTTCTCATACTGGGCGATAAGCATCGCAAGCTCCATGTAAACATAGTGAAATCATATGGATCTTCAAGGCTCAAATTATGAAAAGCCTCTAAATTTGTACGGAAAACGTCCAAAAAAGATTGTAAATCTTTTACTGAATCACTTGAAAGAGGTGAAAATTCAAATAATTTCTTCAAGTGATACATGGCTCTGGTACGTGGTGAACCGTACTTATTTTTTATTAAATTGTACGCTATTTCATAATTGGCATCTGCCAAGGGTAAATTCTCAATCAAAGAGAGGGGTGGCCCAGTGAGAAATGACCGGAAATAAGTCAATTTTACGGTAGGAGAAAAATCGCCGTCGTGTATAAGGGTTTTATAAAGCGAAAAGAAATTTTGGAAGGAATCCATGTTTCCGTTCCAAGAAGGAATGGTGATTTTTGGCAACCTGGCAATATGCTGGTTCATGGTGCACATGGTCGAAATTGATCCATTATGACTTTGGGCCAGAGTACTAGAATCGGAGTTAATAGCGTGATTTATAATACGGGACAAAGTACTTTGCAGACCCTTAATCCTGAAATATTTTTCATCGAATTCTTTAGATAACATTTCAACAGGTAATTGATCATTGTCAGCAGCATCCATATTAACTTCAATTATTTGATTTTGAATCGAGCGAAATTCCTGGCGAAGCCCTTGCATCGTAGAACAGCGCGCTAGAAATTGTTCAGAGGTACCTGCTTCTACTCCGCCAATGAGGCTGAATGTTTCCTGAATCTCAGCCAAACATGCATCGCGTTTACGTTTTAATAAACGTAATGTACGTAAAACACCATCAGGTGTTGCAGACCCAGGATTATTAGGCATTTTATTAGGCAGTTAAAAAACCCAAAAGTCAAAGTAGGTACCTATTATAAAATGTAGAAAATGCAATAAATTTAATTGAGATACAGAAAATATATGTACGACTGAATATGAAAATATTATTTATGAATGATAATGATAGACACGAGGTAGTATAGAGATCGTAAAGAAGATTTTTGAAATCGATATAAAGACAAGGTGATATGAAATAGGTACGAAGCCTAATCTGATTTATTGTTTAATCTACCTAGAAATGGCACACGGGTGACTCGTAGTTAATGATCTAAATTAGGTAGGTATAACAATGGAACTGAGATCACTTGAATTCACAATGATCTGGTGAGGTAGAAAGGTGAACTATTGTGTATACTATTACTCGTCTTATGTACTGCTATCAACTGACCTTGAGAAGGATCCCGTTCTATTTTTAGCAAGAACGTGGTGCTTCCTTCCGGGAAATAGGTGGGAAATACCGCTACTTCCAAAGTCGTTCCAAGCGATAATTAATCGGCAACGATTAATTATATTTACGATCCTGATCGAATCGGACCATTTTCATGTTCTAACTAAAGAGAACACGCTCATAGATTGGAAAAGGCTTCAATCTAAGCGGTGCTGGTAATATAAAATAGTTAAATAGTGGACTGTATAAGAAAGGAAATTTTGATGAAAAAGAGGCGACACGGATTGTGAATAATTGGGTAACCAATATACGACTCACCGGTGCGCTGCTAGCGATGCGTTTCCCCAGGCCTGGGGCGGGAGATCCGGGACTGGAGGCAGCAAGGAAGGCGGCAGCGATCGCGAGGCGCGAATTATATTCAAATCCGTGTGAAGGGTTTATATAAAGTAGTATAGTGTTACAAAGGAGACCAACTTGGAACGACTTGCGAGAATAGGTAAAATTGTTACTGGCAGGTAACTGACCAATTTTACAAGGATAGATGAAGGGGAATTTTGCGAGACGCATAAACGGTTTTCGTGAGACACGAGAAGGAACTAACTGGTCAGGATTACCAAGGTGGGGACTAACTGATTATCAAGGTGATTGATGAGATCGCCAGGTCGCAGCAGCTGACGGACGGCGCTTCCCTGTGCACGAGTCTGAGTCGCACACAACAGGTAGCACCACCCATCACCCACACGCGATATCGGGACTACATGGCGCGAACACCGTGCCTTACTTTGCATGGGCCTCATGATCTCAATCATTTGATTATAAACATCAGAGAAGCTTCTTGGTGTCAAAGCACAGGCAGACTTCACGTTCCCTGACTAACAACGTCGTGGAGTCAGTAACTCAGTATTCGTTCGGAAACCATATTGGCACCTCGCGAGCATGTTATTTCGACATTTTTATGAAAAAGTCGGCAAAGATGAAGCAACGACGGTAACTTTTTTACGTAGTAATGAATTAATTGATGAAGAGGAAACGGTACAGCCTTGTCACCTTTGCGGAAGTGCGATGAAGGAAGGCCGGAAACGCGATCAGGCAGGACAGTATCGTCCAATATTTAGGTGTATAAAATAACATTGCCAAACCACGCGCTCCGTTCGGTAAGGAAATAGGTTTTTCCACTATACCGATGTGGACCAGAGGGTCAATTCGAGATTGAAATTGTGTGAAATTCTTGAGCTAGTGCTGTGCTGTGCTCAGACCTTCCTTATGCTTCTACAACTGCCGTAACAGGACGAGCTAACCAAACGGTGTGTGACTGGTTCAATATGTGTCGTGAGGTGTGTACTAGCATCATTTCAGCCCGTGGTAAAATGGTAGGTACTGTTGATGACCCTATTCAAATTAATGAGGCTAGGTTCGCGGGCCGTAGAAAATATAATATAAAATATAATCCACCTATGGTGCGGGATGACGAGGATGTAGAAAACAACCGAAATCACGGCCAACGTGTGGACGGGCCATGGGTTTTCGGACTCAAACAGGGGAATGATGTGCGCTACTTTCACGTTGATCGTCGAGACAGGAGAACGCTTGTGCCAATTATTGAACGCGAATGTCAGCAAGGCTCCGTCATACATTCCGATGAATGGGCAGCGTACAGGAATTTGAATAGCCTCGGTTACCAGCACTCAACAGTGAACCATCAACAGAATTACGTTGACCCAAGAAGTGGGGCACACACAGGGAATCGAACGGTCATGGTTGGACGCAAAGAATAATTTATTGAAAAAGAAAAGAGGTACGACACCCGCGATGTTTCAGGCTCATCTGGACGAATACTGCTGGAGGATTTTCCGCAAAACCGAGCCTGATTTATTTCTGGCATTTTTGAAAGACGTTCGTACTGTTTATCTCGTGTGACAGCCAACTACCCTTCTGAAGACGCTCCTAACAAGCTGAACACTATTTGGACAACGTCTCTAGACAGCGAACATACCCTCGACACCGGTGAGTGCATGTACGTACTAATGTAATGGGTGAGGCGCATACTAGATAGTAAAACAACGGTGAGGCGCATGCTAGATAGTAAAACAACGGTGAGGCGCATGCTAGATAGTAAAACAACGGTGAGGCGCATGCTAGATAGTAAAACAACGGTGAGGCGCATGCTAGATAGTAAAACAACGGTGAGGCGCATACTAGACAAGAAATGAGCCGGTAGGGCGCATATTAGATCGGCACCATCAAATTTGGGAATTTACAAGTAAAAAAAGAAATCCTTACCAATCCAAATGAGTGTGGAAAAAAATGGTCCTATCATATATCCAACGGTTAGAATTGCACCAATCAAGTCGAGTATTAATATGAGAACGTGAACTGCCAAAATAATCGTGTGTCCGTACAACCAGATTTTCACTTTGTTCGCGTCTCCCTGTAATAATAAAGAAGTTCCAGTCATGCAGCATGGCTATAAGAGTGAATTTCCAAAGAAATAGTCATGCTATTTTGTAAAAAGACGATATAGCGCGAAACCATACCACTTTTCGTAAAAACATATAATTTTTTCGTAATTTTAGCAATTTTTACCGGTTTTTGACCTTTATAAAGTTAAATTTGACCCAATCTTTTTGAGAAAAATATTTTTATCTTCAAAATAGTCCCTCCATCGTGATTCAATATCCCACACAGCGTCAGGTGAATTAATATGGACTTTAGCCAGTTATACCAATTTTTGGCCTCCAAAAATCCAAATTTTACCCCTATTCTGTATGAAAAACAACTGAAATTGTATTTTTCTGAATTAACTCACTCTTCCATACCACTTTCAGTGATTTACATCAATTGCAGGCGGTTTTAGTCGTTCATACCAATTTTTGACCCCTAAAAACCCAACTTTGACCC
Organism: Leptopterna dolabrata; assembly: GCA_954871275.1. Lineage (NCBI taxonomy): Eukaryota > Metazoa > Arthropoda > Insecta > Hemiptera > Miridae > Leptopterna > Leptopterna dolabrata. The sequence continues at coordinate 16,204,198 of OX940981.1, read as the reverse complement.
CCTTAGAATTTTTGAAAATTGCTCATCTTCGAACCTATTCTTTTGTTTGGCAATAATCTGAACGTTTTGGCAAAATTTGGTATTTTTATCCTGTACCCAAGGACAGATATCGTCTGGAGTGACATATAAATAAATAAATAAATAAATAAATACATATATACATATAAATTTTTGTTAAAATCTAGGGACGAATTCAGGATACTGTGAAACGGATTTGCATATAAAACAATTTTCTAAAATTCATGTTCTGAAAATTTAGGACCCATTGCAATAGCTTCATTTTCTTTGAAAATTCTCTGATATCAATTTCGGTTAAGGGTGTTTGAAAGCCGTTGGTGGTATCATCGAACGCCTAAACGCTTAAAAATAACAATAAATTCAAAAGCAATAAATAACAATAAATTCAAAGAATCAGAAGTCCTGCTAAGATTTTGTCGGCTTGGGCGTGGCTAGTTTTCGGCCTAATAACAAGAACAAAAAATATATATTTAATGCAGAAAAACAATGTAATGAAGTTCCCTAAATGGTAGGGGATGAGAACAATCAGAAATATTCTCGAACTTGTGGATAAGGCTATGGACCTTTTGGTTTATTATTTTGAATAATGAACCATTGGAATCGAGCAAGAAAAAAAAATTCTAACTCCCTCAAAATTTGATGGTTTACGTTTCAAGGTATGTAGAATCCAACAATTCAATAAAAAACGCTGCAAATCCCTGCACAACGGTTTATTATTTTGTACAGAATACCCTTCCGTTACAGATCACAGCTCTCTGTATAGATAACCCGTCTATATAATATAATATGTACTACTCTATACATATTATGTGAATCGCAGACCCTCCGTATGTTAGTACCCAACTCCGTACTCGTTACTAGGTACCCACCTAAATAACGAGTTAAATGTTGCTAAAATAATACAGCTGATGACAAACAGTAACTAAAACTGCAAAAAGAAACGCAGATAATGAAGTTCTAAAGGAAAATCGTTGATGTGGAGTTAAATAGATACCCCTTCTGCGTAGATCACTGCGTTTTCTGTGGTCAATACCTATAATGAACCGTTGTGTAATAACTTGCCCATCAATAATACTTCACGGTTGTTCAAGTTACAAAAGTACCGATCAACAAAATCCAGCCCCTTCGTGTAAATTATTACACAACGGTTCATCTATCTAGAAGGGGCTGGATTTTGTTGATCGGTACTTATTCAACTTAAACAACCGTTGAAGTATTATTGATGGGCAAGTTATTACACAACGGTTCATTATACTTGACCACGAGGGTAGGTATTGACCACAGAAAACAGTGATTTACACAGAAGGGGCGTCTATTTCACTCCACATCAACAATTTTCCTTCAGAACTTCATTATCTGCGTTTCTTTTTGCCATTTTACTTACTGTTTGTCATCGACAGAATTATTTTAGCAACATTTAACTCGTGATTTATGTAGGTACCTAGTAACGAGTATTTCAACAGAAGGGTGAATGAATTCGAATTGTATACCTTTAACCAAAATGTCATCACCGGGTACGCGCTAACAATCGGGAATTGGCCCGAGATGAAATCATTGCTAGAGATCACCTGATTATATTCACAGAGTATGAAGTCGAGTTGGTTGTTCTGTGATATTATTTAATTTGGAAAATGATGGCTCTTTTGGAGTTTGTTGGTAGGCAGTGAAACTTGAACAAACGTTGAAGTATTATTGATGGGTAAATTATTACACAATGGTAAATTATTACACAACGGTAAATTATTACACTACGGTTCATTATACCATCTACGATAAAGGGGCTGGAGTTTGTTGGTAGGTACGTTTGCAACTTTTTTCACTCCACATCAATAATTTCACTTCAGAACTTCATTATTTGCGTTTCTTTTTGCCATTTTGGGTACTGTTTGTCATCGACAGAATTATTGCAGCAACATTTAATTCGTGATTTAGGTAGGTACCTAGTAACGAGTACGGGGTTAGGTACTAACCTACGGAGGTTCTGTGATCTACATAATATGTATAGAATAGTACATATTATTATATTATATAGACGGGTTATCTATACAATTTGTAACAGAAGGGTATTCTTTACAAAATAATGAACCGTTGTGCAGGGATTTGCAGCGTTTTTCTATAAGTAGCCTAAAAGTACGTATGCTACTTCGGAAATTCGCTTAGATAATTATTATATATTTATATGACGATAATGCATGATTGAAACTTTTTCTGGTACATCGGTGAACATGCAGAAGGGTGTATGTTACAATTTTAGCTACTTGGAGCTATTCATACCATTGTGTTCAGGACAGCAACGTTTACTGGGGAACGTCTGCATGCGTATTTAGGCAAGTCAATAATTGAGTAGTTTGGAAAAATGACAAAGCAGAATTTTAGTCGAAGGTTATTTTGGTTTGTGAACTAGGTAATTGCGCTGTTTATTCATCCTAAGTTTTGAGTTCATAAGTTGTAATTGATTTCGCTGTGATATGTGGGGCGTAGGTGTATTTATTATTTTTTACGAAGCTCAGAACCAGGCAAAAGGGTGCATGTCAACTCCAAAAGTTAGTCGTTTTCACTTTGAAATATAGGCGTACGTAGCACAGAGAATTAGAATCCAGACAAAAGGGGTCTTAATAAAGGGCGTTAATAATTCATATTGAACACCCCGACAGTGGCAAACTTATTTCAGTGAGCTGCAGCAGTCAAAATAATACGCTCCTTGATTTGATAAAAATCGCCAGGAGTAAAATCCAAGTTTGGTAGCATGGGTACACCTTCGCATTTCTACGGACGATAATGGTTACTGAACTTCGGGAACCAACGATACAGGTGTTATTTACGAGTAATACTTGATTAGTATTGTGACGTGACGAAATTCCCAAATTAACTGTTAATGTAATAAATTAAAATATTTAATGAAATACTGGCGAATTTCGTCATGTCCCTCCTTCGATTTGTCAACTATATTGTAAACTCTCCAATATTCGGAAATAATCTCTCTCAGTATGGCCTCAGTCATCAATCCACAGTTTTACCGGGGCCTCTTTTCCTGGGATTCGCTCGGTCGCCCCTCTCCTCAGAGTATAAGATTTTCTTATTAAACGGGGGGTGGGAGGTCGGGGTTGACTTGGGAAAGGGAGAAGTCGGAATCCGGACATTTGGCTGCTGAAGATTCCCTGGGCTACTATCCTCCTGCTGCATTAAGGTAAGATCTTGGTTCTTCCCTCCTAGTCCAAATTATTAGAGTTTCCTAACCAAAGTTAAAGTCCTAAATGAAAATGCTAAAACGTAAAGGTGTTACAGAATCTAGGCACTTTAAAGAAGCCTATATCTTTTTCAAATTTACCATAATAGTTTCGAAAATCTCGTGGGCAATGGGCCGTTATAAAAATTACCTATTCTTTGTGGTTTGATCAAGTGAGAAGTATTATAAGAATTATGGGGATAGGGTTAAGTTTTTTTCCCCTTTTTAAATTAACTTTGCCCTCAAGGGGTTTTTTTTCTAACTTAACTCTATCTCCATGCCTTAGAAATAAATGTATAACACTAAAATTGATTCAAATCTTGTGATGGTGGTTCCATCTCAAAACTCTTATCTTGGGGGTTTTCCGTGTGAGTATTTTCTAGGATTTAGGGGAGCATTTTCCTTTCTACGTTACTTTACGGAAAAGATTATTCATTAAAGAAAAATTTGTAAAAGTTTCGACCAAATTATTAATTTAGGTTCTAATTATATCATGCTATAGATTTATTGGTGGGTAGAAGTTAGGCCTTTTATTTTATTTTTATACCCCTTCAGGTTTTAGTACATTTCTAGTTTATTAAGAATTTTTAGAATCTAAGAACTTATTATCTTTGTACTCACTTCCTATTCATGTTTTCCGATTTCACTTTTCATTCTTCTTAGTTTAATAAATCATGAGGGCTTGAACGTGGATTTTGCTCTTATTTATCACAAAACCCATGTCCTTTCCTCGTGATTCAGTTTTGGTAGCATCTTGCCCCACTTCGTAGGTAGTACACACTTTTCCCAACGTTCAAAAACTCCATCTAGACTTCTTGCAGTGATTTTTCTGACACTACACTATCACTTTTACAAGTTAGGCTAGGTCCGATTTTCAGAGTAGGTTTGTTCCAGAAGTGGAGGACCCATCGTAATTAATCCGATAATCACCCGATAGGTCTTTTAATTGCAATAACTCTAAGTAGGTACACCAATAGAATTTGGGACAAGATGAGTTTGGCAAAGCTGCGAGACCAACGATGGTATGGAAGTCGCTGGCTTCTTGGCTTGTGGGGATGGTGTATGAAGAGTAGCTCTACCTCGATTTTTGTGTAAACTAAAAACGAATATTTTGTTTACTGTTTCCTCTCTCTTTCATGGGAGGGAAACAGTTGGTGGAACGCCCCCTTTTAGAATAATAAAGTAAAGATAGGTAATTTCAATTTTCCTAGCATTTCAATTCTCAAATGTGTTAGTTAGAAGTTTACAATTAATTCCCGCGATTCAGGGAAGGATTAGGAGTACGGCAGGGAGAGAAGGGTTTAGCGGGGGTGGTTTTGGGGGCTTCATGCCTAAATGGGGTGAAAGCCTCGACCGAAGCTATCCCTGCTACACCCCGAAGTCCCCGCTTCGTAACAGTATAGACTACGTCAACCACTTTGTATTTGGAAATAAAAAGGAAAAAATAATTACGTGGTGAACTCCTAAAAGTAGGTACACCCCAAGAACGAAGATACAAGCGCTCAAGGCACCAGAGAGTAGTGTGACGATGATGCCGACTAAAAAGAATAGGAAAAACCATCAGTTAAATGATATCATCATTATTCCGGTTGATATAACTCTTAATATTTTAGTTATTATTTAAATACTTAGCATATACTACATAATTACTCACATATACTGACACCGGGCAATGATATTATGAGCACAGCGAATGAGGCCAGTAGTACGATGTATGCAATGAGACTAATACCTGAGATTACCTGTAAAAATTGGTAAAATTGTATCAAGATAATCTATCTTGAAGGTACGAATTTAATGATTAGGAGGATACAGGTTCCAAGAGCTGTAGACATTCCAATTTAGAAAGAACTTCAAACTATAAATTTGTACGAAAACTTGAACTGAGACGAGATGCCGTACAACCTTTTAAATTAGTTATACTTCATCGTATCAAACAACCTCAATTTTGTTGATGGTATTCACATTTTTGGCTTTTACAGTGTCTTGTCCTGGTCTAAACTCAACATTACATAAATATTTGAATCCACCAGGTTCGAAGATTTCTTACATTTCTTCGACTTTTGAAAACTTGGATTTGACCCATTATTTAAATTACGAAATTTCTGGTCTTCCACATCATAGTTACATATATATACAGTCCAGTTATATATATATACACATTTTTTAAGTTTTTTTCCTGGGAAACTTTGTACCGCCTTAATAATGTAGTTACGTACATGTATATTTAATTAGGGTGAAACGGAAACTCACGGTTTGAACCCATCCAATGATCTTACAACCGGTTGCCAATGAGTAACCGCAGCAACAGTCCTTGGCGCTGGGGAATTTGTTGATTGCAATGTTCAAGAGCTCCTGTAATACAGGAATGGGAAATTAATAAAAGTATCAACGGTTGTGGGAGTTTACCTTTGTTTCAGTTTACGACCCATCCCTCAGTTTGGTGCAACTTGAAACGCTGGAACGTGGTGCGGACGAAACAGTTAATGCCTTTGAGTATAAATGATTTAGAGCATGGATATACTGTCAATCCTAACCTAGGAAAAATGCCCAGCCACTGCCGTCTTTCAGTTATAGAAATCCCTCATAAAATTGGCTCAAATTTTGAAAACCAATGATGGCACGCGAAGAAACCCCTGGATTCAGGATGAAACTGGGAAAACAAGAGGTAATAACAAAATTTTTATATGAATAATCCAAATATCTGCTGGGTGTTCTTCCCTGCAATAGAGGACCTCAGCTACCAAAAGGCTGCTTTGACGGCACGTACGACTCTTTATATTACATGTATTTAAATATATATATATATATATATCCAGCGGGAGCTATAAGTAGGAATAAATACACGAGACTACTTGAGTCGGTTTGTGTGGTCAAATGACAATTTATTGGCGATTTACAGCTTCTTTTATACCCCTTGATACATCCCCAGAGAGGGGTAGGGGAACCCCGCTCTGGGAAGCCGTTAGACGCGGCTTATAGTGCAAGCGACGCTATTTACATAGTGTTAGGGAGCAGCCGATCACCACACTGCTCCCCCCAGAATTGAAGTTAAATACTGCAATTATGTAAATGACGAAGAATCTTGTTGATGAGGCGTCGGTGTTGGTGAAAGAGGCTGCGTGTGAGCTGTGTAGTTGCCGTGTAGGTGGGTGGCTTGAGGAGTTCGTGGTGTCTCGCCTTCGTGTGTTAGCGGCGGCTGCGGTGTGGGATGCGTGAACGTGCTCGGATGCGGTCCAGCAGGAAGTGTCGAGGGTGGTGTCTCGGAGAGCGCTGGAACGGGCGGCTGGAAGAGGTGATCTTCCGAGGCGGCTTGAATGGCGAGGCAGGAGGTGCCGGTGCAGGTGACGTCGGCCGCGCCTGGAGTAGGTAAGGGCTGCGCCTGGGTCCCAGTGAAGACGGTGTCGGGAGAGGCCTGTGTCCCAGGGTGTGATAGGCCGTGTAGGTGATGGAAGACCGGGTGCTGTAGAGCTTTAGGTGAGTACGGCCGGGGCGCTGAGTCGGGCCAGGATGTGCCAGTGTTACAGCTCTCTCGAGGACATGTTTCGTTGCTTCGAAGGCGGCTTCGGAGTCGTGAGAGCAGTGGAGTAGGCGTTTATGTCGCTTACGGGCGGCCGTTCGATCGGGCAGATGTGTAACGCCGCTGGGTGATACGATGTGGCCGAGGAATTCGACGGAGGTGCGGGCTAGTTGACTCTTCGACTTGTCGACTTGGAGGCCGTATTTTGTTAGAGTATCGAGTAGTAATTTTACGTGTGTAAAATGTTCCTCGATATCTCTCGAAGCTACTGGAAGGTCTTTGTAGACGGTGGTCCTATTGAGAGGCTGCGTTGAAGGCCGCGGTTGTCGGTGGTGCAGGATCACCTGCAACTCCTCGTTGACGGTAGCCACACGAGGAGGAGGGAGAAGGGTATGAGGCGGTTCCGGTGTCTTCGTAGCTCTGGTCTCCATTTTCTTCTTTGATGTTCCTGAAGGTGTGAATCCGAGGAATGAATGCTCCGTTGATGGTCGCTCTCGTTAAGTAGGCAGCGGAAACGGCGAGATGTTCTCTGGTTGGTTCGCTGGAGAGACGATAGCTGGTTGGTCGTGGATCTGACGAGTGGTGGAGGGCGTAGGCGGTTCGCTGTCGATCGCAGGAGGCGAGAAGCCGGGGCGAGAGGTGTATTAACTTCGCCGGTGTTGCGTTCGCAGAAGGCCGGGGCGAATGTGCGTGTCTCACGCCGAGTTGTCGCCATAGGCTGAAGATCGCAGAAGGCGAGAGGTATATTAACATCGCCGGTGTTGCGTTCGCAGAAGGCCGGGGCGAATGTGCGTGTCTCACGCCGAGTTGTCGCCATAGGCTGAAGATCGCAGAAGGCGAGAGGTATATTAACATCGCCGGTGTTGCGTTCGCAGAAGGCCGGGGCGAAGGTGCGTGTTGAGCCGTCGCAGGAAGCGAGAAGGCGGGGCGCTGTTCGCAGAAGGCGGGAAGCCGGCGAAGGTGCGATTTGAGCCGTCGCTTGAGGCGAGAAGGCGGGACGCTGTTCGCTGAAGGCCGGAAGCCGGTGAAGGTTGCGTGTTCGTCGTCGGGCGCCGCCGCCTCACCGGCGATCTTAGTAGGCGAGAAGCCGATGCGAAGGTGAAGGTGCGTGTTCTACGTCGGGGTGACCAGTGTGATGATCCAGCGGGAGCTATAAGTAGGAATTAATACACGAGACTACTTGAGTCGGTTTGTGTGGTCAAATGACAATTTATTGGCGATTTACAGCTTCTTTTATACCCCTTGATACATCCCCAGAGAGGGGTAGGGGAACCCCGCTCTGGGAAGCCGTTAGACGCGGCTTATAGTGCAAGCGACGCTATTTACATAGTGTTAGGGAGCAGCCGATCACCACAAATAGGAATATATATATAGTAGTCTAGTTCATAAACTAAAGGGCGCAGGAGCAAACTGTTGGAACTTTCAGGAACTCGTCCTCACTATTTCAAGTTTCACACCCTAAACTTATACCGGTTAAATACTGAAAAAATAAACTGTGGTGTGGTATTCGAATAAAGATTTGTACCTAATCATCGATGTAGGTTGGTATCTACTTATGCGAAATTTACAGGCCTGTTTCAGGCCTTCATGTTTCTACCAAGAGTTTCTTCGACGACATTTTTAGAATTCTGGTAAGGAAAAAGACTTGAAAATGGATTCCAAATACGGTAGTTAGCTCAGTCCTTATTATACACGCATCTGTGGCTCGATAAAATTATCGGCACTTTAAGATATATTGACACACCTGCAGCTAATTATCTAAATAGCTACTCTGTGAGATTTAGAGTGACTATTACTACACAGAAAGGTGTGTTATTGCAAAGATAAATACCAAATTTATCTCCAGAACTGTAAATATTAGTAGAATGATTCCGTCGGGATTACTGAAGAACACTTGATTCAACAACTGGATGGGCGGGTATTATTAGCTATGATGAGTGGGGTCTCAAACGGGGCCAAGCAATCATGAATTTATTGGTTTTACAATATTCGCATATGCGATCTCAACCCAGTCAGCGTTCAGCGCGATATTCTGTAGGATGCAATATGCGATCTCACTCAAACCAAATTAAAAATTAAAATTACACCTACCTCTCTCCAAATGAAGATCGTCAGTAATTCGTTCAGGATGAGGCTGGTCTCGTACTGCAGCTGTCGACTTAAGTAGTAGTTTGCTTTAAGCCATCAAAAAAGACGTTGAAAAATTTCGCTGGATGCAACGAGCGCCACCACTCTTCCACTAATTGCCTGTCCAACATTCTACTGGCTCCATTTCTTTTTATATTGTATCGCGATTTCACATGCCGCCGTTGTCTGTGTTTCAGCGTCAGTCAACGGGTCAGTAAAATTGTCAGAGTGGTCAACAGTTTTGAGGGTATATCCTTCGGAACTAAGGGTTCTACAGGTGGCCCACATGTCTGAACAAACTATAGAACCGACCTCGATCTCTCGTAGACATCGCATTACCTCTTTGATTTCACCTCCGCACTCCATACCATTTGTGGTGATGGTAAGATTGAGGTAGGTGAGTTTGGGAAGGTGCGTTTGAGAAGGAGATGTCGGGCATGAGGTAGCTAGTATCCAGAAAGGTTTATCACCACATTGGCTATGCCAGAAAGGTTTATCACCGCGTTGGGATCTATTGTGAAAGAGAGGTTAAGGAGAAGGGTAAGGTGAGCGACAGAGAAGGCGTCGAGTTCCAGTGAGATCGGTAGAATGGGGAGCTGGGTAAGGAGCGCCTTATAAAGGCGCCTCTACCCTCCCCCAGTCCCTTGACGGCCGTTGAAAGCTGTTGGGGGCCGGTGGAGGGAGAGCTACCTGGCTGAGTCCCTTGCATCACGCAGCTCGCCTTCTCCTTGGCTTTATTAGAAACAATCTTATATGTACAATTTGGAGTAGTATATTTTTTATTAAAAGGGTAATTTTTGTACACGTTTATGTTCTGGTAGCACGCTTTTTTCTTTAAAAATATAATACACGTTTCGTCATCAAAAATAATAGTGTTTGTATAGTATAGTATAGTATTCTAGTATTATATAAATCGCGAAGGAGCATGTTGACGGTTGATCGGGCTCACGAAAACTGGCTAAACATGAATGGAGATAAAGAAAGAAGGATTACAGTGAGATAAGGAACGTGAAAGGGCGTGTTTTGAGCTTGAGATTGCACGGCCCCGGTGAGATCGCATATTGGACGTTGAAAGTGTGCTGAGATCGCACAAATACGAATGGTAACGGTTTATTATTTCCACTAATGATCCTTTGCAATCAATAAAGAAAATATTTACACCTCCCACCACAACCCTACAACTTGGTTTTCAATGAACCTAGAACTCGGAAGTTCAGCAAAATGTAGAACGAAATTCAGCCAAATTCAGAATGAAATTCAGCCTGCAGGTTCTATTTAGGGTTTAGCTATGCGTTGCTGCCCGTCATCTCTAAGCTGTGAAAAAACAAGGGATAAATATTTCAAAAAGCCTTGGATGTAAAACTTTATTTAATACATGAGGGGATTTTCTTACGTTCTGATTTTTAATTTTTAATAATGAACCTTTGGGATCGAGCACGGAAAAAAGCCTTGCAAATTACTATACAGCGGTTTATTATTTTCCTGTTTAGATCCCTGCTTTCCCTTCTGCGTAGATCACGGTTATCTGTGATCAATATCATCTGTCCTCGTGTTTCCCCCTGGAAAGCCCTGAATCGAGTAAATTTCCACCTAATTTGAATGAACAACAAATAGTCCGTGAACAACAAAGTTGAACCTATAAACAAATAGGTAAAAACGGCTAATCAACAAAATCCAAAATTAACTAACCATTAATTAACTAAATAATTATTAACTATTTTTCTTCAAATTGAATTACACTTATCACGGAACAACCAACTCGATTTCATAAAGCCATGCGTGACTAGAATCAGCTTTTCCTTATCAATGATATCGCGAATGGCGAAAGGACAGAAATTTCTAAGTAACCTACCTTGAAATGCAAACCATCGAATCTTGAGGGGGGTTCGCAGTAACCATCTGTCTGTTATCTGACCGTCAGAAAGGCGTTGGGCAGTTTGCAGTGATTCTCGGACTCTTTTCTGACTGTGTGCCATCCATGACCGGCTGTTTGCAGTGTTTTCCTGACCATCCAAAGCCAGTTTTCTGAGAGACATAGTCATTCCAGTACACGGAAGATACGGCGGACGAGAAACTGACCATGCTCACTGCCTTCTCGATTCCCAACGATTATTATCAAACTCAACCCCTTGTCAGACGCTTACCAAGAAGGTTTTATTGGATCATGGTTGGTTTCTTACGGTTTTCTAGGAGTCAGCTAACCATCAGAAAAAGCCAGTGCGAACAAATCTAAAGACCACTGAAAGCAGTGATCTACGCAGAAGGGGTATCTTTACTGGAAATGTATGAACCGCTGTGAAACAATTTGCAGCGTTTTTGAATACATGTTTCTAATTTTGGTTTATTATTTTCAATAATGAACCTTTGGAATCGAGCATGAAAACAAAAAAAATTTAACCCCCCTCAAAATTTGATGGTTCCTGTTTCAAGGTATGTAGAATCCGAAAATGGAATAAAAAAAATTTCTTTCTGCATCCGCCGTACGCCGTACTTCGCACTTTTAGTAGTTGCGATGAACCAAAACTTATATTTGGTTTGTAGGTCCCCTGTGGGGTCTAGTTGGTCCGCGAAGCTCGGCGTTACCTACTGTCAGTCATCTCTAAGGGGTGAAAAATAGGGGTTGAAATTTTCAGAACGCCGTAGCTCGAAAACTTTCTATAGAAGGGTATGGTTTTTTACGTTTTTAAATTGATTGTGAACTGAAGAGTTTTCTGAGACCACCCGGAGCATTGTACGCCCAGCCTCTCGTTTGCACCGAAAAGCTTCGTCAACATGATCGTTAATGAAACGTTATGAATCCGACCCAGATAAATCATTGCTAGGGGTTACCTGATTATAATTACGGATGGCTGTATGGAGTCGAGTTGGTTGTTCTGTGATATCATTTCATTTGAAGAATGATGGCTCTTTTGGATTTGGTTGGTAGGTACTTTTGTAACTTGAACAAACGGTATGCTTCATAAATAACAACAAAAATAATTTATTAATGATCGAATTATTGAATCCACCGCATTTTTATAAAATTTTAATTCCCGGGCCGGCTTCAGTACTCGATTTAGAGCTTTCCTGTGAGGAGCACGAGGATGGGTATTGACCACAGAAAACAGTGATCTACGCAGAAGGTGCATCTATACAGGTAAATTATTACACAACGGCTTAATTTTTACCTTCTGTTTCATGGATAACAACAAATAGTTAAAGATTGAATCATTGAATCCTGCACATTTTTATAAAACTGTAATTCCCCGCACGGTTCCAGTACTCCATTTTGGGGTGGGGGGGCTCGAGGGTAGGTATTGACCACAGAGAACATTGATCTACGCAGAAGGGGTAGCTATACAAGTAAATAATAAACAATTGTGTATGTGTAATAATTTACAGCTCTGGATTCAATGACCACCCGGAGTATTTTATGACCGGCCGTTAGTTACCATTCCCCGAATTTTGAACCAAAAAACGTTACAGCGTGAATCAAACTCTTGCCCAGTCCTCTGTGATCAGCTGGTTCCAATGAATTTATTATGCGCATGGTTGTGAGTATGATATCCAGTTTGTTCGCCTGAGATAGTCACGGAATACAGAATAGTTCTTTGGAGATACTCTTTGAGCTCAAGGAAAGAAAGTTAAATTTTTTGGATGTTTGATGATCTTCTTGATAGAAATGACTTGATGATGTGTAGTGTAGTGTGGACTTGGTGTACATTATCTGTAAACATCTGGATCTATCGCAATTTACGTATTATCTGATTATTAGGAGGGGATTTAATGAACCCAATAAGAGGGTCTTGTTTTCTTTTACTGCCCTCTTCACTCGGTCTCAATGTACGGAGTTTTCAGGAAAAATGTTTTGGCATATGCGCAGACGATCTTACAATCGGATTTGAAAAATTTTGTGAGACAAACCTGCTACCCTCACATTAACATCGTTAATGTATTTCTTTTGTACAGTTATGAGCATTTCAAGGGCATCGCGCACAGAACATAGATGGGCAGATGGACCTACCTACCCACTTCATTCATATCAGCGTTGGAAGTGGGCATTTGATAAACGATCAATTGATTGCAACTTTTCATAGCATAATACCTAAGCACAGCACCTCGGTACCTTAGTATCAGTTCTTATACCGGATTCCAATAGATAAAAAAACAGTTTCCTACCTATCTATACAATAACGAAATGAGAAGAAATTATTATTTTATGGAGTTTATTTTGAAGTTGGAAAAGTTTAATGACAGGAAAAGTCTAATTTGTTGGGGAATAAGTTTGATTATGACGAATAAAGCAATACCTGTTAACAAAACAGAAAAAAATCTAAATTGAACAAAAAAATTATGTTCTCTTTGCATACACGAGGATGATAGCGGAAAGCCCTAAATAGATTTAAAGAAACTCTCACCATAACCAAGTAGCTCGACTGCCGAACCCAATATTGTGAGATTACCGTGAGTTGGAGAAGGACCAAACAGCTGCTGTCGTCAACACTATTAAATGTACAATAAAGTTTTTACAACACATGAAAGATAAGAATGCGTACATGAAGGGATAAGAGCTGATACTGCTCGTTTGGATTGCACATTCATTTCAACAAACAAGAAGGAAACCATACAACACAATTTTGTCAAGTGGGAAAGCTGTATACCCCTACCCGTCATGATCCAATACTTACGACTCCGATGACCTCAGATTTCAAGCTCAGCTGCATTTTACTACGACAAATTATACAGTTGTCCATCACAACCATCCCGCTATCAACTCCGTTGCCCCAAACCCCCATCCCAGTCCGATCGTCACGGATTTCAAGTTGGTTCATCCTTCATGTTTTACCTAACATCGGATGATTCGTACAGCCGTGAAGTGCGATCACGCATGCATATAGACAGACGGTAAATAGAATATTGTCGAGATAATGCAGTCGTCTTTGACCAGTGCTATACCTAGATCTTCTCCTCACTCCATTTTCACACCTACCATACGAGCGCTTACTTTTGGCTTATTATTTTCTGAATAATACACCTACGTATTCGCTCAAGAAAATTTGTTTCGAACAACCCCTCAACATTTTTTCTTTTACCTTCCAAGGTACGTAGATTCCAAATAATGCAATGTCCGTTCGCCGTATGCCGTCCGCCGTATCATCCATATCAACTTTATTTTCAGTCTAAAAAGTTCATCGATTCGCACACAGGCTCCATTTGAGCCCTAGTTGTGTCCCGAAACTTTGCAGCCCGATCGCAATATAACGAAGGATGTTATGGGTGAAAAATGGGTGTAAAAATAGGGCTTTTTCGTGTTTCAGTAACATGAGCTTGCGAAGTACCATTTTCCATGTTTTTCTAGGGCGAGAAGACCCGAATATGAAGTAGATTTTGACCAAAGAGTGAACAACTGAGGTTGTAACGAAGGTTTAGTCCTCAAAATTCATTTTTTATTAGACAAAAACCTGGGAAATTGTCTGAAGTCGCCATAAATTTGTATAATAACACTAGAAGTAGTATTAACAGGTGAATCAAGACAAATAAATGGCACTATCAATGATCAAAGATAATTTGTAAAAAATGTAGGAGCCGAATTTTTGGGGGCCAAAATTGGTGGAAACCATCAAAAATAGCTATTTCAATTATTGCTCATGAGCGAAACAATAAACGAACAGCCAACACTTCTGTAGGTATGTCCAATGGAATAATAAACCCATGTGACTAGGACTTTGCAGCGTTTTTTTTTCTCCATACAATCTGAATAGGTAATAATATTATTATATACTCTTTACATTTGGGAATTACCCATCCGCTTTAAAGCCTAGGGCTTTGAGGAGCGGGAGGGGAGTCAGCTTCCGAAGTGTACTAAGTACTACAGCTACTTAAAAATTGCACAGCTATACTTTATTACTTGATATTTTAGTTACAACAAATCATATGAACAAAATAACATTACTATAGTTAGCAGAAACTAATAACAGAACCATGACTAGGTGGCTTCCTCAATCGCGTTGCAATTGCTTTTAGCATGGAACATGCTTTAGCCTTGGACTAACACTAGCCGAAAAACGTTACGCGGGATGGGTGACGCGGGATGGGTAACGCGGAAGTGGAACGAAATTTTAACGATGATTTTCACGTACAACCGAGTAGTTGCTAGGGAAATGAAACTTCTTTCATTTTCATCGGACAAAAATCGTTTTCCATTCGTTGGAAAGCTCTTGATTTATCACGAATTTATTTCGTATTTGTTCTTGGTATTTATTTCCTAGTTCCATACTATAACTACCATATAAATGAATGTTATAAATGGATAGTAAACAATGACGCTTGTTTGGTAGTCACTTGGTTATAGATACGTAGTGGCTAAAGCATGTTCCATGTTTCTTGAAGTTTAGCCGTAGGCTCTAAGCAGTAAGCATCCGGGGGTCCAGGGGGCTTGCCCCCTGGCGAGGCGCGCAGCGCCGAGTTATTTTTTTTTTGTAAATATTTCTGTTATCCCGACTGTAAAATACCAAATATGACTGAAAAAACATTATGATTTTATTCATACAGTCCACACTCAGAAATGACCATACCATCGGATTTCAAGCTTACGATCGCGACGCTCTTACCATTCCTGCTTTCTCAGAGGTTCCCGAAGGGAGTTTGCCAACATAATTTATTCTATCGTTGCCCATCAAAATGTTATCAGAAACAGACGAAAAAACAGTCGCCCCATTGGTCCCTTTGATCTGAACTCGAGCAGGCGCTAATACAGAGTTACCTGGTACCCAACCTCCATGACTACAAATGGAAACCCAACTGTTGGTTTTGTTACAGAACCCGGCGACTTTCGATTTGAATGCAAGAAATGTAAGTACACTCAGACAATGACATTTCAATCGTTTCATTTTGATAATTGAATGCTAATGAAATGTTTTATTTCATCCTAGGCAGTGTTGCTTTTATATCCTTCAAGTTATGATGAAATTGAATGCAATTATATTAATAGGTGCCTGATTTAGGAGGTATACTTCCCACGAAAAACTTCACAAAAGAGCGAAGACAGTTAAATTGTCCCTCGGTTCGATGACACGCTATGCCATCTTTTACACGCCTTGCACAAATTTGGTATTCAAGTGGTGAACAACTGAGGTGGATGGTGGTCTTGTAAAGAGGAATACAGTAGGCAAGAAATAACAATATTATTGAACGCGTTGTGTAAAATAGCGAACGGACGAGAACGTTTTTATTGTGGATTCAAGGGGTTTGGAAACTTGGCATGAATAATATTTATGTATGTACTAGTAAAATAAAAATATGCATTTGGATCTGTGGAGGTACGTTCAGCAGTAGGCTGGCGCTGGGACGCCGTTGTAATGGTTGCTAACGAACTCGGGGGACGGTTTTTCGTTTTCTTCGTCGTAGTAGCTGTTGACGATGAGAATCAGACAGGCGTCGTAAACTGAAAACGAAGAAGGGAAGAAGAGGAAATGAAGTCGCAAATTATTATATTATTTAGACGCATACTCGTATTACATAGGTACCTAATTATGATGCAATCCTACTAATGTATTTGTGAACATGGGCGTATTGACTGGAAGGGAAGGGGGACTGGCGGTTGCCCGAGTGGATCACTGAGTGTAAAAATAAAGAATTAAACGAATACGTACATAAAATAAATACATTCAAAAATCCAGCTGTATACTGTAGCAAGATTAAAAGTAGAGATGACCTGTGGGTCTGAAATGCTGTTTTTCCCTCGTATTTTAGCGAATTTTCGAAGAAAAGGAAGCTATTGTTCTCGGCCCAAAATTTTTAAAACTCGAATTTCCGAAAGATTTTTATACCAAAATCCGTTTCAGACTATCCTGAATTCCCTGCCGAAAGACACCAAAAATTATATGTATATATATATATATATATATATATATATATATATATATATATATATATATATATATATATATATATATTTATGTGTATATATATATATATATATATATATATATATATATATATATATATATATATATATATATATATATATATATATATATATATATATATATATATATATATATATATATATATATATATATATATATATATATATATATATATATATATATATATATATATATATATATATATATATATATTTATGTATGTGTCATTCCAGACGATAACTCTCGAAAGAATTGAGATAAAAAGTTCAAATTTGCACGAAAAATCTGTCTTGGCAATCGACAGGCTAAGTTCGAAGATGGGCAGAATCGGGTCACCCTAAGGGGGAGTTTTGGGGAGTTTTAGGGGGGGGAAATTACCCATAAATTCCCAAAATGAAAAAGTCTGACAAGTGACACCTCATTTTAAAGGTTTTTGTACGCTGAACACGATGGTGAAATCAGAATTGCGATATCTCATTCCATTCTCAAACTGGAGCACTTTGAAGATGAAGGAACGTGGTTATTTCTTGAGATGTTCTTCCTGGTTCGTCTGCTCTAATCTGATAACGGAATGGGATATCGCAATTCTGACTTCACCATCGTGTTCAGCGTTGGAAAATCTACAAACCGAGGTGTTACTCGGCAAAAAATGGAACAAAAAATTTGTTACGTACCCAATACCTACTCTTCTGGTATTCGAAACATTTTTTATTTCCCCCTCCCCCTCCTTCCACCACAAATTTTACTTTGCGTAAAACTACTCCTGTTTTAATTTTGTATCAAGTTGGGAAAACATTGGCCGAAAATTAATTTTCAGAAAATTTTAGGCGGAGGAGGAAGATGCCGAAAACTTCGAAAATTCGCTCTTATAGCCATGCTGCATGACTGTGGTTTTTTATTTATATATTTTTTATAGTGTTGTTGCTGATGACGAAATTCCAAGTAGGTACCTAATCGAAATAACTGTCGGATTTAATTGGTTTTGAAAATGACCCACTCCCAGCAGGTAACACTTTGAAGATTTACTGATGAATTTCAGCTAGATTTAACGACCTTTTCTTTACTAAACTTTTCTGTAAGCTCGTCCTTCAGGAGCGCTCGAAGCCTATGGTTCCGATTTGCCCTTCTTCTGAAAACATTGATATTTTCATCAATTAATCACATTTTCCCTGAACACAAATTGGCGAGAAAAATTCAAACTTGTTCGAAAACTTGTGTTAGAGTTGTCGAAACTTCCAGTTGTGGTCGTTGCCTCAGTCGAGGATTACATTAATTTATTATGCAACATTAGAAACTTATATGTAGCACACCCCCAGAACATTAAGGCCACAACTCGGAATATACGCCGTGTTTCTTTCAATACCTCGAAGCAAAATTTTATTATTCGTTACTAAGGAAATGAGTGCTTATGGATTGAAAACTGTGAACTAATTTTTAGTGCAATACCGTCACATGTCAACATAAATGGTCCTACAGGCTATACCACCGAGCGACTTTTGTTTTTATACAGCCACAGATACGGCATGTAATTTTGGTTTATTATTTTCAGTAATGAACCTTTGGAATCGAGCATGAAAAAAAAACGCTGCAAATCCCTGCACAACGGTTTATTATTTTGTATAGAATACCCTTCTGTTACAGATCACAGCTCTATGTATAGATAACCCGTCTATATAATATGATATGTACTATTCTATGCATAATTATTTAGATCGCAGACCCTCCGTAGGTTAGTACCTAACCCCGTACTCGTTACTAGGTACCTACCTAAATCACGAGTTAAATGTTGCTAAAATAATTCTGCCGATGACAAACAGTACCTAACAAAAAGAAACACACATAATGAAGTTCTGAAAAGAAATTGTTGATGAGGAGTGAAAAAACGCTGCAAATCCCTGCACAACGGTTTATTATTTTGTATAGAATACCCTTCTGTTACAGATCACAGCTCTATGTATAGATAACCCGTCTATATAATATGATATGTACTATTCTATGCATAATTATTTAGATCGCAGACCCTCCGTAGGTTAGTACCTAACCCCGTACTCGTTACTAGGTACCTACCTAAATCACGAGTTAAATGTTGCTAAAATAATTCTGCCGATGACAAACAGTACCTAACAAAAAGAAACACACATAATGAAGTTCTGAAAAGAAATTGTTGATGAGGAGTGAAAAAAGTTGCAAAAGTACCTACCAACAAACTCCAGCCCCTTCTACGTAGATGGTATAATGAACCGTTGTGTAATAATTTACCGTTGAGTAATGATTTACCGTAGTAATAATTTACCCATCAATAATACTTCAACGTTTGTTCAAGTTTCACTACCTACCAACAAACTCCAAAAGAGCCATCATTTTTCAAATTAAATAATATCACAGAACATCCAACTCGACTTCATACTCCGCCAATATAATCAGGTGATCCCTACCAATGATTGGCCGTATTCACAAATTCCTATTGTGGGCGCGTCTCTGGTTACGAGATTTGGTTTGAATTGTATACAATTTCATTCACACTGGAGTCGAAAATGCCTGTCGGTGCAAACTTCGGGGCCTTACTGTGAACGAACGGCTGGACGTACGATGCTCCGGATGGTCTTAAAAAACTCGCAAGTTCAAGAACTATTTAAAACCGTAAAAATATTTACGTAAAAAAATGGTATAGGCGTTTTGAAAATTTCAACCCCTATTTTGAACCCCTTAGAGATGACTCACAGTAACGTCGAGCTTCGAGGACCAACTAGACGCCGAACGGAACCTATAACCCGAATTTCATCAATTTTTTTTCATGGTAACTAAGAAAAGTGGCCCGTACGGCGTACGGCGTACGGTGTACGGCGTACGGCGTACGGCGTACGGCGGACAGACAGAAATATTTTTATTGCAGTTTTGGATTCTACATACCTTGAAACGTAAACCATCAAATTTTGAGGGGGGGTAAGAATTTTTTTTTTCATGCTCGATTCCAATGGTTCATTATTGAAAATAATAAACCAAAAGTTGCAAAAGTACCTACCAACAAACTCCAGCCCCTTCTACGTAGATTGTATAATGAACCGTTGTGTAATAATTTACCGTTGAGTAATGATTTACCGTAGTAATAATTTACCCATCAATAATACTTCAACGTTTGTTCATGTTTCACTACCTACCAACAAACTCCAAAAGAGCCATCATTTTGGTTTATTATTTTCAATAATGAACCATTGGAATCGAGCATGAAAAAAAAAATTCTTACCCCCCCTCAAAATTTGATGGTTTACGTTTCAAGGTATGTAGAATCCAAAACTGCAATAAAAATATTTCTGTCTGTCCGCCGTACGCCGTACGCCGTACGCCGTACACCGTACGCCGTACGCCGTACGCCGTACGCCGTACGGGCCACTTTTCTTAGTTACCATGAAAAAAAATTGATGAAATTCGGGTTATAGGTTCCGTTCGGCGTCTAGTTGGTCCTCGAAGCTCGACGTTACTGTGAGTCATCTCTAAGGGGTTCAAAATAGGGGTTGAAATTTTCAAAACGCCTATACCATTTTTTTACGTAAATATTTTTACGGTTTTAAATAATTCTTGAACTTGCGAGTTTTTTAAGACCATCCGGAGCATCGTACGTCCAGCCGTTCGTTCACAGTAAGGCCCCGAAGTTTGCACCGACAGGCATTTTCGACTCCAGTGTGAATGAAATTGTATACAATTCAAACCAATTCTCGTAACCAGAGACGCGCCCACAATAGGAATTTGTGAATACGGCCAATCATTGCTAGGGGCCACCTGATTATATTGGCGGAGTATGAAGTCGAGTTGGTTGTTCTGTGATATTATTTAATTTGAAAAATGATGGCTCTTTTGGAGTTTGTTGGTAGGTAGTGAAACTTGAACAAACGTTGAAGTATTATTGATGGGTAAATTATTACTACGGTAAATCATTACTCAACGGTAAATTATTACACAAAAGGTTCATTATACCATCTACGTAGAAGGGGCTGGAGTTTGTTGGTAGGTACTTTTGCAACTTTTTTCACTCCTCATCAACGATTTCTTTTCAGAACTTCATTATGTGTGTTTCTTTTTGTTAGGTACTGTTTGTCATCGGCAGAATTATTTTAGCAACATTTAACTCGTGATTTAGGTAGGTACCTAGTAACGAGTACGGGGTTAGGTACTAACCTACGGAGGGTCTGCGATCTACATAATTATGCATAGAATAGTACATATTATATTATATAGACGGGTTATCTATACATAGAGCTGTAATCTGTAACAGAAGGGTATTCTATACAAAATAATAAACCGTTGTGCAGGGATTTGCAGCGTTTTTCAAATTAAATAATACAGAACAAAATTATATAATCACAGAACAACCAACTCGACTTCATACTCCGCCAATATAATCAGGTGATCCCTACCAATGATTGGCCGTATTCACAAATTCCTATTGTGGGCGCGTCTCTGGTTACGAGATTTGGTTTGAATTGTATACAATTTCATTCACACTGGAGTCGAAAATGCCTGTCGGTGCAAACTTCGGGGCCTTACTGTGAACGAACGGCTGGACGTACGATGCTCCGGATGGTCTTAAAAAACTCGCAAGTTCAAGAACTATTTAAAACCGTGAAAATATTCACGTAAAAAAATGGTATAGGCGTTTTGAAAATTTCAACCCCTATTTTGAACCCCTTAGAGATGACTCACAGTAACGTCGAGCTTCGAGGACCAACTAGACGCCGAACGGAACCTATAACCCGAATTTCATCAATTTTTTTTTCATGGTAACTAAGAAAAGTGGCCCGTACGGCGTACGGCGGACAGACAGAAATATTTTTATTGCAGTTTTGGATTCTACATATCTTGAAACGTAAACCATCAAATTTTGAGGGGGGGTAAGAATTTTTTTTTTCATGCTCGATTCCAATGGTTCATTATTGAAAATAATAAACCAAAAACGCTGCAAATCCCGGCACAACGGTTTATTATTTTGTATAGAATACCCTTCTGTTACAGATCACAGCTCTATGTATAGATAAACCGTCTATATAATATGATATGTAGTACATATTATGTACTATTCTATACATATTATGTATATCGCAGACCCTCTGTAGGTTAGTACCTAACCCCGTACTCGTTACTAGGTACCTACCTAAATCACGAGTTAAATGTTGCTAAAATAATTCTGCCGATGACAAACAGTACCTAACAAAAAGAAACACACATAATGAAGTTCTGAAAAGAAATTGTTGATGAGGAGTGAAAACGCTGCAAATCCCTGCACAACGGTTTATTATTTTGTATAGAATACCCTTCTGTTACAGATCACAGCTCTATGTATACACCGAGAGAAAAATGTGGCGCACCATGCCCGCTAGGAACACTCGGAATTGATTTCCCGATAGGAAACCTAGCGGGTGTGCCTAATCCCAAGCGGGTAGGGTGTAAATCGTATCGGGTGATGGTAAAAATCTATCGGGAAGACGTAACTCCAATCGGGTACGACATAAATTTCTATCGGGCTGCCATAAAAATCTATCGGGCTGTTAGATTAGCCCCTCCTATCGGGTATGGTTCGGATATTTTTGTATCGGGCATTCGTAAAAACAAGCGGGTTTTGGTAATTCCTAACGGGTATTCGTCAAAATCGTATCGGGTGGCGACTTAACCCTAACGGGCTTTTATTAATGGGAACTACACCCGTTAAGAAATCAATCGGGTCTGTTGGTTGTCTATCGGGTTTCATAACAAATTCCTATCGGGTCCATGAAACCCAAGCGAGCATGCAAATATTCCAAAAAAATACCCGTTAGCGCACTATCGGGTCATCTGAACATTTACGTCTCCCGTTTGATGATCTATCGGGTTTTTTTCACAATTCCTAGCGGGTGTATGAAAAACGATCTAGCTAGCAAATGTTGAAAAAAATACCCGTTAGCACACTATCGGGTCATCTGAGCATTTACGTCTCCCGTTTGATAACCTATCGGGTTTATGCAAAATTCCTATCGGGTGTATGAAAAACGATCTAGCTAGCAAATGTTGAAAAAAATACCCGTTAGCACACTATCCGGTCATCTGAGCATTTACGTCTCCCGTTTGATAACCTATCGGGTTTTATGCAAACCTCCTATCGGGCGTACGAAAAACAATCGAGCATGGAAATGTTCAAAAAAATACCTGTTAGCTGACTGTCGGGTCATCTGAGCATTAAGATCTCCCGATTGATAATCTATCGGGTTTATACAAAATTCCTATCGGGTAGAAATAAAATTAATCGAGCTGGGAAATATGCATAAAATACCCGTTAGCGCCTATCGGGTGAAATAATTGTCAAGAGCTCCCCCTTAATAATCTATCGGGTTACATCACACATCGCTATCGGGCCTATGAAAGCCAATCGAGCAGGGAAATAGTGAACAAAAATACCCGTTAGTCTTCCTATCGGGTGATGTTTGTTGCTAACAACACCCGATTGAAGATCTACCATTTCCATTGAGTGATCCCTATCGGGTAGAGAAAAATCGATCGAGCTGAGAAATATTCATAAAATACCCGTTAGCCACCAATCGGGTGATATAATTGTTAACAGCTCCCGCTTAATAATCAACCGGGTTGCATCGACCAACATCTATCGGGTTGAACAATGCAATCGAGCAGGGAAATGCCGAACAAAATACCCGTTAGTAGCTCTATCGGGTGGCTGTAATTGATAACAACACCCGAGTGAACATCTATCGGGTTGCACAGACGAGTCTCTATCGGTTTTTGGAAAACCAATCGAGCAAGAAAAAATTCAAAAAGTAGCCGTTAGCTTTCTATCGGGTTCTGCCAGTGTGAACAGCTCTGTTTTACTTTTGTATCGGGTTATCTCATTCAAAACATACCCGTTAGCATCGTAACGGGTCGTCTCATAGCTCCCGATTGATAATCATCCGGGTTGCATCGACCAACGTCTATCGGGTTGAACAATGCAATCGAGCAGGGAAATGCCGAACAAAATACCCGTTAGTAGCTCTATCGGGTGGATGTAATTGATAACAACACCCGAGTGAACATCTATCGGGTTGCACAGACGAGTCTCTATCGGGTTTTGGAAAACCAATGGAGCAGGAAAATATTGAAAAAATACCCGTTGGCTGCCTATCGGGTGATATAATTGTTAACAGCTCCCGCTTAGTAATCAATCGGGTTGTCCAATGATTCCCTATCGAGTAGGCAACATTTCTATCGGGTGTCAAGTAGGTCCCGCCACAATTTGAACTTGGTCGAAGGGGCATTGGCTCCGGAGATGGATTCACAAATTTTTTCCCAGGTTCCGAGTGAGCGTTGAAGGGTTTTACAATTTGAACTTGGTCAAAGGGGCATTGGCTCTGGAGACGGATTCACAAATATTTTCCCAGGTTCCGAGTGACCGTTGAAAGGTTTTATGTGAGGATTTAGTACAAGACGAGATACGTAGAATCCTCACACAAAAGCCTGCAACAGTTAATGAAGAGTTGGGAAAATATTTGTGGTTTAATGATAGCCCAGGTAGCCCGAATCCCTGTGAGGAGGTATAGGAAGCGAAGCCTGCATTCACCATTTCTAAAGGATAACTGTTTTTGGGGAGTGGTGAGAATTTGAGAATAACAACTCTTTCCCTTCACCTCCCGTAAATATGGACGTTTGGAGGACATGTACTTGTTACCATGGGAGGGTTCACGCGAAGAAATATGGTAAAGTTGAGGGAATTGTGAAGGACATGATACTGGACCTGAAAATTAAAAACGCTGCAAAGTCCTTGTCACGCATGGGTTTATTATTATTCTATATGCAGAAATGGTGGCTGTTCATTTATTGTTGCTTTCATGTAAAATAATTATTGAAATAGTTATTTCCGGTGGTTCCCACAAATTTTGGCCCCCAAAACTTGAATTAGGTATACCTACGCTTTTTTTTCTTTTTTATTTCAAATTATCTTTGATCATTGCCCAACCCACCCGCCCATTTACCCGCAGGGTGGCTGTCCACAAGCATAATCCAATTGACATGTTGTCGTCCTTCACCAGTTTTCGAGTTTTATATTATATTATCAACAGATTTATGCTGAGCACCCCCACCTGAGAGAATTATGACTCCGTATTTTTTTTTTGTACTGATGAGTCCTCAGTATAGTCGAGAGTCAGTTAGACTTGGTTTTCATTGAATTTTTACCTCCCCTCCCAACGAGTATTTCTCTCTGGTGCGGGGGGTGCTCGACCTCGTTGAAATACCCGTTAGTAGCTCTATCGGGTGGATGTAATTGATAACAACACCCGAGTGAACATCTATCGGGTTGCACATACGAGTCCCTATCGGGTTTTGGAAAACCAATCGAGCAGGAAAATATTCAAAAAATACCCGTTGGCTGCCTATCGGGTGATATAATTGTTAACAGCTCCCGCTTAGTAATCAATCGGGTTGTCCAATGATTCCCTATCGAGTAGGCAACAAGTCTATCGGGTATTAATTAGTTCCAGCCACAATTTGAACTTGGAACAATTAAACAGTGTAGGAAAACGGTTGTTGAGCGCATGATGACCTATGATATTATAATAATATATTCTAGGGCGAGAAGTAATTTGGCATGAGCCAAATTGAGTAGTTTGGCCGGTCATTTTCACCCGAGCTATACTCATTATGAACATCTCTGTGAATGAAGTGTAATATAATATTATATTGTATTGAATAAAGTTTTGATAAAAACGACAGCGTTTACAAAGTGATGTGCATCGCTTTTGCAACATTTCATGGCGTCATTCAATGCCGGAAGGAATCTGAGGGCAGTAAGTACCTATATGTCATTTATTTCTACAAGTCCACTACATGTTGTAAGTTGTTATGTTGTGCATGTGCATGCGTACATTATCAATTAAATTGAATTATCAATGGAATGAGTCGTTAATCACTCGTGGTATTTGTGATGGGGTTTTTAAAATATTTTTTCCTAGTAGGCACAGGTACCTATACTAATGGTAGGCACGTAGGAGTTTCTGGCAGAAATGTTAGAAAAACCGTACACGTGTTAGCAAGTGAGTGAAAACCCGATACGAATTTAAAAACCCGTTACACATTACAGTAACCCGTTAGAAGCAGGAATTGAAAAACCCGTTAAGGGATTCGAAACACCCGATAGGACGTTATGAAACACCCGATCTCAATTGAAAAAGCCGTTACGAGTTTCGAAGTACCCGGTAGGAAGTTGTGAAAAACCCGATAGGAGTAACAGAAACTCGATAGGAATCGGAAAACCGTTTGAAATCGGGAAACCTGACACGATAGAAATGAAAACCCGTTTGGGAGGTAAAAAGACGTTACACGACATTCAAACACCCGATAGGAGGCAGAAAACAACCGATAGGAATCAGAGAAGCGTGTGAAATCGGATACCCGATAGGGACCTCAACACCCGATAGGGATTTGATAAAGTCGCTAGAAACATTCAGACACCCGATAGGATGTAAAAAACACCCGATGGGGAATGGGAAAGTGTCTGAAATCGGATACCCGTTAGGAATCTTAGCACCCGATAGGGGATTTGAAAAACCCGCTAGAAACATTCGGACACCCGATAGGAGCACATGCCTGCCCGCTTGGAGCAGGGAAACCCGTTACCAGGTGGGGCATGGTGGGGAGACCTCTATATAACCCCAACGTCCCCTTATGGCGACAACCACTTCTTCCCGATCACTCGCGTCACTCACGTGTTCTGCTTACTTCCCTGTGCTTCTTCATTCTGTGTGTTGCGCGTGTGTTTCAAATCAGTTGTTTGAAATCAGTTGTGTTTCAAATCAGTTGTTTCAAATTAGTTGTGTTTCTTGTTTGTTGTGCTTCAATTATCAACGTTCACCCGTCACCAAACAGACATTCGGACCCTGGTACGTTGTACTACAGAATTCATTTTTATTTCAATGGCGGACCAACAGTTGACTGATATTCTAGAGTCTTGGAAATTGGATGCAAGAATTGTTGCTGCATTTCAAGGTTAGCAAAAACCTTTTTGACTCTTTTTCTATAATATTCCGATTTCATGATAATCGCATAAAATTTATGTTGAAGGTATATTTAATATACCTTTAACTTCCAAATCGAAAGTGACATTTCAATCTGAATTTAATTTCGTTTTGTTGAGTATTACTATTTCCTGTTGCCAACGTATTTACCAAATGAAACTTTTGTTGTATGATATTCCGATTTCAAGATATACTCACATACCTGTGACTTCTAAATCCCAAGTGACATTTCAATTAGAATTTAGTTTTGTTTTGTTGAGTATTACTATTTCCTTTTGCCAACGTAATGACCAAACGCTAATTTTTGTTGTATAATATTCCGATTTCATGATGTACACGTAGCTATGACTTACACACCCACACTGGCAATTGAATTTGTTTTGTTGAGTATTATTATTTTCTTTTGCAAACGTATTTACCTACCAAACGAAACTTTTTGTTGAATGATATTCCGGTTTCAAGATATAATCACATACCTGTAACTTCCAAATCCAAAGTGACATTTCAATTTGAATTTAATTTCGTTTTGTTGAGTATTACTATTTCCTGTTGCCAACGTATTTACCAAATGAAACAGTTGTTGTATGATATTCCGATTTCAAGATATACTCACATACCTGTGACTTCTACATCCAAAGTGACATTTCAATTTGAATTTAGTTTTGTTTTGTTGAGTATTACTATTTCCTTTTGCCAACGTAATGACCAAACGCTAATTGTTGTTGTATAATATTCCGATTTCATTATGTACCTACACGTAGAAATGACTTGCACACCCACACTGACAATTTGAATTTGTTTCCAACCAATTTACCAAATGTAAACGGTTTTTCTATAATATTCGGATTTCATGATGATCTTGGTTTAAATTTCATTGTTACGATATCGGGAAATTGCTACGTGTGTTAGTGCCCGTTGGTAATTCAATCGGGTAGTATTGGACGTTAAATACTTGCACCAACTTGTTTTTCGTTGTCCCTTGTATACATAACGGGTGTTTGGAGGGGGGGGGGGGGATGAGTACCCGTTAGTAATCCAATCGGGTAGTGTTGTACTTTGAAATATGTTCAACAAACTGTTTCCCTTGCCGCTTGTAGTCGTATCGGGTGTTCACTTCGTTCCAAACGGGTTCATCCGGACTTTGCCAAATAGTCGTAAACATTCGTAACGGGTGTTTGAGGGTATGGGTACCCGTTAGTAATACAGTCGGGTAGTGTTGTACTTTAAAATATTTTCAACAAACTGTTTTGCCTTGCCGCTTGTAGTCGTATCGGGTGTTCACTTCGTTCCAAACGGGTTCATCCGGACTTTGCCAAATAGTCGTAAATATTCGTAACGGGGGTTTGAGGGTATACCACCCGTTAGTAATCCAATCGGGTAGTGTTGTACTTTAAAATATTTTCAACAAACTGTTTTGCCTTGCCGGTTGTAGTCGTATCGGGTGTTCACTTCGTTCCAAACGGGTTCATCCGGACTTTGCCAAATATTCGTAAACATTCGTAACGGGTGTTTGTGGTTGTGAGTACCCGTTAGTAATCCAATCGGGTATTGTTGTACTTTAAAATATTTTCAACAAACTGTTTTGCCTTGCCGCTTGTAGTTGTATCGGGTGTTCACTTCGTTCCAAACGGGTTCATCCGGACTTTGCCAAATATTCGTAAACATTCGTAACGGGTGTTTGTGGTTGTGAGTACCCGTTAGTAATCCAATCGGGTATTGTTGTACTTTAAAATATTTTCAACAAACTGTTTTGCCTTGCCGCTTGTAGTTGTATCGGGTGTTCACTTCGTTCCAAACGGGTTCATCCGGACTTTGCCAAATATTCGTAAACATTCGTAACGGGTGTTTGTGGTTGTGAGTACCCGTTAGTAATCCAATCGGGTATTGTTGTACTTTAAAATATTTTCAACAAACTGTTTTGCCTTGCCGCTTGTAGTCGTATCGGGTGTTCACTTCGTTCCAAACGGGTTCATCTGGACTTTGCCAAATAGTCGTAAACATTCGTAACGGGTGTTTGAGGGTATGGGTACCCGTTAGTAATCCAATCGGGTAGTGTTGTACTTTAAAATATTTTCAACAAACTGTTTTGCCTTGCCTTGCCTTGCCTTGCTCGTCGTATCGGGTGTTCACTTGGTCTCATGGCTGACATTTTTTTCCCCTGCCACAGCTGCCGAATTTCAAACTGACGATTTACGCGACCTAGAACCAGACAGGGTCCTCTGGGAAGCAGTAGCAACAGGACTGTGGACTCCGCCACAGAAGGTGCGATACGCAACAGGGTGGAAGGCGAAATTCGGTCCACTCCCCTCTCCCAGACGTTCTTCGACATCTCTTGCTAGACCCATATCAAGTGACGACTCCACCCCAACACTTCCTTCGCCGGTGAGTGTTGTCACTTACAATTACAGACGACAGGCAGACGGAAACAGTGTTCATGTTTGACAATAACTTCCACCATATAAGTATGTATTGTTACGAGGTGAACGGTGTTTTTGTTGCAGTCTTACTCCTCGATCCCGCGCCGTAGAGAGTCGTTGCCGAGTGAACTACGGCTCAGCGATCCATCTTCTGACGACGACGACGACGACGAAGCCGCCGACGACGACCCCCACGTCGCCAGATACAAGCGAGTCGATAAGGCTGCTTTCATTAACACTTTAGATAAGGTAATGTGCATGACACCATCCGTGTGAAATTGTATCATGTACTCATAGTCAAACTTATAGGGTTTTTATATTAAATGTACATCTATTCCTCTCTCCCTAACAGGTCACAAAAATACTACAAAAGACTGAGAAAGGGAAGAGCTGCGCTGAGCTAGCAGGGTCGAAGAGGACCAGGGCAATCAGCTCATCTGACAGGAAGGTGGTAGCGGATATTGTTATAAACCACCTTCACCGACAAGCCACCCCCGTGGGTGCGAACGTCATCCCCCATTTCTCTTATAAAGAATTGAAGTGAGTGACACCTTGAAATTTGTGATTACGCATTGTTTGTTAGTACATTAGTATTACATGTGGAGTACTCGTATCTTAACATTCCTCTGCATAAAGACATAATAATCACGTGTTTGAATTGCTGTGTACGTTTCAGTTTCATAGCTGCTCAGTTGGCGAGATATTTCCGGGATCCCTCCTCGCTGTGGTTTACTTTATCAGCATCGACGCGGGGGGGCTCGTCACACAGCAGTGACAGCACGCCGACGAAAAAACCAAGGAAGTACCCCTACGGGCACTTGTGGAGCAAAGTGAACAACCTCAAGGACTCCTGGAGGAAGGCCAATAAAGAAAAGTACGATAAAATAAAGGAGGCAAACTCCAAGAGGACAAGCGAAGCAAGGAAACGGAAGGGAGGCAAACAGAAGAGGGCCTACACGAAGAAGCCGAAGCAGCCAACCACCTCCTCTCCGCCCGTACGGAAAACCCTGACAGGTGAGTCTACTCTCTATTCATCTCTTTTCCTCCTACCACCCTCCTTCTCTGCCGTTTCTGTGTTATTTATTGTGAGGAGTCCTAACCGTTAATGTTATTTTCCTAGAGTGGGAAGAGGAACTCGAGAATCATCCCTCCATCCAAACCATCAGGGGAAGTGATTGGTTGAGCCGGGCGTCGATCTCCAAAGAGATACAAGAGGCGTTACGGAGGACAGCGAAGCTGCGGCACGACTACCTATGCTGTGAAAACAACAACCTATTCCACTACATCGACTACTTCCCGTTCTTCAAGTCGTCCGTCCACGCAGCGAAAGTGGTGAGTTCTTAATTTGAATGTATTTCATGTGCTCTGTTTATATACTTGTGCCTGCAGTTGTTTAAAGCGAGGAATGTTTTTTGAGTAATCAGTAATAATAGTTGTTGTTTTCTGTTGTACAGATAGAATCTGATTTCAAGGAGATATATAACATCCCGGAGGGGAAGCTGTACCAAAAGCTTAGAGAACTCCACCCGGCCATAGTATCGGAGGCTAGGTCTTCCAGAAGAGTGAAAGGGAGGGAGACGTTCGTCGAGGCAATACTGAAGTACTACGACAACAATACCGGTGAGAAATAATTGTGATTGGCCTACTCTGTGTTCAAATTGACTAGGAAACATTTTTTCAATTTTAATATTTTGTTGTGACCAGGGATTTTTCTTCTTCACGCATTTGTAAACAAATGATTTGTTGAAATTGCTTTATTTGACCATGAGGTGGTTGTAATGACTGAATTGTACTGTACGAACGTGTTGATAATGTGCTCCGTGATATTTCAGAGGAGGACAAGAGAACGACTGCAGCTCTCGTCGCCCTCCCGTACGCTATTGGGACACGAAGATTAAGGAAGACCAAAGCAAGTAAAGCTACGATTCAGATCTCAAAGAAGGAATCAGCGGATCACTTCGTCACATTCCTGGAAACGGAGTCTGAGGTGGACAACCTCCACGCCCAACGCCTGGAAGCCGAACAAGGAACGTTGCAACCGTATGTCATAGCAATAGGAAAATTAGGTTCCGTCAGCCATTGTCTAGTCAAATATTTAGATTTGAGCCTTAGAGCTGACACCATACTCCAGGCAGTCGATCTTTGTTTTAAATTAATATTCGTGCTGAACTGTGAGTACCCACCTCAGTGTACACACATCTGGCAAACTCTAGAACTGGTATGCTATGAGTTAAAGGTTTCGACAGACTTCCTCCTCTCTGCCGTGACTCTCGTTTCCACCTGTTCCCAGTTTCTAGAGTCTCACATCAAACCCCCCCCTGCTGCTGCTCCTCCTGCTGATGGTGGCTCCAGTGATGAAAATTCATTTGTACAAGTGTTGATACAAAAATACGCCATTGTAGAGGGCGAATGTGTATGCTTTGTTGTGAGTGGCAAAACAGGTAGATTGATAACTTTCTTAAACTTAACTGGGGAAAACATTATACACGGTAACATTCTTGGTGATTCGGAACTGTTAACTTATGGTACTTGTACAAAAGCCTTTGCAGAAGAACACGGATTAGATTCTTACAATATACATCCCACCAATATCGAAATACTTGGTGACCTTCAAATAACAAATGCTCCTGCTTCAGTAATATTACCTTTCACATCAACTTCAGGGGGTATTGATTCACATTTGCCATCAACTTCAGGGGGTATTGAGTCACATTTGCCATCAACTTCAGGGGGTATTGATTCACATTTGCCATCAACTTCAGGGGGTATTGAGTCACATTTGCCATCAACTTCAGGGGGTATTGATTCACATTTGCCATCAACTTCAGGGGGTATTGAGTCACATTTGCCATCAACTTCAGGGGGTATTGATTCACATTTGCTATTCACTTCAAGTTCAAAATCAATTTTTGACCCATCTGAGGAGGTACATCTACCATCAGCAACAGCAGTTCCTCCTGAGGCAAGCCCTGCTCTTTCAGGTGTATCTGAACCACCTCCCCTTCTGTCTC
Organism: Leptopterna dolabrata; assembly: GCA_954871275.1. Taxonomy (NCBI): domain Eukaryota; kingdom Metazoa; phylum Arthropoda; class Insecta; order Hemiptera; family Miridae; genus Leptopterna; species Leptopterna dolabrata. The sequence goes on along the minus strand of OX940981.1, from coordinate 16,171,944 downwards.
CTACATGGCCAACAACTCCCGTTAAGGAAGTTGGAATCCACAAAGACAGTAGGACCCCGACAAGAGTGACCCCATCTAAGCTAACCACTGCTACAGCCACTCCAGAGTCTGATACCAGCACTCTGCCCGTTTCCCCTCCCCCCCATTCCAGCAGCTCCCCTGCCTCATCCAGCGAACTGGGCAGTACTCCACGGTCCTTACAGGATTTGGTCGAACGCTAGAAAGTTGCAGTACGTAGCAGTAAGAGTAAAAAACAGCTGACGTACCCACCACGTCCTCATCACTGATTGCTTTACAACGTGTCTACACTGAGGTGGTGCTACTTAGTTACCATTAATTTGTGCATCAACAGTTGCTTGATGACCGTTCTGAATAATATCTAAATAACATTCTATAATAATATATACTCTAAATAAAATTGTGTTGAAGTGTACCATATTTCATTGGGTATATACATCACTGTTCCAACATGAGTGGTACAGAACATTACAAATGTCACTACTGTCCCTTAACATTCAGAGAAGTCAACCGTTTGATTGAGCATGTTATGAACCAATGTCTTAGTAGTGGAGAGAAACACAAAGAAAAGAGAGTTTTGCACTGCGGTATGTGTGGGTACAATACCTCCCTCCCCTGGAGACTGAAGGAACATCTTGTTAGGGTTCACCCTCCACGTCCTCAGTCGCATATGCATGACGATGGTTGTGATGTTTTGTGTCAAGCAGCTATGTCTCGTTCCTCCTCCTCCTCCTCCTGCGATGATGATGGTGAGTTAATGAGGGTCGACGAGGGGCAGCGGCGGCCGCCTCTCGTCGTCAGGTCAAACAATGATATTGCCGCACTGCTTTCTAGGGAGTTAGCTGAAATTACTGCTGACGCCTTAGAGGATACTGGTACGACAGAGAAGATTGTACAGTTTTTCATGCACCGCTTCAATCATTATCATCAGGTTTTTCACTCTTTGGGTCTCAGAAATGTATACAATCGCTACGCTAGCACGACCATGCCGACCTGTTGTGAAACGACGTTGACGTCGTTTGTCGACGACATCAAATCCATTATGGACAGCTCTGTGAAACCCATGCGCACGATCCACTCTCGCTTGAACTACTTCTCTCAGCTAGGGACGTTCATCAAACCTGTGTCAGTATTTGTGAGTAAAGAACTTAGTGGAGCAGGAGAAGTAGCTGCACTTACTGACAGAGACATTCACTTGGGTTACGGCGACTCAGATCAATTCGTTCAGTTCATTCCGATGAGGGTGGTTCTTAAAAAGCTCTTTGAAATCCCAGGTTTTTTTCAGGAGGTGGTGGAATGGGGGCAGGCTTGCTCTGAGACAATGGAGGTGACGTGTTTTTCAGAAAGTAGGGTGTGGTTGTCACATGCTCGTCAACGTCAGCACGCTGCAGACGGCTCTTATTTTTTCCCTCTCCACCTTTATTACGACGATTTTGAAGCTGGTAATGCACTTGGTAGCCACTCAGGCATTCATAAGTTAGGTGGTGTTTACTACTCCCTTCCGTTCGCCCCTCCACGTTTGGCGTCCAAGCTCCGGTTCATCATGTTGGCAGCTGTTTTCAAATCTCGGCTACGTTCTGTTCATGGGAACAAAGCAGTCTTCACTCCTGTCATAGATGAACTCAAGTTCCTGTACGAACAGGGCATCAACGTGTCTGTCGGGAGCAGGGGATCTGTAATTGTCAAGTTTGCTGTTGGGTGCCTGGTCGGTGATAACCTGGGGCTGAATTCTATGCTGGGGTTCACTAGTAGCTTCAATGCAAGTAGGTGTTGTAGGATATGTCGCATCCGTAAAGAGGATTACAACACAACTTTGAGGGAAGACCCCGACCTGTTGCGGACTAGTGACAATTTCAAAGCCGATTACTCTGCTAATACTCCTTCGCTAACCGGTGTTGTAGAGCCTTGTGTCTGGGAAGAGCTGGGTTACTTTAGGATCGAAAACAACTGTTCAGTCGACTTTATGCATGACATGTTCGAAGGCGTAGCACGCTATGTCATGTTAGTCGTCCTCAAGGGTCTCATCTACAAAAACAAATGCTTCACTCTTCCTCAGCTCAACGATCGTATCAGAAACTTGTCGTACGGTCCAGATTATTCCTCTAGACCCATGCCCATCTCTCCCGCCCCCAGCAACAATTTCACCATGAGGATGTCTGCCTCAGAAATGCGAACATTCCTCGCTTACTTTGGTCTCATGGTGGGTCACTGGGTAGAAGTAGGTGATTACGACCCTCATTTCACTGACGATGAATTTGCTGACGACGACGACGACGAGGAGGAGGAGGAGGAGGAGGAGGAGGAGGAGGAGGAGGAGGATAATGATGGTGGGGAGAGAGATGAGGTCCCTAATAAACGTTCTAGAAGGAGTAGAGTTTCCACTAAAAAAAAAGCAACCACCACTCGTGGTAAGAGGAGCGCGAGGAACCCTCCTAAAAAAAGGCGTGAGCATGGAGGGAGAGGGGCACGAGTTGCCTCAGATGCTGAAGAGTATTACAAATTGTACTTGCTAATGAACGAAGTGATCAAATTGATTAGCCAAGATTCTGTTAGTAACATGAAATCACTGTACCTTGCCGATGTGATCGAACTGTTTCTTAAAACTTTCGTACATTTGTCATTCAAACTCTCTCATCTCCCTCAATCTGAAGGCGGTGAGCCTAAAGTTCCGCCGGCGTTGCAGCCAAAATTCCATTTTCTAACCCATTACCCATCAATGATGATGAAGCATGGACCCTTGTCAGCTCTCTCCAGCTTCAGGTTCGAATCAAAAAACAAACAATTGAAAACTGGATTGAGGAATTCTTTTAACAATATTAATACTCCATTTTCAGCCGCTAAGAAAGAACAGTACCACCTTAACTATCTTTTCTTCCACAACTCCCTTCCCAATCGACTAGACGAGCCTGGGAAATTATCTATCATTACTGATCAATCAGAACTGTTGGAGGTTAGCACATCCCTCCAAATTGACCCTGCTGAAATTCGATGTATCAAATTCGTTACCACTTACGATGGTGTTAAATTCAATCCAGACTATATGGTATGCTTCGATTTAGACGATAGAGGGCTTCCACAATTTTACCAGATCTTAACCATGTACTTAGACCTTAGAACATACGAGACCTACGTAAAAGGGCTCAACTATGTGACTCACATGTTTTCAACTCATTTCCAAGCTTATGAAGTCGAATCCCTTGGTTTTCATTCATTTTACAAACTGTCAAACCGCCGATATACTTTCCCAAATACGTTAGTTAAGGCTCTAGACTACAATCACTACGTATTAATGCGGAACAGCCTGTAATTAAACATGAACATAGACAACTGTTAAACTGTTTATTTTGTTGTTGTACTTAGTTAAGAAACAAATTGCTAAACAATCTGCGTACGAAAACAAATTATTTATTGCCGTTTTTTATTGTGAATTTGAACTTTATGACTTTTATGAATAAATTGATGACCTAAACACTTGTGTTAACTCTTCTTTGCCCAAGCTGTGTTCACCTTTAGAAATAAGAATTACTTATTCACATTTCTATACATTTATAACTTTCATTTCTTTGTTCAACTGTTTGATCAACACTTTGATTTCAATGAGTATTTCAATTTCATGAGTATATGTTTCACGCAGGTTCCTCACCAGGCTTCGAAATCCTCATTCTCCCTACTCCGTAGGATTCCTCCTAATCCCAATCCATCGCTACCCTTTTGCATCTCCATACGCTCTACTAATAATTACCTGATTGGTAGAGCCATTGGAGAATGCAAACGGTTAGGGTGGAAACGGGCTCATTAGGAATCCAATCGGGTAGTGAGAAGTAGGCTCGATAGAATCCTATCGGGTTCTACGAGTGGACGCTCGATAGAATCCTATCGGGTTCTACGAGTGGACGCTCGATAGAATCCTATCGGGTTCTACGAGTGGACGCTCGATAGAATCCTATCGGGTTCTACGAGTGGACGCTCGATAGAATCCTATCGGGTTCTACGAGTGGATGCTCGATAGAATCCTATCGGGTTCTACGAGTGGACGCTCGATAGAATCCTATCGGGTTCTACGAGTGGACGCTCGATAGAATCCTATCGGGTTCTACGAGTGGACGCTCGATAGAATCCTATCGGGTTCTACGAGTGGACGCTCGATAGAATCCTATCGGGTTCTACGAGTGGACGCTCGATAGAATACTATCGGGCGTCTACTCGTAGAACCCGCTAGGATTCTATCGGGCGTCCATTCGTAGAACCCGATAGATCCCAAGCGGGTGTTAGGTGGTAGACCCGATAGCAATCAAACGGGTGTTAGGTGGTAGACCCGATAGCAATCAAACGGGTGTTAGGTGGTAGACCCGATAGCAATCAAACGGGTGTTAGGTGGTAGACCCGATAGCAATCGAACGGGTGTTAGGTGGTAGACCCGATAGCAATCAAACGGGTGTTAGGTGGTAGACCCGATAGCAATCAAACGGGTGTTAGGTGGTAGACCCGATTGCAATCAAACGGGTGTTAGGTGGTAGACCCGATTGCAATCAAACGGGTGTTAGGTGGTAGACCCGATTGCAATCAAACGGGTGTTAGGTGGTAGACCCGATTGCAATCAAACGGGTGTTAGGTGGTAGACCCGATAGCAATCAGACGGGTGTTAGGTGGTAGACCCGATAGCAATCAGACGGGTGTTAGGTGGTAGACCCGATTGCAATCAAACGGGTGTTAGGTGGTAGACCCGTTAGGAACAGCATGGACGTGCAAGGATTACCCGATTGTTTTCAATTTTTTGCCCGATTGGAAACCAAACGGGTGTTTCTTTACAGCACGTTCGGCTGCTATCGGGTATCCCAGCACGTACGTGCTGTGATTACCCGATAGGGTCTTATCAGTAGATTCCTATCGGGCATTTCCTGCACAAATTACCCGATAGGAGCTGCACTAAAAACCCGTTTGCAGGGATGATCTTGTGGGTACCCGATAGAAATGTTTCTTAACGGGTCTTTTTTCCATTCCTATCGGGTACGCCTAGTCCCTAGCGGGTTTTTTTCAAAGTTTTCACCGGCCTGCGAGCACCACGAGGTGGTAAAACATTGCGTTTTTTCTCTCGGTGTAGATAACCCGTCTATATAATATGATATGTACTATTCTATTATATGCATATTATGTAGATCGCAGACCCCCCGTAGGTTAGTACCTAACCTTGTACTCGTTACTAGGTACCTACCTAAATCACGAGTTAAATGTTGCTAAAATAATTCTGCCGATGACAAACAGTACCTAAAAAAAAGAAACACACATAATGAAGTTCTGAAAAGAAATTGTTGATGAGGAGTGAAAAAAGTTGCAAAAGTACCTACCAACAAACTCCAGCCCCTTCTACGTAGATGGTATAATTTACCGTTGTGTAACAATTTACCGTTGAGTAATGATTTACCGTAGTAATAATTTACCCATCAATAATACTTCAACGTTTGTTCAAGTTTCACTACCTACCAACAAACTCCAATAGAGCCATCATTTTTCAAATTAAATTTCTCACAGAACAACCAACTCGACTTCATTCTCCGCCAATATAATCAGGTGATCCCTACCAATGATTGGCCGTATTCACAAATTCCTATTGTGGGCGCGTCTCTGGTTACGAGATTTGGTTTGGATTGTATACAATTTCATTCACACTGGAGTCGAAAATGCCTGTCGGTGCAAACTTCGGGGCCTTACTGTGAACGAACGGCTGGACGTACGATGCTCCGGATGGTCTTAAAAAACTCGCAAGTTCAAGAACTATTTAAAACCGTAAAAATATTTACGTAAAAAAATGGTATAGGCGTTTTGAAAATTTCAACCCCTATTTTGAACCCCTTAGAGATGACTCACAGTAACGTCGAGCTTCGAGGACCAACTAGACGCCGAACGGAACCTATAACCCGAATTTCATCAATTTTTTTTCATGGTAACTAAGAAAAGTGGCCCGTACGGCGTACGGCGGACAGACAGAAATATTTTTATTGCAGTTTTGGATTCTACATATCTTGAAACGTAAACCATCAAATTTTGAGGGGGGGTAAGAATTTTTTTTTTCATGCTCGATTCCAATGGTTCATTATTGAAAATAATAAACCAAAAAGTTGCAAAAGTACCTACCAACAAACCTTCTACGTAGATGGTATAATGAACCGTTGTGTAATAATTTACCGTTGAGTAATGATTTACCGTAGTAATAATTTACCCATCAATAATACTTCAACGTTTGTTCAAGTTTCACTACCTACCAACAAACTCCAAAAGACTCTGTGATATTATTTCATTTGAAAAATGATGGCTCGTTTGAATATCACAGAACAACCAACTCGACTTCATACTCCGCCTATAAAATCAGGTGATTCCTAGCAATGATTTTATCTCCGGCCAATTTCCTATTGTCGGCGAGTCCCTGGTGACGAGATTTGGTCTGTTGTATACAATTTCATTCACCCTGGTGTCGAAAATGCCTGTCGGTGCAAACTTCGGGGCCTTACTGTGAACGAACGGCTGGACGTACGGTGCTCCGGGTGGTCTTAAAAAACTCCCAAGTTCGAGAAGTATTTAAAACCGTAAAAAAATTCACGTAAAAAAATGGTATAGGCGTTTTGAAAATTTCAACCCCTATTTTGAACCCCTTAGAGATGACTCACAGTAACGTCGAGCTTCGAGGACCAACTAGACAGCGAACGGAACCTATAACCCGAATTTCATCTATTTTCTTTCATGGTAACTAAGAAAAGTGGCCCGTACGGCGTACGGCGGACAGACAAAAATATTTTTATTGCAGTTTTGGATTCTACATACCTTGAAACGTAAACCATCAAATTTTGAGGGGGGGGTAAGAATTTTTTTTTTTCATGCTCGATTCCAATGGTTCATTATTGAAAATAATAAACCAAAAAAATTCTAACACCCCCTCAAAATTTGATGGTTTACGTTTCAAGGTATGTAGAATCCGAAAATGCGATAAACAAATTTCTGTCTGTCCACCGTACGCCGTAATGAGCACTTTTCTTAGTTCTTAGTTACCTAGTTCTTTTCTTAGTTTGAGTTAGTTCTTAGTTACCATGACAAAAAATTGATGAAATTCGGGTTATAGGTTCCGTTCGGGGTCTAGTTGGTCCTCGAAGCTCTACGTTACTGTCAGTCACCTCTAAGGGGTTAAAAATAGGGGTTGACATTTTCAGAACGCCGTAGCTCGAAAACTTTCGTTAGAAGGGTATGTATTTTTTTTACGTTACCTATTGAATTTTTCTTGAGCTAACCATTTTTTGAGACCACCCGGAGCATTGTACGACCAGCCGTTCGTTTGTACCGAAAACATTCAACAACATGATCGTGAATCAAATGGTATAAACCCGGCCCAGATATCATTGCTAGGGAGCACCTGATTATAATCAAGGATGGCAGTATGAAGTCGAGTTGGTTGTTCTGCGATATTATTTCATTTGATAAGTGATGGACTATTGGATTTTGTTGGTAGGTACTTGTGAAACTTGAACAAACGTTGAAGTATCATTTATGGGCAAGTTATTACATAGCGGTAAATTATTACACAACGGTAAATTATTACATAGGTAACGGTAAAGTATTACACAACGGTTCATCTACAAGGGGGAGGGGGGGTTATTTATGGGCAAGTTATTACACAACGGTTCATTATACTTGACCACGAGGGTAGGTATTGACCACAGAAAACAGTGATCTACACAGAAGGGGCATCTATTTCACTCCATATCAACAATTTTCCTTCAGAACTTCAATATTTGCGTTTCTTTTTGCCATTTTACTTACTGTTTGTCATCGACAGAATTATTTTAGCAACATTTAGTTCGTGATTTAGATAGGTACCTGGTAACGAGTACGGGATTAGGTACTAACCTACGGTCTGCGGTCTACATAATATGTATAGAATAGTACATATTGTATTATACAGACGGGTTATCTATACAGAGAGCAGTGATCTGTAACAGAAGGGTATTATGTTCAAAATAATAAACCGTTTTGCAGGGATCTGCAGCGTTTTTTTATTATACTGGCATGTTTCGAAGTTCAACAAGAATGAAGAAATGGAAACGGTATTTTGGACGAGCATCTAGGTACCTTTCTCAAACAGAAACGCTGCAAATTATTACACAACGGTTTATTATTTACCTGTATAGAAGCCCCTTCTGCGTAGATCACTGTTTTCTGTGGTCAATACCCTTGACTCCTTCCAGGAAAGCCCTAAATGGAGTAGGTACTGGAGCCAGCCCGGGAATTAAAGTTTCATACAAATGCGCTGGATTAAAAATAATTGAATCATTAATTGAATGGATGGGCCGAATAAGGGTACATGTCAATTTTTTCGATTTTTCGTTTTTGGTACCACACAAATCGTAGGGATCTCCTCTATCACATTATAGCATAATCATGCTTCATTTCCAATTCCATTGGCATTTTATTGAGCTTCAAACTCATGAAACTGATGTGATTTAATTTAGGAGAACAAGGATACATGTTAGTAAAATACGTAGCAACCGCTCTCGCGTCCAACGTCGATGCTCGCCTCGCCTGCCTCCAACTCCCGCTCGTGATCTCGCGAATGGCCGATTGCTGATTCTGCTTCCTTCTTATCTTTTTTTTCATAATCCAACTCGGAATATTGTTTTCTAACTTCTAATCATTAGTGGTTCAGTCCATCTCACGCGAAATGATTTGGACCGTATAAATAAGTCTAGATCGTGCACCGAGAGAAAAATGTGGCGCACCATGCCCGCTAGGAACACTCGGAATTGATTTCCCGATAGGAAACCTAGCGGGTGTGCCTAATCCCAAGCGGGTAGGGTGCAAATCGTATCGGGTGATGGTAAAAATCTATCGGGAAGACGTAACTCCAATCGGGTTCGACATAAATTTATATCGGGCTTTCATAAAAATCTATCGGGCTGTTAGATTAGCCCCTCCTATCGGGTATGGTTCGGATATTTTTGTATCGGGCATTCGTAAAAACAAGCGGGTTTTGGTAATTCCTAACGGGTATTCATCAAAATTGTATCGGGTGGCGACTTAACCCTAACGGGCTTTTATAAATGGGAACTACACCCGTTAAGAAATCAAACGGGTCAGTTGGTTGTCTATCGGGTTTCATAACAAATTCCTATCGGGTCCATGAAACCCAAGCGAGCATGCAAATATTCCAAAAAAATACCCGTTAGCGCACTATCGGGTCATCTGAACATTCACGTCTCCCGTTTGATAATCAATCGGGTTTTTTTCAAAATTCCTACCGGGTGTATGAAAAACAATGGAGCATGCAAATATTTCAAAAAATACCCGTTAGCACACTATCGGGTCGTCTGAAAATTTACGTCTCCCGTTTGATAATCTATAGGATTTATGCAAAATTCCTATCGGGTGTATGAAAAACGATTAGCTAGCAAATGTTCAAAAGAAATACCCGTTAGCACACTATCGGGTCATCTGAGCATTTACGTCTCCCGTTTGATAACCTATCGGGTTTTATGCAAAATTCCTATCGGGTGTACGAAAAACAATCGAGCATGGGAATGTTCAAAAAATACCCGTTAGCTCACTGTCGGGTCATCTGAGCATTAAGATCTCCCGATTGATAATCTATCGGGTTTATACAAAATTCCTATCGGGTAGAAATAACAATAATCGAGCTGGGAAATATGTATAAAATACCCGTTAGCGCCTATCGGGTGAAATAATTGTCAAGAGCTCCCCCTTAATAATCTATCGGGTTACATCACACATCGCTATCGGGCCCATGAAAGCCAATTGAGCAGGGAAATAGTGAACAAAAATACCCGTTAGTCTTGCTATCGGGTGATGTTTGTTGCTAACAACACCCGATTGGAGATCTACCATTTCCATTGAGTGATCCCTATCGGGTAGAGAAAAATCGATCGAGCTGAGAAATATTCATAAAATACCCGTTAGCCACCAATCGGGTGATATAATTGTTAACAGCTCCCGCTTAATAATCAACCGGGTTGCATTGACCAACGTCTATCGGGTTGAACAATGCAATCGAGCAGGGAAATGGTGAGCCAAAATACCCGTTAGTCGCCCTATCGGGTGATGTAATTGCTAACAACACCCGATTGATAACCTACCGGGTTGCACTGACAAGTCCCTATCGGGTTAAAACCATCAATCGAGCAGAGATACATTTTAAAAAAATACCCGTTAGACGCCTATCGGATCCTGTCACTGTTAACAGCTCTCGAATAATTGCGTATCGGGTTATATAATAATTCCTATCGGGTACCTAGCATTGCTATCGGGTATAAATAAATTACTTCCCGCCATAATTTGAAGTTGGTCGAAGGGGCTCTGGAGAGACATGAAACCACACAGTTTCCCAACTTGCCAGTGACCGCTGAAGGCTATTGTGTGACCATTGTATCTCCAGCTACAGTATATAAAGATGTTTGGAGGTAATTTACTTGGTACCATGCAAGGGTTCATGGAGAAATACTAAAGTCGAGCGAATTCTCAAGGTTTGGATACAGCACACATAGTGGACCTAAAAATCAAAAATTGGAAACATAATATAAATACGTAACATATTTCCCCTCTCATTTGGTGAATTTCGGGACTTGTTTCTCAAGATTTGTCATGATTTATTCCCGAGATTTCCAAAAGCTCATTTATGAAATGTACCAAGTCAGGAATTTGGGTAATAGTATGGAATATGAAGGACGTACTGGTTTATTATTTGCAGTAATGAACCTCTGGAGTCGAGAATGAAAAAAACAACATTGCCTATTATGAAGAATTCATCATTATCTATTATCATCTATTATCTATTATGAAGAATTTGTCTGTCCTATAAGCTAATCCTATTTTAATCTGGTTAAAAAAATTAAAATGAAATGATTGAAAGTGAATTTAGGTTAATCTGGTTAGCAGTACTTTAGGCTGACTGGCTGTGTCTAGTATCAAATCGAAAGGGTTATTCCGCTTGAGTAAAAAGTAATCTTAACATACCTTCTGGAAGAGTCCGTCGTCCTTAGCTGGTTGAGTACTGAGGGTGAGTGCTTTCCATGTAAGGACATCATCATCAGGCCGTCGAGAGAGTACTGCAGTCAGTACGTCAGTTGGTCCCTATTTAAGATGCGTGCAGGGGAAGTGAGAGGAAGTGAAAGGTGTTTTGGTGTTAGGGGAATAAAGGAAGTGAAGGGGAGGATAATGTTGTTTGTCTGTCCTGAAGAGCTTAAGCTAATCCTATTTTAATTGGTACCTTAGCTACAAACAACTATTTGGGTCATGCAAGTAACGTCTGGTGTAAGCGAAATGTGTTTTGGTGTTTACTTGTTGTTTACTTTTTGTTGTTTACTTGTTTACGTTATTTACTTGTTACCATATGGAGAATTTTTCATATGCAGAAATACTAAACCTGAGCGAATTCTCATGTTTTGGATTCAGCACACATTGGAACTGAAAATGGAAAATTGTGAAAATAGATAGGTATGGCGATACGATTACACAAACGGTAGAAAGTTTTAAAAAACTGAAAACAAAAAAGAACTATAAAAAATCTAAAAAGATTCGATCAAAAATGTCAAAACTAGTTGAATATAATCGTACACTTGGTCCTACCAATGTTACTTTATATACAATTATGTCAATAAATTTACCTTGGTGTATCCGTCAAATTACACCTTTTAGCGAATTTTCAAAGAAAATGAAGCTATTGCAATGGCTTCGAAATTTAAATAATATAAATTTTTGGAAATTTTCTTCATAGAAATCCGTTTCAGACCATTCTAAAACGATTCCTGAAATTTAACACTTTTTTATATGTATATATATATATATATATGTAGAGAATAGTTCGGGGTGGTAGACCCTTTTTCGCTTCGATTTAAATCTGTTAGTGGACTGTATACTCAAAGGAAACCCCGGGAAAGTATGTCTTGGAAAATTCGAGTCTTTATACAAAATGATACGGAAAATATCAATATACTCAACGTGCCACCCCTAATGACAACCTGAGGAAACAAAGCTGAGTAAACCAAGAAATGTACGAAATAGAGGTAAAGGAAGGGAAAATGGAACTTACCCCTATTCCAAGGTAGGTACTCGCCTTGTGGAAGTCACCGAACGTAGATCCCGGCCGGGAGAGCTGCGGCGTCGAGGAATAACCTGGAGGCGGCGACGTGGGGGCGGTACAGGTATCGCGAAACGCACCGGTCAGGGCTTCCGACTTAAAAAGGTATGTAACGCAACGTGGGCGGGTTTAGTTGGTGGCAAAAATGAAAGGTGTCAACTGGATGGCAAACGAGGATAGACTGCCCCGTAGGAGCGGGGAGAAGCTGAAGGTATGGACGAGACGGGGGGTGGACAGTTTACAAACAACTCGGAAACTACAGGTGCAGAAGAAGGGCACAGTCGAGTTCTACCTATTTAAACGGCTTTCAACATACCCCCCACCCCAAAATACTAATTTTGGAAAAATTCAATAAAATCCCCAAGAGAAAAAAAAAAATCCACATCTTGGCAGGAATCGGATTAAATCAGAGGAATGTGAACATTTATACAATCCATACAATGGTGGAGAAGGAAAAAAAAAACAAAAAATAAAAAAAATAAACAGAAAATAGGAGTGGTTGGAAAACATTACTGGGACGGGAGTGCGACCACCTTGCTAACGGGCCGCATCTGAGTGCCCCCCGAAGGGGTGAGGATACGTACCACGCGCACCGCTCCATCCGCCCCCGGCAGAATCTCAGAGACACGACCCAAGGGCCACTGTGATGTTGGGACACCCTGCTTGTGATACAAGACGAGATCGCCTACTTTTAAAACAGGGGGTTGATTGTACCACTTGGGTCTTTGCATCTGGGTGTGCAAATATTCGGCACTCCATCTTTTCCAGAAAGATTGGGATATTTGGCTGACTAACTGCCACCTAGACAGTCTATTAGAAGGGACATCCAGAACCACTGCTTCTGGACGTTGCAATAAGGGGGCACCAATCAAAAAATGACCTGGGGTCAGATAATCAAAATCGTCAAGAGGCGAGCTGGACAGTGAGCACAGAGGACGGGAATTCAAATAGCTTTCAATTTTAGTGAGAACTGTAATAAATTCTTCTAAACTGAGAATCCGGTCACCCACTATCCTTTTGAGATGCATTTTGGCGGATTTAACTCCGGATTCCCAAAGGCCTCCAAAGTTTGGCGCATAGGGTGGATTGAAAACCCACTGAATTTCCCTCAAGGCTAACCTGTCGGTAATATCTGGAGTTGCATCTTTGAGAAAGGCAGAAATTTCAGAAATTTCTCGAGCAGCTCCACGAAAATTTCGACCCTGGTCCGAGTATATGTGAGAGGGCAGTCCTCTTCTAGCTATAAATCTGTCCAGACATGCCAAACAGGCTTCGGTGGACAATGAAGTTAATGCCTCCAAGTGAATCGCCTTGGTGCTAAGGCAAACAAAAAGTGCGAAATATCCCTTTTCATATTTCCTACTTTTCACTCCACCCTGTCTTATTAAGAAGGGACCGCCAATATCAATCCCAACATGACTGAAGCATCGGCTAGGAGTTACCCGAGCAGGGGGGAGATCAGCCATTCTAGGCTGTGATGGTTTAGCTTGAAACTTATAACATATCCCACAGTAAAACATCCTCCTCCGAATTAAACTCTTAACAGACGGTATCCAATACTTCCTTAATATGAGGGATTGTACTAATCGCGGCCCTCCGTGTCCAGAAAATTGGTGATAGTAATCACACAACAAGGAAGATAAATGGCTTTCTCGAGGGAGAAGCACCGGATGTTTCGACTGGTATGGGAGAGCAGAACGGCTTAATCTACCCCCCACCCTAAGAAATCCTAGGGGACAAATGAATGGGGAAAGCGCTAAAAACTTTCTACTTGGACTCGAACCCTTATGAATTTTAGAAAACTGGTCACTGAAATAATATTGTTGCACTCTTTCAATCAGAAAGTCAAGTGCTTCACGGTATTCACGAACCATAATAGGGCCAGTCAACCAGTGAGAGACAGGAATCTTATGTTTTTTCAATAGCAGATTATAAGGGAATCTAACAATCCTGACAAAGGCCCTCAAACATTTGAAAAGCGATGAAAAGCGCTCCACAAAATCTACAAACACTTTATTATCCACATGGACACTTACGAGGGCAACTGACTTAAAATTGGTCTTAAATTCTAAAATGCTGCTATCGACCGTAAGAGGTGGATCAGAGGGCCACTCACACACAGGATTCTTAAGGTATTCTGGGCCAGACCACCAGAGGGAATTACATTCTAACCCGGAAGGCATGAGGCCACGGCTTGCAATGTCAGCCGGGTTATGCTCGCTCCTAACATGAAGCCACTGGGCATTTGGACAGTATTCTGTGATGCGGACTACGCGGTTTGACACAAATGTCTTCAACTTATACGGAGCAGTAGCAATCCACTTTAATACCGTCATCGAATCTGTCAAACAGAGCACTTTGGAAATCGACAAGGAGGATGATAATGGTAACGAACGTTTTATTAAACTTGCAAGAAGGCATGCTGCACCAAGTTCGAGCCTGGGTATGGTCCACGTTTTAAGAGGAGCCACCCGGGTTTTCGACTTCAGTAGGTGCATTGAAGTACCTACTTCCGTCTCCACTCTCAGATAAATGACAGCAGCCATACCAACGGAACTAGCGTCGGAAAACCCAACTAACTGAACCCGAATCAAGTTATCCTCCAACACCCAACGAGGGATCGAAATTTTTTCCAACAGTGGAAGTTCTTTAAGCATCTGCAGCCATTCTGCTTCTAAATCTGAAGGGAGGGGATCATCCCAACCTGTACCCTCAACCCATAGTCTTTGGAACAAAATCTTCATCTTAAATATGACGGGCGCTAAATATCCATTATAATCATATGTGCGCGCGACTCGAGATAAAATGCCACGCTTAGTGGCGGGTTGAGCAGCTACATTAATTTTATACCGAAAAGTGTCGTTGGCAGTATCCCACCATAAACCTAAAACTTTTACATCAGGTAAGGGGGTTGGCGCGGGAAACTCGCAGAGGTCTGGAGATACACTATCAATAATGTCGGTACAATTACTGGCCCACTTTCCAAGAATAAATCCACCTGCACTTAATAATGAAATTAAATCGTCTCTTAACCGGGTAGTCTCATTAATAGAATGAGAACCAGTAAGACAATCATCCATGAAAATCGATTCAGTCAAGGCAACGGCAGCGTTCGGCCATTTATGGCCTTCATCTAGTATAAGTTGACGAATCGTATTTTGGGCTAAAAAGGGACTGCTGGAAATTCCGAAAGGTACAGTAGTGTGCTCATACTCTAAAACTGGAGCATCTGGAGATGGCCTCCAAAATATGTGTTGATAGATACGATCATCTGAATGCATGTTTATCATTCGATACATATTCCTTATATCGCATACCAATGCATATTTATGAGTGCGGAACAATGAAATTACTTGTCCAATATCACTCTGTAGCTTAGGGCCAGACAGTAATGCGGAATTCAAACTTTGCCCCAAATGATCCTTTTCCGCGGGAGAAAACACAACCCTAATTTTCGAACCAGACGAAGTGTGCTTGACAACACCATGATGCGTCATGACATAAGATGCCGGTTCAGAAGCTAATACCAAGTGACCTTGACTGATATAATCATCGATATTTTCCTTATACAATCTAAAATAACTCTGATCTCGAGAAAATTTAATTTCCAAACGTTTGAAACGGTTGAAAGCTAACTGGCGGGTAGAACCTAAATTCGGACGTTCCCCATTTTTAAATGGAAGACGTACTGTATATCTACCCGAAGCATCTCTAGTTACAGTATCAGAGTAATGCTGGTAGCAATAGGTATCCTCAGGAGAGGGCGGTACTGGAAGAATAACTTCTTCTCTTTCCCAAAATGATTTTACTACCGATTCTAATGAGTCGCATCCCACTGATAATAACGCGGGCGCAATAGAAGTGGGGGAAACTGCGGGTACAGAACCCATCAAAACCCACCCTAAAGCGGTATAAACCGCTGAAGGTTGTCCTTTAATGACAGCAGATTCCGAAGGCAAAATATCAAAATATGTTTGCACACCCAGCAAGACATCAATCGCTGCAGGTTTAGAAAACTCGGGATCAGCCAGTACAAGGGACGATAAATGAGGTGGAAGCGTTGGGGAAACTTCCATAGTGGGAAGATCGGAGGTTATTTTACCGATCACAGTAAATTCCAGCGACAAGGCAGGATTATTTGCATCAAAATGTGGAGTCAACTGAGTGTTAATCAACCCATAAGCATGAAGTGGGGGAGTCTCACCCACTCCGGAAATATTATAAGAGCAATTAGATCTAGGAAGACCTAGCCTAGACGCAAGGCGATTCGTTATAAAGTTCACAGAACTACCAGGATCGAGAATTAAACGTGCTGAGTGCCACTGATTATTCTTCCCCAAAATTCGAACTTTAGCTGTTCCCAAAAGTGCAACAGATCTTTGGGAACCCTTACTAAGGGCGCGGGAAGAGTTAGCCAGAGTGACAGGTAGGTTTAAAGAACCAGAATTAGGGGGCTGCGGATTAGAGGCCCTATTATCAATATTCCTTGGGTTAGGTCTTGATGTCCCTGAACCCTGTCCATAATCGGTTCTATGCAACAATACATTATGCCGACCACCACATGTACCACAGCGTACCTTTGAACGGCAAGTGTTAGCCATGTGCGGTTTAAGACATATGAAACACCGTTTCATACCGCGAATCATGGACTCACGCTCTGATAGACTTGCGTTTAACAATTTCGAGCATTTTTCTAAACAATGTGGTTGAGCACATGAAGGGCATTCATTAACTGCCTCAACATCACCCTGAGTAACAGCAAGAGCTCGTTTGGCCGTATCTTTAGTATTAGGTTTGACTTTATCAGGTGGTTTGTCGGAAGAATTACTACGAAGGGGACAATCCATAAGTTCCGCAATTAAATGCTGATCTCTTAAATACTGGATTAACTTAGCAGTACTGGGGATCCCATGCTCTGGCTCACCACCCAGACAACGTTCCTCAAACCCCTGCCTAGTTTGATTATCAAGAAGTTTGAGAGTCCAAAATAGTAT
Organism: Leptopterna dolabrata; assembly: GCA_954871275.1. NCBI lineage: Eukaryota > Metazoa > Arthropoda > Insecta > Hemiptera > Miridae > Leptopterna > Leptopterna dolabrata. The sequence continues at coordinate 16,154,799 of OX940981.1, read as the reverse complement.
AATAAAATCAGCTAAATTAGGTAGTTCTAGATCGGCCAAGCATGTGATGGTGGAATCCACCTTATCAATAAGTGATTTTAACTCGACGGGGCACTTCTTTTTCATTGGGTTCAAAGAAAATATCGTATTTAAATAATGTGTAGCTAATAGCCGTGGTTGAGTATAGGTTTCTCTCAAAAGTTTATAACAAGTTAAATAGTTCTCGGGGGCAAACGGTACAGTTTGTGCTATAGTTAGAGCAGAATCCTTCAAATTACTGAGTAAATAACTGAACTTTTCAATGTTTGTGATATAATTGACATTATGAATAAGGGTATCAAACAAAGCAATAAACCCAGGAAATTCGTAGATTTTGCCAGAAAAACATGGTATAGTAATTTTAGGAAGGGCTACGCGGGAGGAGGGAGGAGCCCCCGCCCTCGCTTCATCAGCAAGATTGCCATTCACAGGAATTGTTTCGGGTTTATTTGCTTTGTACGCAGCTAAAATCTGAAAGTACAATTCATCAAAACATTGACTCAATTGCATAGTATCAGTTTTGAAGTTGGCATGTTTATCACTAAGATGATCTAGATCTTCTAAAAGGCTATTAAACTGAACAGCTGCATCCTCTATTTGTTCCACTCTAACTATAAACACATCCAATTTTTCAGGTAACGCTTTAATTAGGTCGTAACAATTTTGAACTCTTGTCCATACTCTTTCCTTCCTAGCAATCAGTGAACGATATTTTCGAGTGTCCTCCTCTGAAGGAGGAGCCTCCTGTTTCGATTTCGAACCACCGGCAGCACTCGTCATGTTGTGAACCAGGAGGGCAGACGATACAGAGGCGAACAGAAACTACCCAAGTAAACACAATAGCGGACCCGGGAGCCGACGGCCACAAACCAGACACAACAATGATCAGGAATTGTAAGGAAAGGATGGGAAGGCCAGTGTGGACAATTGAAATGAACCCCTGACTTCAAAGTGCAGAGAGAAACTGAAACGGTGCGAATCCTGTCTCAGGTTTATCGAGTTCGAATGTGTAAAAGACACTCTTTACCGAAACCTAATCTACAACCACGTTTTGTACTTGAATTGCACGCTTAAGGAATAATGAAAAAACTGAGGATGAATTAAAATCCCAGTTATTGTGCGAATTAAAGTACCACAAAATTTGAAAATCTTCCAAAACTATGAGAAATTATTTTTAATAGTGAGCTAATATCGCAAATGAACGTGCTAAGCTACGTTCAAGGAAAAATTCGCTCGCTAGGACCATGCAAAAAAGGGACTATGTAGAGAATAGTTCGGGGTGGTAGACCCTTTTTCGCTTCGATTTAAATCTGTTAGTGGACTGTATACTCAAAGGAAACCCCGGGAAAGTATGTCTTGGAAAATTCGAGTCTTTATACAAAATGATACGGAAAATATCAATATACTCAACGTGCCACCCCTAATGACAACCTGAGGAAACAAAGCTGAGTAAACCAAGAAATGTACGAAATAGAGGTAAAGGAAGGGAAAATGGAACTTACCCCTATTCCAAGGTAGGTACTCGCCTTGTGGAAGTCACCGAACGTAGATCCCGGCCGGGAGAGCTGCGGCGTCGAGGAATAACCTGGAGGCGGCGACGTGGGGGCGGTACAGGTATCGCGAAACGCACCGGTCAGGGCTTCCGACTTAAAAAGGTATGTAACGCAACGTGGGCGGGTTTAGTTGGTGGCAAAAATGAAAGGTGTCAACTGGATGGCAAACGAGGATAGACTGCCCCGTAGGAGCGGGGAGAAGCTGAAGGTATGGACGAGACGGGGGGTGGACAGTTTACAAACAACTCGGAAACTACAGGTGCAGAAGAAGGGCACAGTCGAGTTCTACCTATTTAAACGGCTTTCAACAATATATTTATATATATATTTATTTATATATGTGTCACTCCAGACGATAACTCTCGATAGAATTGAGATAAACAGCTCAAATTTGCACAAAAAATCTATCTTGGCAATCGAAAGGCTAAGTTCGAAGATGGGCGAAATTGGCCTACTCTAAGGAGGGTTTTGGCGCATTTAAAGTGCGCAAAAATTACCCAAAAATCCCCAAAATGTTATTTTCCAACAATAAACCCCTCATTTTAAAGGTTTTTGCACGCTGAACACGATGGTGGAATCGGATTTTAGATATCTTGATCCGTTCTCAAATTAGAGCATTTAAAGTGCGCAAAAATTACCCAAAAATCCCCAAAATGTTATTTTCCAACAAGTGACCCCTCATTTTAAAGGTTTTTGCACGCTGAACACGATGGTGGAATCGGATTTTAGATATCTTGATCCGTTCTCAAATTAGAGCATTTAAAGTGCGCAAAAATTACCCAAAAATCCCCAAAATGTTATTTTCTAACAAGTGACCCCTCATTTTAAAGGTTTTTGCACGCTGAACACGATAGTGAAATCGGATTTTAGATATCTAAATCCGTTCTTAAATTAGAGCATTTAAAGTGCGCAAAAATTACCCAAAACTAGGATAATCTTTAAACTCTTACCCCCTTAGAGTGGTCAGATTGAAAAATGTGAGAAGTATTAATTGAAGACGAGAGTTCGAAGCAAAAAAGGGGGAGGCAAACGATTAGTACAACTCCTTGAATTTACCCACAGCGATCAAATAAATAAGCACTTAGTACAATTACGTAATAAACAAACGGTAGAATCAGGATGGACAAAACGTACAAATTAAAATAAATACGAAGAGAATATACATAGAAAACCAAATTTTAGACCGAAGTTTTCCTTTATTCAAAACCATAGCCATTAATTCGAATATTTCTTTGAAAATTCGCTCATTAAGTCATGCTGCATGACTGATTTTTTTATTTCTTCTTATTTTTGTTAATTATTATCTTGTTTTTGTTTCGTTCTCGTTTTCTTTCCTGCCAAATTCAGTAAAAACGATACTGAATTCACTGAGGTCAACAATAGATTGTTTTGGTTTCAATGTTTTGATTAGCAAACTCTGAAGTTAGCTACGCTGCCATAAAATTTGTTTGTTTGAAAACACATTATAGGACACTTTTTTAGAAGAAAATTGAAAATAAATACATTTATCAGTTAAATAATTAATAGATATGGAAAAATATTTTTTACATAAACAATGAATTTTATAAATAAATACAATTAATTTTGTAAGTAGACAAATTGGACGAGTTTAGGCATAAGGTTGAAAATTCGGTTTGTATTGTTCGTTTGGTTATTTTGTTATTTTTTATATTGTTCTACCCTGTGACCCCCTCCGGAAAAAAATTCTGGATCCGCCCCTGTGGCGGCGAAACTGTTTTCGAGCGCTTGATGAAAATTAATATATTGTTGGAGTATATAGAGAAGTAATTTAGCATCAGATATATATTCTTTTTAGCCGTGCTATACCATTGTGACCACCTGGGTGAATCAAGTATATACATATTGCAGTTAGTTTTGATAAAAACGATAGCATTTACAAAGTGATGTGCGTCGCCTGCCAGTTCTCACGGTTTCATTCAACACAGGAAGGACTCTGAGGGAAGTAGGTAAGTAATTATACGTCATTTATTGCTACAAGTTCATTAAATGTTGTATGTTGTTGTTGTGTGCATGCGTGACTGACTCCATACACAATTTTCAATGGAAATAGTCCGTCAGTTACTTGTGCTATTTCTGATGGTTTGTTTTCCTTTTTTCCTCGTAGGTACAGGTACCTATACTAATATTAGCTATGCAGGAGTATCTGTTAGAATTGCTACAAAACCCGATAGGAAGTGATTGAAAAATTAAAAAAAAAACCCGATATTAGTAACAGAAACTCGATAAGAATCGGGAACCCGGTTGAAATTGGTAAAACCCCGCTTGGATAGTGGAGAGAAGCCGATAGACTGCCGATGGACTTTTTTTAAACCGTTACAAATATAATCAACCCGATAAGAGTAAAATAATCCTGCACGATCATGAATTTGAAAAACTCGATAGGATTTAGGGAAATCCGATAGGGGTAACTGAAACCCGATAGGAATTGGAAACCCCTTTGAATTTGAACAACCCGATAGGAATTTGAAAAACCGATAGGAAGGTAAAAAAGTCGTTACGGGCAGAGGTGGGGGTACTTTTTTTAAACCCTATGCCCCTCATCTCTCATGGCGGCAATACCAGTTCTTCTCAACCTGTCGCGTCATAACGACTGTTGTGCTTAGTTCTCCGTGCTCGTGCCTATTCAGTTTCAGTGCATTGCTGTTGTGTTTCTGTTATCGCTTTCAATTTCAACGTTCGCTCCTCCATAAACATCCGGACCCCGGTACGCTGTACTACATTCAATCATTCATTTCAATTTCCATATAATATCGGTGACCTGTAGAGATTTAGTTTCAAAAGCGCGTTTGGATACTTCGAGGACAATGGCCGACCAACAGTTGAGGGAAATGTTAACATCTTGGAAATTAGATGCAAGAATCGCTGCTGCGTTTCAAGGTTAGCACAATTTTCTTTGACTATTTTCTCTAATATTCCGATTTCATGGTAATCACAAAGGTATGAGCTACATCTAAACTGACATTTCAATTTCAATTTCTTTTGTTTTTTCCGCTGCCACGTGGATTGCCATGCCTTGAGTATATTTACTTTTCCCAACCAATTTACCAAATTCAACTCTTTTCTCGAATATTCAGATTTCATGATAATAATTGTACTTGCTTTGAGTTGCTTTGTAACGGCATCGGGAAATTCATAACGGTTGTCGTTAGGTATGAGTGCCCGTTAGTAATTCTATCGGGTAGTATTTGACTTGAAATATTTTCTTCAACTTGTTTTCGTTGCCGCTTGTACTCGTATAGGGTGTTCACACTGTTCCAAACGGGTGTTCCCAGACTTTGACAAATTCTCTTGTACATTCGTAACGGGTGTTTTTATCTATGAATGCCCGTTAGTAATTCAATCGGGTAGTATTTGACTTGAAATATTTTCTTCAACTTGTTTTCGTTGCCGCTTGTATTCCTACCGGGTGTTCACACTGTTCCAAATGGGTGTTCCCGGACTTTGAAAAATTCACTTGTACATTCGTAACGGGTGTTTTTTAGCTATGAATACCCGTTAGTAGTTCAATCGGGTAGTATTTGACTTGAAATATTTTCTTCAACTTGTTTTCGTTGCCGCTTGTATTCCTATCGGGTGTTCACACTGTTCCAAATGGGTGTTCCCGGACTTTGAAAAATTCACTTGTACATTCGTAACGGGTGTTTTTTAGCTATGAATACCCGTTAGTAGTTCAATCGGGTAGTATTTGACTTGAAATATTTTCTTCAACTTGTTTTCGTTGCCGCTTGTATTCCTATCGGGTGTTCACACTGTTCCAAATGGGTGTTCCCGGACTTTGAAAAATTCACTTGTACATTCGTAACGGGTGTTTTTTAGCTATGAATACCCGTTAGTAGTTCAATCGGGTAGTATTTGACTTGAAATATTTTCTTCAACTCGTTTTCGTTGCCGCTTGTATTCGTATCGAGTGTTCACTTTGTTCCAAACGGGTGTTCCCGGACATTGAAAAATTCACTTGTACATTCGTAACGGGTGTTTTTAGCTATTTATTTATATTTAGCCCGTTAGTAATTCAATCGGGTAGTACTGGACTTGAAATATTCTCCTTCTCTTTCCTTTCTGTCTTACTTATAGTCAAATGTCGTAACCGTTGGTAATGTTATGTTCCCAGAGCGGCTCCAGGAACTAGAAGCCCATCCGTGCGTCCAAACAATCAGGAGGACCGATTGGTTGAAGCAGACCTCTCTCGGCAAAGACACTGAGGAGGACAGCAAAGTTAAGGCGCGAATACCTTTGCAATGTGGGAAAACACTTTTTAAATACACAGACTACTTCCCAATCTTCAAGTCCAGCCATGGAGCAAAATTGGTGAGTTGTAAATCTGAATGTATTTGATGTGCTCTGTTTAGCTGTAGTTGTAGTTCTTTTGCAGTGAACCATTATGTCGGTGGAAAAGTCAATTTCTGGTCCTTGTTCAAAAGAGGGATGATCCGAAACGTATTGCACTCGAGAAACTTCGAAAATTAGCCTATCTCAATTTTTGTCCCTGTTGCAATAGCTCAATATGTTTTGTGTAATCGCTAATGAGAGGTGTTTTCCGTTGCACAGATCGAATCCGACTTCAAGGAACTGTACCATTTACCAGAAGCTCTACAAAGAACTTACCGAGCTCCATCCGGCCCAAGTTTCAGAGGCTAGATGTTGTAAAGGAGTCAAACGGAAAGAGAGACATTCGTCGAGTCAATAATAAAATACTGCGACAACAATACAGGTGAGAAATAACTTTGATTGTCTAATCTGTGTTCAAATTGTGAGTTACTGTTTGACTAGCATAATTTTAACACAGAATTTGTTTTAGCCATGGACTAACTAGCTAAAAAAGGTAACGAAATTTCGTAACGAAATCTGGGACGCTGTTATGAAAAATTCCTAATGATTTTCACGTACAACCGATTCGTTGCTACGGAACTTTAACTTCGCCAGTTATCATCTTACAAAAATCGTTCACCACTCGTTGGATAGCTCTCGATTTACCTAACCATATTACGTTAACCAATGCGGAGTGCGTGGCCAACAAGCTGCGGTATGAGCGTCATTGTTTAAATAATAATTGTTTACACACAGGTGATCATTCTCAATAATTTATATTGTGAACACGTTTGCAAGCTTTATATTATAAGTACCGATGATACGGAACTAAGGATCGTGTAACCTGGTGTAACCTATGAGCAGTCAATATATCAGTCGAAAAAGGTTTATGTGAAACGCGTGAGCTAAAACACATTCTGTGTTTCTATAATTTCGTCCGAAGTATGTAAACAGAGGTAACCGGGGGTCCAGGGGGGCTTGTTTTTCTTACGTCTCGAGGACGTGTTGTTGACGCGGCAGACTGTGGATAGGCAAGACCCGCAGGGCTGAGCGGTCTTGAAGGGGGGATTACTGGAAATTTTCATTCCGATTTTATTCCCATCGTTTCTACACTTGTTTTTCTGTATAAATCTCTTCGTCACGATGATGTCTTAACCAACCATCTGTACGTACGTGTTGTTAATGTGCTGTGTGATATTTCAGATGAAGACAAGATAACGACGGCAGCTCTGCTCGCCCTCCCGTACACAAAGAATCCGGAGACTACTTCGCAACTTTCGTGCAAACTGAGTCTGAGGCAAAGGATCTACACGCGCAGCGCCTAGAAACCGCCAAGGGAACACTACAACAGTATGTTATAGCTAAAGGAAAGTTATTAAATCTAAGGGGTTATTTCCGCTAGTGTAAGTAATGTTACCATACCTTCCGGAGGAGTCCGTCACCACTAGCAAGTTAGTTCAAGGACATGAACTAACCGAAATCAACAAATGTATGACACTAGGCACCCACAACAGCAATGACACAGGCTTGACATAATCGAAAACTTAGGGATATATAAACTACGCACATTCGACGGACGGATCATTAACAAAAACCTACTTGACACAACATCGGATACAAACGCACGATACCAACAAATGGACCACTGACAACCCGAGCGCCAAAAGACATATTCTTGACTACACGCACATACAACACACAAATGTAAACGACACACACAGTACACCACGACACAACAAAAAAAACGAGCTAGGACTCCTGATTTTTTCCTAACTCATAACTCAGTACTAGGTATTATTATAATCGTAATATTGTTATATTACAATAAATAAGTATTAGGTTAGAGTTTAACATAGAAAATAAGTTATTAGGTTTAGTTAGTAGATTATAGTTTACCAAAGAAATAAGTTAGTTCTTAAGAGTTTACTTACACCAGACGTTACTTGCATGACCCAAATAGTTGTTTGTAGCTAAGGTACCAATTAAAATAGGATTAGCCTAAGCTCTTCAGGACAGACAAACAACATTATCCTCCCCTTCACTTCCTTTATTCCCCTAACACCAAAACACCTTTCACTTCCTCTCACTTCCCCTGCACGCACCTTAAATAGGGACCAACTGACGTACTGACTGCAGTACTCTCTCGACGGCCTGATGATGATGTCCTTACATGGAAAGCACTCACCCTCAGTACTCAACCAGCTAGTGACGACGGACTCTTCCAGAAGGTATGTTAAGATTACTTTTTACTCAAGCGGAAATAACCCTTTCGATTTGATACTAGACACAGCCAGTCAGCCTAAAGTACTATTAACCAGATTAACCTAATTACATACGTTTTAGTTAAGGTACAGATTAAAATAGGATTACTCTAAGCCCTTTAGGACAGACAAATTCTTTATAATATATAATGTTGTGTTAATTTCAATCCAAACTATATTGTGTTTCGATTTAGACGATAGAGGGCTGCCACAATTCTTCTTCTTGACCATGTATGTAGACCTTAGAACTTAAGAGACCTACATAAAAGGGCTCAACTATGTCACTCACATGTATTCAACTCACTTCCAAGCTTATGAAGTTGAATCCCTTGGTTTTCATTCATTTTACTAACTGTCAAACCGCCTATATAACGAGTCCAATAATCTCTGATGCTGTTAACCTAGTTATTTTGTTATTGTAGTTAGTCAAACATATTGATAGTATCGTATGAAACAAATTGCTACATGTACGGCGTACGAAACAAATGACTTATTATTGATTTTATAGTGAATTTGAACATTATTTAATGATTATGAATAAACATTGATGACCTGAATACCTGTGTTACCTCTCCTTCGCCCACGTTGTTGCTCATTTTAGAAATAAGAATTACTTATTATAAATATTTACATTTCTATATATTTACAATTACATTTCAATTTCATGGGTATGTTTCACAGGTTCCTCATCAGGCTTCGAAATCCTCCTCCTCCCTACTCCATAGGATTCCTCCTAATCCCAATCCATCCCTACTCTTTTGCATCTCTAACCGCTCTACTAACAGTTACCTGATTGGTACAGCAATTGGAAATGCAAACGGGTAGGGTGGGAATGGGCTCATTAGGAATCCAATAGGGTAGTGAGAAGTAGGCTTGATAGAACCGATAGGGTTCTATCGAGCGTCCACTCGTAGGATCCTATCGGGTTCTATGGAGTGGACGCTCGATAGAATCCTATCGGGTTCTATCGTGTGGACGCTCGATAGAATCCTATCGGGTTCTATCGAGTGGACGCTCGATAGAATCCTATCGGGTTCTATCGAGTGGACGCTCGATAGAATCCTATCGGGTTCTACGAGTGGACGCTCGATAGAATCCTATCGGGTTCTACGAGTGGACACCCGATAGAACCCTAGCGGGTTGGAGGAACTATACCCGATAGAAATCAAACGGGTGTTAGGTGGTAGACCCGATAGAAATCAAACGGGTGTTAGGTGGTAGACCCGATAGAAATCAAACGGGTGTTAGGTGGTATACCCGATAGAAATCAAGCGGGTTATGGGTAGAATACCCGATAGAACACAAGCGGGTGTTGAGAATGGTACCCGATAGGGCCCAAACGGGTATTCACGAATACCCGCTAGGAATCCCTTAACATTACCCGATAGGAACAGCATGGACGTACAAGGATTACCCGATTGTGTTCAATTTTTCGCCCGATAGGAAACCAAACGGGTGTTTTTTTACAGCACGTCCGGCTGCCATCGGGTATCCCAGCACGTACGTGCTGTGATTACCCGATAGGGTCTTATCATTAAATTCCTATCGGGCATTTCCTGCACAAATTACCCGATAGGAGCTGCACTAAAAGCCCGTTTGCAGGGATGCCCTTGTGGGTACCCGATAGAGTTTTTCCCTAACGGGTTTTTTTTCATTCCTATCGGGTACGCCTAATCCCTAGCGGGTTTTTTTCAAAGTTTTCACCGGCGTGCGAGCACCACGAGGTGGTAAAACAATGCGTTTTTTCTCTCGGTGTGCACTCTTAACATTCAAGAACATGGAAAGATGTGAAAACAAGTATTCCCGAAACTCAGGTCAGCCCTACATTTCCAAGAAGAACAATCCTGTCCCTGTAAAACTGCCTCCAAATTGTCATCAAGCATGCGGTGAGTTGTGCGTTTACTGTGGAAATATTACTGTTGAAGAGAAACTTGACAACTTCAGGAGGTTCTACAGACTCGAGTATGATGAACAATCACTGTTCCTATTAAGATTAATTTGAATAAATTTTACCGTCTATACAGCTCCATCCCAAAGTTTGCCAAAACCCCATCAACTTCCCCCTCAGCACACCACTCTTCTGCCTATTTCACAGCCCAAAAAGACTGACCTTCTGCGGATGATTCCATTTCTGGAGCCCGAATACAGAGGTTTCTATGAGTCTCTTCCCTCAATGTCTTGACCTTTTTGCCTTGAGCATTTTTTATTTTGTCCATTATAAACTTAGGTAGGTCCTAGTAATGCATTCTTGAGAGTCTTTTTTTCTCATTCTTATATGTATCTAATTTGCCTTTCAAAAGCAATAAAACCATTTTCGAGAAAAATTAAAAGATGATGAGTTCTTATGTGGGTCAGAAATGGAAGAATGAGTTGTGATGGAAGGTAGTGTTGTTTTTACTGCCCACCCAACGGGAAAATAATTTGTGGAATAAGGGTACATGTTCATAAAAAGCGTAAAATTGATTCGATCGATCAGATTTCATTTTCATTTCGCTCTCCTGTAAAGTTCGGAAAAACGACATGTACCCTTATTCGACCCATCCATTCAATTATTTGTAGTTATTCATGAAGCGTAAGGTAAATAATAAACCGCTGTGTAATAATTTACCTGTATAGTTCCCCTTCTCAGTAGATAGTATAATAAACAGTTGGGTAACAATTTATCGTTGTGGAATAATTTACCCAATAATACTTCAACGTTTGTTCAAGTTGCAAAGTAGGTACCTACCAACAAACTCCAAAAGAGCCATCATCTTTCAAATGGAATAATATCACAGTCAACCAACTCGACTTTATCTGTAATTATAATCAGGTGCTCCCTAGCGATGATATTTGGGCCGGATTTATACCGTTTGATTCACGATCATGTTGTTGAATGTTTTCGGTAAAAACGAACGGCTGGTCGTACAATGCTCCGGGTGGTCTCACAAAATTCTTTAGTTCAAGATCAGTTTAAAAACGTTAAGAAAACTATAGGGAAAATTCTCGAGCTACGGCGTTCTAAAAATTTCAACCCCTGTTTTTCACCCCTTAGAGATGACAACAACAACAAATTGACAAACAACAAATTAAAAAATCTCAACAAATTTACGTACAACTAATTCATCTTCATTTTGGTTTATTATTTTCAATAATGAACCATTGGAATCGAGCATGAAAAAAAAAAATTCTTACCCCCCCTCAAAATTTGATGGTTTACGTTTCAAGATATGTAGAATCCAAAACTGCAATAAAAATATTTCTGTCTGTCCGCCGTACGCCGTACGCCGTACGGGCCACTTTTCTTAGTTACCATGAAAAAAAATTGATGAAATTCGGGTTATAGGTTCCGTTCGGGGTCTAGTTGGTCCTCGAAGCTCGACGTTACTGTGAGTCATCTCTAAGGGGTTCAAAATAGGGGTTGAAATTTTCAAAACGCCTATACCATTTTTTAACGTGAATATTTTTACGGTTTTAAATAGTTCTTGAACTTGCGAGTTTTTTAAGACCCCCCGGAGCATCGTACGTCCAGCCGTTCGTTCACAGTAAGGCCCCAAAGTTTGCACCGACAGGCATTTTCGACTCCAGTGTGAATGAAATTGTATACAATTCAAACCAAATCTCGTAACCAGAGACGCGCCCACAATAGGAAATTTGGCGGAGATGAAATCATTGCTAGGGATCACCTGATTATATTGGCGGAGTATGAAGTCGAGTTGGTTGTTCTGTGATATTATTTAATTTGAAAAATGATGGCTCTTTTGGAGTTTGTTGGTAGGTAGTGAAACTTGACCAAACGTTGAAGTATTATTGATGGGTAAATTATTACTACGGTAAATCATTACTCAACGGTAAATTATTACACAACGGTTCATTATACCATCTACGTAGAAGGTTTGTTGGTAGGTACTACTCCTCATCAACAATTTCTTTTCAGAACTTCATTATGTGTGTTTCTTTTTGTTAGGTACTGTTTGTCATCGGCAGAATTATTTTAGCAACATTTAACTCGTGATTTAGGTAGGTACCTAGTAACGAGTACGGGGTTAGGTACTAACCTACGGAGGGTTTGCGATCTATATCATATGTATAGAATAGTACATATCATATTATATAGACGGGTTATCTATACATAGAGCTGTGATCTGTAACAGAAGGGTATTCTATACAAAATAATAAACCGTTGTGCAGGGATTAGCAGCGTTTTCAACTTTGGTTTTCAACTGATGGGCCATAACTCACATGTTTCCCAGTGCAACAAGGCCACAGCTACTCATAAATTAGTACCTAATTACTATAACCAAGGTGAAAAACAGCTGTCCAGCAGTTTTATAACATCAAAACAAAGTTCTGACTTCAATATCGTAGAATGAAATTTAAAATTGATTTTATACACAACAGATAAAACTTTATTAGCTCTTCCTGAAAAAAAAAGAAGTTTTTCGAGTTGCAGCCTTATTGCTCTGGGAGTGGGGGGGGGGGGGGGGTCAGTATTTCGAATTTGTTAGCCAAGACATACTGTCGGCTTACAAGTGAAATTCACTAAGTCAATTTTTTCAATTTTCGGTTTATTTGCTACTCCTATGTATTTTTCAACGCCCGATCGATTGGTGACGTCAATTTTGAGATCCTAGGAACCGTTCTCACGGAAAATGCGAAATAGTTTTTCACTAAGTCAGAATGTTAAAAAAATTAGTCAGGAGAAATTCACTAAGTCCTTACCGTGATGATTATCGAGACTTAGTGAATTTCTCCAAAGGCAATAAATTATTGCCGTTGAAGTGAAATTCACTAAGTCACTTGAATGGATTCAACAGCTACGGGACCCTGTAATTCATCAATGTTGGTATGCGGATGACTCGTCTGCACAGGGAGAGTTCCAAAAGCTCAAGGAATGGTGGGAGAAATTAGGAGTACTTGGTCCTACTCATGGCTACTTCCCACAAGGCAGGAAGTCCTGCCTGGTTGTGCACCCATACGACAAACCCGAGGCTGAACGTATTTTTGCAGGGACGGGTATCAAGATTGTAACGGGCCAACGGTATTTGGGCGGATTTATAGGGCAAGAGGATGACGAGCTGCAATTCATGAACAAAAAGGTGAATGACTTGGTGGAAACTGTAAAAAAGCTGTCCTCAGTGGGAAAACCACATCCCCAATCCGCGTATACGGCCTTCACAAAATCGATAAGGTTCAAATGGCAATTCCTCCAGAGGGTGGTGAAAGGTGCAGAACACTATATGGGGCCGCTGAAGGAGGTCATAAGGAGTGAATTCATTCCAGCCATTATGGGGAGTGACAAGCCCTCTGAAATTGAATGTGACCTATTTTCCCTGCCAGTATCAAAAGGCGGGCTTGATGATCCAACTGGGGTCCCCTCCTCTTGGCCCATTACAGGTAACATGTGTCAATCCTATGATTTATCTCGGGCAGCTACAGAGAAGCTAACCGTGGCATTGACAGAGGGAGCACCCCTAAGCATAGATGAACACGTGGCTCGAACTCAGGCTATGAAGAGAGTAGCTAAGAAGCAGCGGGATTTGATGGAAGATGAAACCCTCCACAGGACATTGGCCAGGTTTCCAGAGGATAGGCAGCGCGCAATCGGAAGGTCAGTGGTTAAGTGGTGCCAGGGTAGTTCTTCAGGATGGTTGTCAGCAGTCCCACTAAAACGACAAAATTTTGACCTCTCCCCTTGTGAATTCCGGGATGCTCTCGCTATAAGGTACAAACGGCGACCCCCAGACATGCCAATCAGATGCGACGGCTGTGGAAACTGGGGATTCACCTTGGGGCACGCCCTGAGTTGTAAGACCGGAGGCCTCGTTACCCGCAGGCACAATGAGGTTCGTGATGTGCTAGGGGATGTAACTACCGAGGCGTGGGGCAATTGTGTGAGGGAGCCGATTATCGTTGAGCCCAATGGGCCCCATCCAGGGCTGCGAGGGGATTTAGCATGCAGGGGGGTGTGGGAACCACAGAGGGTGGCATTATTCGATGTCCGAGTCCTTGACTCAGATGCCCCCTCTTACGGTTCCCGGGCTGTCCTCAGCGTCCTATCAGCGGCAGAAGAGGAGAAGAAAAGAAAATACCTCAATGCTTGTGAAGAACGCCACGCGACATTCACGCCTCTCGTTTGCACCGCGGACGCCGTTTTTGCCCCTCAAATGAATACTTTTATTAAACACACGGCAGAACGCTTGGCAGATCGGTGGATGCGGCCATACAGCACGGTTATGGGATGGCTCCGACCCCGCTTGGCCTTCGCCATCTTGAGGGCTTCAAGTATGTGCCTGCGGGGAAGTCGGACGAAGTGGCGTCCCGCGGGAGAGCTTTTGGGAATGTCAGATGGAGCGGCTCTTCAGTTGGGACTGAACTGAGGCCTCAGGGGTGAAGCCTGCAAACGACGAAGACGGCAGCAACGCGGCACCACCGACGGGGGAAAGTTGCCTCCATCAAGTTCTGAGGCTGGGGAAGCCTTATGAATGTGCAAGGTGGCTCGTTATTGTTCTCGTTTTTGTTATTCTTCTTGTTTGTGAAAATATATTGTGAAGTAAAAAAAAAACAAAAACAAAAAAAAATGGATTCATATTTCTGATCATTTCGTGTGGATCCGGGATAAAAATACGACTAGGCAGAAAGGATTTTCGCGATTCACCTACCCACAGCATCAGTTACCTCGACTCGAGACAGTTATTAATGAAATAAATATAAAGAGATATAAATGAATATAAAGAACACTGTGTCAGAAAAGATGCAGCCATGAAGGAAAAGGATTTGGACAAAAAAAGCCACTCATGACAAAAGCTTCATGTCGATAACTTGTGATCTTCAAAGCGTGCTTCAGATCCCCAGTTCTGGTGTAAGTTTCCTGTATTACCTCAGCAAAATAAATGTGTACAACTTTACTGTGTATGAGGCAGCACCCCCGAACAACGGATACTGTTTTTTCTGGACTGAAGTAAATGGCAAAAGAGGGAGTTGTGAGATCGGGTCCTGTTTGCTGCAGTTCATAATGGACCACGTTCCTCACACAGTAGAACGCCTCACTATCTTCTCGGACACTTGCGGGGGTCAAAACCGTAACATTCAAATATCGGCACTGTTGTTGTACGCTGTACGCAATCACCCCAGCATAGAAATCATCGAACAGAAGTTTATGGAGAGCGGCCATTCTTACATGGAGGTCGACTCAATGCATTCTGCAGTCGAAACAGCTAAGAAAAATGTGGATGTCTTTAGTGTTCATGAATGGGAAAACATTTTTCGAATTGCACGAAAAAGTAAGGATGGATACCACACTAAAGAGCTCTGCTTTCAGGACATGTTAAACTTAAAACACCTTGTTCAGACAACAGTGTTCAACAAGAACGTGGACGATGCGGGTCAAAAGGTTAACTGGCTGAAAGTAAAAGTGTTTCAGTACAGAAGGGATGAGCCAGAATCCATTGGATATAAGTACGGTTATCAAGATGAATTCAGGAAGATTCCGTTGAGAATGGCATCAGCCAGAAAAAGCCGGGCCTCCACTTTGAGGATGACTAAAACATATTTAGCTCCACTGTACCGGAATCAGCTCCCGATTTCAGTGGCAAAAAAGAAAGACCTAACAACTCTCTGCCGTAAGGGTGTCATACCGCAGAATTTGCAGCAGTGGTTCTATGGTTTACAGACAAGTAACGCCATAGTTGACCGGGCTGCTGAACCTGCACTGTCAGACGCTTCTGACGAAGAATAATAATTTTGTGAGAAGTGAAGTTTTGAACTGAATTGAGAGCATTATTTTGAATTTTAAAGTTCCTTTTTTTCCACAAAGTTTCAAATAATAATTGTATTGCAGTCGAAACTCAGATTTTAAACAATAAATTACTTTTAAAATCCTTAAAAAAATACTTATTAAAATCCTTCACCCCCCTCATTAATGCGACCAAAATTCAGGGAGAAATAGATAGAAGAATCCCTAAGTCATCACATCTCAGAAGTTTTTCGACAAGTGAAAATCATTAAGTCACTATAGTCAGGTGAAATTCACTGAGTCAGGTCCCTTCGTACGAAAAGTACATTTTTAAGTTAGTTGTGAATGCGCTAACCACTTGGGGATCACGTGGAAGTAAGTAGACATCACGAAGCAGCTGCACACCAAATTTCAACCCACTAATCCAATTTCTTCCTAGCAAAACGGGTCTCACCAAAAACTGAATTTTTCAAATTTGATTTTCTCAAAACTATAATATTTGACTTAGTGAATTTCACTTGTAAGCCGACGTACATATGTGCCTATTTTTCTTGTGAGCCATAGTGCAGCTGCAGCCAAACAGATTCCATCACATGAGGTGCTGAATGATAGGGGCTGCAGACTGGGGGGCGGACACTTTAAAGTAGGTACCTGTTACACAGTAGGTAGGTAGGTAAAGTTTCGTCCATTACTTACCTACCTGAATGATAATAGAGGTCCACTGCTCAGTCCTTACTGACCTCTTGTTTTGAAATGACTATTTGTGGGCTGGTACCTAATAAATTATTGATATTGAGATAACTCGATTGCGTCCTCTCGCATTGCTTCTTCGCGACGTTCATAATATGATCGTATTCCCAACGCATGTGATTAAATACGCATTATCAGGGAAATAACTTATAACAAAGGCCTACCTGCTGCGGGAACGGGACCTGAGGTTTTGATCAGTAAAACACTCATCATCATCATGGTTAACTAGTAACATAGCGGCATTTATTGCACACCATACTCACCCAAAGAGATAATGCTCATTTTCAGATTCGCATCCATTCCATACAGCAGAAGCAACAACTGAAGGAGAAGCCAACCAGAGGCAATGAGTATCAGGCCAGTCTTGATCCTTATCCACCACTTGACCAAAGTTAATTTGTGCTGAAAATGAATGTTTATGTGAATCTTGTTGCGCCTCGCTTAATCTCAAAAGCCTCTTGGGAAAAGTTATATTTCAATACAGCCATTCTGTCCCGAGCCGCACACTACTGTATGCTGACAGAGGCCGATATTAATGAGGCGAGATACTGCAGAATCGAGTGGCATTTGAGGACTGAAAACGGATTGTAGCAAAGCTGTTTTATTTTTCTAAACGACTGAGCTTTTGAGTTCTCGTTTATATTAGGTATGTTTACTATGTAGTAATTAAGTCCCTATCTACCTATCGTATTAATAATATTTATTAGTAAGGATAATTAAGCAGTTAATAATGGCAAACTCGACAATCCTTGGGATTACGTATGACTTAATAAATCACTCTCCGATTTGTAATTAGGTAGGTATGTATCACAATCGTTATTTATATACATTTATCACGCTTTTCTTTACATCTCATAATGAAACTGCAATCTGACCATTGTAAGTTATTTACAAGGAGACGAGGACCATAAATAATACAGCTGTCTTTAGCAAATCTCTCAGGTACAGACGGAACAGTTACAAAGCCTAGCTTGAAACAAAGAGATTTAGAAATGCGTTTTACTATTTCTGCTAGTATTTTTCATCAACTCATCAAGTTTCACTGTAGAACTTACGTGGTAAGCCATAATAAGATGTAGAGAATAAAACAAATAAACCTTTCATATACCTTTCTTTCCGAAGCTAGGGTAGTAAAAATTGCACACACTTAGGTACATAGGATTGCCCTAAGATCAACTTTGTTACGATGATGTCAATGACTCACCTTGTAAACACCTGTGAGAAGTAATGCCCCCATCACTGCCGAGAACAGAACATATCCGAGCACCAAAATAAGCGCCAAAATAACTGAAAAATAGTGGCACAAGGCGATTAAAATGTCCAGACATAACCTATCAAGTTATTTTATGTGAGAAAAGCTATATTATATAATAATAAACATTATTGCCAAGAAAATTAATTCTTAGGGAGAGGAGAGCAACATGTCATGTAATAATATAAATACTCCTAAAACAAGGGAACTAAAAATAATTTATAAATTGGGTATACAGTGTGGCTGAGTTAATCATCGTCAAGGTGGGATACTAATCACAAGCAAAAAAGTCATTCAGGCTATACAATTCATGGTCTATTAGGAAGGTTTTGAGAGTGCTTATGAAAATAGACCTTCATAGCCCATTTGATAATTCTGAAGTTCTTTAAAAATTAACTTACTGTACGCAAATGCTATTTTTTCCGCAGCAACTTCTTCATCCAGCTCAATATCTGTCACATTTTTATTTTTCGCAGCGTCTCTTGCTAATGCCAGAACGTCATCTCTCAAATACACTGCAGTTGACAGGTAGATGACCACTAATATGGCGAGTAGGGTTCCGCAGATCTGCAAAAGTCAATATTCAAATTAACAAAATAATTAGGGTTCGAGAAACCTTGTAGAGTTTTGAAAGATTATAATACCAACTATTCAAATTAATAAAATTAATTATGGTTTGAGAAACTTTGTAGGGCTTT
This sequence comes from Leptopterna dolabrata, assembly GCA_954871275.1. NCBI lineage: Eukaryota > Metazoa > Arthropoda > Insecta > Hemiptera > Miridae > Leptopterna > Leptopterna dolabrata. Next base: position 16,136,224 of record OX940981.1, on the reverse strand, counting down.
GTAAGATTATAATACCAACTAACACTTGCTAGGAAATCACTATTATATTATACCTACCATCCTCGTGAATAGTTTTTCGTTTCGTCATAGTGTATTATAGTTGTTGTATAGAGTGAGTGGTCTAAATTGGACTACTTCGAACCTGTATTCTAGTTGTCTCATTCAAATCGATCAAACAAAATTGTATGCGGTATCATTTGTTGCATCTTGGCGTCCTATTTATTAGTAAACACTTAGGTAAAAGTCAATACATCTATGGCTTTATCTACTCACAGCTTGTATGTACCCGATGATCTTCGTACCAGTCTCCAAAGAGCAACAGCAGCATCTTCTGATCAAAGGCATGATCTGAAATAAGAATATTTCCCGCATATTAGTTCGGTTTAGTTATGGAATATCTCAGAGTACCTGCAGAGTACAGAGTCCTTGGTACGCAGAGCTTGGGTACGCAGAAGCTAAACGTCTTGCCTACACCAAACGTGCGCAAGTCGGAGAACTACGACAAACTTCCTACCCATGTTATAGAACATGAGAATCTTCTAATCCCTCCTCTCTCTGTAAGGAAGCGACAAATCTTCGCCAAAAAATCCAGGTTAACTACGTTCATAACAGAGAAAACTTGCAAATTTTCACGTCAAATGGCAGTGAAGTGGGTGCTGCTGGAGGCAACTTGATGCGAGGAATCCAACGACACCAAGGCTACTTTTGTGGGCCGAGTCAGTCGGATTTCACATATTGAAAAATATCGTCAAAAATCTGTGTTGAATTCCATGTTCCCTTGGCATTGTCACGAAGAATTGACTGACTGCTCAGACGATGTTGAACCACATGGAGTTGAGACTGTCATTCCATTTATAAGGAATATAGTCAGATTGTTATAAGTTATTTTCGAAATAAGTTCCAATTCATATTCCTGCTGTAGACGCGGGCATGTAAGTATATGATCGGGGTCTAGCAATTCAGAAAAGAGTCGCTGAAATCTGTCGCTAATTTCATACTGGTTTTGACTTTGGTCGCTCCGCTGTGATCTCCCGTTTTCGGGTTTATGCATTATAGTTTTCAGTTAGCAAATTTACTTAGTAAGTGCAGCAGTAACAATGTTAAATTGAAATCGGTAAAAAACATGCGGTAAAGAATTACCAGTATTGTGAAATGAGGACAGAATGTATGTATTTACTAATACATTATATATAGTTATGTAAGTACATGATTTATGCTTCTTTCCAGATGGTTAGGATGGTGGTGGGATTAGTTTCAACATAGATTTTCGATATTAGTTAACTGATGGAATTCTGGATTTTCTTCTTCCTTCCCTTGCTCCTTGAGAAAGACCTCCAAATGTTTAAAATTATTTACACAAGAAAGGATGAATTTAAGTTTTCTTGGGTCAAAAATCGATGTAATAATAATAAACGATCAGATTTTCAAACATTCGATAATGCATTTGAAGGGGAAACAACTATTTTTGCTCAGTAATATGATTTTTAAATTAATGAATTTTTTAAGATCTGAAAATAGTTTGAAACTGTGCCAAGTCTTCTAATATTACATAGGTATCCATAACAGAGTGAGGTAGCAATTTATTTTATAATCAATTTTAAGGACATTATTTCAGTGAAAAGATTATTGGCAGGGAATAGGGTTCAAGTTACGGTTCAAACGTTTACTTATTTTTAATTTTTACTTCTCTCAAGTTATATGTATTAAAAATTCATGGGTTGCCTCTTGCTTGGTTAATTTTACTTATACATCGATGATTAATTCGGTACCTAACAATCGTATGTCACAATGAGAACATTCGCATGAATTCTAGACGGTCTGGTCGCCCACGTAGGAGTCGGTATTGGAAACATTATTTATGATTTGAAACCATTATAACAGCATTGCTTACTGGGTACCATAGCGAACCACTGTGTTTAACTGTCTGGGGGCCAGGGTTATGCACCGGTGCCGTCAAATTACAACTACATTGAAAAAGAAACTACTTACGTTAAGACGGGATGTTGAATGATCCAAACTGCACTGCACAGTAGTTGTGTGGCGTCGGCGCGATGGAGCAGGAGACGAATCTGTAACAAGGAAAGGAGGGTGAGCAGGGCGCCAGGGCGTCTGGGAAAAGGATGCTGCCATTGACTCGGGGTGGTCGCGAGCAAGGGTGGATTCGAGTAACAACTTCTGACCAGTGGACCAGCTTAGGAATTAGTGTGTCTGTACACTAATGAAAATTATCCGCCTTCATAAGAGTTTACAAATATTAGAACTTTTTCACTATTCTAGACCGGTGTTTGGCGATTACCTACTGTTACCGACGTACCGACGTCAATTTTCACCTTGAAATTTCCTTAAAATAGAATTTTCTCCAAAAGTATACTTATTTTTGGAGAAAATAATATAGTCTTTTGAGTCTACACATGTGTAATACCTACCTTAGATTGTGTAGTTTCCAATACCTTCCTCTTCTACCTTCTTCTAGTTCCTTTCTAACGGCTTAAAACCTCCCCACTACTTAAGTAGTAATTCCTTTGAAAAAAAAAAGAAACTAAGTACCTTCTTATGGTAGGGTAGGTACCAACGTACATATTCTGGATGGGATATGTGTAATCCTGAGAGACTTGCGATAGTTTGCAAGTCTTCTCCAAGTTTCACTAAAGGCTACAGCACTAAAATACATTACTAGTTGGACACCTGCCCTATGCAGCATCATGAAGTCTGTACATTACTATACTACATACCTACCTAATATTTGTAAGAGGTCAAGAGTCTTGCCTTAGTTATTTTTATTATCAGTCTAGCCAATGATCATTTATTTATTTTGAACCATTTCTTCTTATGCTTTTCGAGCGAGGTTTCATTACCTACAAAATCAAAATGTGAATTCTGAAAATAACAGTTTTAATATTAGTTACTATATTGCGAATTCCGTTAGCTAATGGCAAATTAGAATTAATTTAGTAAAATTTGATAGTCGATAAACAATAACTGTAAGTGGAGCTGGACGGTAAATCGATAAGGATAGCCTGGCGCCATAAAGACGCCAAGGAAGTTGGCAGACGCTTTGGCAACATGTCGTTCCTCCCTTTCTCCCGACGGCTATCTGTAAGGATTGGGATGTATAATATTTCCATGCGTATTTGTTAGTAAACTACAAAAAAATTAGTATCTCTACCATGTTTGTATTTAAACATGTTATACGTCTATAATAGAGGTAGTCCTCAGTACCTATATCTCAACTGAGCTTTCTACCTCCTATACCACGAATAGCCACATCCTAATACCGTATATAAATATCACCAGGTGTTATGATCTGTATAAATATCCAGTCTAGTAACTAGTATGACCGAAGTTGTAGCATTCCTTCTGACGAATGCATCTGGATCGTATCTTTTAATATTTAAGTAGGTATCCCTAAACATTATCCTCCTTGTGAAGACAATAGTACTGTTGTGATCGGCTGCTCCTCCACAACCAATGTAATGTACATACATGTTGTACCTCAGAGTGGGGACCCCCCGACCCCCCGCTGATCATGTCAGGGGCCTATAAAGAGCCGAGGGGCCAACAAATACATAACCATTCTCAAGCTAACTTTCGGCCTCGTCTGTTCCATCCTTAATCACTACACTGGTGACCCCGAGTGGTGACACGCAGCCTCCGCCCGCCGTCTGCGACCGCGGTGCGACGACAGCGCCTAGCAACGACGAACAACGCCGCTCAGCGCCCGCCGACCGTCTGCGACGAGCCCCACCTCCGCAGCACTACGCCCGGCACACGCACCCCACTCCGACGCCCCACAGCGCCGCCCCCACCGACGCCACACAGCGGTGCCCCACTCCGACGCCCGCCTCGACGCCCAACGCAGCGGCCCCCCCGCTACTTCGCCCCACCATCCGATTCCTATTTAAGGAAACGGACGCCGGCGCCTCGCACACTTCCTGCTGACACTTCCAGACGACACCTCTCCGGGACTGGCGCCTACAACGAGAACACGGACCCGAAACCACCGACACCCGCAGAAACGATTCCACCGACATCAACGCTCCAGCTCCGGCCGTACGACCCCGCATTCCCGCACGTCTGATTCGCCCAACTCGAGATCACATTGACTCACGAAGGCCTCACGACGCCGCATGCTAAATTCGCCCGCGCCTTCGAGCCCCGACAAGCAGACCTCTACGACGACCCCAACCGACTTCCGAGCACGAGAATCCGTCAGTCCACGCCCGCCGACTCCGTAGAGCCCTCCCGGCCGACACACCGCAACGCGTAGAACATCAAATCGTCACGAAGGGACCTCCATGCCACGCGAAACTTCGCCGAATATTACCGGACCTCAACGCGAAAGCGTCGGCCCATTTCGGCGAATTACTAGCGGCTGGCACCATCGAACGCCAACAGCTACCAGACGTTGACAACTCGCCTTTTCGCCACGCACGCACCGTCCGACGGCTCCCGGCTCACCGCCTTACTCAACCGACTTCCGACGACGAACTACCGTCAGTCCTCGCCCGCCGACTCACTCGAGCACTCCCGGCCGATACACCGACCCCGCTCGTTCGGCAGATTTTCACACGCGCCCTTCCAGACAGCATTCGCCTTCACATAGCGGCGCGCGACGAACCCGACGTCACGAAACTCGCTGCTCTCGCCGATCGCCTCAAACCCTTCGCTCCCCCTCCTCGAGTGGCTACCGTCACCGAAGAGGTTCGTGTGATTCGAACAGACGACAACAGCGACCGCCGACGCAGCCACGACCGACCACACGCAGCGCGACGAACGGCTCGTGTTTCTACCGCCGCACATGGGACCCCCGAGCACAAAAACGCCGCACCCCATGCACCTGGCGCCCGCAACAACAGCCGCCGCGGCCGTACCCACGCACTCAACCAACACCCCGGCTGTTCATACGTCGCAAACGTACCGCCCCCAACGACACCGACCCGGACAGCCACAGCGGACCACCGCAACCACCGCAACCAGCACACGCACCTCCCACGCCCGACAACCGCCACCGCAACAGAACAAAATTTAACTAAATGCGTTACTTAAATTCTGGGGGGAGCAGTGTTCTGATCGGCTGCTCCTCCACAACCAATGTAATGTACATACATGTTGTACCTCAGAGTGGGGACCCCCCGACCCCCCTCTGATCATGTCAGGGGCCTATAAAGAGCCGAGGGGCCAACAAATACATAACCATTCTCAAGCTAACTTTCGGCCTCGTCTGTTCCATCCTTAATCACTACAAGTACAAACTGGGAATAAAGACACCAAATTGATAACATCCTCCACCCACGTTCCATAAACTTGAATAGTTAGTTTGAATGGTCAGCCCAACGGATTGTACTATTGTACAGTCCCAAGTTTCCAAATAAATTTCCTAAAAATCTATAATAATGTAATGAAAATATTACTCTTCACAATCGACGTACCTACAGTAAAATTAAAACTATATTAGTTGCTCCACTGTTTATTAAAACCGTGTGTAATTGTATCCACGCCAAACCATTTCCATCGCATCAATAACCAATGGCTGTAATAGTTTTCGTTAATTGTGGTTTTCTTTGGGAAGGTTAATTTTTAGATCGATTTTTGCCCCTTTTGTTGTATAGATTTACTTGTAACGACGTTTCAAAATCTGAAAACGTTCACACCGCAGTTCAAGTCTCTCGCTGCATTACAGTAGATAATATGCTTCTTTCCAATGATACCATGAATCGTGAAGACTACAAACCGCTGGAAGTACCCTGAACACACCAACCTTCGAGCAGATCATTTCTTGACGAGCCTACGATCGCCTTTTAGGTATGTTGGGGGCCCGAAGTTACAGGAAAAGGCCGCTCTTCAGGGCTCCATCCCCTACGAGGGAACAGCCCGAACATGCGTTTTCACTTTCCTCCTCATCTCGCGCCAGCAAAGTGAGCTCAGGCAGCGCCGCGTCCAAACATTTTCGGAGAAGTCCCAGGAAAAGCACACCTAGAACGTCCGCAAGGAAGAGCCACATTTCCTTGCACACTACAGATGGATTCGGAACAGTCGACAGCAAATTCTTGAAAATCAGAGAATGGTTGCTTATTTTAATCGAGATATTTATATCGTTCGCATCATGGGTGATAAGTGAAAGGTAACTAGCTAGAAATAATTATCGATAATTCGCGTAATAGAAGAATAGAAGTAGAATAGAAGAATAGAAGTAGAATAGCAGAAGCAGAGGTAGTAGAAGAATAAACGTTGCAATTCGAAAGCGACATAAATATAGAGTTTGCAAAATAAATCAACAACGTTTGGTTTTTGATTTTCCATTTCGGTTTTCCAGATCAAATGAACAATTGTAACAATTTTCCAAATCAAATTAATGGTTTTACAAAAGATAATATAAAAACGTTACAAATTATTACACAACGTTCTACTATTTTCCTGTATAACCCATTCCGCGTATATCACTGTTTTCCCTAATTCGAGTACTGTAGCCGGCCGGTGATTTGCAGTTTCTATAATTTCTATCCATAACTGTTTGTTGTTAGGTATGCATGAATCATACAGTTTAGTTTAAAAAATATGAAACGAAATTCCTCCGCGTAGTTCAAAGAAAAGTTCCTGAAATTGTCATCAAAATTGATTCGCGAGAAACTTGTGTACCTCAAATTCGCATTTTCGCATGCGCAGTAGCCATACCAATGATCAGATTGTTCTGTAATTCATAGAGAGGTACATCTGGGGCGTAACCCGCTTGATCCCTAAAATTTTTCGGATTCGAATTGAGGCTCAACAAATTTGCGGAGACATATACGTTACGGACAGACTCACACCGAACCAAATGTTTTCAAGTTACTGAACTGCCTATCAACAAAATCCAGAATAGCCATCATTCTTCATATGAAATAACAGAGAACAACCATCTCGATTTCACACAGTTGGGCGTAATTATTAATCAGCAGTTCCCTAAAGCAATGAAAATGTATGTAGGCTGAATGTATACCGTATCATTCGTACTCACGTTAACCAGGGCCTTACTGTGAACGAACTATTCGACGTACAATGCTCCGGGTAGTCTCAAAATCAGTTCGTAATCAAAAAACCTTTCATTCTCGATTCCAGTGTTTCATATTGAAAATTATAAAACAAAAACCCATCAAGTAGGTAAGGTACCTCATCACATGATTTGGAGGATATTAAACATTGTCTGGTGTAATATATCCCAATTTCTCCTTATGTCCCTTCGCCAATTGTATTCCACCAGTTCTCGTCGATACAGAACACTGCTGGACGTTGGTAGAGAGCCACAAACATGGAGTCGATGATTCCCCACTACCCGCAGTACCGTTCAGTATTGCGGGTTGGTATCACCGTATGTCAACGTCTTTCAACAATTTCAGTCGTAATATATATTATCTTACAACTAGAACTGGGAGAATGCAATACAACGATGTAAAAATCTTCCAATAAAGGTTTCTTTTTTGTGGTGTTACTGAGCATTTTAAGGAATTAGGTTAGGTTCTATTCTTGGATGGCCTTGCGTGGACATAATTTATTAATATATTACCATTCATTTTGGGCAATCCTCTTGGCCACCAGTGCACAATCCTTCTTCACCTTCCAGCAATGGCTCTCGGTTGCCATTCTTCTTGCAGGAACGTCGGCTCGCTGGTACCGGTTTTTCCAGAAAATGTTTAAACTCTTACACGCTATTAGTCAAGAATGTAATGAAGAACTATATTTACTACCTATATACCTATATATATATATATATATATATATGTGTGTGTGTGTGTGTGTGTGTGTGTGTGTGTGTGTGTGTGTGTGTGTGTGTGTGTGTGTGTGTGTGGTATATATAAAACCATAGGTTCCATTTGTTCAACTACGAAATTTGAAATGTTGGAAAAATAGTTCGTAATTGGTTTACTTAATATATTATTTACTATTTAGGAATAACAACGTCGAAGAACTAATACGTGTGGGACTGACAGTACGGGAGAACTCAATCTACATGCTTTACTGGCAAGGATGGGCGGCGTTTGGGAGCTGGTTTGCCGGGGTCTTGGCGGATTCGTACATCGGACACTACAATCTCGCCCTGTTCAGCGTTGGCTTGCATTTCGTGGTCGTCAGCATAGTCTTCATGGAGGACACGATCAAAGGGAATCAGAAGGGAAATCCCTACGCCCAGTTAGTTTGGAGCGTAAGTGCGTAGGTATATATTAATGGAAACCCGCATTAACCTTCTAGCGGACGCGCCTCGAGGGGCGTTTACCCAGCTGACTCCCAGAGAATCAAAAGTGAGTGAGCGTGGTGAAGGTGCAGCTCAGCTGGCTCCCGGAGGATCTCAGCTTCGGCGAGATTTGAAACCTAACTGACTCCCGCAAAACCGACCTGTTGTCAACAGATAGGTGAAAGGTGAACGCTAATGTACGCCACACTTTACGATCTCTTAGTTGTACATGAGTCCTACCATAAGTGGTTTTATATCCTATCAAAATTGGGGGAAAATGTCGGGGAATTCAACCATACTCATCCGAATATTTATCGATCTGTTGATGCCCTACTCCAAGTACAAATGGAGACATACCTACGCCCAAATTAACTCAACTGACAATGGTGAAGCTCACCTGCCAAGGCCAGACATTGTGCGAGGACAGAAATGAATAGAAAGATAATTATATAGCGAACCAAAAGCGGGAATATATCCCCTATACAAATTAATTAAAAATCTCCCCACAAAACTTCGGTCGCGTTTCAAGGACAAAGATGCATTTTTATAATTTTTAGTAAATATTTTTTATTTATTTATTTATTTTTTTAATACTTTTTTGTTCATATCCACATTGGTTGACGATATGTTTCCTCAGTCAGTTGGGCTTTTCATTTTTGGCTCTCCCCGGGACTCAGTCGAGCTGGTGGATGCCCTGTCAGCTGGGAAACACCCGCCTCAAAAGTCCCATAAGCGGCGTCCCTGTGGCCTCCTGCCGCATTACTTTTTATTAGAAAAAAGTTGTGTTTAAATCTTTTTCATCAATGATAAAGGATAATATCACCTTAAATAATAACAACTGTAACGGTATATGGAAATCCCGTCTAATTTTATACTGAATCCGGGCTCTTTCCCATCTTTTGACACGCGGCTAAGGGATCGGTTCGCGAAAACGAATTGTCAACTCCTAGACGCACTACGTGATAATCAACCCAATGTCTCTCCAGGGGCAGCTAACACACTGCCTCCCTACCTTTCTTACGCCCCTCAACCATTACATGGTAGCAGAGAATGGGTGATGATGCTGCCGTAGGTGCTGGATTTATCCTCGATACACTTTGAGTTTTGTGAGTTTTTTCAGAACCCTCTTTTTAATATCCCTTTGTTTTATGATTATAGTACACCTACACTTTGGCCATTTGATTTACTTTCATACCTCAGTATTTTTCCATTTTCTCTATTCTATTATCTTTTCTTCCTCAAATTTAGCTATTATGGGCGTGTAATATATAATATATATTACTTCTTCTTTCAAAGGCAAAAGTTCCCAAATTTAAAGGCGAAAAATTCCAATTTAAAAATGTCTGTGTTGAGTCTATTAAACAATTCCAGATCCCAGTTGTTCCATCATGTCATGGAGGTTAGTCACATAGAGGTTGTTGAGATGAATCTTCCTCAACCAGAACCTCTGGCAACAACTTCCCTCCTTTTTTTTCCTTTTTATTTCCAAGCCCGTCAAGTAATATTTATAAGGAGCTACGTAAGTTCTCCACCTATAAATAATTTGCAGTACTACCATTACGATGGAAGCTATCAGCTTTGGAGTTTTTCAGATGGACCATTCCTGAATCAAACTCCAAACTACTTTCAGCCCCGTGTCATCATTCTTCAAAGAAGTATGTTTTTAAGGGGAGGAGTGTGACGGTACATGAAAATTCCATTCAATTTTATACTGGATCCGGGCTCTTTCCAGTACGAACTAAATCACTCGCGACGAAATCGTGGAAACCCATTTCAAAGAAAAACGGAGTTATTGAAAAATAGTCTATTTCCACTAATACACGAAAAACGCAAAAAACACTGTTATATCGGTTTCGGTGATCAAACCATCGTCAGTAACACACAATAACTTAGTTACAGTTATTGTGTGTTACTGATGATGGTTTGATCACCGAAACCGGTATAACAGTGTTTTTTGCGTTTTTCGTGTATTAGTGGAAATAGACTATTTTTCAATAACTCCGTTTTTCTCTTTCCCAGTCTTTTTGACATGCGGCTAATGGGGCGTTCAGTTCGCGAAAACGAGTCGTCAACTCCTGGAAGCATTGCGCAATAATCAACCTATGTCTATCCAGGGGCAGCTGTTAATACTGCCTCCCTGCCTTTCTGGAGTGGGAAAAACTACGCTGCATGGGCGGGTAGTTTTACCTCCCTAACCATTGATTAAGCAGTTTTTGGTTTACACCACACTTGTATTTAAACAATTTTTAATCAAAAGATTTCTTAGAAGACCATACAAAGTCCATTCTATCAGGTTTATCATGTCCCAGCTCTGTCCACAGTCTTCAACGAATAGGTACCTAAGTAGAATTTTAAGTTAGCATATAAGTAAGAAAGCTTCGCAGTTTTCTTTCAATAGGAATGATGGTCATTAATTCCTTCACTGTAGGTAGTCATCCCTGTAGAGAAATCGCCGCAAAACTGATCCGTCCGACTTAGCACTTGAACACGGGAGATTCATTGAAGTGGGGAAACGGGACGTGAGCGATGAGACGAGCGTTAAACATCTGACTGAGGATTACCAGTGACCTATTGGTGTCAACAATACCCTATCAATGTAACAACGAAGTTCTCCCAATGAGCGGCCTCACGCCGCCAGCGAGTCCGCTAGACGGTTAAGTCTGTCTATAAAATGATCAGAAGTGCTGTATTATAGGTATTAAGTTTTATTTCATTTGCATGGTATTCAAAGACGATTGGGGTCATCGAGTCAAATTTTCTCTGCTTTTCTCCAAGGTTGTTTGTTCATTAGAACGAACTAAACAGAAACTTGGGGTTGTCCATCTTGAAGTCTGCAATATCAGGTATTTCAGAATGGAAAGGTATGGAAGAGATGGGTGGACTCGTCATCGAATTGCAGAAATAGCTACAAAGCATAATTTATTAGAGTATGCATGGTTCAGTTTTGGATGAAAGAGGTTTATATCATCTCAAGGTTAGTACAATGCAAATGATTTCCATATTTATATACTCTGGGAAAACACAATAGCTAGCCATATACGATCGGTTTTTTCAACAGGCCGCGGGTTTTTTGAGGAAATCCCGCTGGGCCGCCCGTTCGTCCAGACCCGTCGGTTTTCAAAATTCCCGGAAAACCTCTCGGTACGCCCGAGTTGCTCCACCGATGCACAGTCCACAACCGGCAGTTCCTGGTCCATCGCAATCCATCGTGGCAATTATTATAATCCAGCTCATCCTCCTGGAGCCGTTGATGAGACCCATGTGGCATCGTCCTCCCTTCGGGATATCCAGCCCTTTTCCCATTTTCCCCGATTTTGTTTGTTCATGAGCAGTACGCTCATGGCATAGACGCCACCGGCAACTGCGATGATGGTTACTCCTTTCATCCATAATGCACCACAAGATCGCCACAAAATCGTTTTTTAAATAGAAATATTTATATTTTATTTTATAAGCTCACTACAGACACCAGACGCTAACGAGAACTGACGAAAAACCTCTTGGCCTGTCGAGCGTGTAGGTACGACAGTCCTGGACCCGTCGGTTTTCCCACAAAGCCCGTCGAATTCGGCCCGCTGATCTCCACTAACGAACGGGTTTGGACCCGTTCGTTCGCCCGCAGGCCCGGCCTGTTGGCCCGACCGGTTGGAAAAACTAATCGCGTATGGCTAGCTAATGACAGCTACCTAATTCACATGGAATCTTTAAAATAAGGTGAGGGAGGAAAGATGATGACCTCTTCTGCTGATAAATGTTTATTATGGAAGACCGTTTTCGGTTTTTTAAACCATCTTCAGTTCCACGCGTGGACCGGGCCATCACCACCCATCCACTTCCTTAAAAAACTTGATAATTCTTTAATATTTTTCTTCTCACTAATTTTTCGATTCGATCCTTTGGGTCTCAGTGTTAAATATTACTTTGTGTTTTCCAGATCACAGCAATATCCACGCTCCTCTTGAAGTCCACTGATTTCACCAGGTAAGTTGCAGTCGGTGTTCTGGAACATACGGGAGTATGTGTGTGTGTGGGACAATCTCAATATCGAGGTATTTGATAACTAGTATTTTGCAAAATCCCATTGGCAAACCATCTTAATGTTTATGGATTTGAGTCCCATAATGGTTATGGGAGAGTAAGTACCATATCACATTTTGAAGCCATAACTATTTTTAGCACAAACTGCTATTTTTGAAACTACCTGCCATTTTCCTTCATCGTGCAAACGGATATTATTGCATCGTTTGAACGGAAAGTCCATGTTTTTATTTCCACTGCAGAAACATAATGTGATAAGTATGGAACGTAGTGTTAGGTTTCCATTGTAATCAATGCATTTTATCATCGACTGCGAGCATTATTCAATACCTGATTATTTTCCTGTACTCCAGTGAAATACAGGATTTTGATCACTTGAAGTTTTCGAACTAGAAAAGGATGCCTAAGAAGGACTAACCTACGAATGAATTTAAAACGCGTACCTAACCTATTCACAGACTTGTAAATTAAATTTAGCTATCGTGAGTGAGATTTCCGTTTTCAATCCTCTATCATGACAGTTTAATGAGTAACTGAAAGTACCCATACCTGATACGAATAAAGTGTTTGCTAGTACATTATCTATTCATATGCAAGTTATTATACAAACATCCATCATTTGAGTAGCATCCAGTAAATAATAAAGACTCACAGCAACATAAGCAACAGGTAAGTAATAAATCATGCTAAAACGTTGATCGGAATGAATAGAAGTGGTTTGTATTGAATGATCACAATACTTCCGCACATTCTCTTTACTCGTCCCCTGAACTGGATAAGCAGTAGGTTCTCGCCAAAAATTTGAACTGCTATATTATATGACAAATGAAAAGTCAGTCTCAGTCGTTCAACAGCATGATCTCCTGTCCTGATGTTGCTGGATACGCTACATAGTTTGTAAGAGCATAATGGTCAGGCAGGTAATATTTATCATAGTAAACCTTGTATTAAAAGTCCGCTTATGCATATTACAGTGACTTTTTTTGGTTCCATGAACCAACACTGATCCATATACATGTTTCCTGATATATTACCTACCCAAACTATACTGAATCTGCACACAAGATCTTAGCTCAAACCTTCTTCATCCAGGAAGTGGTATCTCCTTTTGGCCGAATCCCTAAAAATTAGTTAGCCAGCTGGTGGCAGTATTAGGTTATGTGGTAGAACAAACATGACAACATCCCTTCTGATGTCCACCTGTTTGATAATTTTCGTACAAAAACTAGGCATGGAGAACTCGCAAATTTCTACTAATAAAAAATATATTTCTAAGTTCTACCAATAAAAGAATCAGCTCACTGCACCTTACGTTGTGATTAACTTGTTTTTCAGACTCATTTTCGGGCTCGGCGGCATGGAAAATCGAACCAGACCCACTATCATGTGGTTCATTTTCCTTATATCTTGGGTCAGCAAGCCCGCCTACGGGGGGTTAATAATCAACCTATCAGGCGGCGTTCCATACACCATATATGTAAAAATATCCTTCGTTACGAGTGGCGTCTGCTTGTATTTGTATGTCTACGTTTTGAGACCAGCGAGGAAACGGGAATATCCTGACATCAGTATCAGAGTCGTACGTTGCTTCATCATTGCGTGTCTCAGCATATGCCTGAAGAAGAAACGCCGAAGGAAAGGTTGGCTGGACGGCGCGGAAGGCAGATGTGACAGAGCGACGATTGAAAAAACGAAAGAGATGTGGAAATTTTACGCGATGCTGCTTCCAACCATTGGCTACGCCCTTTGTGCGACCTTTAAATTGGATTTCTTCTTCGTGGAATACGTCAAGAGCCTCAAGTCTCGCGGAATCTTCAGAATCCTTGGAGTCGTCGAATGCGCCAGATTGATTATATTGGCGTCATCTCTCGTGACTTATTTATGCGTATGGCCCTTATTCCCGTACATTAACTTCAGAAAGGATCTATATTATAAATTTTTTGCGGGGTTTCTCGCTGGGATTGTTGCGATATATTACGCCTCGGTGTGCCTTCGTATGGCGGAACACCTGCAGTTTCCAAAAAACACGGGCTACGTGAGAATTTTCAATACTAGAAAATCGGCAGTATCTGTTTCACCGCTTGACTATTCGTTCTCAACGCACAGTTACGACATTGCCAAAGAGAGAGCCAGTATGATAGCTTATCCAATCCAGAAAATGTCACTGTACCCAGTAAGGTTGAAGTATCATGAGTCCAAAGTGAATTTTTCCGTGTACTTATCCGTTGAACCCGAGCAATCCACGGGGTACGTCATACTCGACCCTCCCGACATCGTGCGAATCGACGGACGCATCCCGATAATGGAAGGCCCACCCGGGACCAACATCGGCTCTGATCCGAGACTATACTTGTTCAATGCAGTTAAAACATTGACCAACGCCATGTTTACCGTGAAGAGATTCAATGAAAACCAGATCTTTAAGGAGTATCGTATGAAACAAGGGAAGATGATCGTCTTCCAATTACCGCCAGGCAGCTACGTTTTCAGGATAAATGAAGCAGGCATTAAGAAAACCTTTCAAATCAAAGAAGGAGCTATTTACGGAGTTCTTTCGTATTCAGATATCACTTCTCGATCGATTGTAATTGATGAAGTCAGACCAGAAAACAGAATGTCTCCGTACACGATTGTACCTCTGGGCATACTTTCTGGGGTCGCAAGTTGCTTGGGTACTGTCGGACTCCTATCTCTGACCTATGCTACTGCTCCTCAAGGCCTTCTTGGGATGTCCTTCGCCTTCCTCTCTTTCCTCGATAACATCACATGTTTCGTATTGTACATCGGATACCGTACATGGCACGTCTACGTGACAGCATTCGTCTCCTTTGCGTACTCATTTGTAATAACGATATTCTTCTTCCTCACCGTATTTATTTTTATTAAATACAAAACTTTATATGAGTGGTAACGAGGATAACGGATTTTTTTTCTTGGAGGTAAATATAGAGATATCGTTATAACTTTTAGATGAAAGGTAGTAAAGTATTTAGGTAGTTCAGCTGGTACAGATTGGTATAGGTACCTACAGTATCGCACTCATCTAGATAGATAAGGGAATTATAGATGTTTCGACAAACCGACAAACTTGCTCAAAGACTGTGAAAGGGGTTGTGTGAGATCCTGGATTATAAATATTTTATGAAACCGGATCGGCGTTCTTTCATTTATTTTCAAGAATGAATCTTACAGTAGTCCTACAGGTGTAAGGGAATCGTTGGTACCTCCCAGCATCATAGCCTGAGATGATTAGTAAGTATGAATGAATTTAAAAAAAAAAAGAGTAACCCCAAAATAGCAGTGATGATAGAATGAAAAAAATATTTATTTGTATGAACACCGTCAGGTGACAGAAGGTTAGTGATGGGTTGGTTATTTAGGTTTTGAATTTTTTTGGGATTCGGCCTAAGAGTTTTGTCACTTCCTCGATCTGGGGTAGAGAACTTACCTATTAGTCGTACAAGTTATTGGTTTCAATGAACAGTCTAATTTTTGAGTCAATGGTCTCAAGCAGGACAGTACCTATGCGGAGACGGATCGTTATATTTCCACTAACGAAAAGGTGAACTCTATGAGTAGGTGTAAACCTGCATACGTCGGTAACGTTGATTACCTACGTCTGAATAAATTTATTGTTCGTGGGTCCAATCGTCCAGCAGGTAACATTTGTAACGTTATTAGACTATTTGTTGTGAATTGCACAGGTGACTGAACTGAAACGCAAAGAGGCTGGACTGACAATAGCTCCAGCGATTTGCAAAACTAGTTATTTCATCATTGGTGCAAGATATTATTATCCCCTTGGTTACCTCCTAATTTGAGCAGTGAACGTACTCGTATTAGTTGACAGGTTACTCTTGCTAGCAACCATTACGTTCACACTTAGGTACTTGATGGGAATGATGCCTAGTGACAAGGTTGGCTGAATATGCACGTGACTATAGATCTTAAAAAAAGAAGTTAATTCACATGATAACTCTGGTATAGTGATAACTTTGAAGAAGGACGGACCTCCACAAGTTATAATAGGCTGGCTAATTTAGGTTGATTGAATCGTATAAGCCCAACTGGACTATCGCCAAATCAATAACGACCAAGAGTTGTCAGCATCTACCTGCCATCAGTTTGAATTCACCAGAAGAAACCCGCATTATTAATTAGGTATATCTTGTTAAACATCAAAATTAATTTCTGCACCATCCAAGGACCACACGATACGTCGGAGTTGGTGGAGGGAGATAAAACCTCTGCTGTTCATCGACATCGACTCCGGTCGAATTTTCTCCTGTTGCAGAGCCAGGATAGATCATCTTAAATGGTTCACACCACGACTCGTCGAAGACAAGCGACTTTCCACATTTTCCCATTCATTCGTTTCACATCCACGGTGAGGCTGTGATTTAAATTTTTAATAAACAAAACACTGTTCCTGCATGGAGGGAGGTTAAAAAATACTGGAGGGAGATTAATTTTAGCAACACATGTAAATCATTATTTAGGATAAAACAAACAAGTGGAGTTTACTCATAAACCGCATAGTTTAAGGTACTTACCTATTATTATAATAAGTACCTACCTAACTTTTCTTAATCAATAATATTATGACTTCCGTTCCGTTCGGTGTATGCCCAGTTCCGCGCCCATGGAAATGATAAGTGTGGAGTCCCTTATTTCTCCCAGATCCGCGCCTACGAATATTGGCGGTTCCACTTCCGCGCCCAGATTAAGGTTGAGAAATGATTTACGAGCACTTGGTTGATTTATGGCTGCTATAATTATTGAGTAAAATAACTCGCGTCAAAATTCGTGCATCGGGTCATTTTCGGGGTCTTCCTCTATGTTCTTCATGCTCTTCGTTCGGGTCATTTTCACTAGCATAGCCAAACTACATAGACAACGATCGATATCGAAATCCTCTTCCGGAAAATTCATCCTCGAAAATTTTAGGAATTGGGACATCCTCTTCTCTTGCCCTCTTTTTGCACCGAACTAGCGCTCGAGTTATATGTCGAGTTTCCCAACGTCAGGAGCACAGGAATGAGGAGAAGTTTTCTTAACTTCAGTGCCTGCAAAATGAATTAGGTACCTATAAGAACTAAAAAATGACCTTTTTTTCTCATTCCCTAGCTCACAAGAAAAAAATTATCACAGAAAATTCTCTAAAAAACACATCCTACCTTCCAAATTGGTCGTGAGTCGTCCCTTACATCCTTCAGTTCGAGCATCTCCAAACACACACTCCCAATTCACTGAATTTGTATTAGTTTTTTTCTTCCGATACTGGTAACTATCGTGTACAAGAATAGGTTTCCCTTTCGACGATTCTAACACTTCCATGTTCACTAATTGACAGCACGTCACAAACTGACTTTTAATTGGGATGCGCGGAAGTGGCACGATTTTTAGGACATTTTTCGGGTAGGCGCGGAAATGGGAATCAAAAAGGCAAATACAGGTAAAATCAGGAAAGAGTCGGAAATGGGAGGCGCGGAACTGGGAGGACTCCTTCCATTCATGCAGCATGACCTAATGAGAGAATTTCCGACGTAATGTAGGAACCTACTTTATTACTGACCATTCTATTGTATTTTAATTTAAAATTTTAAATATAGATTTTTTGGGTACTCCCAGATCACCAGTGATTATGAATTTTTACCGTGACGACCATCTGGCAACCACGGTTGCCTCAGATTCCGGTGAGCGAAACAATTCGCTTGAACTAATTCGCATCCCTCCCCTGTAAGATGACCGATTTGTGCTAGGATAAACCTAGACTGTCTTCCTGTAGCGGATGTCCTTCAGGAGAGTTCGAGCTGTTACTTGTAATGCCACCTAGCTTGTCTGGGAACCATAGGGTGAGCTATAGACAGAAATGCGTTAAAAGATAAACACGTTGTTATTCGCTACTTTTAATAAAGTCTTTGCTGAGTAATGCTTTGCCTTTGCGATCGTGGCGGCGGCGAGAGAAGCGGCGTGTTCCTCAAGGCAGGCTAGTTCCTCGAGTTTTGAGGTGGTGTAGAGTGCGGGGATAGGTCACTTCTCTGCAAGCGGCCGCGGTGAGGACGATCCTGGAATGGCAGCTTGTGATCCAAAAATTCACTGGACACTGTGTACTGATGCTCATCTCAGGAGTTCACACTTCTCCGACGATTGTTGAAGAAAAGGCCCTGTTCCTCGGGCTCCAAAGAGTTTTGTTCCTCCTTTTTAAAAGTGGAGGATTTATCTTTGAGTAGGGAAATCCTAAGCAGGACTCCCCTGTAGGTGCTGAGCTCTAACGATCCATCGGTGATTTATTAATTATTAGTTTAGACCGAGTATTTTGTGTGATTTTGTGCGGCCTCGAGCAGGTAATTTGAGGAGTTGCTGTTTCCCTTTGTTTTATGGGAGCGTACACTTGTCGATTTCCGCTCGGGAATCTTGGTGGCGTTTTCAAATAATATTTTTATGGGCGAACGTGATGTTTTGATTCGCACACTCCCCAAGTTTTGCATTATCAAGTAGTGTTATTGACTGGATAAGTTAATGGAACCTCATCCATAAAATTACCATGATAAACGAATTTGAACTTGAAAATTCTTAAAATGAAATAATAATGTTTTTTCTCGTGTTTTTTAGAATCGTTGTTGGACTGGAAGGTATGGGAAACAGAAGTAGATCTACAGTGCTGCTATTCATTTTCCTATTTTCATGGGCTGGCGACAACATGGCAAGGGGCGGGTTATTTAGAAACGCAACCGGATTTCTCCAATACGGAGTTCACCTAAAGGTTTCCTTCGTTACTACCGGCCTGTGTTTGTACATATTCTTGTACGTCCTTCGGCCTACCACCAAGGAGAAGGAGAATTGGGGCATTGGCGTTAGAGTACTGAAATGTATAATCCTGGCATGCGTATTAAAGTGCAAACGTTCCGGTCAAACAAGCAGTAAGGGATGGCTCGATAGCACTAAATGCGATAAAGTGGACATCGGAAAAACGAAACAACTGTTATTGCTGTACGCGATATTTCTTCCCACAATCAGTTTTAGTTTCGCCGTAGTGATTGACTCCAGCCTTTTTTTCAGCGAATTCTACAACTCTATAAAGCCTGGATGGCTGGCCAAATTAGTTGGGGTCCCAACTTCAATGAGGATAACTTTCATAATTTCCGCTGCCGTAACTTTTTTTTGTACCTTACCTTTGGTACGTTACATCGCTTTCTTGAGAAGTTGTAATTCCTCATTTCTTGTTGGAGCGTTCGTATCTATCCTATGCATGTTCTATGTTTCATTTACATTCAGTAACGAGGAATTCACGATGTTCTCATCCACTTCCGGTTCTTTAAGGGTATACAATACGGCGAACGAAACGGTAACATTTCACTGTCATGATAATTTGTTAACCACTAATCTTCATGAGATCAAACGCCACACTGCTCATACGGTCTTGTATGCACTGGATGATACCAAGCTTTTCTTGTCGGATATTGAATATACAAAGTCTGGAGTCAATTTTTCCGCATTCCTTTCAATAACACCGGGAGCAGCAACGGGATACGTTATACTAGATCCTCCGGATCTCATGCGGATACCAGGAGAACTACCCATAAAAGAAGGTCCGCCTGGGACCGACGGAAACACCAATCCGAGGCTTTACTTGTTCAACGCCGCAAAAACTCTGTTCAGAAGACGGTTGACGGTCAACAAACGCGGCGAACATGACAATATAAGGAGCTTCCAACTGAATTTCTCACCGAAACCGTCAGTTTTCAATTTGCTTGCTGGCCAGTACGACTTCTCAATAAAGGAAGCGGACATTAGGGTGACCAAACGGGTCGAAGATGGCGGTATTTACGCTATAATTGTATACTCAAACTCCACTTCGCGCTCGATAACCATCGATGAAGTGAAATCCGGCAACTCAATCTCGGATACCATACTCATACCTTTTGCGGTATTGCACGGTGTTTCATTTCCACTAGCATACGTTTCGATGCGAGCAATAATCTACTCACTCGCACCTCCCGGCCTCATGGGCATGTCATTCAGTTACATCTCTTTCCTCGAAAACCTCTCCGGGTTTATACTCTACTTTGGATTCCAAACATGGCATCGCGTTGTGTCTGCTAGCGCCTATATTACTTACACATTCTGCATGACGTCCGGTTTTTTTACTACTTCGTACGTTTTCATTAAATACAGAAATATTTGTGACTTCTAAACAAGTTCACTTTCATTTTTTTTTTCAGCAAATGTAGGCACTTCGTATCTGAACCCTGTGGATGGGTGACTGTCACAGTCATCACGAATAGGTACCTACCTACCCATTGAATAGTGAAACTAGGGCCTATTCTAGTGTCACTACCGTTTAATAAACAATCAGCATACCTGTCTTGTTGGTCTCTTATGTTGATGAGATCTCAAAATAAGCCCACTCAACAGGAACTTCAAGAACAGCAGGTGTGCTCGGATAAAATAATACCAAAAACGCCTTTTTGCTGGCAACCGTGGCGCCGGTGAGAGACGAGAAAACAGTTGTGTTAGCAACTTGACACCGTATGTAGGTACCTATATTATCAAAATACAACAAGAGCGAAATCCAGAAATGATCTTACTATTGGTGTCCTTATTGGCCAACATTTTAAGTAGCTCTAACCATTGAAAACAAAAGAACCTTACAGGAAATTTAACATTCTTTCAAACGGTATGATTGGATTTGTTGTGGTCTCAATATTTTCGAATTTATTAGCGTTTTTATGTGGTAAGGTAATGAAAAGTTGGAAAAACACAAATTGTCGGATATCTTTCAAACGAAGAACTTTTCGAAAAATTTCTACTGAGCATATTTTGTTCCAAATGAAGAGTAGAATCGATTCCCTGAGTTTCTCCAGAAGGAACTGGGACACCCTGTATATATATATATTAGTGGTGGTATTGAAAGTTGTCATGAGTATTTTTGTGACATAGGTACCTACAGGTTTTACCACCTAAATTTCAAGTCACAAGTGGCTCAAAATTAGCAGGTTTTTTTTGACATTTTCATGTCTTTCATATGGCACATAACAAAAAAATCGTCACGAAAATCGTCACGAAAAATCATCACGAAATTTGCTCACGAAAATTGTCCCAAGTCGCCACAATGATGATTTTCGCTTACAACCGATTCGTTGCTACGGAACTTTATCTTCGCCAGTTATCATCGTACAAAAATCGTTCACCACTCGTTGGATAGCTCTCGATTTACCTAACCATACTACGTTAACCACTGCGGAGTGCGTGGCCGACAAGCTGCGGTATGAGCGTGATTGTTTAAATAATTGTTTACACACAGGTGAAACATTCTCAATAATTTATATTGTCAACACGAATGCAAGCTTCATATAAGTTTCTGATGATTTTCGCTTACAACCGATTCGTTGCTACGGAACTTTAACTTCTCCGGTTATTATCATATACAAATTGGAAAGAGATAGAGCCGCGAGAATGGTTTCCAACCACCAAGCAAAGATTATACATACGTGCCAAATTCTTACAGAAGAACGACGCGCTCAAGCACAATGGAGGGAGGCTCAGCGCTCTGCTGAAGATCTATTGGCCAAATTCAAATTCACTCTTCAATCTTAGCCGACATTTCATTTAAACAATAATACAACGTTTATTACATTAATCGAAGAACTGAGTCTAATTACCAATTCTTTTATGATCAACACTACAACTTAGATTGCGACTTTATAATTAGGTACCTACCTAATTTGGTAGGTGAGAAGGAAGGAGGGGAAAGACATGAAAATGTCCCAATGCGTTGCAGACTCGTATGCAAGCGTTTTTTAAGATCATCTTTGATCATTGGTAGTGGCATTTAATGGTCTTGATTCACCTGTTTTTACGTTTTTGAATTTTTGCGAAGTCATTGCCAGAACTTCTGTGCCACGCCCTTTCGCTTTCATGATAACAAAAACCCCAGTGGTTTTATGAGTGCCTGTACTCTCAAATGTAAGGTCATTGAGACCCTTACAATGGGTTGGTGAGAATTCTGACTGAGATGCGGATGCACGGAACAGCTCGACTGAAGGCCAATGCCGCAGATCCCGAAAACATGACAGACCCTAGCGTTTTTCCCGCTCGGTTATGCCGTGCAGGTGGCGGCCAGAACCCAAAACAAATCGATACCTACGTGGGGTGGTGGGATAATCCATATCATCATATCATCATGGTATCATCATACCATCATATAACGCATTATTATTTTGATTATTGATATTTTTCTCAATCCAAGTAAGTATATCCAAGAAACCTAGCACAACATTGTCAAGGTAGTTTTTTAGTTGGTACTAAAACGAATAGCCGCTTTTCTACTTTATGGATAAACAAGAAGTCACACACGCCTCTTCTTCAGCATCTCGTTCAGTATAACGACGGGGTCATGATACCGTACGAGTTCAAGAGAAAATTGACGGTTAATAAAGAAATTTCCGTAGAAAAGTCTCCTTCAGCTAGGGATATAGGAGGGCAAAGATCTGTGAGTTCATCGGCTTCTGTGCATCGCAGTAGATCGACTTTTGACGCTAGATCAGTGACTACTAAGCGTTCCATTGCTTCACCACTTCCTGAATGGTTTGAACCGAGAACACTCGGAGTGCGGGAATGGATAATAGTTATCGTGGAAATAAGTGCGACTTACGCTACACATATTGTGAGGAGAAGGTAAGTTGAGTTTGACTGGTTTACAGATATGCCACTACAGATTGGTCGATAGGAAATCCGTTTAAAACATTTAGTCAAGTGTTTTCCGTGGGTTACTTGGCTCGGCCCTAAAAAGGGGCTTCGCAATTTAGAAACTCGACGCTACCACCTACACGGGGATAGGTTAATACCTACTGTAGTACATCGCGTCTATTTTCATAATCTCGTTGTTCACTCTTATCAAATCGAATTTATACAGGATAGGTATATTTTTTCAAAACATTTCTTTGAAACTGAAATGAAGAAGCGGAGCAGTAAAGTACCTAGGTGACCGCCCTAGTGGGTACATTTGATTCCAAGTCAATGTGATACAACTAATATATTAGGTAGATAATTAGGTAACTACTTACTTTGAAAATCTGAGATTGTTTGAGGACGAATTATCCATGTGGCAAGCCTCAGGAAGCACCTACATAATATGCGGTCCAGCAATAGAATTCAACTACCTGTAGACGTAGAATAAGATTGTCAAGAAAGAGGTGCCTCTCCTACGCACACTTGTTCACCACAAAACTGCCATTGGCACGATACCGCAAAACTGCTTTTTATGGCAGATATGCGGACCATCTAGATACCAAAACAGTCGAAATTTCAGCTCTTTTACACTACTTTTTCCGGGTAGTCGTGAGTATTTCATGGATCTCATGTTTACGTAAGATGCGGACCGAAGGTACAGTTAGCATTTTTTATTAAATTGAAATGGGACCATATTGTGGCCACCAACCAGACATACCCTCAAAATGTCAGAGTTCATTTTGACTATTTGTTTCGGGTACCTAAGGTGTTTTGAAGGATTTCAAGTTAGAGTCCGATTTGAACCGCACTGTGCACCATCCAGGCATCAACCTGCGCACACCCTGAACATTTCAGCAACTATCGACATTTTATTCGGGTAGTTAGGTATGGGTGTTTCAAGGGTTCGCGTACATCCACAATCTCTCACACACACACACACACACACACACACACACACACACACACACACACACACACACACACACACACACACACACACACACACACACACACACACACACACACACACACACACACACACACACACACACACACACACACACACACACACACACACACACACACACACACACACACACACACACACACACACACACACACACACACACACACACACACACACACACACACACACACACACACACACACACACACACACACACACACACACACACACACACACACACACACACACACACACACACACACACACACACACACACACACACACACACACACACACACACACAGAAATAATCAACAATCTGAAGGTGCTAGGATTTCAACAACAGATTCGTGTTCGGAATAATGAAAAACGAAAATAGGACAAAATGGGGTTCATTGATCGAAATATTGAAATCTGAAGTGGTAAATCGAACACAATCATCGATTAAGACGTTTAACGTATTCATTTGTCCAATCGGCTGATTTTGGAGCTCCATCTTGGGTGTAGGGATGAACTTTTCATACCTTGGTTTTCCGGTGTTTAATTTTGACGCACTCGATAGAATAATTGAAAACAAATCGAGAAAAGTGGGTAGTTTCAGGAGTGAACTTGTGCAACACAATAGATTCTATTTGACTAAGAAAATGTGTTCTATATTTAATAATATTATATTAATGTAAAATGTGTGTATGTTGTTATTCTGAATTAAAGAGGCGACACTATTTATTATAACATGAATAGTATTAGCTTGAAGACGAAAAAGGTAATAAACTTATATATTATATTAGGATCCTGATATATAAATAAGTTTATTAGGGATCCTCGACGTTTAGCTATTTTATTTCATATCCTCGACTTTTCGACCTAGGGTCTAGTTCCTAGTCATGAGTTGTCTACGATTTATTATAACATGAATAGTATTAGCTTAAATACGAAAAACGCTGCAAAGTACTTGTCACATGGGTTTATTATTCTATTGGACATACCTACAGAAATGTTGGCTGTTCATTTACCTATTGTTTCTTTCATGTGAAATAATTGAAATAGCTATTTCTGATTGTTTCCACCAATTTTGGCCCCCAAAACATTGCATTTTTGGAAACTATACGCACCTTGAAACGGAAAAGAAAAAATTTTGAGGGGGTGTTATAAAAAATTTTTGCTGAGCGAATACATAGGTGTATTATTCACTGAATAATAAACCAAAAGGTAATAAACTTATGTATTATATTAGGATCCTATATATAAATAAGTTTATTACCTTTTCAGCTTTATAAGTACTATTACTATTCATGTTATTATTGTAGACAACTCATGACTAGGACCTAGAACCTAGGTCGGAACGTGGAGTATATGAAATAAAATACTAACATCCAAGTCTAGTATTGTCACTCCTTCAACTCAGAATAGGATAATTATACTAGACAACAAGCGTACATACAACGTTTAATATTGGGTATATAATGTTATACTATACTCGCCTTAATTATTTAGATGAATCATTTTGCGGAAATTCACTGTCGATTATGCTCAACTCCATACGAATTCATATGCATCATTTTCCATCGATAAGATAGGGTAGGGTGCTATACCTTCCACTATGCCTCTCATTTCCGTTCGCTCCAATGATTTGATCGTTCACCAGAAAATCCACGGCAGAAGAAGCGTTGAAGTATGGGAAAACCGAACGCGACTTGGAGATCAGTTTTCTCTTCGTGCAAGGATGGGCTGCTCTTGGTAGTATGGTTGCGGGAATCATTTGCGACTGTTACATAGGCCCTTACGCCCTGGCGCTCTGCAGCATCTGGGTGAATTTTATTACAGCCTCCATTTATTTAACGGAAGAAATAATCAAATACAGAATCAAATTCAACCCTTACTCCGAGGCGGTTTCAAATGTAAGGGCACTGCGATGAGCGTAGAACGGTGATTACGTAACTATGTTATAATATTATACCTAATATCATTATGCAATGTTATACCTAGTTGAAATAACAGTAATTTGGTCGTTTATGGTTCAAACTCGAATCGTGGTTTACACTATGTCTTCTCCTGTCTGAATAAGTATACAAGTAGGTACCTAACTACGTTTCTAATAGTAGTAGGTACCTAGGTATCTACGCACATTGTACCTATACCTACCCTCTATTAATTTTTGGGCACACGAATGTTGTTTTTCTTCTTTCCTGACTACAATTGATTCACTCAATCTGGAGAACTGGAGAGCAAGTCCTCGAATACTCATTATGGATCTGATTAATGACAATAGAGAGTTTTCGCAAAAGTTTGGCCACTAGGTCGTTGACGGACTAAGGATCTCCGGGCTAACGATCTAAGGGGAAAAACCGGATGCTAACCTCTTAGATCGTGAAACGATCTAAGGTCGTGAAAGTTAGGTCGTTGAACGATCGAAGCTGATTCGATGGGTGACGTTAACGTTGAACTGTTCTGATCATATTCTCGTCACTTGAAGATTTCAGTTTAAAAAGCCGTTTTGGTTTATTATTCTGCGAATAATACACCTATATATTCGCTCAGCAAACAATTTTTATAACACCCCCTCAAAATTGTTTCTTTTCCGTTTCAAGGTGCGTAGATTCTAAAAATACAATGTCCGTCCGCATCACTTGTACGGGATTCATTTTCGGTAAAAAAAATTCGTTCTTTCGCACACATGCTCCATTTGAGCCCTAGTTGTGTCCCGAAACTTTGCAGCCGATCGGATATACCCAGGGATGTTATGAGTGAAAATGTGTGTAAAAATAGGTACTTTTTGTGTTTTAGTAATATGTTAGTAAAATGAGCTATTGAGGTATCGTTTTCCATGTTTTTGGGACGAGAAGACCGAATATGAAGTCGATTTTGACCAAAGAGTGGAAAATTGAGGTTTTAACGAAGTTTCAATCTTGAATTTACGTTACATTTGGTCTAAAGTCGTCGTTTTTCCGCACACAGTTCGGGTCCCCATTTGGGAACACATTTGGGTCCTAGTTGTGCTCCGAAACACGGCAGCCCGATCGGCATACACCCAGGGGTGTTATGGGAGAAAAATGTGTAAAAATAAGGGTGTTCGAGGGATTTTGGAGGTTTCAGTGAACATGAGCTTGTGAGGTATCGTTTTCCATGATCTGTAGGGCGATAAGACCGAATATTAGGTTGATTTTGACCGAAGAGTGAAGAATTGAGGTTGTAACGAAGGTTAAGCTCCCGAAATTCATTTTTTATTGGTCAAAAACATGGGAAATTGTCTTAAATTACCATAAATTTTTACAATAACACTAGAAGTACTCGTAGTATCAACAGATGAATCAAGACAGTTAAATGGTACTATCAATGATCAAAAATACTCTGATAAAAAAAGCCGAGCCTAATTCGTGTTTTTGGAGACCAAAATTGGTGGAAACCATCAAAAATAGCCATTCCAATAATTGCACATGAAAGAAACAATAAATGAACAGCCAAAACTTCTGTAGGTATATCCAATAGAATAATAAACCCATGTGACAAGGACTTTGCAGCGTTTTAGTTTTCATCTTCACTAGTACAATTATACGGTTGTTCATAGAATAGCCAGGTACATTAATTAAGATTTCCTAGTCTTAAAGGATCATCGAAACATTTCCTATTACTATTTTCAAATGGAAAATAATGTAGGGTTGCCCATAGCCACGAGACAAATTAGCCAAAAAACTAGAGGTTGGCTAATTAAAGTTATTTGGCAAAAATTGGTGGCTAATAGGTAGACATTATTAGCCAAAAAACTGTAAGGTTGTCCATAGACATAGAGAAATTAGCCAGGTACAATTTATTGACATTTTCCAGTCTTCAAGGATCTCAGAAATATTTCCTAATACTGTTAAAAAAAATAGGTATATGTATTGTATGGTTTTTATACAGCAGAAAAACCGAAAATCGAGGGGAAAAAAACGCACGCTATCAGGTACACGTACACAACACAAACAAGTGCTCACAAATGCCATGGAAGAAGGCAATCCATGCGATGAGGTTTCCTTGGTGGAAGGTTAGTACGGGAAACGGCCCCTACGACCTAGCGCTAGGTCGTTTACGTAGACTGGTGCCATCCAACGTTGACGAGCTAAGTTAGGTCGTTCCCACCCAAAAGTGCTCATGCGCAGTTCGCACTTTCCTTCATACGTAGGTCTTAGCCCGTCAACGGGCTAGTAGCCAAAACTTTGCGAAATCTCTTTAATACCTAGCCACTTTCTGCCTAGTTAATGTTTCATTATTTCATTTTATTTTATTCTAGATCTCTTCATTGGCATTCATAGTCATCAAATCTACTGATTTCTCAAGGTTAGTAAACTATGAAATTGAAACTAGGATTAGTGCATGGTTTCGTGTTTTTTTTTTTTTTTGACTTCCCTAAAAATGTAAATTGGTTTACGTTTCAATAATGAACTTTTGGAACCGGGCATTATCAAAAACAATACCCCCCCCCCCCCCAATTTAATGGATTCCGTTTCAAGGTACGTGGAATCCGAAAATGGAATATAAAAAATTTTTTCCGAACGCCGCAGGTCGTACTTGGCTCTTTTCTTAGTCACCACGAACCAAAATTAATGAACGCAACAAAATAGGGATTGCAATTTTCAGAACGCCGTAGCTCGAAAACTCTAGCCGTTCGTTCATAGTAAGATAATATATTAATAGTAAGAGAGTTTGGCTTCGTTAACATGAGTGTGAATGAAAATAATGATGATACGGTATGCATCCAGGCCATATTACGAGTACATCATTGCTTGGGAGCAGGTGACTATAATCATGTATGGCTGTACAGAAATCGAGTTGGTTGTTCTGCGATATTATTATTCATTTGTAGAATGATGGTTATTTTGGATTTTGTTTATATAGGTAGGTACTTCTGTAACTCCAACAAATGTTATGCTGCATGAAGAACATCAAATAATTAATTAAACAATTCTTGAATCCACGGCATATTTATGAAACTGTAATTCCCCGGCCGGCTCTAGTACTCGATGTAGGGCTTTCCTGCGGGACCAAAGAATACAGTGCGTGAGCATCTATACAGGAAAATAATAAACCGTTGCTCAGTAATTAGCAGAGTTTTTAGCGAATTTTCGAAGAAAAGGAAGCTATTGTTCTCGGTCCAAAATTTTTAAAACTCGAATTTCCGAAAGATTTTTATACCAAAATCCGTTTCAGACCATCCTGAATTCACTGCCGAAAGACACCAAAAATTATATGTACCTATATTATATATATATTATGTATGTGTCATTCCAGACGATAACTCTCGAAAGAATTGAGATAAAAGTTCAAATTTGCACGAAAAATCTGTCTTGGCAATCGTCAGGCTAAGTTCGTAGATGGGCAGAATCGGGTCAGTCTAAGGGGCAGTTTTGGGGAGTTATAGGGGGGAAAAATTACCCATAAATTCCCAAAATGAAACAGTCTGACAAGTGACACCTCACTTTAAAGGTTTTTGTACGCTGAACACGATGGTGAAATCAGAATTACGATATCTCATTCCGTTCTCAAACTAGAGCACTTTGAAGATGAAGGAACGTGGTTATTTCTTGAGATAAAACTGTTTTACATAAAATCAGTTATTTCTTCGAAAATTCGCTCTTATAGCCATGCTGCATGACTGTGGTTTTTTCAAATGAAATAATATCACAGAACAAACAAATCGACTTCATACTCCGTGACTATAATCAGGTACTCCCTAGCAATGATTTTAACTCGGGCCAATTCCAGATTGTTAGCGCGTCCCTAGTGATGATATTTGGGCTAAATGTATACAATTTCATTCACCCTCCTGTTGAAAATGCCTGTCGGTGCAAACTTCTGGGCCTTACTGTAAACGAACGGCTGGAAGTACGATGCTCCGGGTGGTCTTAAAAAACTCCCAAGTTCGAGAACTATTTTAAACCGTGAAAAAATTCGAGAAAACGACGTCCTGGGGACTTCAGCCCCTATTTTTATTTATAACCAATCAGTACTCAATCAACCAATTTTTTTTAAATTTCGTTCTTGTCCCCAGGATTGTATTCGCCTTGGAAAACTCCAGAAGAAGGAAAGAATCTGCAGTGGTGTTTCTTCTATTTGTTTTAATATTGATTGGTGACAAACCTAGGACAGGAGGGCTGCTATGGCTAATTACAAATTATTTAAATTTGTCACTCTACACTCAGGTGATGGTCAGTTTTTATACAACTGGTATCTCCCTTATATTGTTTCATTTAGTTCCTCGATCAACGAGTGAAAGGGAGTTCTCGTATATAGCAAGAAAAGTGGTACAATCATTGGTCCTAACTACTTCGAGGTCACTGAGGGTGTACAGAGAGGTGGTGAATCCTTTGGGATACAAAGCATACGATAGACAAACGGCAGCCACAACGAGAGATCTGCTGATTTTGTTTTCATCGATACTGCCAACCATCGGGTACCTCTTTTTTCTTACGGGACTCTGGGCTGACGGAAATTTGTGGGAAGCGTTCGTGAACCAAAGTGACCCACCGGGACTCTACCAATACACAGGTGCTACCAATGGCTTGCAAATCATGGTATACCTGTCAATGTTTATAACATTTTTCATTTTAAGACCTTTATCATTGCTCGTTGGTATAAAACAAAAGTTTAGCCACCATTTCGTCTTGGGATATTTGGTTAGCTTGTTTGTGTGTTGGTACTCAACAGGTTCGGCTAAAGTCTATGAGCCCGCTGGATCCTTACAGGATGTAGGGCATGTCAGGATTCTTAATACGAGAGAGGATGAGGTACAAATCATCACGGACGATATTAACATATCTAAACGGAACTTCACAGTTACACCGCACGAGGGCATTATGTTGTCAATACCAGTTCACCGGGAATCACTTTTAAGAACGATATTTGCTTTCAACGAAATGGACAATCTTATCACTTATGTGGAAGTTACTCCTAAGAAGTGTGTAGCCTACGTACTTGTAAATCCCCCTGAACTAGTAAGAGTCAAGGGATACATCCCGATATGGATGGGCGTCCCAGAAGCTCATAACTCATTAATGGCCAGATTTTATGTATTCACTGCGGCAAGATCGTTCGTCGATATGAAATTCACTCTAGAACAACAGGACTCCGATATTGTGATAAAAGACGGTCCCCTTGAACCTGGCGTCTCCTTCATTTTCGAAGTCCCTCCTGGAAAGTACAGCGTACGTTTACAGAAGTTCAATGTGGAAGAGAAACTGGAAGTGGCACAAGGAAGTGTATCCGGCCTTATATTTTACTCAGATTACCATTCGGGAAAAGTTATCGTCGACGAAGTGGTTCGGGGAATGGTCGCATCTCCGTTATTCATCACCGGTTTCGGAATAGGTTTCGGGTTTTCCTTGATTTTCGGATACATATCCCTCGTTTACATGGCGTTCGTCCGGGCACCCCAAGGTTTCTTGACAACGACTTTCGGTTACCTGGCGTTCCAAGAAAATCTCACGTACTGGATTCTATTCTTCGGATTCCATACCTGGCACGACCAAGTGACATCCCACGTTCTGATGTTGTACTCCTTTTCTATATCATTTTTATTCTTTTTGTGTATCTTTGTCTATATGAAATACACAACTCTTTAAACGTCTATCTCGTGTTGAATTGTTTCTCATCTACTCTGAAAGTAGCAACCTAGAATGGGAAAGACTGTTTCGAGATACGTAATAGACCTGATCACCTGACATGACGCCACTGACTTGGATGAGGAATTTTTCACAACCTTGTGTATTTTTAAAGTTTTCATCTTGAAACCCTCGTTCATTCCTCAGCTTGTCCATTAAACAAAGCTTCTCAGGAATTAAGGTAGGCCAAACCAAAATCATTAACTCGTTGTAGCCCATGTGTGTTTTGGCTTCATGGAGTTAGGTCATGTAATGTGGGCCTAATAATTAGGGCCTTTAATTCTTTGCTGAACGGTTCAATCTACTTTAATTATTAAAGTAGATTGAACCGTTCAGCAAATAAAAACCATGTATTTGTATTGATCTTCCAGACATTATAATTAGGTGGCTTGATAGGCTTGGTAGGTGGCTTCCAGTTATCGCCTCCTTGATGAATATAATATACTGTTCCCGCAATACACAGCTGCTATGAAGGCTACGAGACAAATAACCATACTAATCAACCATTCTAATAACCAACCACACATTTATTAAAACATTTTCGTGTGTCCAAAAGACTTGACGGTAGGTATCGAACCGGCGCTTCTTCCCCCACTGTCGCTGGAGTAGAGTCACTGAGTAACCAAAACCAGTGGAGTCGCGTAATCGCATTGTTGTTCGTCAATTGTTTTATTCAATTCTGATACGTTGAAGTTTTGGCAAATCTGGTATTTTGGTTATTATTTTCAATAACGAAACTTTGAAATCGAGCAACTTACCTGCAAGTTCTCTCAATAAGTCGACACCCTTCTTCGGTCATAATTAATTTGTGATTTTGATGTTCCTTAAGGGTAAATGTCACGGATTTTAGTAAGAAATATTTTCAATAGATGGCTGCACCGTCGGGGGCAATCCAATATTCGGTTCATCTCTTGAACGGGTCAACCGATTTTCAATCTGTAAAATGTTCTGTAATTGTTATAAACAACCACAAGTGCGAACATTCAGTTTTGAATTTTAAAATTTTTTTCATGGAGTTCCCGAGATTGTTTAACTCAATTTCAATTTTCTTGAAAAAATCAACTGGTACTTTTGTAGCAAAAAAATCGAAGAATCCAAATCTGTTTTCAGATTGAAAATCGGATCATTAGATCGAACGGAATCTGAGAAAATCACTATAACAATGGGGGCCTATTGTTAGCCCTCTAATCCTCTGGGGGGGCTCCACCCCTAGGCTGGTGCGTCGTTGACTTTCTACTTCCACCTGGTGTGTGGTGTGGGTGTGCACTTGGAACTGATGTAGATTTAGTGCTCAATTTACCAGCAACTTCAGGAATAATGGGTGTGACTAATTTCTTTCCTATTCACTACTTCCTATTGCTAGGATGCTGGAATTGGGCATGAGGCCTCCTTAGTACAGTAACGTTGGGCTCCTCGGTGTTGACCCTCGAACTGAAAATGGTGGCTTTGAGAGGATAAAGGAAAATAACTACTACTAACTACTTCATACAGCAATGATAAATCACTTTATAGTCAGCAGGTATAATATGAGATTGTTCCATTTGACTGGACATGAGATGAAGGTGATTAATAATTCCAACTTAGACGAGGGGGTAGCTGGCCTCAGTAGCAATACCGCACTGGTTGTCCTTGTTCCTGCTCATCTTAATGTAACCGTTAATACCCCAGCTGGTACCCCAAGAGTTCTTGACCAACCAGTAGTCACTACCGTTGTCAGTGCCGTATCCAACAACCAGGACACCGTGGTCGAGCTCGTCGGAGCTGCAGTCGCTCTCGTCGTAGACTCCTGAAATAGGAAAATTCATTAATTTAACTAAACAATTATGAAGATGCTCAAGAGGGTGAGTTATGTGGTGCCAAGGGTGTGGAAAGGAAATATGGTCTCGACAGGTAAATGGGTACCTACATGGGAGCAGTCGGTATCTTACAGGTATCGACCTTAAGATACATCATAACAAACAAAAATAAGTACGATTGGCATTCTTGGTTACGATTACAACATAAAGTACGGTAGAGATATAACATACCTACTGTAGTGATTCAGAGTTACAGTGGGTTAGATTACAACATAACTATCGGCTATGATGTATGGATGGGGAGATACTTGACAGAAGAATTTCAGAGAAAATAAATACGCAGATTCATCATTCCACCATACTAAATCTAAGGAAATGAATTGACAAGACTTACCGCTCTCGTAAAGTTGGAAGTCATAGCTGCTGGCGTCGATGGCAACAGAGATCGGGCCAACTGTGGCAGCAGCATCTTGAAGGCTGGATTCGCTACCAGACCTGACGTCAACGTATCCAGTGACGGTAGCAGCAACGTCCCTCTTTGAGAAAGAGCAGGTGCCGTCCTAGAATTACCAATGGTTTGAAATTTGAATTTGATTTTCCTAGCGTTGTGAAATTATAAGTATTTATACCTTAACGCCTCTACCATAAGTTGTATAACGGAGTTGAATATGGCTTATGGAATAGTGGAAATAAGGGGGAAATAATGTTGGAATGCTTACCTCAGCAGTGAAAGGGTAGGAACTTTCGGTGTCAATACCTCCGTTAGACTTGATGTAGGCGAATGCCTCGTCCATCAGACCTCCATCGCACCCTTCGTTACCAGTGGAACCAGAGCAATCGATAAGCTGCTGCTCACTGAGGGAAACGAGTTTGCCCTTCTTCAATGCGTGTTGTCCTTCGAGTGAACCGGTCTGCAGAGGGAGAAATGTTCAATCACATTAAGTACAAGTATAACTGGTTAGGGTATGGGAGGCGATACATCCATCTGTCCATCCTGAACTACGGAAGTGACACGAGCTGAGTTTGGTTTGACCTGAATTAAGATAAGTAGGTACTGGAAGAATCACGCGCAATTTCGTAGTATTTTATTGATAGTGATGTGGCTAGCCCTCTACCTCTGCTTCTCCTACAGCATAACCAAGTATGTTGGTACTATAATACGTCCTACATCCAACTGCGCAAAGTAAAAGAACAGTCTGCTATTCCCCAGCTACATAGGTTTATCGAAGTGAATCATATAGGAAACTTACGGTACTGAAAGCCCAGCAACCTCCACATTGTCCCTGGTTCTTGATGGGGGTTACTGCTCCTTTCTTTCTCCAGTCGACAGAAGCCGGGAGTGTGACGTTGGAATCAACGTGAACGTCTACCGAGTTTTTAGGTCCAGCCCTTTTGTAGCCGTTCATCATCTGACGGAATTCTCCAGAGAGCTGTAACATGACAGTAAGTAAGCAACATAGTGAGATGGAAAAATTGAGGTGGATAGTTTCATAACAATTATTAAGAAACCAAAATATGAATCGACTCACCATATCAGCGTATTGGTTCAATCCCAATTTGTAGGATGTAAGGCCTTGTTCGAAGCGGGCGTTGTGTTCCATGACTTTTTCCTTTGCCATGAAGTAGACAGCCCTCTTGATAGCTTCATGTTCGTTAGATTCATAGGTCTTTCCGAACTTTGCCTTGTAGTGGTCCCATTCGGCTTGGTTATCTTCGGAGACTGGAAGGGCAAGCCCGACGGCCACCAGACAAGCGAAGGCGAGAACTGTTTTCATCTTTCTGTCAAAATAATACCATTCATCTATTCAAACAAGACACCAGGCTTTCTTATTTTCAGTGGTTAGGTGTGTTCTTTTCCTTGGTATTGGCAAGGGTTGGGTATTTTTACCACGTAAAATATAATCTATCAATTACCGGCTTTTCAATTATCAGGTAGGATTGAAAAGCCGGTAATAGGTAGATTACCTATACCAATATGTTCCCCACCCTAACAAAGTTCATTTGAATTCTCAGATCAAAAGCGCCAAATCATCTGACTGTTATGATAAGACAAGTTTAGTTGAGGATTGTCATAAAATATGTTCCTACCTGCTTACCTATCAGTATTATTTATTGTTAAGTCATGTCTGAAATTTCGTTTTCTTATGAACTTTACCAATCTCATTGCTATTTCTATTTCTACAAGTGATAGTTACAGCTGTTCCGTCCAAAACGAATTATTATTTCCTCCCATTATGAAGACTTTCACTGTCCCAAAATGAACTTCATTGTCCCATAATTACTAGCATTTATGATTTTGTTGTCAATTTTTGAATAAAACATTTACTTAGTATTCCTATTCCCAATTTACCATGAAAATGCCTTAAAAACTCGCCTAAAAATATGAAACCATATTCGTATTATGCAATGTGTGACACAAAACTTCGTCCTCGAGACCTATTTGCTAATAAATTATGGAACTAACCACTCAGCTACGATGGCATCGAATTAAATGTGAATCTGGACGATAAGTCAACTTATTATTCAAAGACTTCTGCATCACATCATTCCCCTCTTTGCTCTTATGAGGAGACATAGGCACTGGGCATGACCTACCTATTTCAATAATTATGTCTACAACCAAAAATATGTACAGGAGATGAAATCGTAAGATTCAAGATATTTATGTAGTACAAAAGCTGCGCTTCAGTTACCTCTGAGATGTTGTCAGCAGAATTTCAGAACAGAGAAATGAACATTCCATGAGTGATTTACTAGCCAAGCAAAGTTGTTACTACTTACTGGTCACCATAAAGACTACATAAATGACTATTTACTCCACAAGTTTTGCCCAGAGCTGCAAATGCCATACCTAATACTACGAAATGAACGAAGAACTCATTTCAACAGTAAAGTACTGATTATATTAGTTACCTACACCTACAATTACACTTTTCCCTATCCCAAACCTTCAACTGGCCGCATTCAAGCTATGTCAGTGTTATTAAGTAGGTATGTTGGCAAGAACAGTTTTCGTCTTTCCGGGTTAGGTACGTAGGTATTACAAGCAGAATTTGTTGAGTTCGATTTTCACATTGGCCAGCAGCACAGATCGGGGAAATCATACCAAAATGTCCTTAGATACATACAAAATATTATATGGATATATTTATGGACACTGATACTGAGCTTGCAGGAAATGCATATTTTACCCGACCGAAAACGTTTCTTATTACTTAGTATGTGGTATTTCAGTTCTTTTGCTAGAATGCAATTTAGTAAAATCCCAAACTCTATTATTTGTTATCAAACGACACAAAAAAAGTGAATGTTTTTGAATAGGTAAACTATAATATTAAGGAGGACTTACGACGGAGGATTGAACTTGCCGACAAAATGCAAAGGGTATAACCATATCTATGTCAATTCAATGAGAGTTATTGGTGATTATAATAAATATGAAACGGTCACTTGAGTGAATGCGATGGAATAGACTGACTGACGCCATTAGGCACAATAAATCTGTCTGGAAAATAATGCTGGCAGCTTACCTGAGATCTCCCTTTGACTGATTCCTGAGCGTCTTGCAATCCCTTTTATACTGTTGAATTATCTTCACACGAGTGGCTGTTGAAAACACTTCAAACTAATTTTCCGTTCGAGATGTAGGTACAAAGATGTTTTTCAAGTGTCAGTTGACGTTTTTGTCGGAATTCCCTTAAAATATGTAGGTACCTACCCAAGTCCAAAACTAATTGTTCAAATTATTTAATACACAAGCTTTGTCAACTCACAATGAAACACGAAAATCTTATACCTACCTTCTTACTGAAAATTATCTAATTTTTTCGGTGACATCATGGTTTTCTTGGCGTGTGATGTTAACCATAACCTTTTCTCTAGTTGTCACTGATTAGTCGTTTAATAGATCACTCGGATGGAGCTTTTTAAGGCAAAAAACGCTGCAAATAATTACCTACACGATGGTTTATTATTATTTTATTTTATTTTATTTATTTATTATCATTTTTTTATAAAGTCTGGATGCCTCTTTTGCGTAGGTAGATCACGGTTTTCTGTATTCAGTACCTAACCTCAAGCTTACCCCAGGACAGCCTTAAATCGAGGAGGTACAAGAGCTGGTCAGACAAAAATGCATTACAGTTTCATAAGTATGCGGTGGATTCAAAAATTCGAATTATAGTAATTATTTGTTGTTGTGCGTGTCATTTTGTCCAAGTTACAGAAGTCGGTAGGTATCTGGAAGGTGCCTATAAAACATACAACTTGGCTGGTTTTTAATTTTGAATGAAGCACCATCGACAGAAAAGTATGAAGTCGAGTTGGTTGTTCTGTGATATTATTTCATTTGAAACACATGGGTTTATTATTCTATTGGACACACCTACAGAAATGTTGGCTGTTCCTTTATTGTTTCTTTCATGTGAAATTCCGTTGCATGTCCCGCGTTTCATTTTCGAGTTTATGTAGCAAAGTAAAGACATAAAATGTCAAAAGCAAAACACAAACGGTGGGTACAGCTTCCGTACAAGTACGCAACCACGAGGGACATTTTATGTCTTAGCGCCCCCTCCCGCACCCACACCAAGTACTTCGTACTTAATTGTTTTGGTCAAGATTTCCAACGAATGGTACCTAGTCCGAACAGCCTTCAGTCCCAATTAGTTCGGATTAGCCGGACTCCACTGTATTATGTACGTAAACATTCATTTAAACAATCACGCTCATACCGCAGCTTGTTGGCCACGCAGTCCGCAGTGGTTAACGTAGTATGGTTAGGTAAATCGAGAGCTATCCAACGAGTGGTGAACGATTTTTGTACGATGATAACTGGCGAAGATAAAGTTCCGTAGCAACGAATCGGTTGTAAGCGAAAATCATCAGAAATATTTTCGTGACGTTGTTTCCGTTGCATGTCTCCGTTGCATGTCCCGCGTTTCATTTTCGAGTTTATGTAGCAAAGTAAAGACATAAAATGTCAAAAAAATCCGAAGTAACCATCATTCTTCAAATGAAATAATACCAAGGATCCAACTCTATTTCATACAGCCACGCATGATTATAATCAGCTGTTCCCAAACAGTGATATCTGGGATGGATGTATCATGGATATATAATATTATCGTACCTTTTCATTCACATCACATTTCAGAATTCACAGTTCACATTCATGAAGCCAAATTTCAGGGCCTCACTGCGAACGCAGGGCTGGACGCACAATGTTCCGAGTGGTCTAAAAAAATCCACACGTTTGAGATAAATTTGAAAGCGTAAAGAAAACATCACTATTCTACCTATGGAATTCTGAAAATTTCAACCCCTGTTTCCCTTGGGGATAACTGACAATAACATGGGACCTATAAACCCAATTCTTTTAACTTTGGTTCACAGTAACTAGGAGAACGCTGCAAATTATTACACAACAGCTTATAATTTTTTTGCGATGATATCTGGGCCAGATGTATAGTACCTACCGTAGGATTCACACTAATATTACGAAGCTTTTCGGCTCAAACCTCAAACGGACAATGCTCCGGTCTAAAAAAACCCTCGTTCAGAGTCAATCTAAACCATTAAAAAAATAACGCATAGCAATTCAATAATTCAATCATGAATAATAAACCGTTATCTAATAATTTCCCTGTATAGGTTCCCCTTATACGTAGATAGTACAATAAACAGTGTGTAATAATTTACCGTTGTGTAATAATTTACCTTTGCATAACAATTTACAGTTGTGTAATAATTTTCTCAATGATACTTCAACGTTTGTTCAAGTTGCAAAAGTACCTATAAACAAATTCCAAAAGACCCATCATTCTTCAAATGAAATAATAATATCACAGAACAACCGACTCGACTTCAGTCATCCGTGGTTATAATAAAGTGCTCCCTAGCGATGATATCTGGGTCGGATTTAATACCGTTTGATTCACGATCATGTTAACGAAGCTTTTTGGGGAAAAAGAACGGCTGGTCGTACAATGCTCCGAGTGGTCTAAAAAAATCCACACATTTGAGATAAACTTGAAACGTAAAGGAACATCACTATTCTATTAAAAGTTTTCGAGCTTCGGCATTCTGAAAATTACAACCCCTATTTTTAACCCCGGCAGTAACGCCGAGCTTCGTAGCCCAACTAGACCCCAAACTGGACCAACTAGGAACCAAATTTCATTAATGCTGGTCCATGGTCCAAACTGAGAAAATTGCGAAGTACGGCTTTCGGCTCGGCGGACGGTGGACGGCGTTCGGCGGACGGACCGATATATTAAATTTGTTTATTCCATTTCCGGATTCCACGTACCTACCTTGAAACAGAAACCGTCAAATTCACGGGGGTGATACTTTTTCCGACGAAACCAAAATACATTGTTGAACACTACCAAAATCGTTGTCCATTCTGTGATTTTCTTTCTACGCGATAGCGAATTTATATGGTGGTACCTAGTAGCACCTAGTTTGGACAGTCATAACCATGATCACATAAAGTCGTGTTCAATCGGGGTAAAGTTAGTACCTATTTCGTGTTTTTGGTATCCAACTCAGGTTAATGTTAATCACACACCTATTTTTTGCTTGGTACCCACATAGGTTTTAGTTCAGAATGGTACTTGTCAAAAGCATTAGTATTGTTACACTATAATACGATGACCACGGATAGGTACCTACACACCACAAACCGGTTATGGATTACTCCAAACAATTCTCACGTGTCCGTGATAAGCCAATCTTGACCTGATTATCTACATTTCAATTAGCGAACCAACAACCATACCTATTCATTTAGACAAATAGAAGTGATTCCAAGGTAATTAATACAATTTAGGGATTTCACTAGGTAGGTACTACAATCAACGATTACATAATACCACGCGTTAATCGACAAATAAAGATTTAAAAAATCGTCTAAAATATTATACCAAAGAGATAAAGATTCCATAGAGTGAAAACCTAAGTATGTTCCTAGCAGCAATGTCCACTCGTTTGGCTATGTAATCCATTCTTATTTTTCATCCAAGAGTCTGGATGTCGGAAAAGAATTTTTATCGTGGAATATGCCCATGGACGCCAGCATGCCATCCAGCAATGCGTCAAGGCCCATTGGAAGGAAAGAAAACCACAGTCATGCAGCATGGCTATAAGAGCGAATTTTCGAAGTTTTCGGCATCTTCCTCATCCGCCTAAAATTTTCTGAAAATTAATTTTCGGCCAATGTTTTCCCAACTTGATACCATACAAAATTAAAACAGGAGTAGTTTTACGCAAAGTAAAATTTAGGGTGGAAGGAGGGGGAGGGGGAAATCAAAAATGTTTTGAATACCAGAAGAGTAGGTATTGGATACGTAACAAATTTTTTGTTCCATTTTTTGCCGAGTAACACCTCGGTTTGTAGATTTTCCAACGCTGAACACGATGGTGAAGTCAGAATTGCGATATCCCATTCCGTTATCAGATTAGAGCAGACGAACCAGGAAGAACATCTCAAGAAATAACCACGTTCCTTCATCTTCAAAGTGCTCCAGTTTGAGAATGGAATGAGATATCGCTATTCTGATTTCACCATCGTGTTCAGCGTACAAAAACCTTTAAAATGAGGTGTCACTTGTCAGACTTTTTCATTTTGGGAATTTATGGGTAATTTCCCCCCCCCCCTAAAACTCCCCAAAACTCCCCCTTAGAGTAACCCGATTCTGCCCATCTTCGAACTTAACCTGTCGATTGCCAAGACAGATTTTTCGTGCAAATTTGAACTTTTTATCTCAATTCTTTCGAGAGTTATCGTCTGGAATGACACATACATATATAAATATATAAATATATATATAAATATATATATATATGCATATAATTTTTGGTGTCTTTCGGCAGTGAATTCAGGATGGTCTGAAACGGATTTTGGTATAAAAATCTTTCGGAAATTCGAGTTTTAAAATTTTTGGACCGAGAACAATAGCTTCCTTTTCTTCGAAAATTCGCTAAAAAAAGTGTCCACTTTTGGGTACCGTTGTTGCATGCGGTCTACTGGCCTTCCACTGCTGTCGTATGTGGTCTACCTTAAATGTGCGGTCTACCGTAGGCTCCTGATGTACCTACACGAAGATGTCCCTATGCGATATCGTCGAATTAGTGTGGTATTGGTCCAACTTACGCGGAGTGAATGACGTAGCCAAGTGGTCGGGAAGAAGTGCCCATACGGTCGTTGACTGGTTCAATTTGTGCAGGTACGTTTGTGCTGAGGTATTTGAAAAACGAGGGAAACTGGGTGGTCCAGGCATGGAGGTACAAATTGACGAATCCTTGTTTCAAGGAAAACGGAAATATAACCGAGGCAGACTATTGAGCAGCGATCGACGAATCGTCCCGTCACCCGATGACGATGATGATGATGACGACGACGACGACAAAACCCCTGATGATGCCTCTCAATTGACTAGTCGTAATTATGGCTCCCGTATTCAGGGCCCCTTGGTTTTCGGTTTTGCTGCCGCCATAACGGGATTTTGGAAAGACTGTTGTTCGTTGTTGAGAAACGGGATCGAGCCACATTACTCCCGATAATAAAAAACGAAGTTGAAGCTGGTACCACAATAGTTTCTGATCAGTGGCGAGCGTACAGTTCCCTCAACACCGAAGGGTTTCAGCACAAAACGGTGAACCACTCCGAATATTTCATAGATCCCCAGTCCGGTGCCCACACTCAAACCATAGAATGCCTCTGGAGAGTCATAAAGTTGCGGTATGGGATAAAAGTGAATGGAGCTGGGTCCTTACTACACCAAAAGCTCAAGGAAGAGGATCAGTTCAGGCCGAGGATCCCTTTACTGCCTTCTTCGAGGACATGAAGACGACGTCACTGATGACATAATGCCAACCACGACGAGACGAGCTTCAAATCGAAATGAAGTGTTCAAAGGTAAGCTCTGAATTAT
This sequence comes from Leptopterna dolabrata, assembly GCA_954871275.1. NCBI lineage: Eukaryota > Metazoa > Arthropoda > Insecta > Hemiptera > Miridae > Leptopterna > Leptopterna dolabrata. The sequence goes on along the minus strand of OX940981.1, from coordinate 16,093,916 downwards.
TTTTAATTATTAATTCGTATCTCATAAAGGTTTTGACCATCACACCACCGGTAGACCGCATACGACAACACTCGTTGTCCGGGGTAGACCACAGATTCGAGGTAGACCGCATTCGACAACAGTACCCACTTTTGCGATGTAGAATAGATGACGCCCGTCCAAATATCCGGAGCACTCAATGTAGTACCCCTCCCCACTGTGGACTCCCTTTTACGTAGGAAGCTGATTTTGTCCTATTACTTACCCACTTGTTACGAGATTAAGACCTTTTTTGGTTGGTAAATACTTCGGTTGGCGGTAATCACATTTTGTTATGTCTTGGCAGCAATCTGTCTCAATTTCCTTCTTCTTTCATCTCTTCTTCAAGCTATTTAGGGAGTGTTGATGTGAAAATTGGCAAACCAACATTTGTAAATAAACACGGAGATGAAACGAACTTAAACCCACCGTAAAAACCCAAGCTTCTCGAGTCTTTATCTTTCATTCAAACATCTAAGAAACATCGAAGAAAATGGAGTTCAAACCACTCAGACGTTCTGAAGTGTATCTCAAGATCCCGTGGTTGTGACGTCAAACTGGATTATATCGGATAACATTGGCTACGCATTCAAATTCCAGGACAAGCAATGGGCAAACCAACATAGGGATGGGTATTGCGAAAAAACGCTGCAAAGTCCTTATCACATGGGTTTATTATTCTACTGGACATACCTGCAGAAATGTTGGCTGTTCATTTATTGTTTCTTTCATGTGAAATAATAGAAATAGCTATTTCTGGTGGTTTCCACCAATTTTGGCCCCCAACACTACGCTTTTTTTTTTTAAATAAATTGTGTCTGATCATTGATAGTACCATTTTATCGTCTTGATCCACCTGTTGACACTTTTTCCAGTGTTATTCTACAAATTGATGGTGATTTCAGACGATTTCCCAGGTTTTTGACTCATAAAAAATCAATTTCGGGAGCTGAACATCTGGTAGAACCTCAATTTTCTATTCTTTGGTCAAAATCGAGTTCATATTCGGTCTTCTCGTCCCCAAAAACATGAAAAACGATACCTTAAAAGCTCATGTTACCAACATGTTGCTAAAACGCAAAAAGTAGGTACCTATTTTTACACACATTTTCACTCATAACACCCCTGGGTATATTCCGATCGGGCTGAAAAGTTTCGGGACACAACTAGAGCCCAAATGGAGCATGTGTGCGAAAGAACGATTTTTTTAGACCGAAAATGAAGCCTGTACACGTGATACGGCGGACGGCGGACGGACATTGCATTTTTGGAATCTACGCACCTTGAAACGGAAAAGAAAAAATTTTGAGGGGGTGTTATAAAAATTTTTTGCTGAGCGAATACATAGGTGTATTATTCACAGAATAATAAACCAAAAAACGCTGCAAATCCCTGCACAACGGTTTATTATTTTGTATAGAATACCCTTCTGTTACAGATCACAGCTCTATGTATAGATAACCCGTCTATATAATATGATATGTACTATTATATACATATTATGTAGATCGCAGACTCTCCGTAGGTTAGTACCTAACCCCGTACTCGTTACTAGGTACCTACCTAAATCACGAGTTAAATGTTGCTAAAATAATTCTGCCGATGGCAAACAGTACCTAACAAAAAGAAACACACATAATGAAGTTCTGAAAAGAAATTGTTGATGAGGAGTGAAAAAAGTTGCAAAAGTACCTACCAACAAACTCCAGCCCCTTCTACGTAGATGGTATAATGAACCGTTGTGTAACAATTTACCGTTGAGTAATGATTTACCGTAGTAATAATTTACCCATCAATAATACTTCAACGTTTGTTCAAGTTTCACTACCTACCAACAAACTCCAAAAGAGCCATCATTTTTCAAAAAAATAATATCACAGAACAACCAACTCGACTTCATACTCCGCCAATATAATCAGGTGATCCCTACCAATGATTGGCCGTATTCACAAATTCCTATTGTGGGCGCGTCTCTGGTTACGAGATTTGGTTTGAATTGTATACAATTTCATTCACACTGGAGTCGAAAATGCCTGTCGGTGCAAACTTCGGGGCCTTACTGTGAACGAACGGCTGGACGTACGATGCTCCGGATGGGCTTAAAAAACTCGCAAGTTCAAGAACTATTTAAAACCGTAAAAATATTTACGTAAAAAAATGGTATAGGCGTTTTGAAAATTTCAACCCCTATTTTGAACCCCTTAGAGATGACTCACAGTAACGTCGAGCTTCGAGGACCAACTAGACGCCGAACGGAACCTATAACCCGAATTTCATCAATTTTTTTTCATGGTAACTAAGAAAAGTGGCCCGTACGGCGTACGGCGGACAGACAGAAATATTTTTATTGCAGTTTTGGATTCTACATACCTTGAAACGTAAACCATCAAATTTTGAGGTGGGTAAGAATTTTTTTTTTCATGCTCGATTCCAATGGTTCATTATTGAAAATAATAAACCAACAAATAACTATGGCTGGAGAAAAATTAAATACGAGGGCATGTGTAGGTAAATGATATTTGGCCAATTCAATTTTTATACAAACCGTTGTGCGATATTTACCATTGTGTAATAATTTACCCATCAACAGTACATCAACGTTTGTTCAAGTTAAAAAAGCACCGAAAAACAAAATCCAGCCCCTTCTTGGTAGATGAACCGTTGTGTAATAACTTACCGTTGTGCAATAATTTACCGCTATGAAATAATTTACCGTTGTGTAATAATTTACCATTGTGAAATAATTTACCCATCAATAATACTTCAACGTTTGTTCAAGTTTCAGAAGTACCTACCAACAAAATCCAATAGTCAATAACTTATCAAATGAAATAACATCGCAGAACAACCAACTCGACTTCATGCAGCCATCCTTGATTATAATCAGGTGCTCCCTAGTGATGATTATCTGGGCCGGATTTATACCGTTTGATTCACGATCATGTTCACAAAGCTTTTTGGTGCACACGAACGGCTGGACGTGCAATGCTTACTTTCCACTAGGGCTAATGAATGGCAGGGTGAGGAGTGTGACGTCTCCCACAATGACTGGTACTGATGGCCTAGGTTTATCCCTTCTGCCGCGTGAGCAAAAACTAGATAAGTGCCTTGGTCCGTTATGGACGAGGTTCTCGTATACCGTCACAATACAGAGGCTGTTATCGATGAGGCTGAACGGTTACTGGACCACCCCCATGATCCCTCAAACTTTTATACAAATCGGACGAATTGTAGTAACCGAAGTGAACCGAGTTGAATTTGAGGTCAACACAACAGTATTTCACGAAATGGTCTAATAGACGAGGAAAGAAACAAGTCTCCGATTCTCATTCATTCCCCGTTCAGGACCTGATACTGAAGACGAATGGTTGAGAGGGGTGGGGATCCAAGACTTACCTAGGAAAACCCACACGAACGAAACCCATTAGAGATTTATTGACGAATTTGGATTTTATTTTTAGTTCCGTAGAGCCCATTTACTTATTAATTTCAATGTAATCTTAGATTAAGGGGAAATTTATACTTCTCTGCGAATCCATAGGGTATCAGAAAACCAACATATATAACTACATGATGAGGAAATCACTACACCTATGTACGAGTATTGATGATTTAGTCGTAAATAATTTTGAACGAAAAGAACGGCAGGCAGGGGTAATAGTGTTCTAAACACCAAAAAACAGTTATATTCATTTAAAAAAAAAATTTTAATTGTGAAAAACGATGTTTTTTTGTGGTGAAAAACGTTGTTTTTGACAACTTCCACCCAAATGAAATCACGTCACTTGAAATCCTCAAAAGACAATACTGCCATCGAAACTAACCTTTTTCGAATTGTCTTAATCCCAAGGCATGGATTATCTTCCATGTTTACGTACCATCAAAACAAATAAATTTCTGGGTGGGAAACCCAGATTATGATGTGAGATTGAATATGTAGTTGGTACAAGTGAGTCGGGAATCCCTCAGTCATCGATCAAGTCTCTACTTCAGATTGCCTGACATTCAATACGTCACTCTGACGTACTTCAAGGTAGATAACAAATCATTTCGGAGGTATAAATTTTCGTTAAGTAACAGATTCTTGTCGAAAATATAACACATCTGAAGGTGTTGAAAAACCTTTGCCAATTACTACACAACGGTTTAGTAAATAGAATGGTGGAGGGGGGGGGGGGGGGGCGGTCCGATCCTAAAGAAGTGACGGTACCACGTTTCTTGTGCTGTTTTTTGCTTCGTTTTCCCCGCGTATTTTATGAAATCCAGTTTTCAAAAGACTCTCAAAAAACAAAGAAATCATTTTCCCTCAATTCAACCGTACTACTTCGTCCTCCACGTATCATCTTTCAGAAACTAGTATAAACCGAAACCCTGCAATTGCCCATTCCCCCAGAATGGCAGTGGCGTCTGGAAGTGTTGTAGTTATTTGAGATGGTTCTTTTTAATAATATATACTTAGTGGTGGATCAAGGACTCATCCTTGAGGCACATCAGCAGTTATCAAACGCCAGGAACTCATTCTTCTTCTTCTCATTCAGCTTCTGTAGAAGGCAGATGGCAGGCATTCGGACGTGTGAATACTCAGCATTCCCATGCATGAGAGTCACTTCTTCCACAATGGGTCCGTACTTGGAGCCACGAACATGCCGCTTCAAGAAGACAGGGCCTGGGTTTAGGAGCCAGGATGGAGCAGATGGCCCATTGCCTGAGCGACGTGGATGGGTGAACATACGTTCGTGATGAGTGGCATTCGTTGCCGTGCAGAGAAGTGAGCGAACAGAGTGAAGAGCATCTGGAAGTACACATTCCCACTTTGAGTTGTCCAACTTTTGAGTTTTGAGGGCAAGCTCTACTGCTTTCCATATTATACCGTTATACCTTTCGACTTGGCCATTCCCGGCCGGGTTGTATGGCGTTGTCCGACTTGTAGCAACCCCCATCTTGTTCAGAAATTCCTTGAGGTCTTGTGACATGAATGAGGTCCCTCTGTCAGAGTGGATATACGCTGGGGTGCCAAACATCGAGAATAGTTCAGTCAGCTTTGCTATGATGGTGGATGATAACATGTCCCGACAGGGGAATGCAAAGGGGAATCTGGAATATTCATCCACGACAACTAGCAGGTACCGATTTAATGAAGCAGATGGCAAAGGACCCTTGAAGTCTATATTTAATCTTTCAAAAGGGGACTTAGATTTTATTAGAGTACCCTGATGTTTGTGAAATCTTGGTTTGACAGCGGCACATATATCACAGGAGGCAGTTATACGGCGAATTTCATCCAAGGAGTACGGGAGGTTCTTACTCCTTACCCAGTGGTAAAGTCGAGTTATCCCCGGGTGACACAGACTGTAATGCAGCTCCTTCAACTTCTCTGGGTTCACAATAGCAGAGCAGATCCTTGATAGAGCATCGGCAGCAGAATTGTCCTTGCCTGGCCTGTAGACAATATCATACTGGAAGCATGAAAGATCCATCCTCCATCGCATGATTTTGTCGTTTTTGACTTTCCCATGATGGTGAGAATCGAACATAAAGGCCACAGATCTCTGGTCTGTTATGAGCTTGAAGTGCCGACCGATGAGATAATGACGCCATTTCCCCACAGCCTCAACGATGGCCTGAGCTTCCTTTTCGACTGATGAGTGTCTGAGCGCGGACCCGGAAAGCAAGCGAGATAAGAAGGCTACTGGTCGACCTGACTGTGTAAGGACTGTGGCGATTGCACTGTCTGAAGCGTCCGTTTCTACAGTAAATGGGACATCGGGGTCTACACCCCCAACGAACGAGTTTTCTAAGTCGACCTTCAGGCCCTCAAAAGCCTTCAGAGCTTCTTTCGAGAGTGGGAAGGAAGAACGAGTGAGAGGTAGAACCTTTTCAGAGAACTTTGGAATCTGTGAAGAATAGTGGGAAAACGTCCCGAGTGCCCGTCTCATTGATAAGGTATCCTTGTATCCTTCTTACTAAGGATACTATAGGTAACTCGCCCTTACCACTGGGTAAGGAGTAAGAACCTCCCGTACTCCTTGGATGAAATTCACCGTATAACTGCCTCCTGTGATATATGGGTGGTTCTCAAAAAAAGCGCAAAAGTTGTGTCCCACACCCACCATTCATCATACAGTTGAATTTCGGAATTCTAGTTTTTTAATTATGTTTATGCTCATTCTCTTTTGCAATAGTATACAAAAAAAACCTTGCTCAGTGCATAATTTGGGTCAGTTTTAGGTACCTTTGTATTGACATTTTGATTACCGTGGCTGTCCCAAACTCATTTTCAACTATCTGATCAGTCGGAATAGCTAAAAAAAATTACTTCAGTGAAATACTTACTCTTTTCTTCCATAAGCAGGTAAGTTTATGCAATGCTGGAAACGTTTTTGAAACGTTAAATAAATTTTGCAAGTCTGCCAGCAGCTCAAAACTTTTGTCCCTGGGATTTATTTGACTACCGTGGATGCATTGTGAAAATTTTCCCCACGCACGACGTGTTGGGATATTTAGTGGCAAACTGTCTCATCTTGTTGAGCAACACTGCTGCCTGAAACTCAACCATTTCTAGATGCCTGCTCCTCAGTCCGCGGCCGGCATTTGCAGGTAACTGTTGTTGACCAGGTGCGTATGTTTATTGTGTTGATTACCATGGTCCTATGTTTCCCCATCCACGTGCCTTCATTATTCTTTTGTGACCCCACCTCGTTTTGGCCCTCCGTTTTCTTGTTTAAAACCATGTTTTAGTTTTTAATAATGATAAACTGTAGCTGCACAGGAGAACCCCCAAATGTGAATTTTGATTACCATGTCCTTATTGAGTTGATTACCATGGCAACTAACTGACTCTGTTTCTTCCATGGTAATCAACTCTAGTTTTCGTTTGAGCCATGGTAATCAAGAAACTGTTTTTTAAACATCATTTTTGACTTTTCACTTCAGTCTTTCATCAACTTAAACTGTAATTCATGTACTTATAATAAGGTTTTCCTAATTGGAAAAAATCATTCTTGGTTTTATTTCATAGAGGGGATTTTGATTACCGTGGCTGTGTCGTGATTACCATGGGGCAAAGAAAATTTCAATTTAAAATTTCATGGTTAAAAATTGCGTTTGATCTCCATTATGCATTACAAACTCTTCCCTCAGTATATCAGATCACGCCTGATTTTTTTCCGATTTTTCCTTGAACCTTTTGGTTTGCCCTATTCCATGATGCAAAATTTGCGCTTTTTTTGAGAACCACCCATATGTGTGGCTGTCAAACCAAGATTTCACAAACATCAGGGTACTCTAATAAAATCTACGTCCCCTTTTGAAAGATTAAATATAGACTTCAAGGGTCCTTTGCCATCTGCTTCATTAAATCGGTACCTGCTAGTTGTCGTGGATGAATATTCCAGATTCCCTTTGCATTCCCCTGTCGGGACATGTTATCATCCACCATCATAACAAAGCTGACTGAACTATTCTCGATGTTTGGCACCCCAGCGTATATCCACTCTGACAGAGGGACCTCATTCATGTCACAAGACCTCAAGGAATTTCTGAACAAGATGGGGGTTGCTACAAGTCGGACAACGCCATACAACCCGGCCGGGAATGGCCAAGTCGAAAGGTACAACGGTATAATATGGAAAGCAGTAGAGCTTGCCCTCAAAACTCAAAAGTTGGACAGCTCAAAGTGGGAATGTGTACTTCCAGATTCTCTTCACTCTGTTCGCTCACTTCTCTGCACGGCAACGAATGCCACTCCCCAGGAACGTATGTTCACTCATCCACGTCGGTCAGGCAATGGGCCATCTGCTCCATCGTGGCTCCTCAACCCAGGCCCTGTCTTCTTGAAGCGGTATGCTCGTGGCTCCAAGTACGAACCCATAGTGGAAGAAGTGACTCTCATGCATGGGAATGCTGAGTATTCACACGTCCGAATGCCTGACGGAAGAGAGACTACCGTTTCTACGAGACACCTTGCTCCTGTAGGTGGACCTCATCAAGCTTTAGAAGATACTCCAGGTGCGCCTACATCAGCCGAGCACTCCTCGCCAGCACCTCTACAAGAATGTCCACAAGAACCCCCTCCCTCTTCGATGAAAATTGACAAACCGTCGCCAAACGCGCCTCTGGTCGATTCGCCCCCACCACCTGAGCCACCAATGCCAATCCGGACACCTGATAATTGGCAGTGGCCCTTCGAACTTAGAAGAAGTGTGAGACCTAGGAACGCACCAAGCTCTCTCCAAGACTATGTTACTCATTAGAACTCGAAGGGAAGAATGTCCTATTATTAATATTACTTGTGACTACACTTTTGTTTAGTAACTCGTGGTTACGCATAAGTTTGGAATCCTGCTATTCTACTTTTTCATATTGCGATTTGTTCTCGTTCAATAAAACCTTCACAAAGGTATATTTAACTCTATCATTTCAACCCGTTAGAGAGATAAACCGAAAATTGGATTGGCTCATTTTGAAGCACAACGTGGTGGCGGTTCTTGGAACTAAACCGACTAGACTGTCCTGTGTGCACGCTCCTCTGTTTGCTCACCAGTGTGTGGTGTGGATGTGCACTTGGAACTGATGTAGATTTAGCCCTCAATTTATCAGCAACTTCAGGAATAATGGGTGTGACTAATTTCTTTGCTATTCACTACTTACTATTGCTAGGAAGCTGGAATTGGGCATGAGGCCTCATTGGTACAGTAACGTTGGGCTTCTCGGTGTTGCCGATTAAACCTCGAACTGAAAATGGTGGCTTTGAGAGGATAAAAGAAAATAACTACTACTAACTACTTCATACAGCAATGATAAATCACTTTATAGTCAGCAGGTATAATATGAGATTGTTCCATTTGACTGGATATGAGATGAAGGTGATTAATAATTCCAACTTAGACGAGGGGGTAGCTGGCCTCAGTAGCAATACCACACTGGTTGTCCTTGTTCCTGCTCATCTTAATGTAACCGTTAATACCCCAGCTGGTACCCCAAGAGTTCTTGACCAACCAGTAGTCACTACCGTTGTCAGTGCCGTATCCAACAACCAGGACACCGTGGTCGAGCTCGTCGGAGCTGCAGTCGCTCTCGTCGTAGACTCCTGAAATAGGAAAATTCATTAATTTAACTAAACAATTATGAAGATGCTCAAGAGGGTGAGTTATGTGGTGCCAAGGGTGTGGAAAGGGAATATGGTCTCGACAGGTAAATGGGTACCTACATGGGAGCAGTCGGTATCTTACAGGTATCGACCTTAAGATACATCATGACCAACAGAAATAAGTACGATTGGCATACTTGGTTACAGTTACAACATAAAGTACAGTAGAGATATAAGATACTGTAGTGATTCAGAGATACAGTGGGTTAGATTACAACATAACTATCGGCTATGAAGCATGGATGTGGAGATACTTGACAGAAGAATTTCAGAGAAAATAAATACACAGATTCATCATTCCACCGTACTAAATCTAATGAAATGAATTGACAAGACTTACCGCTCTCGTAAAGTTGGAAGTCATAGCTGCTGGCGTCGATGGCAACAGAGATCGGGCCAACTGTGGCAGCAGCATCTTGAAGGCTGGATTCGCTACCAGACCTGACGTCAACGTATCCAGTGACGGTAGCAGCAACGTCCCTCTTTGAGAAAGAGCAGGTGCCGTCCTAGAATTACCAATGGTTTGAAATTTGAATTTGATTTTCCTAGCGTTGTGAAATTATAAGTATTTATACCTTAACGCCTCTACCATAAGTTGTATAACGGAGTTGAATATGGCTTATGGAATAGTGGAAATATGGGGGAAATAATGTTGGAATGCTTACCTCAGCAGTGAAAGGGTAGGAACTTTCGGTGTCAATACCTCCGTTAGACTTGATGTAGGCGAATGCCTCGTCCATCAGACCTCCATCGCACCCTTCGTTACCAGTGGAACCAGAGCAATCGATAAGCTGCTGCTCACTGAGGGAAACGAGTTTGCCCTTCTTCAATGCGTGTTGTCCTTCGAGTGAACCGGTCTGCATAGGGAAAAATGTTCAATCACAATAAGTACAAGTATAACTGGTTAGGGTATGGGAGGCGATACATCCATCTGTCCATCCTGAACTACGGAAGTGACACGAGCTGAGTTTGGTTTGACCTGAATTAAGATAAGTAGGTACTGGAAGAATCACGCGCAATTTCGTAGTATTTTATTGATAGTGATGTGGCTAGCCCTCTACCTCTGCTTCTCCTACAGCATAACCAAGTATGTTGGTACTATAATACGTCCTACATCCAACTGCGCAAAGTAAAAGAACAGTCTGCTATTCCCCAGCTACATAGGTTTATCGAAGTGAATCATATAGGAAACTTACGGTACTGAAAGCCCAGCAACCTCCACATTGTCCCTGGTTCTTGATGGGGGTTACTGCTCCTTTCTTTCTCCAGTCGACAGAAGCCGGGAGTGTGACGTTGGAATCAACGTGAACGTCTACCGAGTTTTTAGGTCCAGCCCTTTTGTAGCCGTTCATCATCTGACGGAATTCTCCAGAGAGCTGTAACATGACAGTAAGTAAGCAACATAGTGAGATGGAAAAATTGAGGTGGATAGTTTCATAACAATTATTATTAAGAAACCTGATGTACACTAGATTATTATGGGTTCATACATATGGTTAGTTGTTTATAGTAGTAACGATTCCAAAAATATAATCCATTCTTATTCTGACTATTAACCAGTGACTTCTCTCTTATCGCATAACTTACATATACGGAAGCTGTTACACTGGCGACGAGGATGCCGAGAACCAATAGAAGACGGCGTTCTTCTGGAGGGGGCGACGATGACCCGCCCAGGGAGGATGTAAGGAGGGAGTATCCCAAAGTGAATGTTCGAATTTTCGATCCAGACTCGGAAGCTTGGGAGTACTATTTACCTTACTTCGAATTAGAATTGAAAATGGCACGGATACACACGGAAGAAGATAGAAGGGACCTTTTGCTAACCAAAGTGGGCTCGCTGACATTTCGCATGTTGGTTGATAATTTCCGCCCCGATGAGGTGACCAATCAAACATACGATGATTTGATACTAGTCATTAACAACTACTACGTAGGGGAGAATGCAGTAACGACCAACCGGGTAGCATTTACACTAAGGAAGAGGTATGATGAAGAGGACGTAGGAAGATACATAAATGCTTTAAAAGCGCTGGCAGGAAGGTGCGAATTTGGCGGATCTTTGGCAGAAAGGGTTCGAGATCAGGTTATCGTCGGAATAAATAATACTGATTGGCAATATGAACTTCTCAAAGCGTTTCCCAGCAATAATCATACTCTAGCACAAGTGGAAGCATTGGTCAAGAAAATGGAGCAAGGTCGAAGGGAGCAAAAAAGGTTGGCTGAAATGTCTGAAAGTTCTTCTCGTGTCAATAAAGTGAGTCAAAATATGGACAAAAACATAAACAAAGACAAATATGCGATCAGAGGGAATTGAAGATTTTGGACGGAAAATTGCACTGACAAGGATGAAAGATGTTTCCATTTCAAAGCGATTGCTGAAGAGTCGACTGCTGGAGGATCCACAACTATCAAAAGTGATTCAATACTTACAGAATGGTTGGCCACCGAAAGCAAGTATATCAGAAGAGATGAACACTTACTTTGAAAAGAAGGACGAACTGTCATACGAAGAGGAAATATTGCTCTGGCGAGGAAGATTGGTCATACCAAAATCCTTACGAGACCAGGTGCTTCATATTTTACATGAAGGCCATCCGGGGGTGTCAGCAGTGAGATCGGTAGCGAGATTGAATAGTTGGTGGCCAGGAATGGATAAAGACATTGAAAACTTTCTGAAACTCTGCAATTCGTGCCAGAAAACCGTCCATGGGATCAAGAATCTCCACTATACTCGTGGAATATGCCTTCAGAAGTGTGGTCCAGAATTCACGTCGATTTTGCCGAAGCTTTCGAGGGGCAGTACTGGTTGCTCATCGTGGATGCCACGAGTAAATGGTTGGAGATATTCCCAATGAAAAGTATAACCACGGAGCGGACAATAGGAGCTCTACAGGAGCTATTTGCAAGATGGGGGCTGCCCAGAGTACTTGTGTCGGATAATGGTCCCCAGTGGGTATCACATGCATTCAAGGAGTTTGGCTCCTCGAATAATATACGACATGTGACAACTACACCATATCATCCACGTTCAAACGGGCTTGCGGAGCGAGCAGTGAGAACGTTTAAGCAGCGGTTCTCATCATCCAAGAAGGGAGGTGAGGATACCCACACAAGGCTGTGTAGATATTTGATGTCGTACAGGACGTCTGTACATAGGACTACGAACAGGACGCCAGCCGAATTGATGATGGGACGACAACTCAGAACGAAGCTCACACTCCTAAAACCGGACCTTACGAGTAAAGTGGAAGAGAACATTTTCAAGCAGAAATTGTATCACGATAAAGGGGAAAGTGCAGTGAAGGAATTCGAGGAGGGGGACACGGTGTGGGTGAAGAGGAGGAAAGAGGAGAAACAATTTAAAGAAGGAGTTATAATGAGGAGGACGGGGCCGCTTTCGTATGTGGTGGTCGTGGAGGGAGTTGAAAGGAGGGTACATGCAGATCAACTGAGAAGGGCTGGAGGACTCCAAGCTTGGGGGGGGAGGAGATGATGTACACTAGATTATTATGGGTTCATACATATGGTTAGTTGTTTATAGTAGTAACGATTCCAAAAATATAATCCATTCTTATTCTGACTATTAACCAGTGACTTCTCTCTTATCGCATAACTTACATATTATACGGAAGCTGTTACAAAACCAAAATATGAATCGACTCACCATATCAGCGTATTGGTTCAATCCCAATTTGTAGGATGTAAGGCCTTGTTCGAAGCGGGCGTTGTGTTCCATGACTTTTTCCTTTGCCATGAAGTAGACAGCCCTCTTGATAGCTTCATGTTCGTTAGATTCATAGGTCTTTCCGAACTTTGCCTTGTAGTGGTCCCATTCGGCTTGGTTATCTTCGGAGACTGGAAGGGCAAGCCCGACAGCCACCAGACAAGCGAAGGCGAGAACTGTTTTCATCTTTCTGTCAAAATAATACCATTCATCTATTCAAACAAGACACCAGGCTTTCTTATTTTCAGTGATTAGGTGTGTTCTTTTCCTTGATATTGGCAAGGGTTGGGTATTTTTACCACGTAAAATATAATCTATCAACTACCGGCTTTTCAATTATCAGGTAGGATTGAAAAGCCGGTAATAGGTAGATTACCTATACCAATATCTTCCCCACCAGTCCATTTGAATTCTCAGATCATAAGCGCCAAATCATCTGACTGTTATGATAATTATATGACAAGTTTAGTTGAGGATTGTCATAAAATATGTTCCTACCTGCTTACCTATCAGTATTACCTATTTATTGTTAAGTCATGTCTGAAATTTCGTTTTCTTATGAACTTTACCAATCTCATTGCTATTTCTATTTCTACAAGTGATAGTTACAGCTGTTCCGTACAAAACGAATTATTATTTCCTCCCATTATGAAGACTTTCACTGTCCCAAAATGAACTTCATTGTCCCATAATGACTGGAATTTATGATTTTGTTGTCAATTTTTGAATAAAACATTTACTTAGTATTCCTATTCCCAATTTACCATGAAAATGCCTTAAAAACTCGCCTAAAAATATGAAACCATATTCGTATTATGCAATGTGTGACACAAAACTTCGTCCTTGAGACCTATTTGCTAATAAATTATGGAACTAACCATTCAGCTACGATGGCATCGAATGAAATGTGAATCTGGACGATAAGTCAACTTATTATTCAAAGACTTCTGCATCACATCATTCCCCTCTTTGCTCTTATGAGGAGACATAGGCACTGGGCATGACCTACCTATTTCAATAATAAATTATGTCTACAAACAAGAATATGTACAGGAGATGAAATCGTAAGATTCAAGATATTTATGTAGTAGAAAAGCTGCGCTTCAGTTACCTCTGAGACGTTGTCAGCAGAATTTCAGAACAGAGAAATGAACATTCCATGAGTGATTTACTAGCCAAGCAAAGTTGTTACTACTTACTGGTCTCCATAAAGGCTACATAAATGACTATTTACTCCACAAGTTTCGCCCAGAGCTGCAAATGGCCTAATACGAAATGAACGAAGAACTCATTTCAACAGTAAAGTACTGATTATATTTGTTACCTACGCCTACAATTACACTTTTCCCTATCCCAAACCTTCAACTGGCCGCATTCAAGCTATGTCAGTGTTATTAAGTAGGTATGTTGGCAAGAATAGTTTTCGTCTTTCCGGGTTAGGTACGTAGGTATTACAAGCAGAATTTGTTGAGTTCGATTTTCACATTGGCCAGCAGCACAGATCGGGAAAATCATACCAAAATGTCCTTAGATACATACAAAATATTATATGGATATATGGACGTTGATACGCACAAACCGGCCAAGCGCCAAAATGTCAATAATCGAGTTTTTGGTATCATTCGATTCGTCTCGACGAGTACTTTCATAATTTCTCGATTTCAGCGCGCCCTCTGTAAAGTTTAAGACAAGCTAGGGTCGATAGACTGTTTGTGCACAACGTTTTTTAGTAGGTCAGTAATTTGCACAGACCGGCCAAGCGTCATCCCTGTATTCAGGGCTTCCGTAATTTCGCACAGAGCGGCCAAAAAACGCCACACCAGTCGTTTGGTCGGTCTGTGCAAAACTCAGCTGCATTGATTCAGGTGTTTCCCCGTCAGACTCTGTATTTCGTTTCCTATTCTAGCCTCTTCTCTGAATATCTCTGTTATCTCAGCTTCCTGATCAGGATGCCTAATTAAATTTTTACGTTATTGCGTTACGAAGAGGTTTTCATTTTTCTGAGCACCCAATTTTTCAAGTATTATTTCAGTGTTCAGTTAATAGAAATGAAAAGTTTAATAACTAGTTTAACAAATCAGGTTTTATTAATTTCCTTGACATTTTCATTTATTTATGTTTATCTCTAGTCCTATTTATTTATAGGCAGATGCCCAGGTAAATAGGCAAATGAAGCCTGAGTTGGGTGGGCAGTGTAGCTTCCTCACTTCTCATTGTAACATGGACGTATATAATCAGTTGGTAAAATATCGATTTTGATGAAATGCATTTGAGACCATCCAGCACCTCACCTCCATCTACCTTATAAATTTCACCGCTTTACAATGATTTGCAGGGTTGGCAATGGTTTGTAGGGTGACGCTTGCGCATGCGCAGACGGAAATTACTGTACGATTTCATTAATTTTGATATGGGACCATCTGCGAGCCAACCCGCGTGTATCCTCAAAATTTCAGCTCTACGGCTAGGAAGGTGGTCCACATTTAATGTTCGCGCATGCGCAGACAAAATTTACAGTAAGATTCCAGTGAAATTCATACGGAACTATCGAAGTATTATAATTCCTGATCGAAACTCCATGTTTGAACTCATTTTGACGATATTTAATTTAGTTACAGTACTTTTTCAATGATTCTGGTATGGGATCATCTGTGACGCAACCCGCTCCTACCCTCCAAATTTCAGCCTTTCGACCATTATTTCGGGAAGTTATGGGCGATACAAGGAGTTGTCCACAGACACACGGACATACAGGCAGACAGACATGTAACCCAAATACCTACTTTTCCACTAAATTCAGATTTATCTTCTTTTGCTCCTAATTTTTTCTACTAAAACTTCTGCAGTCGATTTGCACAAAACGGCCATGCGCCGTCATGAGGCGCTTGGCCGGTTTGTGCAAATCAACTTGTAGCCAGTCGAACATTTTGACGTTTGGCCGGGATGTGCATAATTTTTTTAGTAACATTTGAGTTTCGCACAAACCAGGTAACCGCCATAACTCGGGAAATATCGATTTAATCGACTTCCTGACGTTACCATTCGATTCTACGCACCAAAAAACATATGGGACATTATTTAAACTTTTACAACCAACTGGAGGGGTTAGGTAGCAGAAAAATGCGCAGAATCTTAGATCGCAATTTTCTCAAAATTGACAAAATGGCGCTTGGCCGGTTTGTGTATATCACCGGCCGTGTATGGATACTGATACTGGCTTGCAGGAAATGCATATTTTCCCCGACCGAAAACGTTTCTTATTACTTAGTATGTGGTATTTCAGTTCTTTTGCTAGAATGCAATTTAGTAAAATCCCAAACTCTGTTATTTGTTATCAAAATACACAAAAACGGTGAATGTTTCTGAATAGGTAAACTATAATATTAAGGAGGACTTACGGAGGATTGAACTTGCCGACAAAATGCAAAGGGTATAACCATATCTATGTCAATTCAATGAGAGTTATTGGTGATTATAATAAATATGAAACGGTCACTTGAGTGAATGCGATGGAATAGACTGACTGACGCCATTAGGCACAATAAATCTGTCTGGAAAATAATGCTGGCAGCTTACCTGAGATCTCCCTTTGACTGATTCCTGAGCGTCTTGCAATCCCTTTTATACTGTTGAATTATCTTCACACGAGTGGCTGTTGAAAACACTTCAAACTAATTTTCCGTTCGAGATGTAGGTACAAAGATGTTTTTCAAGTGTCAGTTGACGTTCTTGTCGGAATTCCCTTAGAATAAGTAGGCAGTCCAAAACTAATTGTACACATTATTTAATACACAAGCTTTGTCAACTCACAATG
The DNA here is from genome assembly GCA_954871275.1 of Leptopterna dolabrata. Lineage (NCBI taxonomy): Eukaryota > Metazoa > Arthropoda > Insecta > Hemiptera > Miridae > Leptopterna > Leptopterna dolabrata. The sequence continues at coordinate 16,077,209 of OX940981.1, read as the reverse complement.
AAACACGAAAATCTTATACCTTCTTACTGAAAATAATCCAATTTTGTCGGTGACATCATGGTCTTCTTGGCGTGTGATGTTAACCATAACCTTTTCTCTAGTTGTCACTGATTAGTCTTTTAATAGATCACTCGGATGGAGCTTTTTAAGGCAAAAAACGCTGCAAATAATTACACGATGGTTTATTATTATTATTTTATTTTATTGTATTTATGTATTCTAACTTTTTTATAAAGTCTGGAGGCCTCTTTTGCGTAGGTAGATCACTGTTTTCTGTATTCAGTACCTACCCTCGAGCTTACCCCAGGACAGCCCTAAATCGAGGAGGTACAAGAGCTGGTCATGCAAATGCATTACAGTTTCATAAATATGCGAATTATAGTAATTATTTGTTGTTGTGCGTGTCATTTTGTCCAAGTTACAGAAGTCGATAGGTACCTGGGAGGTACCTACCAAAAAGATCCAATGTAACCATCATTCTTCAAATGAAATAATACCAAGGAACCAACTCGATTTCATACCGCCAAGCATGATTATAATAAGCTGTTCCCAAACAGTGATATCTGGGCTGGATGTATCATGTATATCGTTACGTTTCATTCACATCACAATTCACATTTCGATTTCAGACTTCACAGTTCACACTCATGAAGCCAAATTTCAGGGCCTCACTGTGAACGCCGGGCTGGACGTACAATGTTCCGAGTGGTCTACAAAAATCCACACGTTTGAGATAAATTTGAAAGCGTAAAGAAATATCACTATTCTATCTACGGCATTCTGAAAATTACAACCCCTGTTTCCCTTGGGGATGACTGACAGTAACATGGGACCTATAAACCCAATTCTTTTAACTTTGGTTCACAGTAACTAGGAGAACGCTGCAAATTATTACACAACAGCTTATAATTTTCCTCTATAGATGACTGTTTTCTGTGGTCAATACCTACCTACCCTCGTGTCCCCCCCCCCCTCCCCCGGAAAGCCATAACTCGTGTACCGAGGCTAGCCGAGGAATTACAGTTGCATACAAATATGCGGTGGATTCAAGAATTTATTCCAATCATTAATGGAACTAAATCTGTTCATTCCTCAAATGAAATAAGCGTATCACGGAACAACCGACTGGATTTCATACAGCCATGCAAGATTATAATCGGCTGTTCCCTAGTAATGATACCGTAGGATGCACACTAATGTTTACGATGCTTTTCGGCTCAAACCTCAAGGCCTTACTGTGAAGGCGGGGCTGGACGGACAATGCTCCGGATGGTCTCAAAAAACCCTCGTTCAGAGTAAATTTAAACCCTTTAAAAAAAACATATAGCTATTCAATAATTCAATCATGAATAATAAACCGTTGTCTAATAATTTCCCTGTATCGGTGCCCCTTCTACGTAGATAGTACAATAAACCGTTGAGTAATAATTTACCGTTGTATAATAATTTACCGTTGGGTAATAATTTTCTTAATGATACTTCAACGTTTGTTCAAGTTGCAAAAGTACCTATAAACAAATTCCAAAAGACCCATCATTCTTCAAATGAAATAATAATATCACAGAACAATCGACTCGACTTCAGTCATCCGTGGTTATAATAAGGTGCTCCCTAGCGATGATATCTGGGTCGGATTTAATACCGTTTGATTCACGATCATGTTAACGAAGCTTTTCGGGGAAAAAGAACGGCTGGTCGTACAAACCTCCAGGTGGTCTCAAAAAATTCTTTAGTTGAAGATCAATTTAAAAACGTAAACAAAACCATACCCGTCTATTCAAAAGTTTTCGAGCAAGGGCGTTCTGAAAATTACATCCCCTATTTTTAACCCCGACAGTACCGCCGAGCTTCGTGGCCCAACCAGACCCCAAATTGGACCAACTAGAAACCAAATTTCATTAATGTTGGTTCATGGTCCAAACTGAGAAAATTGCGAAGTATGGCTGACGGCTCGGCGGAGGGTGGACCGCCTACGGCGGACGGACAGATATATTAAATTTGTTTATTCCATTTCCGGATTCCACGTACCTACCTTGAAACAGAAACCGTCAAATTCACGGGGGTGATACTTTTTCCGACGAAACCAAAATATATTGTTGAACACTACCAAAATCGTTGTCCATTCTGTGATTTTCTTTCTACGCAATAGCGAATTTATATGGTGGTACCTAGTAGCACCTAGTTTGGACAGTCATAACCATGATAACATGAAGTCGTGTTCAATCAAGGGAAGGTTAGTATTTCGTGTTTTTGGTATCCAACTCTGGTTAATGTTAAACATACACCTATTTTTTGCTTGGTACCCACATAGGTTTTAGTTCAGAATGGTAGGTACTTGTCAAAAGCATTAGTATTGTTACACTATAATACGATGACCTCGGATAGGTACCTACACACCACAAACCGGTTATGGATTACTCCAAACAATTCTCACGTGTCCGTGATAACCCAATCTTGACCTGATTATCTACATTTCAATTAGCGAACCAACAACCATACCTATTCATTTAGACAAATAGAAGTGATTCCAAGGTAATTAATACAATTTAGGGATTTCACTAGGTACTACAATCAACGATTACATAATACCACGCGTTAATCGACAAATAAAGATTTAAAAAATCGTCTAAAATATTATACCAAAGAGATAAAGATTCCATAGAGTGAAAACCTAAGTACTTATGTTCCTAGCAGCAATGTCCACTCGTTTGGCTATGTAATCCATTCTTATTTTTCATCCAAGAGTCTGGATGTCGGAAAAGAATTTTTATCGTGGAATATGCCCATGGACGCCAGCATGCCATCCAGCAATGCGTCAAGGCCCATTGGAAGGAAAGAAAAAAGTGTCCACTTTTGGGTACCGTTGTTGCATGCGGTCTACTGGCCTTCCACTGTTGTCGTATGTGGTCTACCTTAAATGTGCGGTCTACCGTAGGCTTCTGATGTACCTACACGAAGATGTCCCTATGCGATATCGTCGAATTAGTGTGGTATTGGTCCAACTTACGCGGAGTGAATGACGTAGCCAAGTGGACGGGAAGAGGTGCCCATACGGTCGTTGACTGGTTCAATTTGTGCAGGGACGTTTGTGCTGAGGTGTTTGAAAAACGAGGGAAACTGGGTGGTCCAGGCATGGAGGTACAAATTGACGAGTCCTTGTTTCAAGGAAAACGGAAATATAACCGAGGCAGACTATTGAGCAGCGATCGACGAATCGTCCCGTCACCCGATGACGATGATGATGATGACGACGACGACGACACAACCCCTGATGATGCCTCTCAATTGACTAGTCGTAATTATGGCTCCCGTATTCAGGGCCCCTTGGTTTTCGGTTTGCTGCCGCCATAACGGGATTTTGGAAAGACGGTTGTTCGTTGTTGAGAAACGGGATCGAGCCACATTACTCCCGATAATAAAAAACGAAGTTGAAGCTAGTACCACAATAGTTTCTGATCAGTGGCGAGCGTACAGTTGCCTCAACACCGAAGGGTTTCAGCACAAAACGGTGAACCACTCCGAATATTTCATAGATCCCCAGTCCGGTGCCCACACTCAAACCATAGAATGCCTCTGGAGAGTCTTAATGTTGCGGTATGGGATAAAAGTGAATGGAGCTGGGCCCTTACTACACCAAAAGCTCAAGGAAGAGGATCAGTTCAGACCGAGGATCCCTTTACTGCCTTCTTCGAGGACATGAAGACGACGTCACTGATGACATAATGCCAACCACGACGAGACGAGCTTCAAATCGAATTGAAGTGTTCAAAGGTAAGCTCTGAATTATTTTTAATTATTAATTCGTATCTCATAAAGGTTTTGACCATCATACCACCGGTAGACCGCATACGAAAACACTCGTTGTCCGGGGTAGACCACAGATTCGAGGTAGACCGCATACGACAACAGTACCCACTTTTGCGATGTAGAATAGATGACGCCCGTCCAAATATCCGGAGCACTCAATGTAGTACCCCTCCCCACTGTGGACTCCCTTTTACGTAGGAAGCTGATTTTGTCCTATTACTTACCCACTTGTTACGAGATTAAGACCTTTTTTGGTTGGTAAATACTTCGGTTGACGGTAATCACATTTTGTTATGTCTTGGCAGCAATCTGTCTCAATTTCCTTCTTCTTTCATCTCTTCTTCAAGCTATTTAGGGAGTGTTGATGTGAAAATTGGCAAACCAACATTTGTAAATAAACACGGAGATGAAACGAACTTAAACCCACTGTAAAAACCCAAGCTTCTCGAGTCTTTATCTTTCATTCAAACATCTAAGAAACATCGAAGAAAATGGAGTTCAAACCACTCAGACGTTCTGAAGTGTATCTCAAGATCCCGTGGTTGTGACGTCAAACTGGATTATATCGGATAACATTGGCTACGCATTCAAATTCCAGGACAAGCAATGGGCAAACCAACATAGGGATGAGTATTGCGAAAAAACTGGAGAAGAGCCCTGGGTCGTTATGGACGGGATTCTCAGATACTGTCACACCCCCCCCCCCCCCCCCCGGGCAAGCCCTTAGTACGTCCAGGAAAGATTCCACTGACAACTTCAGTTTGAAAATCTCCATCGTAATAAAAAACTAGTGGACTTAGTTCCCTCGAATAATGAACTGGCGCACTTGGAAATGAGAAATGATGAAAACTTTTAATGACAGTAAAACTATAAATTAATTTGGGACATTAGTAAATTTAAAAGTTTAAAAAATTAGGAACAGGGCATTGAGCGCCTTGCAGGCTGGCCTTCCACTGGACGCGATTTCGCGTGAACATAATACGCGAAACAGCTCGTACAGTTCGCCTCCGTTCAAACATAAGGATTCTTTATTCCGTCCACAGGAAGCGCCCTAGTTCACGCGAAATTGCTTCCAGTGGACGGCCGGCCTAGAGAGAAGAAATAAAATTGGGTGGCATTGAACGCTTTAAAAAGAAACAAACAACTATGGCTGGAGAAAAATTAAATACGAGGGCATGCGTAAATGATATTTGGCCAATTCAATTTTTATACAAACCGTTGTGCGATATTTACCATTGTGTAATAATTTACCCATCAACAATACTTCAACGTTTGTTCAAGTTAAAAAAGCACCGAACAACAAAATCCAGCCCCTTCTTGGTAGATGAGCCGTTGTGTAATAATTTACCGTTGTGCAATAATTTACCGCTATGAAATAATTTACCGTTGTGTAATAATTTATCGTTGTGTAATAATTTACCGTTGTGTAATAATTTACCGTTGTGTAATAATTTACCATTGTGTAATAATTTACCCATCAATAATACTTCAACGTTTGTTCAAGTTTCAGAAGTACCTACCAACAAAATCCAATAGTCAATAACTTATCAAATGAAATAACATCGCAGAACAACCAACTCGACTTCATGCAGCCATCCTTGATTATAATCAGGTGCTCCCTAGTGATGATTATCTGGGCCGGATTTATACCGTTTGATTCACGATCGTGTTCACGAAGCTTTTTGGTGCACACGAACGGCTGGACGTGCAATGCTTACTTTCCACTAGGGCTAATGAATGGCAGGGTGAGGAGTGTGAAGTCTCCCACAATGACTGGTACTGATGGCCTACGTTTATCCCTTTTGCCGCGTGAGCAAAAACTAGATAAGTGCCTTGGTCCGTTATGGAAGAGATTCTCGTATACCGTCACAATACAGAGGCTGTTATCGATGAGGCTGAACGGTTACTGGACCACCCCCATGATCCCTCAAACTTTTATACAAATCGGACGAATTGTAATAACCGAAGTGAACCGAGTTGAATTTGAGGTCAACACAACAGTATTTCACCAAATGGTCTAATAGACGAGGAAAGAAAAAAGTCTCCGATTCTCATTCATTCCCCGTTCAGGACCTGATACTGAAGACGAATGGTTGAGAGGGGTGGGGATCTAAGACTTACCTAGGAAAACCCACACGAACGAAACCCATTAGAGATTTATTGACGAATTTGGATTTTATTTTTAGTTCCGTAGAGCCCATTTACTTATTAATTTCAATGTAATCTTAGATTAAGGGGAAATTTATACTTCTCTGCGAATCCATAGGGTATCAGAAAACCAACATATATAACTACATGATGAGGAAATCACTACACCTATGTACGAGTATTGATGATTTAGTCGTAAATAATGTTGAACGAAAAGAACGGCAGGCAGGGTTAATAGTGTTCTAAACACCAAAAAACCCTTATTTTCCATTTTAAAAAATCTTAAATTGTGAAAAACGATTTTTTTTTTTTGGTGGTGAAAAACGCTGTTTTTGACAACTTCCACCCAAATGAAATCACGTCACTTGAACCCCCCCCCTCACCCCCCACTCATCATCCTTCAAAAGACAATACTGCCATCCAAACTAACCTTTTCCAAAAACCTTTTTCACTGACCTTTTTCGAATTGTCTTAATCCCACGGCATGGATTATCTTCCATGTTTACGTACCATCAAAAATAAATAAATTTCTGGGTGGGAAACCCAGATTATGATGTGAGATTGAATATGTAGTTGGTACAAGTGAGTCGGGAATCCCTCAGTCATCGATCAAGTGACATTCAATACGTCACTCTGACGTACTTCAAGGTAGATAACAAATCATTTCGGAGGAATATATTTTCGTTAAGTAACAGATTCTTGTTGAAAATATAGGTAACACATCTGAAGGTGTTGAAAAACCGCTGCCAATTATTACACAACGGTTTAGTAAGGAGAATGGTGGGGGGGGGGGGGGGGGTCCGATCCTAAAGAATAAACCGAAAAGGAGTGAAGTAAGTAAATGTTCAGTTCAAATGAAGCACTTGAAAGAGGTGAGAAAGATGAGGAAACCGTTAAAAAGTTCTGTGGTATTGAAACAGAAGCAGTTATAAAGTAACGAGGAGTCAAGAAATCCACATTGAGTCAGACGAATATCCGTTTATATTATTTGAATATCGTACCAAGTTCATTATTATGAATAGTGCGGGTAAACATCAAACAACGGTTAAGTACCTATATTATGTTGTTTCAGTATCAAGTCAAGTAGGTGTACTGTGTTGAAAATAGATAAGTAGGTTCCACCAAACCTGACAAACCAATCGCCACTACAACTACTTACCAACCAAACAAACCAACAACAGATGTAAAAAAGTAAATACTAGGTACCTAATCATAATAATCCGCTAAGGTATGGCACAGCTTCCTTGTGCCTACCAATAACGCGATGGCAAAGACAAACTGCACATGTTCACGTTTGGAATAAGTAGGTACCCACATGTAAGTCAACACGAAGTGATCTTATCAGACTAAAGGGTAACTAGCTTTTGATGCAACTCCACACTGATTACTGTCGTTACGTTTCATCCAAACGTATCCATCTTTACCCCACCCCGGGCCCCACGAATTCTTAATGATCCAGTAAGGTATTCCTTTGTATTCTCCGTAACCTACAGCCAGCACTCCGTGGTCCAGGTTTACGTTACTACAATGTGGTTCGTCGTAGACACCTGGGAACAAAATTAAAGTATGTAATTGCAAGGGGATCATATGAGCTCGTAAATGATTTCATTTTGAGTTTATGCATATTGATTGGGTTATGAGTGAATGAAAAGTCGATAATAAACAAGGGATGAAACCAGCTCCTCATTCGTTGGAACACTCTCCGACTTGCGACTTCTCTCTCTACCTCCTTACGCCCTCTTCCTCTCTCGCTCAAGCTCTCACTCTCTCTCTCCCACCCTTCTCCTGCGCCTGCTGTGTGATAACCGCGGGTTGCTCCCCTCTAAGAATAACTGCTGTGGTGATAACACTGGGGTATTCATCTCCTTCCTCCTGGTATCTGCTATGGTTATAACCACGGGACGCCTCCTTCTCTCCTAGCAACTGCTGTGGTGATAACCAGGGGGATGCTAGCCTCCTTCTTCCCGGTGCCTGCTGTGGTGATAACCGCGGGGTGCCATTATCTCTAGCACCTGCAGTGGTAATAACCGGAGGGCGCCCTTGCCTCTAGCACCTGCTGTGGTGATAACCACGGGGCGCCCTTGCCTCTAGCACCTGCTGTGGAGATAACCGCAGGGTGCTAGTCTCCTCTTCTAACTAACACTGCTGTGGTGATAACCACGGGGATGCTAGCCTCCTTCTTCCCGGTGCCTGCTGTTGATAACCGTGGGGTGCCATTATCTCTAGCACCTGCAGTGGTAATAAGCGGAGGGCGCCCTTGCCTCTAGCACCTGCTGTGGTGATAACCACGGGGCGCCCTTGCCTCTAGCACCTGCTGTGGTGATAACCGCAGGGTGCTAGTCTCCTCTTCTAACTAACACTGCTGTGGTGATAACCACGGGGTGTTAGCAAAAGAGTCATACCAAGCACATTCTTCACTTTTCCAACCAAACCAACCTCATCCAAGCCAACCTCACCTAGCCTCATCCAAACCAGCCCTACCTTCCGCCCGCCGTGTCGTAGGCCTACTCCCAAGCTTATGACACTTAGGCAGGGGTTTCGTGTTACCTATATTCGCTATATCAATGTTTTTCCATCAATAAGGCAATCGATAACTGAAATAGATGGCCTTGGACCAACAACAAAATGTAGAAAGAGATGTAGATGATGTTCATCTACTTTCTACATCTTCGCACAAAAATTCAGTTGCCTGGAGGACACCGTCGTGGATGGGCATCCGCTTGCCGGTGTTGTGATAGCTTTGTAGTTTTGAAGGAGAAGATTAAGAAGGGACAGAAGAGAAGAATCTGGGTGTAGGACTGACTGAAGAAGCGGCAGACTTATGGACACAAGAGGCTATAAGAATTGAGAATTCCACTTCTCAGGACAGATCCACCCTATCTCATCTTCCCACATCATATACCTCTCCTAACTGGTACGCATTTGACTAATAAACTATCTCCTGTACAAATATCCCCCTATTTAGATCATATTATACAACCAACTGACCGCATTTATACCTACGTGTATCTAGTGTGAAATATGAGTGTTTCGAACATCATCGCAGTTGCTACATTTGATAATACTATATCTTGAGTACAACAGGGTTACACTGGAGCACATTGTAGATAACTCCGGATTAACAATATTATTCTACCTTGGTCGTAGTAGTGGAATGCTCTGTTGCTTGCATCAATAGCAACGGAAATAGGACCGACGGTTGCAAGTGCTTCTTGAAGGGCAGATTCGCTGCCGCTTTCAACGTCCACAAAACCAGTCACAGTCGCAGCAATCTTCCCTTTTTGAAAGATACAATCCTCATCCTGCACAAAATTATAGCAAGTTATTTTGACAGTACTCAATCCCTAGTCATTCAAATGAGCCGCGATTCACCATGAATATTTGTAATTATGAGAGTACCTTAGTACATCAACCGCTTATGTGTATTTACGTTGTCTTCTAAATAGATAGTATCACGGTGAACATCAAACTTACAAGATTAGAAGGTTTCATACGAGCACAATAGGTTCCTAAATCGATAAAAATTATATCCTTTCACTTGAGAACATCGCTAATGAATTAGGTACCAATTGGTTCAGTCTCTGCTTGAAATCTCAAAGTTTTGTTAAGTACAACCATTCACCATTGGAACCAACAAGAAAATGCATGTATTTTTGACGAAAACTATGCTACATTCATTAGAATCCATCGTATCGGTATTAGTGTGCATTCAGAAACTAGTTTCACATTTAAAAAAACTTTATTTAATGGAAGCTTACGAGAGCTTTGTAGGGATAAGCCTGTTCTGAACCTAAGCCGCCGTTCTTCTTGATATACGCGAATGCGTAGTCCATCCAACCGCCTTCACACCCTTCGTTTCCAGTAATGAATGAGCAGTCCACCAGTTGCTGCTCGCTGAGAGACACCAGCTGACCTTTCTTCAAGGCGTGCTGCCCCTCCAGGGCACCTGTCTGAAATCATGACAAAAATTATTATGAGGATACTCAGTTAAACAACTTAGTATTCTCTTCGAAAGGCACCGTAAATCTCTCTCTATAACTAGTTTTTATTAGGAAAACTCTGGGATCACATGTCTGATGGAGTTTTCTACAGAAGCTGAATGAGAAGAAGAAGAATGAGTTCCTGGCGTTCGATAACTGCTGATGTGCCTCAAGGATGAGTCCTTGATCCACCACTAAGTATATATTATTAAAAAGAACCATCTCAAATAACTACAACACTTCCAGACGCCACTGCCATTCTGGGGGAATGGGCAATTGCAGGGTTTGGGTTTATACTAGTTTCTGAAAGACGATAGGTGGAGGAAGAAGTAGTACGGTTGAATTGAGGGAAAATGATTTCTTTGTTTTTTGAGAGTCTTTTGAAAACTGGATTTCATAAAATACGCGGGGAAAAGGAAGCAAAAAACAGCACATGAAACGTGGTCACTATCCACGTCTTCAAAAACCGTGTTATTTACCAATATAACAATCAATTTTCAGCACTTTGAAGCCATTTTCCGTCGAACTTTTCGTTTTTGGTTTATTATTTTCAATAATGAACCATTGGAATCGAGCATGAAAAAAAAAATTCTTACCCCCCCTCAAAATTTGATGGTTTACGTTTCAAGGTATGTAGAATCCAAAACTGCAATAAAAATATTTCTGTCTGTCCGCCGTACGCCGTACGCCGTACGGGCCACTTTTCTTAGTTACCATGAAAAAAAATTGATGAAATTCGGGTTATAGGTTCCGTTCGGCGTCTAGTTGGTCCTCGAAGCTCGACGTTACTGTGAGTCATCTCTAAGGGGTTCAAAATAGGGGTTGAAATTTTCAAAACGCCTATACCATTTTTTTACGTAAATATTTTTACGGTTTTAAATAGTTCTTGAACTTGCGAGTTTTTTAAGACCATCCGGAGCATCGTACGTCCAGCCGTTCGTTCACAGTAAGGCCCCGAAGTTTGCACCGACAGGCATTTTCGACTCCAGTGTGAATGAAATTGTATACAATTCAAACCAAATCTCGTAACCAGAGACGCGCCCACAATAGGAATTTGTGAATACGGCCAATCATTGGTAGGGATCACCTGATTATATTGGCGGAGTATGAAGTCGAGTTGGTTGTTCTGTGATATTATTTCATTTGAAAAATGATGGCTCTTTTGGAGTTTGTTGGTAGGTAGTGAAACTTGAACAAACGTTGAAGTATTATTGATGGGTAAATTAGGTATTACTACGGTAAATCATTACTCAACGGTAAATTATTACACAACGGTTCATTATACCATCTACGTAGAAGGGGCTGGAGTTTGTTGGTAGGTACTTTTGCAACTTTTTTCACTCCTCATCAACAATTTCTTTTCAGAACTTCATTATGTGTGTTTCTTTTTGTTAGGTACTGTTTGTCATCGGCAGAATTATTTTAGCAACATTTAACTCGTGATTTAGGTAGGTACCTAGTAACGAGTACGGGGTTAGGTACTAACCTACGGAGGGTCTGCGATCTACATAAATATGCATAGAATAGTACATATTATATTATATAGACGGGTTATCTATACATAGAGCTGTGATCTGTAACAGAAGGGTATTCTATACAAAATAATAAACCGTTGTGCAGGGATTTGCAGCGTTTTTATTCTTAATGTGAACGGGAATTTCAGAAATTCAGAACCAAAAGTGCTTGTTCTGGATCGCCGATAATGTTGCCTATTCTGCGAAGAAAGCTGCAAAGCAGCAAACTATTGTCAAAACTGGACCATGCGCTGGAGAGTAAAGAAGCTTAATTCTGCCCTCCAAAGTAAAAAACCCGTAGACTCGAGTTTTTCCAATTTAGAGATTTTTGCATGGCTGGATTCGCATCATAAAGACCTATTTTGGTATCTAGTTGTAAAAGTTGGGAAAATTTCCCTAAAAAAGTTATTCAAGGAAAACTTCTACGGTTTTTCGAGTTTTTGGTGGTTTTCTAAGGATAAAAGGCAGTAGTAGTTCTTCCAAAAAATAAAAACAGTAGATCCCAGACCTACGATGTTAATTCATTGAAACGGTGAATTTAATTTAGTGGTCATCAGGACAGTACTGTTTTGGTTTATTATTTTCAATAATGAACCATTGGAATCGAGCATGAAAAAAAAAATTCTTACCCCCCCTCAAAATTTGATGGTTTACGTTTCAAGGTATGTAGAATCCAAAACTGCAATAAAAATATTTCTGTCTGTCCGCCGTACGCCGTACGCCGTACGCCGTACGCCGTACGGGCCACTTTTCTTAGTTACCATGAAAAAAAATTGATGAAATTCGGGTTATAGGTTCCGTTCGGCGTCTAGTTGGTCCTCGAAGCTCGACGTTACTGTGAGTCATCTCTAAGGGGTCCAAAATAGGGGTTGACATTTTCAAAACGCCTATACCATTTTTTTACGTAAATATTTTTACGGTTTTAAATAGTTCTTGAACTTGCGAGTTTTTTAAGACCATCCGGAGCATCGTACGTCCAGCCGTTCGTTCACAGTAAGGCCCCGAAGTTTGCACCGACAGGCATTTTCGACTCCAGTGTGAACGAAATTGTATACAATTCAAACCAAATCTCGTAACCAGAGACGCGCCCACAATAGGAATTTGTGAATACGGCCAATCATTGGTAGGGATCACCTGATTATATTGGCGGAGTATGAAGTCGAGTTGGATGTTCTGTGATATTATTTAATTTGAAAAATGATGGCTCTTTTGGAGTTTGTTGGTAGGTAGTGAAACTTGGACAAACGTTGAAGTATTATTGATGGGTAAATTATTACTACGGTAAATTATTACTCAACGGTAAATTATTACACAACGGTTCATTATACCATCTACGTAGAAGGGGCTGGAGTTTGTTGGAAGGTACTTTTGCGACTTTTTTCACTCCTCATCAACAATTTCTTTTCAGAACTTCATTATGTGTGTTTCTTTTTGTTAGGTACTGTTTGTCATCGGCAGAATTATTTTAGCAACATTTAACTCGTGATTTAGGTAGGTACCTAGTAACGAGTACGGGGTTAGGTACTAACCTACGGAGGGTCTGCGATCTACATAATATGTATATAATAGAATAGTACATATCATATTATATAGACGGGTTATCTATACATAGAGCTGTGATCTGTAACAGAAGGGTATTCTATACAAAATAATAAACCGTTGTGCAGGGATTTGCAGCGTTTTTCTTTGTTGTATCCCTCTCATAGTTGTCTGAATTTGTCAGGCGGTACCGTTTTTCAATTCTGTGATGAGCGCCAAAAGCTTCGAGCGATCGACCGCGGCTTCCGCATCGCGAAAAATAAAGGTACTTGTGGTGATGGCGAGATTGAGGTAGATGAGTTTGGAAAGATGAGGTTTCAGAAGGAGATGTCGGGTACAAGGAAGCTAGTATCCAGAAAGGTTTATCACCACATTGGCTACGCCAGAAAGCTTCATCACCAGAAAGGATAGCCATCAGAAAGGTTGGGATCTTTTGTGAGAGAGAGGTTGAGGGAAAGGGTAAGGTAAGAGAGGGAGAAGGCACCTGGTTCGAGTGAGATCGGTAGAATGGCGAGCTACGAGACGTTCGGGATCACGTGTGAGCACTCCCGCTTTCCTTCTCCAATACCCACCATCTAGGCATACCCGTTCACAGCTAACTCCGCTTTTTGCTTGCCCGCACCCCTCATCTTTTACCGCCGCACTTCAACTTTTCGCCCCTTCCCAACAAAGCTATCTACCTATTGTCTCTCAATGCTAAGTCGAACTCAATGCAACTACTATTCTGCAACTACTAGTTCTGCAACTACTATTGAATGTCGAAAATTAGACTCGCGATGATTTGAAGATCCTGAAGATTTGAACATTTTTTAAGCTCATAACGAAGAGTAGATGCGGTGAGTTAGTGGAAATCCATCTTCAAAAACGACATGTATCAGAAGAAATAGTCTTTATTTCCACGAGAATTACTTACACTCGTAGACCGGTTTGGGATGTTAAACCATTATCAATACAACATACATCATTCTGTGTCAGTATGTTGTATTGATTGTATTGTTTAACATCCGAAACCGGTGTACAAGTGTAAGTAATTCTCGTGGAAATAAAGAGTAGTTCTTCTGATACATCTCGTTTTTTTAAGCTCCCTTCAAATATCGCGGTAATTTACAAAAAAAAATCCTTCTAAAATCTAACTCATGCTCTACAGATCTTGCATGAACCCTTTTCCAAATCAAATTAATCGTTTTCCAAAGCAAATGAATCCTTTTGCCAAATTAAGCCAAATGCGAGGAAACTAAAAAAATTATCAGTTCCAGTCTTGAGAAACAATGCAACAGTTAGAGGAAAACTCACTATATTATAATATACAAAATAAATACAAAATAGAATCGATGTTTTGAAGAAGAAGGAAGAAGACTATCACAACAACGCTCTGAATGATTAACAAATTAATACGACAAACTTTGAATTCCATTTCTATAACTTTGCATCACAAAAAATTATCAGTTCGATTCACTCAGCAAACCCCTTCCAAATGTCTGTTACTGGCGCCCCTCATCATCCAAAGGATTTTCTAACAGAAGTCGTGCCGAGATTTCTATCTGCTTCTCTTTTGAAGGTAGTCCCATCCGATTACTCGTTTTCTTCACAATCATTTTTTTGAACCGTTTCTGGGGCGAAGCATTTTTGTTGGTGTTGACTTTGGTTTTTTCCAAGAAATCGCGAGCACCACCATGCGAACATTGGATAAGTGACTCTATCACTGGTTTGATGGGTTTCAGGCGATCGATGAGGCACTCAAAATGTGATGGTTCAGAACATAGTGAGAAAGCTTCTTGGAACATGTTTAACGCCATTGCTTTTTTCTTTTCCAAGTCTTCTGTTGGTTTTGGGCGCGACAGCTCCCTCAAAAGTACTTGCTGTTCATCATTAATTCGCTCATTCTCTGGAACATCCATCACTAAATCCCCCATAATTTGAAGATGGTTAGAGTTAATGTCCACAACTGAAACGGCGACTGGTGGGTGTTCGATGTTATTTTGGCACACGTAGTGGATGTGCATGCAGAGGTTCCACTTGATACTATTATCAATACAAGTACAAACAAATTCGTGAATGCAAACAGAACATTCGATGCATTTTAACTCACAACCACAGCAGCCAAACTTTGAAGTTTTTTTCACAGAATACAAAGAAGGTGTCGGTGTTTTTGACGCTAAGTCCCAACCTTCTTGGGTCCTTAAGACGATCATATCAAGTTTAAGCGATCGTTCATGCCTTTTTCTCAGAGCACGCCCCTTCGACGTGATTTTCCCTCGATGGAAATCAATGATGCGGGAAAACATCTTGTCTCGTACGTATTTCATAAGGCCATTCACTGCACAATCGAGCCGACGAATCTTCTTCCCCTTGAAATAAAAATGCTTCACGATTTTGTGCATGGCTTCCAAGTGCATGTTACAATTGAGTCTGGCATGTTTCCGGAAGCAGTAGGCCCATTTTTCAAACGAAGATCCATATTCCCGATGAAAATAGCCCGCAAAATCTGCCGTGTCAGGATCGCTCTCAAGTTCCCTCAGGCCATTATTCAGGAGACGGGCGAAAGCCATTTCATCAGGCTCTTGGAGAATAGTCCTGAGAAGCCAATAAACATACGTCTTTTTTTCAGCCGTTTTCACCTTGCAGAGGTTTTTCCTCCAGGCTCGGTCCACATGCCATGAGCAGTAAAGTTGTTTCTTGGGTTCTGGCATGACACTTTTCCACGCATTACAGTAATAAGTAGCCATATCACTCATGAACACATCAGTCTGTACTTCAGATCCGAGGGATTCTTTTAAAACCTTAAAAAACTCTCTCATGACTTCCTCGTCACTTCTACTGCTAATTAAAAATGCGCAAGGGAAGCCTTCATGCAAATCGTCCAAAGTCAACAGAGTGGTAAGTTCAAAACCATACGCATTAGTCCCGTGCGTACCGTCCACGCAGATGAAATCTTTACCCCACTTAGCAAGAAATTCCAACTGGGCCTCATTTGCGATGATTAGCACAAAGTCATCGTCTCTCAGGCCACTGCGAGTTGACGGACTACCTTGAGGTTTATACAGTCGAACAATGTTCGACGTTTCCTGCATTTCGGCAATCCAACCCTCAACACTGATTCGGTCATTAGAATGACGAACATAGTCACCTTCAAGCTTAAAGTCGCGAACGAGGTTTTTGAGGTCTTGCCGCTTTGTCAAATGGATTCTCTGTGCTTCACCGTTGTAAAGCGAAGATCTGATGTCATCTAAAATATTGTCCAGGGGTACTTTAGATGCAATTTTGCGAGCAAGAGAGTTTCTGTATTTAGTGGGAAGTCGCAATCGACCTAATTCTTGTTTGTGTCCAACATGAGTTGAGGAGAACTTCACCTGAATTTTTCCATCAACTGATTTCCTCACAGAAAGCGAAGCAGGGCAGCAACCGTTTATTTTGTTACTTCCCGTCACTTTCAACCTCCTCACACCTTTTCCTCTGGGTCTATAATAACCATCCCGGTGACAGCGGTAGTAGTAGGTTGTAGACTGTTTCGTTTTCGTGGAATTAAACTTTATAAAGTCACATACTTCTTGTATTTCGATTGCCGCTTTCCATGCCAAGAACTCTTCCCAGTCGCTGAAGTTGTGACAAACTGGAGGCCTTATAACGATGTCATGAATTTCTTGGTAGTGGGAATAGACAACTTCCCGTCTGGAAGAAGAAAACAGCCCGCACAGAACACACCGAAACTCAGTCCCAGGAGGATTACTTTTACTTGAAACATGCCAAGCAGAAATATGACGGCGGAGATTGAACTTCTTTTTCGAAAAATAATTACAATGAAAACAACTGAATTGTTTGTGTTGTTTTGTTAAGATACACATAATTACTGGACGGGAGATAAGAGATAACCAGAGGGAGTTAGCTGTGAACGGGTATGCCTAGATGGTGGGTATTGGAGAAGGAAAACGGGAGTGCTCACACGTGATCCCGAACGTCTCGTATGGCGAGCTGGGCAAGCCGAGCACCTTATAAAGGCGCCTTTACCCTCCCCCGGCCATCCGACGGCCGTTGAAAGCCGTTGAGGGATCATTGGAGGAAGAGATACTACTTACGCTGCCCGCCTTCTCCTCGTCTTTATTGATAGCAATCTTATATGTACAATTTGGAGTGGTATATTTTAAGGGTACCATGACAGTACTGTTTTTCTGTTTGGGAAAGGGGTGAAAAAACTCCAGCAACTACAGTGGGAAACAACCGTAGCTAGAGCGCCCAACGAAGAAAAGCATTAGCAGACCCTCTACCGTTTTTTGAAGCAAAATTTACCTCATCTTCTACAAAGGAGAAAAACAGTTGCTTACATGAACTTATGTGTATTCTTCAAAAATTGATGCGCCTTGCTGCTACAGACGTAGAAACTAAATTTGGATAAATTGCAAAAAAAGGCATTGGAAAACATTGAATAATGTCCATTTTACTTGCTTTGGACGGCAGAATTACACACCTAGACCGACTTACTTAATTACTCCCGGATCTAATGATAAATTACGGTCGCGATCAGGAAGTGCCATAGAACTGAAAAACCAGCAAAATATAAAGATGAATGGGTAATTTCACCTGTGAGATTGCTTATTTTTCATGGAACTCATATGTTTCAAGCTCAATTTCAAGTATTCCCAAACAGGTTCTTTCAAATTGTTGAAATAAAAAGAAGTTATCTCATAACTCACTCGGTATTGGTGCCTACAGACAACAACTTACATCCGAAAGTAGCACAATAAACTGTGAGCAACTTTTGTAGCAAGTTTCATGGGAGTCGTTTTCGAGCAAGATAATCTAGCAAAAGAATGCTCCATGCTAAAATCATTAGTCATTCGCATACTGACCTTTAAAATCCTATCCAATAAATTAGGAACATGTTCATACGTAGGTATCTATGTAGCATTTGTGTTTTCTGGTACTCACCGAGCTGAATGCCCAGCAGGATCCGCATTGTCCCTGGTTTTTCACGGGTGTGACGATTCCTTTCGACCTCCAGTCGATCGATTCGGGCAACGACGAATTGGTGGCAAGGAACACATTTTGATTGTACGCTGTGAGGGATCGCTCCGGCCGTCGCAGTCCGTTCAGGTTTTGTCTGACTTCGTGAGCCAACTGTATTGGAAACATACAGGTAATTATATCATAAACATCTCATTGCCGAGGATTTTCATTTCTTCGTTAATGAATGTGGGGGTATGGTGCTGGTGGGGTGCTAGGGTAGGCTGTATGAAGTAGGTAGGTAGCTACTTTCAACACTCGTTCGTGTGGTACTATAGGTACCTTTAGGTAGTAACCTACTGTCACGTACATCGGGCGTATTGGTAAGATTTGGAAATGTTCAAGGGATAGAAACGGTGGAAAATATTTGACGTAAACAGAAGGGTAGGCCAAGTTGGTAAGTCAATTCGACAATGCGCTCATTATTATGGCCTTTCCATTACTCTGTTCATGAATAATTAATTTTTGGTGTCACGGAAAATCTTCTTCGATCAACCACTTTCTTACCAGTGGAGGTACACTGTTTTATCATGATAATTAACGAGAACTTATTAGACGACGTAACCGTTATCTATTTGACGTTAGGTGTTTTATGTAATGTGGCAAGGCACATGATAATTACATATTCATCCGTGCATTAAAGTGGTATTTTCAAAAATGTTCACAAGTATATTATATCACATCTGATTATAAAATCGGTATATGAAATCGACTCAAGGAGTTCTTCCTAACTTACCATATCTCCCAAACTGTTCATTTTCATCGTGTAAGTTGTAAGCCCTTGACGGTAGCGCTCGTTGTGCATTTCAATGAACTCCTTATTTTGAAAATAGATCTTCATCCTCTGAGCCTCCATTTCTGGCGTCTCGTACTGTTTTCCATGATCTGTCTTGAAATTCTCCCATTCCGTGATGTTGACGAGGCTAGGAGTCGACAGCGCAACATTGAATACCACAAGGCCGGATATAAGAAATGATGCTGCTTTCATGTTTCTCGTTGTAACTCGATAGTAGGTACCTAATGGTTACAATAGCATGGAGAATGATAAAAGGAAATATGATATAGAAGGTTATATAGGCAGGGTATGGAATGGATGATATGGCATGGTATGTAATGGGAATATGGTAGAGAATGTGATATAGAAAATGATTTATACGAATTTTTGCGCTAACCGCTTTACCATAAATTGGATGGTATAGGTACCTACCATACTTCACGTAAAATGCAGTCACTGGGTGGCTATAAATTAGCATAATATGTACAGTTGTACAGGTACCGAGGGTACAAAAATTTGTATTTAGATTAATATAGTACATATTCAAGTATTTAGTACCACGGTGGCCAATTGATTCGCAAGCTGAGAATCAATCTGCCTTCCATTTCGTTCAAAATCCGTAAACATGCAAAAACCTCACTTTCAATCACTTTCTTACACCACACCAACGTCATTTACCTAGCAAAATCGAGAAAATGTTGGACCCGTTGACATATTTCTTGCTGTCAATTAATCAAATCACATGCGATCGAGCTCAAAATCAATAGGCATGATTCAGACATCCTAACGGACATTTTGGTACCAATCGCACCAATTCTGGTCCCTTTTTACGGCAGTTATCGTTGAAAATCGAAAAAACCAAAAACCCTTCATAACTCCCTTATTTTCCCACATAGAAAGATCGTTCTCATCTCGAAGATTTCAATGAGCAGAACAAAACTCAAAAAGAAAATCCGAAAAAGACTGTATTTTGAGGAAGCTATGACTATTGAACTTCCAACATACGTGCGGAACAACATCAAGCGGAAAACCATCTGGAAACTCATTTTGCACATTAAATGTAAAGAGTTATTTCCGCTAATGTAAGCAGTAACATAACCGTACCTTCCGGAGGAATCCGTCGTTACTAGCTCGCATCCAGTAGGTACTCAACCAGCTAGTGACGACGGATTTCCCTGGAAGGTATAGTAATATTCATTTTCAGCACTTCTGAACAAGATTCCATGGTTTTCTCGAATACCTATTTTTGACGGTATCAACATCTACTCCTATTATTATAATAATTATTATCATGGAAGCAAAATAAGACAGAATAGATATCTAGTAATTCATACTCATGTTGCTTACTTCTCTCAAAGAACGAAACATCAACATTAACTTTATTTTTCAAAACCTGGATCATTGGTGACGAGATTAGTTTAATAGTGAAGATTTTAATAAGGAAATTATTCACTATCTTGAGCAATACCTACCAATTAAAATTAATTGGTCATTTCCACTCAAACTGATCGATGATTGATTAAATCACCAATCATTTCTTCTCGTGTTTTGCGTTTCCATCAAATCCAAATTTTAATGGAGTTGCAATGTTTACAAGAAAGCTGGGACTTACATCTTGACCAAATTGAAAACAAGAGTAGTTTGGGACATTGTATAGTCCTTGGTTCAACGAGTTTAAAACTAAAAATATTGCCTTACCTACGTTGCGATGCGATGATTATCTTACACAGGAGAAAATATTTTGTTCTTCCGCTCGCCGTTACTTTCTCTTATATAGGCCTGTACATGTGAATACTGGAATCCGATCTAGGACAGTTAATCTATTTCTCAGCTAAGGCGATCAATCAATCCAATTTGGCTCAAGTACCAGCGACGATGTCATCTTTACTATTTAGATGTGATACGGTCGTTTTCAAAAACATGTTCCTCGAGGAGGATTTATAGAGTTTTCCTGAAAAACTGACATCATTGCTACCAACTCCAACTTGCAACTCCATCATGGACTATTATTTACAGATTTGACTGTTGACTCAGCGGTAACATACAAAGAATGTGTACCAGGTTACTGTTATATTAATACCTATATTAGGTATTTCTTTAGTGGTAACTCATTCTAATACGGCTACCTATATGGCAGCTCATACGTACCTACATACTACCTACAAAGCGGGTAGTCCGAATCCGAAATCATCCGTACAAACTCCGCGTTTTTACAGAAAATTGTAGGTATCCTAACTACCATATTTTATGGGTCCCTAAATGCAGCTGAACACTGGAAAGAAAGCTCAACTCAAAACACACTTCGAAAAAGTTGTAGAAAAATGAAATGCGTCTAATGAAACCCTCAACTTATGTTGTTTCAATTTCCAATGAACTTTCAAAGTTTCATAAAAATGTAAAGTTTTAAATTTGAAATTCGAAGTTATACATTTTCGAAGGCGACATATTAGAATGATTTGGAAGTTTCTATTGGGTTTTTGATGGGCTTCAACCATTTCAGAAATTGAAATATTATGCTTTACTTACGGAGACTATCAGATTTTGGTTATATTTTTAACCATTAAAAATTTATTATGATTGGCACTATTGATTCGTTCAAATCATCACACAGTCTGGTTAGAAATCGTCCATCCAAACACAAGTAACTATAAATTGCCGATCGTGAATATAACTATCTACCATAAATTTTTTTATGGATCTCTGGGTGGAGTTCATCCAATTTTCAGGGCTGAGAAATTGAAATAAGTACCTACCTACTCACAATTTATAGAAGAGAAATACATTTTATACCTCGGAGGAATTTTCTTTTAAATTGTCTCCTTGTTTAGCTTTTGAGCAGGTAGGTAAATACCTGTAATAAGTTACAAGCATAGATACGTATATAATATACCTATATATAGTACCTATATATATGGTTACGAGTACCTACGTAAGTTCACTATGCGTCACAGTTAGATGTAAGTATACCTAAGTTTGCACACATGGTCAGATTAATGTATCATTATTTGTACAGTAGGTATCAACATTTGTATTTTCTCGATTAGTACAGAGAAGGCTGTACTAATCCTTCCTGCTTGGACTCAAGGCTGTATTTCCATATTGATTACATAAACTGGTTATTTGTTGCCGTCACTATCGTCGATCAGACAAGCGTGACCATTATTTGTCAATTCTCAAGTAGTAACATTGTGACATGTTGAAATCAATCTCATTTTAGACGCTAGAGATAGCCACATGTGTTGTCCACCAACTGCTCCAACAACGCTTCAAATTACAGACGACATGCCCAAGTGTTTCTTTGTTTCGTTGGATAAGCCTTTATTTATAATCATTTATCTCGACTTCTACAGCAGCAAGAATAAATGAGTAATTGTTTAGATCTACCACTTCACTTGAGGTCACACGCCTTAATCACGTTTTACGCATTCTAGGCATTGTTGAGGATTGACAGACGGTTGAAAATACCAAAATCAACATCGTTGTCGAGTACCTCAGAAATTCAATTGAAAAAAAATCTAAGGAATTGAATTTTTTTCTTTTATAACCCTTGATATGACCTCATTGGGTACTTCCCGGAGAGGAGTTACTCGAACGATATGTACTCGTTATTTCATTGGTCCCTGTAGGCTTCACATGATCAGATTATTATCAGAGGTGAAGAGCTAATCGCTAGTCGGGTAAGCACATGCAAGCTTTATCAAAGCTTGTACCTATTGATGCCCGCCCGAGACGAGAACCAGAGACGCCGCGAACTTTTATCCCGGGGATATAATATATAAAGATCGGACGCTCAAGCCCGGCCCCGCGCAACTTAATATCATATTGCTTCCGAGTCTGCGAAGCAGCGGAAGCCTTGTGTTCACTTTCGTGAGCCAAAAAATTTTTGTCTTCAGAAATCAAAATTTCCACTTGCATTTTGCGTTTCAAAGCCTACTGAACAAATTTGGTTCCGTGTCTGTCGGTCTGTGGGTCTGTGAGTCTGTGAGTCTGTCTGTCCGCATTTCCTTGTTACAGCCATAACTTCCACGATTTTGAATTGATTCAGCTCACATTTTGAGGGATGGTGCGGATAAGGCCCCTTGAGGTCCCATACAAATTTCAACATGATTGATCCAGCGGTACGCCCTGCGCATGCGCTAACGTTAAATTCAACAAACACGCATAACTTTCACAATTTTGATTCAATTTCGCTCAAATTTTCAAGGGTTGTTTGGACAAGGCCTAGTGAGTTCCAGTATGAATTTCAGCATGATCGGACCCTCGGTGCGCTCTGCGCATGCGCTGGCGTGAAATAGATTCAATTTCCTTGTTACAGCCGTAGTAACCAAAGATTTCACCCAATTTCAATGTAATTCTCAGGGATTAAGCGGGTAGGGCCCATTGAGGTCCCATATAAATTTCAACATGATAGAGCCAGCGGTTCGCCCTGCGCATGCGCTAACGTGAAATTCTTCAAACACGCATAACTTTCGCAATTATGTATAATGGACGTAATGTATTATGGACGTAATGTTATGTAATATGTATATTTCATGTAATTTAATGTAATGTAATGTTATGTAATGTAATGTCATGTTATGTTATTTTGCTTCCAAGTCTGTTCTATTTTATAATGGGTCACTCTGATTGTGACGAGGAAGCTCCTGTGCCATCACCTTGGCAGTGTATTTTATATTCTATGTATTTGAGAATTTCAGCGTCCTGAAATTTGAGCATTTTCGAGCGTTGTTTTTCGCTCCTTAGCAGCATGATTTCATTGAAGACGGATCAACAGCAGGTATATACCTACTCAATGTACAGACTAACTTTCACTAGTATCCAGACATGAAGCTTCTGTACTTGGAGGATAACTATGATATATGTGTAAGGTGAATATTCCGCTAATTAGGAGTTTTGGTTTTGGTTTATTATTCTGTGAATAATACACCTAGGTATGTATTCGCTCAGCAAAAAATTTTTATAACACCCCCTCAAAATTTTTTCTTTTCCGTTTCAAGGTGTGTAGATTCCAAAAATGCAATGTCCGTCCGCCGTCCGACGTACGCCGTACGCCGTATCACGTGTAAACGCTTCATTCTCGGTCTAAAAAAATCGTTCTTTCGCACACATGCTCCATTTGGGCCCTAGTTGTGTCCCGAAACTTTTCAGCCCGATCGGAATATATCCAGGGGAGTTATGAGTGAAAATGTGTATAAAAATAGGTACTTCTTTTGTTTTAGTAACATGTTAGTAAAATGAGCTTTTGAGGTATCGTTTTCCATGTTTTTGGGGACGAGAAGACCGAATATGAAGTCGATTTTGACCAAGGAGTGGAAAATTGAGGTTGTACCAGATGTTCAGCTCCCAAAATTGATTTTTTATGAGTCAAAAACCTGCGAAATCGTCTGAAATCACCATCAATTTGTATAATAGGTAACACTAGAAAAATTGTCAACACGTGAATCAAGACGATTAAATGGTACAATCAATGATCAAAGGTAATTAAAAAAGGAGCGTAGTACCTAATTCAAGTTCTGGGGGCCAAAATTTGTGGAAACCACCAGAAATAGCCATTTCAATTATTTTACATGAAAGAAACAATAAATAAACAGCCAGCATTTCTGTAGACCAATAAAATAATAGAATAATAAACCCATGTGACAAGGACTTTGCAGCGTTTTTCCAATGAGGAAGCTGTGTAGGTAGGTACCTACAGCTCTAACCGGCTGAGAGGACTGAGCACACTTTTGCGTTGGTATATTATTGTCAGAATATACTTTGACTACCTATCAGCTTCACGGTACCTAGTGATGGGGAACTGTCGATAGTTTGGCCTATCAATAACTCCCATAGTATCGTCCGTAACCTGTCGACGATAGTTTTCTGTCTCGCCATACCTAGTAGGTTCCTAGTACCTATATCAACCTATGGCTACAATTTTGAAAGAATATTACTAATATAATAGAGGTAATATAATAGACCTACTTATTCCATCCTCAATTTTTACAAATTTAATATGGTACTGAATAAGAACAACCAAGTCTTGGAAAGAATAGGGAAAACCCCTTCACAGAAGAGTTTTAAAACACCTGCAAAGCCCGTTACCTCCACCTTCGTTCTCATGAAGAATTCAACAGCTTGAAACCCGGGAGATGTAATGGATACGAGGCAACTTCACACTAAAAAGAAATAAAATGAAATTCAGAACCAGACCAGCCTCCTAGAAAAAACCATTTGCATACCGTTCCACTTCTGTTTTGTCTTGCTAATGATTCTAATTTTTCAGCACACCAGAACAGTGAACTTTTAAAGGCTTGGGCGCGTTTTTCCTTCGTGATTTCAACTTTTAATGACTTCCTTCTTTCATTTCCAGTTTGTGATCCTAGTTATTTTCTAGCATCGTCGGATTGAGAGGAGGTCTCATTCCCAAGTAGGAGATAAGGGTTCTAGACTGTGGATTGTGACCTCTCAAATAATTACGATGGGAAACGTTTTTATGGTCTTTGCAGCAAAAACTCACCAGTAGAACAACGGATGTTCTTTGAAGAGCTATGATACGAGTATAAATATATACCAGCTGATTTTAACATGGATATGTTTTTGCCCTGGGGGGTCATTCTAAAATTTGCGACCGAAAAAAATGCAACGCTGCAACCGATGAACAATTTGGAGACGTGCGTGTGTAGTTACCGACAATACCCAGCGAAACAATAATGAAACTATCTCCACATCTACGGATTATACTAAACAATGGGGTATGCGCAGTTAGTTATATTATTTTTTAAAATGAAAGTAGATTCCATCCTGAGAATTCGACACCAACCGCACTGTAAGGCCCTGAAGTTGATGATAATAATCATGCATGGCTGTATGAAATCGAGTTGGTTGTTCTGCGATATTATTTCATTTGGTGAATGAGCACAATTGTCCGTCGGATAGAGTGGCTGGGGCATGTTCAGCGCATGCCGCAGGACAGAATGCCTCACGCGCTGCTACACGCTAGTGTCATGGGAAAAAGAAGAGCAGGACGGCCGAGAGTTCGCTGGATCCAGGATGTGGAGGCGGATCTGAGACGTCTGGGAGCCAGGAACTGGAAACAGAGGGCCGCAGACCGAGCTGGATGGCGGAAGATTGTGAGGGAAGCCAAGGCCCACCCAGGGCTGTAGAGCTACGTAAAGAAGAAGAAGAATGAGCACAAACCATTTTATTGAACGAATTGGAAGGTAGCGATTGGAAGGTAGCACCTAAAAATGTGCCTTCTAATAATGAAATGATGATGATGATGTTGGAATTTGTTAGATCCGAATAGTGGTCGTCTACGTGCAGCTACATAAAGTAAGTACCTAGTGAACGAAAATACAGCGCCCAAAAACATATCCATGATTCAATGTTTTTCCATGAAGTGGAAAAATTTTCTTGAATTTTAGCCGTAGGCTCTAAGCAGTAAGTTTTGGTCTAAAATCGTCGTTCTTCCGCACACAGTTTGTGTCATTTGGGAACACATTTGGGTCTTTCACCCACAACATTCCGTGTGTACTCCGATCGGGCTGGCCAGCTTCGGATCACTAGCCCAAAAGAAGCCTGTGTGCATTTTCCTTGCATCTATACCTACATTTAAACACGCACATTTTGTTTTGTTTTTCGATTGAAATTTCTAGGGTCCACAAGTCACACCGTCAGAAATTATCTACTGTTTAGATTTTGGCCGTAAAATACACTTTGAATTTCGAAGATACACTATCAGAATTTGCTGCATACGATTTTGTGCCAGTACAGCACCAAGTAAGGTTGCCAATGCTGCTGATTTTGGGCCATACGACAGGAAATGTGGAGGACCCCTGTAAACCTCAAAGCCGGTACATTTGAAAGTGTTCAACGCCACCCTAGCGCCACTTGTGCCGGTAGGAAGAATTTTATTAAGTACCTATTACGTATGTATTATCTTGATTTCGTTGTTCTTAAAGCGCTTTGTTAATTTTGATAACATAGCGTGAAAAGTACTTTAGGCACTCACCAGTACCTATATTTACTAAAATCTAACTCTTTATAAGTATAATATTCATAAATGCGAGAAAACATATTTCTTTGGATTCCATTTTCTTTCAGAGGGAAAATAAATCTCAAAGGTTGAAGGTTTCTCTCAAGATGTTATAGGTTTCAGATAACCCTCATCTGATTATTTATATCCACCGGTAGTTATAATACCACCGGTTATAAAATCCACCGGTTCGACCGGTAGTTATAATAATAAAGGAAGAGAGAAAAATTCAAATCACATTTTATTAAATACTTGAGGCCCGGCAGCTATGTTATTCATTTAAAGAAATTGACCCTTCCCGCCAAAAGGGACCGAAATAAAAAATGTTTCTTCTTTTTTCCATGAATCAAGAATGAGATTTTATCTCCGGCTTTGTGTGGGTACTGATTGTTGTCGGCTGACTGGCTCAAAGGCATCAGTTCTTTCTCAATCATAAGCGGTAGGAAGGCCTTTTGAGGCAGCTCCACTAGTGCGCCGGCCATGCAGACTGTTACCGAGACGTTGATAGAAACAGAAAATCATCTAATAAAATACGGATCCCTGTATCAATGACACATGTTCCTTGAAATACTCGCCTACTGGTCAGATGTTTTATAAACTTTCCTTCAATGATGAGTGGAAGCTTTTCGAATCAAGGAAAATATAGCCACTCATGCAGGACCAATTAAGCAGCTGTAGAACTCACCGTTGAAAGATCGATAATTTCAATCACTTGGAATAATTAAAGCAGGGATACCTAAAGATTACCATCCACTTTACGACAATCTTGGACATTAGTGATAAGTACCTCCCTACTTAGTCAAACTGAGTTTTCCCAAGTCAAACTCGCGTTCATGTTTCTAGTTTTTAAAATTGGGTTATACCTATTGACAAACACGTGATACTTATTTTAAACTTTTTCTAAGACTGACGAGGATTTTTTCTAGCACTAGAAAGATGCTCTATATTTCAAAGTCCGACAAACTGTGATTCCAGTAACTACAAAGCATTTTAGTAACAGTAGGTATTTATACCTATGTTTAATGAAAAATGGTTGTAAAATCAGCAGTTGACCAAGAAATTTGTGATTGTAAAGTATTGTACCTACAACAACAACTTTAGTTTTTGAAACATTATTTTAATTGCTTTGAAAATAAAATTCCATTTAATAATTATTATTATTCTGGTTCTTAAATTATTTTAACCAACCTACTCATATTAACTTGAATAAAACCACGTAAATTAAGTGTACATTTCAAATTAATCCTCTTAAGTTGAAAAACAGTCATAAAACGCTAAATTTGGAAACATATAAACTAAAATGGATTTTAAATGTCTCAGAGTTCATTTTATCAAGAAAGCACAGCAACAAGTGAATAATGAAAGCTATAATACATATCATGATTGGTTTTTTCCGCCTCCTGTAAAATCAAGGTTTTTCAAAATATGAGGTTTTACTGCTTCAATTTCAATTCACCTCAATCTTGTTTTATCACGTCACTCTTGGGTATTTTCAACTAAATAATTATTGTTTATGCATTAAAATCCCAGACTTACAACTAAAAACTGGCGGACGGACGGTTTTACGCAATTTAAACTAGGTAGTCTCATTCTTCATTATGCTAAAGCCGGCGCTACACGATGCGTCAAATGTTGGGCCAAACGTTCGACCGTACTCGACGAGTGACGACTCGACGAGTGACTCGAGCAAAAGCCCCAGTCACACGGTGTTGTCGGTGGTGGCAAATGTTTGATCCAGTGCGATCCAGGTCGAGCCGTAAGGAGTTTTTTCATAATTTTTAATAAAGTTGTGTGTGTAAAGTTTTTTGTAATGGAAACGGATGATGAAGATTTTGCAGCGATTGCTGCAGCACAGTTGTTACTTATTTCGTGTACCGAATTGTTGTTGAAGCGAAGGAAACCAAGAAGAAGAAGGTGGTGGATGTTATCCCATAATAAATCCAGAGAACGGTAAGTGGTGAAAAGTTTTCGTGTTTTTGGTATATTATTTTTCATAGAGAAGTTAAGTCAGTAGGCAACAATCGGTCGGTTTTCTCAATTTCCAATCGAAGCGCGGACAAATTTTCAATCATGCAACATTACCAAATGAGCGAATTTTGGAAGACCCTGTTATTTTTTAAAGATTTTTAGCAATTTCTAACAATAAAAACCAAAATGTGAAAACTTGCTTGTGAACCAAAAAAGCTGATCTTCGAATTCATCCTTAACTATCCGATTCTTGATTTTTTGGCGAAGGAACGGAATTTCTTAGTTAGGAATTTCTTAGTTACGAATTTCTTAGGAGTTAGAATTTCTTAATTACTTATTTACAATGACGTTATTCATTAATATCATCAGGTGCAGCGGCTCAGATATGCTGAATAATCTACTGAGGGAACCGTCTGGCAAATTTGAAAACTTTTGCCGTATGTCAGCAGAAGATTTTGAGTGCCTATTGAATAAAATTGAATCAATAAAATCACTGCGCTACAAACTGCAAACTGAACGCCGAGTCGTGTGGCCGACCCTTAATACTTTTACCCGTTTAACATTAATTTCTTTAGAAAAAATTGTTCTAGTATAATTTTATTGAGTTACCTACGAGATTGATCTTAGTAAGCTGGAAGTTCTTGAAATGATTCCTTTCATCTAATTTGTAAAATCTACTAATAACTGTAAAATCTAATTTGTAGCTTTTACTTTTTAAAGGATGTAGGTAGGTAGGTACCTTCCTCATTACGCATTATCTTATATTTTCATTTCCACTACGCCTACCTAGGTGGGGTTTGAAGAAAAACAGGAGTTTTACCTAGCATTTTTTCAGCTTTTTAATCTATTGCCTACATTTTCATTTTATTATTTTAATTTTGTTCAAATCTGGTTTGGGGAATGTTGGCAATTTCTATTTTCTTCAGCGTTTTAAAATGATTCCTCGGTTTTTGATAGCGATAGTATCGTCAAAAACTATCTATTGTCCCTATAGTCTCAGACAATTGATATTGCTATCGATAGTTTCCCATTAATACTTTACTGCTACAATTTAAAAATGCTCGTAATGATTCAAGCTTTAGTTGACGGACAGTACCGTCACCCACAGCAATATTCAGCTCCCATAGTAAGTATTATATCATTTCTTTATAATTTGTACATTTCACCATTCCGTTCTAGGATTATTTCTTTCCAGTACAAATGTTACTCATAACCCAGGACACGGCGTAGTCCATCCTGATGTACATGAAAGAGTTGTAAGGGTCTTCACAGTTGGCGGACCTGCCGTTGATCCCTACCAGCAGTTTGTGGCAGAGGAGTGGAGCCCCTGCGGACGCTGTGCATTCCTTGATAGCAGGAGGCGGGGTGGTACTTGGAGTTGTATTTTTTGGTGGTGGCGGACGATCAACTTTCGGTATGGCACATACGTGGTTGGTTCCCATGAAAATTAATTGGCAATTTCTGTAAGAAAAGCAAACTTCTACACATCAGTTTATTCTTTTTATGTAGGTAGGTATTGAATAATAAAAATGGACCCAGAAATAATCTTTTGGGTAGGAGGTAGGTACAACCTCCTCAACGTCACTACCAGCCATTATAGAGCTAAACAGGTAGGTACCTTACGTACTTACTCCAACCGTCGTACTTACTTTCTTTGAGAAGGGTAACATAGGCTTTTGGAGGGGCACAGCACGGGAGGCTTGACAGTCACATTCAACAAACTTCCAGGAGGCGAGTCAATGCTTGTGGACTGTAACATAATGGAGTATGTTCACGTACCAGTGGAACACACATCACACGGCGTGGATCACATTGGACCTTGTTTAAGCCATTTCACTGAGTGGTTGTGATTGGGACAACGACTGAGGTCCGACGGTTCGAATCCCAATTCACCTCGTCCTAAAACAGGACGGTTAGGCATCAGTTTGCCTTGAACGAAATGATCGGGCCAATTCGGAACCTTAAGAGAGTATAGCCGTGCCACGTCCACGACAAAGGGCAGTCGGACATGAAAGCTCCAGCCTGAAGTGGCTATTTACCGACTACTTAGGGCCGTATGCAGGAACGCTTCTTTTATAGAAGGACTCCTTCCTTTAGGGAGCCTTTAGGAATCCTTCTACTTAAGTTTCGATGCAAAGACCTCCCTTTCCCCAGATTTTGAGGGGACCTCCTCTTATGGAGGGACGGCACTTTTAAGTTCCTTTCCCGGGTTTCTAATGCAGAAAAACGCCTTCCTCTATACTCGCCCTTTTAAAAAGACTACAGAAAAGTACTGAAATTTTGAGGAGCCTACCTTACAGTTATAGGCTGGTCGCGAGGTACCTAAAAGCTCCCTTTAGTAAGTTGTAAGGAGCTGTTTTTGCACTGATGCTGTGGTTTTGCTGTGTTGTTTTGAGTCTTGCATTTTGTCTTCGTTGCCTAAAAATGTCTAATTTGTATGCTGTTCTCGACGACGAAATGATGGAATTAATCGAATTTGGTTTATTATTTTCAATAATGAACCATTGGAATCGAGCAAGAAAAAAAAATTCTTACCCCCCCTCAAAATTTAATGGTTTACGTTTCAAGGTATGTAGAATCCAAAACTGCAATAAAAATATTTCTGTCTGTACGCCGTACGGGCCACTTTTCTTAGTTACCATGAATAAAAATTGATGAAATTCGGGCTATAGGTTCCGTTCGGGTTCTAGTTGGTCCTCAAAGCTCGACGTTACTGTCTAAGGGGTTCAAAATAGGGGTTGAAATTTTCAGAACGCCGTAGCTCGAAAACTTACGATAGAAGGGTATGGTTTTTTTTACGTTATTAAATTTGTCTTGAGCTAATCAATTTTTTGAGACCAGCCGGAGCATCGTACGTCCAGCCGTTCGTGAGCACCAAAAAGCTTCGTCAACACGATCGTGAATCAAACGGTATGAACCCGGCACGGATATCATAACTACGGAGCATCTGATTATAATCAAGGATGGCTGTATGAAGTCGAGTTGGTTGTTCTGCGATAATTATTATTTCATTTGACAAGTGATGGACTATTGGATTTTGTTGGTAGGTACTTGTGAAACTTGAACAAACGTTGAAGTATTATTGATGGGTAAATTATTAAACAATGGCGAATTATTACACACCGGCAAATTATTACACAACGGTGAATTATTACACAACGGTAAATTATGACACCACGGTAAATTATTACACAACGGTAAATTATTACAAAACGGCTCATCTACCCAGAAGGGGCTGGATTTTGTTGATAGGTACTTTTGCAACTTGAACAACCGTTGAAGTACATTATTGATGGGTAAATTATTACACAATGGCTAATTATTACACAACGGCTCATCTACCTAGAAGGGGCTGGATTTTGTTGATAGGTACTTTTGCAACTTGAACAAACGTTGAAGTATTATTGATGGGTAAATTATTACACAATGGCAAATTATTACACAACGGCAAATTATTACACAACGATAAATCATTACACAACGGTAAATTATTGCACGACTCATCTACCAAGAAGGGGCTGGATTTTGTTGATTGGTACTTTTGCAACTTGAACAACCGTTGAAGTATTATTGATGGGCAAATTATTACACAACGGTTCATTATTCTATCTCCGTAGAAGGGGAACCTATACAGGTAAATTATTACACAACGGTTTAGGTAGGTACCTAGTAACGAGTACGGGGTTAGGTACTAACCTACGGAGGGATATGTGTAGAATAGTACATATATGTTATATAGAAGGATTATCTATACGGAGACCTGTGATGTGTAACAGAAGGGTATTCTGTACAAAATAATAAACCGTTGTGCAGGGATTTGCAGCGTTTTATTGAAGAATTCCAACCCACATTCCATCTGATTCGTGAAATATAGTACATTCATTTAAAAGGGAGGTAAAAGGAAGGACCTCTCCTTCTTTAAAGGAGCGTCCCTGGATACGGCCCTTAGCATGGCCCTTAGCTGACAGTCGCTCAATCAGTGAAAACCTTTGAAATCAATTTGAAGTTGAATAATGCTGCAAGGGCTGCCACAGCGAACCTAAGAGTAGTATTTTTTCTCTGTTAAATAAAGCTTCTCTCCTGATGACTGCTCTGTAGCTGAGAAGTTACAGCAGAGGGGAGGTACTGGTGGGCCACCAAATGGTTCAGTATCTTATTCATTCATGGGGTTCACAAATTATCGAATCAAGTTCCAGGTCATTCATGGACTGCAGTACCCGAAATATGTTTGGTACCTATCAAATGGACAGCACACCTAGCTACTTACATTGACAATTAATAGCAAGAAGTGCCTAGTGACTAAATGATGATGAGCCATGGGTCTGCAATTAGTCGATGTTTTTGTCGAATAATTATTTATGATGTTAATATTGATAAGGAAATACAAATAACATAACATAATAACATAACATTTAAGCTGGCTTTCGAATCTTTAAAAAAATTTTGTTAATATTTATAATTTCCCTTGATATATAATTGCAAGTGATTATCTTCGATAATAAACTTGAACCAATATCATTGACACGGTGAGCTCTTGCCTCAGCAGTCATGGATTATATTACTGGCGGGTATACACAGCTGGCATTCCGTGACATGATCAAATCTTCATGAATTTTCTATGAAATAACTTGTTTTTATTAAATTGGTAGGTGACTTTCTTGTTTATTAACTGTTCGTGATTTGAATTAGTTGTTTTCCACAAAGAAAATTAGGATGAAGTTGTACCGTTTAATTCATATTCATATAGATCACGTTTTTTGCTTCAAGCTCCAAGCCCTTGTAGTTGCCAACTCCCCTACTATATTGAACTTCTACTATACTCCTACTATACTATACTGAAAGCTGTCGAGCAACCTGATATGGTAGCTTGGTTATAGGAGGAATGACAGTTTTTTTTAAGGCTCATAATTGGAACTTGGAATTGATAATTTAAAAAACAAAAAAAATCATTACCAAGCATCGTGTCTCCAACAACATGAGGCGATAAATGTACTCGTAGAATCGGAAAGGAAGCGCCTGCGGGAGATCAGCAGGCACGACAGCCGCCTCAGAGAAGGCGCCTTTTGTTTCAACCAAACCGAGGTCCATCATAACTTTGTTGGGTTCGATGCCACAGTTGTGGTGGTAATAGAGCTTGGCCACGGCTTGAGTTTCAATCGGGCCTTTGCTCCAACTCTTCACTTCGTATTCATCCGGACTCGCCTTCGTGTATACCCCTGAAAGAGGGCTATTAATGGTTTACCATTTTGGGATCAACGGACGCGAATGAAGTAAGGATGGTTACAAGGCAGATGCGAAGGGAAGTTGATAGCTAGTCTTTGAATTATGCCCAGCAAACTTAACAACCATCTCACATTACGATTCAGTCCAGTCAAGCTGTAACAAAAAAGCCCCTCTCGTGGACAAAATTCAGGTAGTCGGTTTCTCTACGGTTCTTTATGTTTTTTGAGGTGCTGAATCCGAATTTGAAGTTTGCAAACAACATTTTCTGGAGCAAGAAAGTATTTGCAAAAAAACCGCGAACTTTTCGCACTTTATTAAGTTTTATCTGCGACAATTTATTAAATTTTTGCACTTTATTCAGCAACTCCGAAATTATGCATTTTATCGAAAAGACCACTATACAAAGTTGAGGTAGACAAAATTTACTATAGGGTAGGTGGGGGCAAAGACCTGCATGGGGCAAAACCCTGCATCGACTTCTTGAATAGTCCGCGATTGATTTGAGAACTGGCCAGGTACCAGTTGGGGTTTTGCAACACGTGTTCTGTTATCAAAGCAATGACGTTTGGGAACGCTGCAGGCCAAGAAAATGAGATAAATACGTTTTCACGTTTTTGAATTTTCTTGAAATTTCAGTTCAAAATTGTGCGAGATTGGGTCGCACCAAATGTATCAACCCATTATCAATTAATAGTCCTGTAACAAATCTTTAGTGCTGGGGATTAACTTTTGCTTCAATTCACTTCATGTAACCTTACTGACGCGCCATTCCCAAACACACCAAGTGGGGAAAGTCCCTGCACCCCTTGAGTGCAGGGCTTTGCCCCATTTAGTTCTGGAACATATTGTGGCATTGTACCTAACATTGTTCATAATATACTTCATTATTCATCATTTATTATATATTAAGTAGGTGTGTATTACGTTCTAAGAGTAGGTAATACCTACCAATTGGTCGGTATATTCAAGAAATTAGAATAACCTTCAAGGCCAGTTGCGATTTGCAAATTTTGTTGTTGTTCAAGTTCAGAAGAAATTAAACCAATATTCTGTGAGTTTTTGATAATAGTATCTTTTTTTATCCATGTCCATCTAATTGGGGCAAAGGAATGCAATTCTTTGTTGTTTAATCAAATTTTTCCGTGGATAGTGACTGGAGGTGACTGGTGTTTCCAGAAGTTAAAGTAACATCCCTACCTAGAACTAAGACATACAATTTTGAGGAATTTATCTGCTCCTAGTTGGTCACGATGGACAAAAAACCCGAAAATTGCAGGGCTTTGCCACCACCTACCCTACATTTCATCTTAGTTTTTGAATGCAACGGTAGAGAAGCTAGAGCAGGGTGAAAATTGACAAAATTTGCGCACATTGCAAAAAAAATAGCG
This sequence comes from Leptopterna dolabrata, assembly GCA_954871275.1. NCBI lineage: Eukaryota > Metazoa > Arthropoda > Insecta > Hemiptera > Miridae > Leptopterna > Leptopterna dolabrata. The sequence goes on along the minus strand of OX940981.1, from coordinate 16,041,852 downwards.
CTCTTTGTCAGTTCTTCGCAGATAGCTGATTGAAAGAGCATTATTTCCTATAGAACACATGTAGAGTCGATAATAGGCGACAAGTTGAGTGGCCATTAATTTATTAGGTAACCTACTGAAGATGTGTGATTGTAAAATGAATGTGAAACTTGTGACGAATTTGCCATTGCTCGGATGCCATTCATTTTAGGCACTTACTTTTGGGGAACAAGACTTCAGAAAAATTTTATGTACACGCTAGAATCATGAACACATCATTTTCTCCATATTTATCCATTACACTCTGTTGTTAAAATATCGAAAAGACCTTTTTGTTTGTCCTAAACTTGATGGAAACGGTTCTACACGCCACCATCATCACGAGAGATAATGAAGCGAATCAGTTTAGGTAGGTATCTACCGCTAGTGGGGTTCGTGTATCCTGTGCACCGGCAGGAGGTGGCCATGTGTTTCTGAGTTAGAAAGGTCCCTTGGCACTTGGAACTGGTCTTTTTGTGGATGACTATCCCCACGCATTTCACTTCAGCCAGCGTGGAGGTGGCATCTCGCTCAATTGGGAAATCAGAGTCCACTTCCATCGTCATTATTGCGAACGCACAAATTATCGACAGGATTCTGCAATATGAATACATAAATAGATATGCTAATAATAGTCAGAGATAAAAGAGTTTGTATCTCTCTGCCTATGTTAGTTTTAGCTAGTTGTCAGGCCGATACAAGGAGGAAGGATACAAACAGGCCGACTTGTGAGTAAATTATCTGGCTGTGACATAGCATTTCGAAGTCAAATTCGAATTTTCCTAAAATTATACGTAGGTATTCCGGATTAATTCTTGGTTTTCCATAAAAAACTCAAGATTTTCCAAAACAAATTCAATAGTTTCTAAATTCAATTCAAGATTTTCTACATTCAATTCAAGATATGTCTAATCTCAATTCAAGATTTCAATTCAAGACTTCCAAAACAAATTCAAGGCCCTTGACATTTAATTTAAGGTTTTCCAAATCACATTTATGGTTAATTCCATTTAAATTGTAGTAAAATCCCATCTAATCACCGTGAAATGAAAAACGTAGTTCCTCTTGAACTTTTGATTTGGCTGCAACTTAATTTTATTCTTTTAACAAATTTTCAATTTTGATGGGTCCACCTACTACTATAAAGGTTTCTTAAACCTTTCTAACGCCAAAATGCGAAGGAAACTCTTGTAAAATAACAGATACCTACTCGTATAGCTATGAATATTGCCTTTTAATGCTGACACTAGAAACGTAGGTAGGTCTCCACCCGACAGGCTTACTCACGACTCCTTCACCTCCACTATTACAAATACGTGGGTACTGGGTTCTTTGTTCAAAAATGCTAAGGTCCAATATGGTGAAATCATACCCAATACACTGGATGTAATATAACAGTCTGAGAAAAATCAGGCACCTCCCCAATCTGTATTTTTCAACATCCCAACACCTAAAAAACGACAGGATGAAAATAGAATAGTCTATTTCCACGTAAACTAACAAAACTGTAGACCGGTTTCGGTTGTTAAACCATCATCAGTACACAATAGAATCTAGATAGCACTGTAGATTCTATTGTGTACTGATGATGGTTTAACAACCGAAACCAGTCTACAGTTTTGTTAGTTTACGTGGAAATAGACTATCCTATTTTTATCCTATCGTTTTTTGCTATGGATTTCCACTACTCCGCCGCAAGTGTTTTAAGTTATATCCCAACACCTGGTCAGTGATCAAAATTGTGTCTTAATGGTCAAAATTATGTCAAGTGTTGCCCTCCGTTCAATGGAACTCCAAGCTGCACGCAGTGATTCAAAAAAATTCTTGGTTGTACGACGTGAAAATGGAGAGATAAATCACATCATAAAACAATGCCAATGTTATCACATAATGTCGTTTAACTTCTCAGTATTCCACGCCACCTAGTTTTGGTTGACCACTGTTCGGCACAAGTTTCATCATAAACCATTGCTCAAAATGCACAGTATAGGTAAGTACTTACGACATTGGCAAACCGACTGAGCTCACTGTCAATAGTTAATATTTCGCCTTTCGCCCGGAACGTAATTATACTTAGGTACCAACGTAAAACGTAGGTATTAGGGCTCTTTCCAGACCGAAATTAGAACAATCGGTAAGATTACCTACCACAAAACAGAAACGTGAAAGTCTGGATTACTAGCAACAAATGAATTGACGTTATTTATGTTGTTTCCATGCAACCACCTATTTCACTAACGTAGGCTGCGTAGTGTATCAATTTGGAAAAAAATGCCTTCTTGTGTCAGAGGTACTCGTTTTGTTTAGCTTTTTCAAGCTACACTATCGACAGCCCCGTCTCGTTGAATACTTACATCATGATGGGAATATACCTACTCGACAATCATGGTACAACCCAGGTAGATATCAGGTATCTTACATGGGTTTTACTTCGTATTACAAGTGACAAAATGAAACATGCTGTCAACAATAAATTCAAGGTGCAGTCAAATTGAAGTTTTCCAAGAGGAACTCAAGGGTTTCCATTTCAATTTAATGGGCTTTCACTAAAATTTTAACGGAAAAACCTTGAGTATGATTTCGAAAAACCTTAAAACTTGAAGGGCCTTGGACTTTTTTTTTCGCAAATCTTGAATTGGATTTGGAAAATTTTGAATTAGTTCTGGAAAACCTTGAGTTCTTTATGAAAACGCTGCAAATTATTGCACAACGGTTTATTATTTACTGCCCCTTCTGCGTAGATCACAGTTTTCTGTGGCCAATACCTACACTCGAGCTCCACCCAGAAAAGCCCTACATAGAGTAGGTATTTTTTTAAAGCCGGCTCGAGAATTACAATTTCATAATAATATGCGCAGTATTTACAATTTCATAATAACATGCGCAGGAATTACAATTTCATAATAACATAGCGTCAAAGTTCTCAGAATGGAATCTAGTTTCATTAAAGAATAATATAAATCGCTTTTTGTGACATAAGCGCACTCATTCAAATCCACTTTAGTATTTCTCTTATTTAGATATTATTGTTACCTATGCCTCCGTTTGTATTACCTATTTTTGTTACCACATCTTATTTTCTGCTGAGTCCATGTGTTTTCAGTGAGATATACATAATTATGTTTTTGTGATATCTAGTTTCTATAGTAATGTCTTTTTGATTCCTTCCTTGTTGATAGTCCTGACGGTGGCGTAAAAACACTCTGAAACGACGGTACGAAGAATTTGGTTACCGTCGAAGCATTCAAGAACAAAAAAACCTTCTGTAAGAAATATTGTAACCAATGACAATTATAATTAAAGTTTAGAGAAATTATTGTCATAACGAGTGGGCAACAAAGGACATTATTTTCTTTATATTTTTTTTAGTTGTTTTCTGCACAAATGTTACTCATAACCCAGGACACGGCGTAGTCCATCCTGATGTACATGAAAGAGTTGTAAGGGTCTTCACAGTTGGCGGACCTGCCGTTGATCCCTACCAGCAGTTTGTGGCAGAGGAGTGGAGCCCCTGCGGACGCTGTGCAATTCTTGGTATCCGGAGGTGGGGTGGTTGGGGTGGGACTTGGTGTTGTACTAGTCGATGGTGGCGGCGGAGGGTTAACTCTTGGTAAGGCGCATATGTGGTTGTTTTTAATAGACATTAACTGGCAATTCCTGTAAATAAAAACTGTGGTGATCGGCTGCTCCCTAACACTATGTAAATAGCGTCGCTTGCATTATAAGCCGTGTCTAACGGCTTCCCAGAGCGGGGTTCCTCTACTCCTCTCTGGGGATGTATCAAGGGGTATAAAAGAAGCTGTGAACTGCCAATAAATTGTCACTTGACCACACAAACCGACTCAAGTAGTCTCGTGTATTTATTTCTACTTTTAGCTCCCGCTGGATCATCACACTGGTCACCCCGACGTAGAACACGCACCTTCACCTTCGCATCGGCTTCTCGCCTACTACGATCGCCGGCGAGGCGGCGGCGCCCCACGACGAACACGCAACCTTCACCGGCTTCCGGCCTTCTGCGAACAGCGTCCCACCTTCTCGCCTCTAGCGACGGCTCAACAAGCACCTTCGCCGGCTTCCCGCCTTCTGCGATCAGCGCCCCGCCTTCTCGCTTCCAGCGACGGCTCAACACACACCTTCGCCGGCTTCCCACCTTCTGCGAACAGCGCCCCGCCTTCTCGCTTCCTGGGACGGCTCAACACGCACCTTCGCCCCGGCCTTCTGCGTATGCAACACCGCCTTCTCGCCTCCTGCGACCGTCTCTTCGCCCCGTCCTTCTGCGAACGCAACACCGGCGATGTTAATACACCTCTCGCCCCGGCTTCTCGCCTTCTGCGATCTTCAGCCTACGGTGACAACTCGACGTGAGACAAGCACATTCGCCCCGGCCTTCTGCGAACGCAACACCGGCGATGTTAATACACCTCTCGCCCCGGCTTCTCGCCCTCTGCGATCTTCAGCCTACGGCGAAAACTCGGCGTGAGACACGCTCATTCGCCCCGGCCTTCTGCGAACGCAACACCGGCGAAGTTAATACACCTCTCGCCCCGGCTTCTCGCCTCCTGCGATCGACAGCGAACCGCCTAAGCCCTCCACCACTCGTCAGATCCACGACCAACCAGCTATCGTTTCTCCAGCGAACCAACCAGAGAACATCTCGCCGTTTCCGCTGCCTACTTAACGAGAGCGACCATCAACGGAGCATTCATTCCTCGGATTCACACCTTCAGGAACATCAAAGAAGAAAATGGAGACACCGGAACCGCCTCATACCCTTCTCCCTCCTCCTCGTGTGGCTACCGTCAACGAGGAGTTGCAGGTGACCCAGCACCACCGACAACCTTGGCCTTCAACGCAGCCTCTCAATAGGACCACCGTCTACAAAGACCTTCCAGTAGCTTCGAGGGATATCCAGGAACATTTTACACACGTAAAATTACTACTCGATACTCTAACAAAATACAGCCTCCAAGTCAACAAGTCGAAGTGTCAACTAGCCCGCACCTCCGTCGAATTCCTCGGCCACATCGTATCACCCAGCGGCGTTCCACACCTGCCCGATCGAACGGCCGCCCGTAAGCGACATAATAAACGCCCACTCCACTGCTCTCACGACTCCGAAGCCGCCTTTGAAGCAACGAAACATGTCCTAGAGAGAGCTGTAACACTGGCACATCCTGGCCCGACTCAGCGCCCCGGCCGTACTTACCTACAGCTCTACAGCGCCCGGTCTTCCGTCACAAACTCGGCCTATCACACCCTGGGACACAGGCCTCTCCCGACACCGTCTTCACTGGGACCCAGGCACAGCCGTTACTCCAGGCGCGGCCAACGTCACCTGCTCCGGCACCTCCTGCCTCGCCATTCAAGCCGCCTCAGAAGATCACCTCTTCCAGCCGCCCGTTCCAGCGCTCTCCGAGACATCGCCCTCGACGCTTCCAGCTGGACCGCATCCGAGCACGTTCACGCATCCCACACCGCAACACACGACGGCGAGACACCACGAACTCCTCAAGCCACCCACCTACACGGCAACTACACAGCTCACACGCAGCCTCTTTCACCAACACCGACGCCTCATCAACAAGATTCATCGTCATTTACATAATTGCAGTATTTAACTTCAATTCTGGGGGGAGCAGTGTGGTGATCGGCTGCTCCCTAACACTATGTAAATAGCGTCGCTTGCATTATAAGCCGCTTCTAACGGCTTCCCAGAGCGGGGTTCCCCTACCCCTCTCTGGGGATGTATCAAGGGGTATAAAAGAAGCTGTGAACTGCCAATAAATTGTCACTTGACCACACAAACCGACTCAAGTAGTATCGTGTTTTTATTTCTACTTTTAGCTCCCGCTGGATCATCACAAAAACCAAAACATAATATTATACAAAACTGACTGTTGAAATGGTAAACATTTTAACGCGCCAGCTTAACTTTCCTTGTGCATATAATATAACCGTATTTCAGTCTGTTTTTGGCAATTCGTTGAAGCTGTTTCGTCAGTTACCACCAATTGCCACTTCACAGAAAACCTCAACGTGTTACCACTAGGTTGGTAGGTAGGTAGGTACCTACTTACTTTCTCTGGGAACCAACACATAGGTTTTTGAAGGGACACAGAAAGGGAAAGTTGATAGTCGCATTCAATAAACTTCCAGGAGGCGACTCGAGGCTTGTGGTCTGTAACAGAATGAAGTGTTCACTATAATGTTATGGTTTTAGAATCTCCCCATCCACTACTGGATGTTATCATCCACAGTCAGCAACGCACTAAATTAATAATATTAATTATGATTTCATAACCTTTATTCGGCTGCTCTCGTATAATTGATGGGATTGATGGCAGTTTCTCGGTCTTCGTGGCCGTTCTGTCTCGCGTCCTCGCGTGATGTTGTCTTGACAGAGTTGAGTCCTGTAAGTAGTATTCTTGATTCTCTCTTCTTTGTCTCGTTTTCCACTCTTCTTTACGATAGTCGGAAAGCTGTCCCGTTTTCTCTAAAACTCACCTCCTTTTTCCTCGGGCCACGATCTCCTTTTCCATTGGCCCTCCTCCCCAGCTGCCAATTATGGTGTTGGAATGTCAATGCCGTGTGGAGCGTGGATTTATGGTGTTGTGTACTGCTAACTTTTGTGAAGCACTTGACAATCATAATATTATATTATCACAAGCGCACCAGTGACAGCAGATACATAAATCCAGAATGAATCCGAAGATTCATTCGACCATAACATCACAAAAGCCCTCCCTTCAATTGCAGGATTTTCCTTATCGTAGGATGGTGATTCCGTCAGATAAGGAAAATCGTGAAACTCGGACGACAACATGTTTAACCCTGATTCACCATCACACAATGTCTCAACATTCGAATCCAACGATCCAAGGAATCACAAATTAAACTCAGGAACGGAAAAAAATAAAACTATTTTAATTTATTGCGGTTGCTGGGAATTGAAACGATATAAAATTTATCCTACTCTCATTTAAATTAATTTACTAACTAATTAGGTATTTACAAATCCAAATTTCTTGTCTTGCACAAAACTCACTTGAGAAGCTCATGGAGAGGAGTTACATATTTAATCAAATCATTGGCGTGGTAGGTGCATTTTTTCAACGTCTCATTTGATTCAGCAAGTTGTAACTCGAATACCGCTTGTCCCACTTGTCTGCTAATCATGAAAGGACCCTCTCGGATTGGGAGGAATTTCCCATATATCTTCCGTTCCTTATCGCTTTGCCTCCACGCTTCTATTAGCACTAAGTCTCCAACATGATGGCTACAAGTTTTCCGGGATTTGTTGAGCTTCTGGTTCTGCTTCTCTCTTGCTATTTTTATTTTCTCGCCTAACTTTTTCCTGACTTCTTCTAGTTCCTGGTTGTTAACGGTTTTCGGTATGGTAGGAATATGATCTTCCCATAGGCGTTTCGGATATTCACCATGTTGTATGTAAAATGGTACGGCACCTATCGTGGAGTGGTTTGTTCCATTTATCGTGTCTTCGATATTCTGGAGGTGTTTGACCCACTGGTTATGGTTTCTGCCTAGAACACATCTGAATTGATTACCCAAATCGCGATTTGTCCTCTCCGCCAGGTTGCATTCGGGATGTCGTACCGGAATCAGCATTGATTTGATACCATGTCTTGATGTAAACTCTTGAAATCTTTTAGAAGTAAACTGTGTGGCGTTGTCGCTCAATAGTGTTCTTGGTTTTGCAATTTTTTTAAAATAGTCCTCAAGAGCAGAGATTACGCCACCAGTGGTGGCTCGCTTCATGGGGTATAACTTGACAAATTTTGAAACGTTGTCAACTACAACGAGTATGTATCGGTTGTTGAACTGACCCGCTGGGAGGGGCCCATAGAAATCCATAGAGACAAGATCATTGGGTTGCTTAGCAGTAATCGTTTGAATAGGAGTCAACCGTCGTGAATTTGGATGCTTGCATGTCTGACATATATGGCATGATTTTAAGAGAGCTTTAATTTTTGATCTCATTTTGTTGAAGAAAAATTGTTCCTCCAGTAATTTGTGTGTTTTGTGTATGCCAATGTGATTGTAGGCTACGTGTACTAGGCAAATTAATTCATCTTGGAATTTTTCCGGTATGCATAAGCGTTTGTTGAGTGCTCGATCATTTTCTTCAGTGTACAAAATATCATTGACAATAGCGTAAGAAATATGTTTCGAGTGTATGTTTTCAATATTCTCGATAATATTTTTCAACTGGGGGTCTTGATGCTGGTGTAGACTGATTTCCGTCAGAAATTCCAGTTTTTTACTGATCTCAGCAATATCTGTACTAAGGACATGGAATATGTGCGTTCCAAGTCTTGATGTGTCGTTTTCTGGTATTGTCCTACTTAGGGCATCGGCAACTACGTTTTCTGTCCCTTTGCAGTACCTGACATCGAAATCGAAATTTTGTAGGTATAATTGCCATCTAACGATCCGAGGATTAGACGGTTTGCACCTTTGAATAAAGGTTAGCCCTTTATGGTCGGTGATAACGTGAAACTTCGTGGCTGCTAGATAAGTGAAAAATTTCTTTATACTCCAGACAATCGATAGGAGTTCTCGTTCTGTTGTTGAGTAGGAAATTTCGGAATACTTCAACACTCTACTTGCGAACGATATGACTCTAACTTCCCCATCTATGATTTGGAAAAGCTGAGAGCCAATAGCATAGTTTGAGGCGTCACATTGAAGGTAGAAAGGTTTGTCAAAATCTGGGAATTTTAGGAGAATTTTTTCTCGAAATAACAATTTAATATTTTCGAAAGCAGTTTGTTCTATTGATGTCCATTTGAATTTTACACCTTTTTTCACAAGTCTGTTTAGGATTGTTGAGAACTGTGAAAAATCTTTGGTAAATCGGGCATAAAAATTTATGAACCCTAAGAATCGTTGTAACTCCTTGACGTTTCGTGGGACAGGGAAATTCTTGATGGCTGCTAATTTGTCCTCAGATGTTTCAATTCCCGCGCTAGAAATTGTGAACCCCAAGAATTCAATTTTCTTCCGAAAAAATTGCGATTTTTTAGGGTTTACGGTAACATTTGCGTTCCTGAACGCATCGAGCAGTTTCTTCAGGATCTCCACGTGCTCCTCAAACGTCTGACTAACCACCAGTAAGTCGTCGACGTACCACAATACATTAGGTTGAATTTCCTCAGGAATAACAGAGCTTAGAGCTCTTACTAATCCAGCTAATGACGTTTTTAGGCCAAACGGGACCACCTTGAATTGGTAAGTCAGGCCCTTGAAATTGAACCCTGTATATTTTCGGTGACGATAGTCTAAGGGTACTTGCCAGAAAGCGGAGGATAAATCAAGGGTACTCAGATACTTTACATTTTTACATTTACATAGAAGTTCATCAATCGCGATTGGTTTTTCGTAGTCTGGTTCTAAGCGGTCATTAAGTGTTCGGGCGTCCAAACATAGTCTCACTTTTCCATCTTTCTTTCTAACTACCACCAAAGGATTAACGTAACTGGAGTTGCTCCGCTCAATTACATCTAATTTGGCCATACGATTTATTTCCTCTGTCACAGCTATCTCTATATGTACTGGTATGGGGTAAGCTTTCTTGTAAAATGGATCAGTATTCTTCAGTTTAAGTGGGTGTGTATAATGTTTCATCAACCCTGGCTCTTCTTTGAACACATCCTCATATGTGCGTAAAAAGAGGGTGAATATCTTGCTTTGCTGTGGGTCGATTCCCATCTCGTCAGTATTAAACTTGTTCGTGTGTTCTTCGGTGATATGGGATACATACATCGTTTTGCACCTGGGGAATTCTCTTATATTCACCGAGCTTTCTTCGTCCAAAAACTGTATTGTTGTAAATTTTCCGTTGTTGTTGTTTGTGCAAATTTGTCTTGCGGGAAAATCAATTGTTATGTTTGAGAAATTAAAAAAATCTGCACCAATAATAACGTTTTTCGCCAAGCCAGGAATTATAAGAAATGGGAAATCATATTCGAGGGCATCTAGTTTGAATGTCAATAACACTTGTTTTTTTATTTGTCCTGTAGCCTTTCCTACTGCTGTTTTCACTACAACGTTTTTTACTGGGAGGTAGGAAAAATTCTGAAATATGTGTTGATTACTCTCGATGAACTGTTCGCTGATACAAGATACTTCGCTGCCACTGTCTAATAGTGCTGGGGTTTTCCATTTATTAATTTCTATAAGGATATTTGGGCACCTTGAATTTATTTTTTGAGTTTGAGGATCATCGTCGGAGTCCGTGTTGTTTTCCATCATTGTATTAACGAAACAGGATCTTTCGATCTGATGGGTTGGCTTTATGATGATCCCCTCCCCTCGTTTTTTTGGTTGCTATCTAAAAGTGATGATGTGTCATTGATCTGATGGTTTTGATGTGATGAAGTGAATTCGGGGATATAACCAACTGCCCCTTCCTCCTGGTTTGCTTCTGAAGTAATGTAGTTTGTGTGGAACGCATGTTCCTTGTTTGTTCCTTGTTGTCTGTTCATGCCGTAACTCGGTTTCTGTGTCACTTGTGTGCGCCAGTTAGTATTGGGTGTGTACTTGATGTTTTGGCAGGGTCGTTGCACGTTATCATTACCTTGCTGAGGTAGTGATTGTTGTTTGGATACGTTATGATCGTATCCGGATTTTTGAGGTATATAGCTGAAGGGTTGTTGATCGAATTTCCGCGAATTGTTATTGAAGCCATTTCTGTATATAAAGTTGGACTTGAATTGGTCACCCTCGAGTAGCTGTTCTAAGAAATCATTAGTCGACTCAATGTGTCGGACCGACACAGCTTCGACCATTTTATCACCAAAATGCTTACTGATAGCGAGGAGGAGGCTGTGTTCGTTTGAGTAGGATCCGAGATGTTTCCCAAGAAGATAATAGTACGAGAAATATTTCTCCTTTGATCCGTAACTTTTATCATAAAAGCCAGTCTTTAGGTTAATATCGAGGCGTTGTTTTCTGGTCTCACCCCAAAATCTGTCCAAGAACGTTCGTTTGAAATCACAGTAATTTGAGCATTGAGTTTTTATTACTTCCCACCAGTCAAATACCTCCCCCTTCAGGCTGTAGCCTATGATTCTTCTAAAGTCTGTGCGTTCCCTCAGGTTGTCCACGTTTGTCTCTAAATTGTGAATGAACTGGGGTGCTATATCGAAGGTGCAATTGCTGAATGTGATATTCTCCCTGACGTACTTTAGACAGTCCTTGTCGTCCCTTTGGTTGACCACGGTCGGGTGTCCACCAAATGATGAGCTCATCTCTAGCGATTTGATTTTTTCATTTATTTTGTTGAACTTAGCGTCGCAGGTTTCTTGAAGGGTTGTCAATTTTTGGACAGTTTCCTCCATTGCGCCGTTGAAGAATTCCTGGTTGTTTGCAAGATTGTTTAGCCTAAAGTCTGTTTGTTTTTTGAAATTTGTATGCTCATCCTCCCATAAATCTTTAAAGTGGTAGTCAGTCGTTGATATTTTTAACTCGACATTATCAATTTTTTGTTTTAGGTGAAGGTATTGAGATTGAAATTCAAGTTCTAGTTTTTCTAAAGTGGATGTTATTGTTGCTATTGCAGCATTGAATACATCAAATGTAACATAGTTCGAAATTTGGTTTTGGTTTTGACTATGCATCGAAGAGAAACTGTCGGATTTGCTATCGTCTTTAATTGAGTTACCTGAGTTGTGAATACCTTGAATGTTGGCCAAATCATGCGACATCCTACCATGACTTGACGAATCAGAGTCAGAATGGGCCGATCTGCACTCCTGGAGCTTCTTAGACCTGCTTCTGGTCATCGGATGCATTTTAGGTGAATTCGACCTGTAAAACACTCTGACTATGTAGGGTTTTATTTAACGTTGGGCGCCAATATAATGTTATGGTTTTAGAATCTCCCCATCCACTACTGGATGTTATCATCCACAGTCAGCAACGCACTAAATTAATAATATTAATTATGATTTCATAACCTTTATTCGGCTGCTCTCGTATAATTGATGGGATTGATGGCAGTTTCTCGGTCTTCGTGGCCGTTCTGTCTCGCGTCCTCGCGTGATGTTGTCTTGACAGAGTTGAGTCCTGTAAGTAGTATTCTTGATTCTCTCTTCTTTGTCTCGTTTTCCACTCTTCTTTACGATAGTCGGAAAGCTGTCCCGTTTTCTCTAAAACTCACCTCCTTTTTCCTCGGGCCACGATCTCCTTTTCCATTGGCCCTCCTCCCCAGCTGCCAATTATGGTGTTGGAATGTCAATGCCGTGTGGAGCGTGGATTTATGGTGTTGTGTACTGCTAACTTTTGTGAAGCACTTGACAATCATAATATTATATTATCACAAGCGCACCGGTGACAGCAGATACATAAATCCAGAATGAATCCGAAGATTCATTCGACCATAACATCACATCACGTACACAAATTAAGCACAAAGTACAAGAGTACTAACTACAACTCAACAGACCAAACTGTTGACGGAACGAATCAGCTATTCCCTCACAAGGATAACGAACTGAAGCATGGTATCATGCTGGTGGTATTTTTTTCTCTTCAAACTGTATGCTACTGTTGTAAACGGCTGAACATACAAATGCTCTATTTGGTCCCGAAACGCGGAAACTATCAAGATTTGTATAGATAACGATAATAATAAATGGAATACCTACTCTTCCTTATATTGAAAGTTGTGAAGCTGTGGCATTTTGAACGTTTCAACATCTGTTTGTCCCCTCTTCCTATCAGCATTTTTTGTTTTATTCAAATTTCGGATTCCATTAAGTACTAGGTACACCTACCTCGAAAAGCATACCGACAAATTTTGAGGGAGAATACAGTTTTTTCTTGGTCAGTTCCAAAGGTTCATTGTTAAAATTCTGAGAAAAAACACTAATTACCAGACATGTCGTCTGCGACAGCTGTAGGTGGTACGTATAACTGTAGAATCGAAAAATTTTCGCTTGCGGGAGATCAGCAGGCACGACAGCCTCCTCAGAGAAAGCGCCTTTTGTTTCAATCAAACCGAGGTCCAGGAGAACTTTATTGGGCTCGAGTCCACAATGGGGGTGGTAGTAGAGCTTGGCCACGGCTTGAGTTTCAATCGGGCCTTTGCTCCAACTCTTCACTTCGTATTCATCCGGACTCGCCTTCGTGTATACCCCTGAAAAATCAACGATAAGGATGACTTTACGAGTTCGAAAAATTATTTGTTTATCTTATTTATTCAGCAATATCACGGGGAAAGCACAGTGAACAACATTACAATGAACACAAAACATGATCACAATCATCATTATCGTGGCTGCTACCGCCGTGTTTGTATAGGCAATTATCGCATATCCAAAGCTTTTGGTGGTGGTTGACGTCACTCAACATCAAGTATTAGTTAAAAACGCTACGAAGTCCTTGTCACAAACATGGGTTTATTATTCTCGACTGAATACGGCACGATTGGGACCTCAGTGAAGAGACACAAAGCTATACTTGACGGTTTTAAATTCGAATATTAGGTTGCTATTTCTGACAAATTATTTTTTATCAGTGGAATTGTAAGTGAATTGTCTTGATTCACCTGCTAATACTACCTCCAGTGTTATTATACAAATTTCTAATGATTAAAGCAATTTTTACAGGTTTTTGATAGATAAATATTGAATTTTGAGAGTTAAAACTTCGTTAGAATCTCAATCCTTCACTAGTGGTCGAAATCAACTTCATATTTGGTTCCTCACCCTAAACAAAAAAACACGGAAAACGGTAACTCACAAGCCCAAGTTCACTAAAACCTCAAAAATAATTTTGCACCCATTTTTCACCCATAACACCCCCAGGTGTTTTCCGATCGGGCTGCCGAGATAGGGTCATAACTAGGGAGCGTGGATCAAATGGAGTGTGTGCGCGAAAGAACGATTTTTGTTAGACCGACAATTAAGGTAGATATCGATGACACGGTGGACGGATATTGCATTTTTGGAATCTACACACCTTGAAAAGGAAAAAATTTGAGGGGGTGATCAAAAAAAATTATTCAGAGAATAATAAACCAAAACCAAAAGTTAGCCGGAAAAAAGGCTGAGGCTAAAAGGCGCTGTAAAAGTACCTTCATGATTTTTGGAAGAAGCGGATAATGTGACGTTGTTCAGGAACCAATGAACCATCTCTGCTGGGCAAATGGCTGCGCCGGGTCCACTATGGATGTCACCAAAGGAGCAAGGCTTCCCACGACGACGCCAACCTCCTTTTGCTTCCACCGTTTATGAAACCTCGATTTTCAAAGGCCTCAAAAAATTAAGATCCCCCCCTCCACCGTTTTATAAACCCAAAAAAGGATAATTGCCTATTAAGGATGATGCGAGTGGTTTTGCCTGCCAAAATAGCATGCTCGAAAACTGTTTCAAGATTTGAGGGGAAGGGACAGGTTTCTATACAAACATCCAACAGAGGGGAAGGAACATGTTTCTATATGCACATCCAAGAGGAGGTGCGAAAAACCGAGCATGCTACTCCGGCGAGCAAAACGAATATCAATCTTTTTTGCGGCTGAGGAGGTTTTTTTGGAAGGTATATTTTTACAAAAGGGTTGTTTTTGGGGGGATATCGCATATTTTGGTTGATTATTCTGTGAGTGATACACCTATGCATTCTCTCAGCAAAAAAAGTATAAACATCCCCTCAAAATTTTTTCTTTTATGTTTTAATGTCTTTAGATTCCAACAATGTCCGTAAGCCGTATCATCCATATCTACCTTTATTTTCGGTATAACAAGCTTCATTAATTTATATTCGCAACAAGCTCCATTTGGGCCCTAGTTGTTTCCAGAAACTTTGCAGCCTGATGGCAATACACCCAGGGGTGTTATGGGTGGAAAATTGGTTTTTTGTTTTAGTAACACGGGCTTGCGAGGTTCGTTTTCCATGATTTTTAGGGCAAGGAGACCGAATATGAAGTCGATTTTGACCAACCAGCGAAGAACTGAGGTTCTAACAAAGTTCCAGCCTTGAACTGTGGTCTAATTTGGGCCCTAGTTGTGTTCCAAAGCTCGGCAGCCCGATCGGAATACTCCCAAGGGTGTTACGGGTAAAAAATGGGTATAAAAATAGGGTTTTTCGAAGAATTCCCGGTTCGGCTCCAGTAATCGATGTAGGAATTGACCACCGAAAACATTAATCTAAGCAGGAGGGGCATAGGTAAATGATAAACCGTTGTGTAATAATTTGCAACGTTATGCACTGATGAAGATTTGTTTCCCCGTACCTACCTAAAAAACGCTGCAAATCCTTGCAGAACGGTTTATTATTTTGTACAGAATAACCTTCTGTTACAGATAACCGTTGTGCAGGGATTTGCAGCGTTTTCAGGTAAGATCAGTGTACTAAATTGTAAACCCCTTGTGTTGTCCCTAGAGTTCAAGAAATGGGTAAACTACCAGTACTGCCGTTCGTGTATCCTGTGCACCGGCAGGAGGTGGCCATGTGTTTCTGAGTTAAAAAGGTCCCTTGGCACTTGGAACTGGTATTTTTGTGGATGACTATCCCCACGCATTTCACTTCAGTCCACATGGAGGTGGCATGTTGCTTAAATGGGAATTCGGAGTCCACTTCCATCGTCATTATTGCGAATGCACAAAGTATCGACAGGATTCTGTGTAAATAACTCAAAAGACGGATGTAATATTTAAATGGATATATAATACATAAATAGATAATTGGATTGCACCCATATTATTTTTCAGGGATAAAGGACACACCTGCACTTCCCTGCATAATATTTTATTTATAAGCCGACTGGCTGTCATATTGCTTCCGAGTCTGCGAAGCAGCGGAAGCCTTGTGTTCACTTTCGTGAGCCAAAAAATTTTTGTCTTCAGAAATCAAAATTTCCACTTGCATTTTGCGTTTCAAAGCCTACTGAACAAATTTGGTTCCGTGTCTGTCGGTCTGTGAGTCTGTCCGCATTTCCTTGTTACAGCCATAACTTCCACGATTTTGAATTGATTCAGCTCACATTTTGAGGGATGGTGCGGATAAGGCCCCTTGAGGTCCCATACAAATTTCAACATGATTGATCCAGCGGTACGCCCTGCGCATGCGCTAACGTTAAATTCAACAAACACGCATAACTTTCACAATTTTGATTCAATTTCGCTCAAATTTTCAAGGGTTGTTTGGACAAGGCCTAGTGAGTTCCAGTATGAATTTCAGCATGATCGGACCCTCGGTGCGCTCTGCGCATGCGCTGGCGTGAAATAGATTCAATTTCCTTGTTACAGCCGTAGTAACCAAAGATTTCACCCAATTTCAATGTAATTCTCAGGGATTAAGCGGGTAGGGCCCATTGAGGTCCCATATAAATTTCAACATGATAGAGCCAGCGGTTCGCCCTGCGCATGCGCTCTGTCTGTCTGTCTGTCCTTCTATGCACGGCCAAACGGCTCGACGGATATCGACCAAATTTGGCACGAATATCCAGTAGGCTCCCAAGTTGTGCAACGTCGCATTTTTAATTCCCTGACCATAGCGGAACTATGGTCGACCATGGTCAACTCCTGAATGGCTTGACGGATATCGACCAAATTTGGCACGAATATCCAGTAGGCTCCCAAGTTGTGCAACGTCGCATTTTTAATTCCCTGACCATAGCGGAACTATGGTCGACCATGGTCAACTCCTGAATGGCTTGACGGATGTCGACCAAATTTGGCACGAATATCCAGTAGGCTCCCAAGTTGTGCAACGTCGCATTTTTAATTCCCTGACCATAGCGGAACTATGGTCGACCATGGTCAACTCCTGAATGGCTTGATGGATATCGACCAAATTTGGCACGAATATCCAGTAGGCTCCCAAATTGTGCAACGTCGCATTTTAAATTCCCTGACCATAGCGGAACTATGGTCGACCATGGTCAACTTCGTTAATTGAAATGGTAACCCCTATTTTTTATCGCGTATTCGTAATCTACGTGAAATTCTATCTACGATCGACCCTTCGGACTACCCCCGCGGTCGACCTTAGCGCATCCATGGGCCCCTCCATGGTCGAATCCCGAATTGCTCAACGGATATCGACCAAATTTGGCACCAATATCCGGTAGCCTCCCAAGTTGAACGTAGGCGCATTTTTAATTCCCTGACCATAGCGGAAATATGGTCGACTCCTGAATGGCTTGACGGATTTTGATAAAATTGGGCACAAATACCCGGTAGGGTATGGGATTTTTCCGTCGTTTTTTGGTTCCACGATACTGCGTACAGCGAATCTCGGATAGCGAGCGAAGCGAGCGGTCAGGCTAGTTATGTATAATGGACGTAATGTATTATGGAAGTCATGTTATGTATAATATGTATATTTCATGTAATGTTATGTAATGTTATGTTATGTAATATGTATATTTAACGTTATGTAATTTTATGTAATGTTATGTTATTTTGCTTCCGAGTCTGTTCTATTTTATAATGGGTCACTCTGATTGTGACGAGGAAGCTCCTGTGCCATCACCTTGGCAGTGTATTTGGTTTGTATTGATATACACTTCTTCACCCACAACTTTTGTAAACTGAGTCCTTCTTTTCAAATCCAGAGGGCCAAAACGTAAATAAGTTCATAGTACACTACACGCCCAAGCCTTATTTTTCAACCTACGAACATCTGGTCAACCAACAAAATTGTACGAGCCCAGAGTTTCCTTCCGTTCAGTGTCACCCCGACTCCCTAGGTATCATTCAGATACTGCATGTTTTTCGGCATGAAAATGTGGACAGATAAATTACATTATACAACTTAATATCGTTTAATTTCTCTACAGGCTATGACACTGAAACCTAGTTCTGGCTGATCAATCTCGCACAATGGATAGGTATGTAAGTACTTACGGCACGCAGATTGAGCTCATGGTCAATATAATACTTCAGTGTAATATTATAGGTGCATAAAACTTGCCATATTCAACGTTTCAAATCGATATCGAAGACAGGTATGAGTACCTAATAAGCATAAGAAATGAGTAGTTGGTACATACCTACCTACGTTTGGATTCCAACCACGCAACAAGTGATTTGACGTTGTTTCTGTGCAACCACTGTTTCCCTAACCTTATGTTACCTATGATATGTTTCAATGTGGAAAAATGCCTTCAGTCACAGGTACCTACCTAACCTTGCTGTTAGATACTCGGATTCCGCTAGTCTACAACGGGCCTTCTCGCAGGCAGTACAGCCAGAACATGAGACAGAAATCCCAGTAGCTAATGAGCGACTTTCGAAGTAACGTATGTACGTATTATCGGACATCTTCCATGGTTTTGCATGTCATTTTGAGCAGGTGAAAACAAACTCAATTCTTGACTTTTTTTTAGAGGAAAAATATTTGTGGCCACTCAAATAGTATTCATGTCCTGAGTAACCATCAATACCAACCGATGTTAGTTAATTTGAAGTTGTTGGTTACTTTATTCTATTTTTCATAATATTATTTGTTGATTTTGCTATTTTTGACCCATAAGTAAACATTAAAACGAAACAAGAATTTCTCTCTGAAGACAGATTATGGTTACGATTGTTGAATTAATAAATGACAGTTATTTTTACAAAACGATGTCTTTGGATTTCGTTTCTAATACCTAGTTACTTCGTGTTTGTTATAATTAAGAATTTACAAGTAGGTGAATGTTCGGTGTGAGTTGGGAAAGTGCAGTCAATGTCTACAATAAGATGATAAAAATCAGCAAAACTTTGTTTTGGTTTATTATTTTCAATAATGAACCATTGGAATCGAGCATGAAGAAACAAATTCTAGCCCCCCTCAAAATTTGATGGTTTACGTTTCAAGGTATGTAGAATCCAAAACTGCAGTAAAAAAAATTTCTGTCTGCCCTCTAGTTGGTCCTCGAAGCACGACGTTACTGCCAGTCATCTCTAAGGGGTTCAAAATAGGGGTTGAAATTTTAAGAACGCAGTAGCTCGAAAACTTTCGTTGGAAGAGTATGGTTTTTTTTACGTTATTAAATTTGTCTTGTGCTAAACCATTTTTTGAGACCACCCGGAGCATTGTGCGTCCAGCCGTTCGTGCGCAACAAAAAGCTTCGTCAATACGATCGTGAATCAAACGGTATAAATCCGGCCCGGATATCATAACTACGGAGCACGTGATTATAATCAAGGATGGCTGTATGAAGTCGAGTTGGTTGTTCTGCGATATTATTTCATTTGATAAGTGATGGACTATTGATTTATGTTGGTAGGTAGGTACTTGTGAAACTTGTACAAACGTTGAAGTATTATTGATGGGTAAATTATTACACAGTGGTAAATTATTACACAACGGCAAATTATTACACAACGGTAAATTACTATACAACGGTAAATTATTTCATAACGGTAAATTATTACACAACGGTAAATTATTACACACCGGTTCATCTACCAAGAAGGGGCTGGATTTTGTTGATCGGTACTTTTGCAACTTGAACAAACGTTGAAGTATTGTTGATGGGTAAACTATTACACAACGGTAAATTATTTCACAACGGTAAATTATCTCACAACGGTTAATTATTACACAACGGTTCATCAACCAAGAAGGGGCTGGATTTTTTTGATCGGTACTTTTGCAACTTGACCAACCGTTGAAGTATTATTGATGGGCAAGTTATTACACAACGATTCATTATACTTGACCACGAAGGTAGGTATTGACCACAGAAAACAGTGATCTACGCAGAAGGGGCATCTATTTCACTCCACATCAACAATTTTCCTTCTGAACTTCATTATTTGCGTTTCTTTTTGCCATTTTAGTTACTGCTTGACATAATTATTTTAGCAACATTTAACTCGTGATTTTGATAGGTACCTAGTAACGAGTACGGGGTTACATAACAGGGATCTACATAATAATTATAGAATGGTACATATTACATTATATTGGCGGGTTATCTATACAGAGAGCTGTGATGTGTAACAGAAGGGTATTCTGTACAAAATAATAAACCGTTGTGCAGGGATTTGCAGCGTTTTTTTTTCCTCTGCCTAACAACTTCAATAAGGTGAGCCGAGGGAGGCGGCGCTACCGCTTCATTGTCAAGGGATGCTTGGAATAATCCAGTGATCAGCGCTCGAATGATCATCACACAATATACACGCTACAGGAAGCTATTAGAACTAGATAACAGAGAGGGCAACCAGCGGAGATTCAATAAGGAATGGACGTGCATTTTTCTTTTTATTCTATAAAATTGCAGGTCTAACGAAGAGCTTTCCAAAAAGGTTCATAAACATGATGGGTCGAAAATGAACGGAAGCGAGTGAAAAAATGAGAAGGAAAAAGCGTGCGACGTCTGATATATTTCGCTCTCTCACAATTGGGAACCGATTGAGAGGTAGATACAGGTACCAGATGACGTCACGCGTTTTTTCTTTATCCTATTCCTGCCAAAATACAAGGATTTCGGAACTCAAAATTGGGATACAAGGGTTTTCGAGGGTGCTGAATCCGATTCAAAACTGAGATCAAAACCAGATATTCCGACAGATCGGACGTAGGGTACGTCCCTTCCTCATTGGGTCACCCTGATTAGGATCATGAGCTGTGACCTAGGATTTGAAAGCTTGTGGGCCTCACAAGACTATCCCTCGCTAGCAGCCCTGAAAGTGTGGTCCAGGCCTACGAGGTAGTGATGGGCGATTCGGAGTTTGGTAGTTACGAGGAACTGGTTGTTTATCTTTAAATTTAGTTCGTTGTAAATAAATGCCTAGGTTATTAAGTGATACAAAACAAACGGTTCCTGGAAATGAAATGTGAAAAAAAAGGTCTTTATCGGTTTGGTATCTGCGTATTTATTTTGTTTTTCAGGCCCTCTGTTACTACTCTGTCACTCTGCTTTATTAAATTAATTACTCTGCTGGTACTACTGTTACTCTCTGTCTTACTAAGAAATCCTGCTTGCACATAAACATGATTGTTTTTGATATGTATTAATAATGCCTGATTATGCGCATGACATAAAATCGCACCCACATTGCTGTAGCATATATACCATTGTTCTGAACAAATGAAATAATAATAATAATAATAATAATAAATAATGACCTTCACACAAGAGAACGATAATTTCGTATACAAAAATTACTTAAAAATGCATTATATTATGCACCTATCCTACAATGTACGAAACCTCATTATTTATCACGATATGGTTTCTAACGTTCGCCCATTAAAATATTAATGGATATCACTTCAAGATAATTCTTCATTATTAATCGTACCAAATTTTTTAGAACCTACGATGTTTTGGAACTGTTCGTTTGGTAGGTACCTATACTTTCCTTCGAGTAAATAGGTACGGCTTTCATTTTGATTTCTCAATATTACAATGGTTTGCTGCACGAGTGGGGGATGTACGTCTCATTCTCGACATACGAAACAACGCGAATCCCAGGGAAGAAGGAGCCAGGAAGAGATGATCGTTTGCAAACGCGTCGATGCTGGGTTCCAAACACTTTGAAAATTCAGTTTATGAGTTATATTTTCGAAGGGAATTACTCGTAATACCATTAGGTAACACACAAAAAAAGAGTAAAGGCAGAAACAGTGCCGCATTTATCTTTGCCATTTGCAAAAACAAATACAGCTGGATCACAACCAACCTACAATAATCGTAAAAACGCTGCAAAGTCCTTGTCACATGGGTTTATTATTCTATTGGACATACCTACAGAAATGTTGGCTGTTCATTAATTGTTTCTTAATGCGTAATAATCGAAATAGCTACTTCTGATGGTTTCCATTAATTTTGGCCCCCAAAACACAAATTAGGTACGCTCTTTTTTTTTTTTTTTTTTTTTTTTTTTTTTAAACTATCTTTGATCATTGGTAGTGCCATTTAATCGTCCTGAACCACGTCTTGACACTTTTTCCAGTGTTATTATTCAAACTGATGGTGATTTCAGACGATTTCCCAGGTTTTTCGCTCATAAAAAATCAATTCTGGGAGCTGAACATTTGGTAGAACTCAATTTTCCACTCTTTGGTCAAAATCGACTTCATATTCGGTCTTCTCGTCCCCAAAAACATAGAAAACGATATCTCAGAAGCTCATGTTACCAATATGTTGCTAAAACGTAAAAAGTACCTATTTTTACACACATTTTCACTCATAACACCCCTGGGTATATTCCGATCGGGCTGAAAAGTTTCGGAACACAACTAGGGCCCAAATGGAGCGTGTGTGCGAAAGAACGATTTTTTTAGACCGAAAATGAAGCCTGTACACGTGATACGGCGGACGGCGTACGGCGGACGGACATTGCATTTTTGGAATCTATGCACCTTGAAACGTAAAAGAAAAAAGTTTGAGGGGGTGCTATAAAAATTTTTTGCTGAGCGAATACATAGGTGTATTATTCACAGAATAATAAACCAAAATCGAGCTGAAAAACGGGCCAATCGTAAAGAGATACTTGAAATCTGACGACATTCTGATGAAGAATATGTACCACCTAACGATACAAATTCAGACCCACCTACGGATTCAAATCCACGAGAACCAACAGATCAATTACATAATATTGTTCTTGCTTGCGAGATCGACCTGAAGAATAACTTTTCCTGACAGCAGAAATCTCGAGAACCGTCAATAAGCGTGCCGCCGAAAGAAAATTAAAGAAAAAACGCTGCAGCAGTACAGACCGAAAAGTTGTAAAGAAAATTAAGAAAAAGGTATCCTAAATTATACTTTTCTACAGGTTTGAGATTTTAAAAAAGTTTTTCTTCTCATCGTAACTAAATGTTAATAGATGTTGCTGTATGTTGTCTGTGATACTGTAGTATGAGATCTAAAAAAAATATGTTTCGTCTAATCGGTTTTGAGTTGAGATGATCTGTGAATATCCTGACCAATGTGCGTGTGCGTATGATAAAAATGTTTTTTTTTCGAGTCACCGGTAGAGTGGGGGATAATATATTCTATTTTTGTACACCCCACCCCACCCCTCGTCGGAGCTACATCGCTTTCGACCGACAACCCAAATTGCCATCTTGAGCTAGGGAATATTTACTAGCTACTGTAGTACTACTGTTCATAAATATAATCTAAACGTTTTTCACTAGCTAACAAACAATTTTTAAGACCACTGCTTTAATGTGAAAATTTTAAAGTTAGGCTATATGACCTTTTTGTGGTAACAACAGTGTTATTTTCCCCTCACGTACAAATAAGTGCTAAATTGTGTTTTTATTAGGTGTTTGTTTTCTGTGGTTATTTCTAAACATTGTGTGAATTTCATATTTCAAAAAAAGTTTTTAATATCATTCTATGGAAATAATTTAGTTTGAAATATTTATTTTAACATGATGTATTTTTTAGTTTTATGTATAATTAGTTAAGTATGTAAGTTAGTTTAGGCCTTAAAGGTTGTAAGGTTTTATAATTTTGACTTTCAAAATAAGACTTTTGGAAAGTGTTTCACATTTTATGTTTTGAAAATTAAACTTTTTCTAAAGGAATGTTTGAAGTTTTTATTTAATATTTTCCATATTACTAAGCTTAAATAATTCCGCCTAATGTCCTATTTATCGGTTTATTTTTAAGCCTAAAAAATCTGTAATGTTAAAAACTTAGCCCCCCCAGCAATCAATCTCTAACTCCGCCCATGCTGACCATGAAAGCAACATCAGTTACTAATGTTATATGTTAAGGACCGAATACCTATAATATTTACCTACTGAAACTGCTTTTCACATAACCAATGCATAATTTTTTTCTTGCTTATGTACCTACTGTGAAAGCATGGTTTGTTCACTTATTGATTAGGTACCTTTGCTTCAAGAGGAAATTTTTATAAGACGAAAAGAAAAGTGCTCGAGAGCAGCTCAGATGAATAAAGGCCCGTAGGTGCGGGCAGAGCAAGAGTAAGTACATTTGAAGTAATCGCTCGGAGCGGCCGATCTCATGACCCCTACCGTGATAGTTTAGTATCCGTGGTACAAACCATCAAGAAATAGGAACAAACAAATGTCCAGTGCCTTTTATTACGCTGTAGGTTGTACCTTCCACTCCGTCACCTTGACCAGAAATTGAACGACTCTTGAAATCCACAAGGCCAATGAGAAAAACGCCATTCTAAACTGTTTTATTGTAGCAATACGATCGTAAAACTTGGCACTTCTATGAAAAATTAAAATTAAACATAAAAAACTGAAAGCTAATGATAAGTAGTACAAAAACACGTATTCTGATAATTACATTATCTGACAACAACAAAAAAGTACATAAAAAAATTATATTTACATTTTATTAGTAGATAAAGGACCATCAAGATACGAGTTCGAAAACAGTTTTCAGTTACTTCTAGCTGCCCTTTTAATAGTCTTTTCTTAAGTGACAACACACATTATAATCAACAAAAATTACAATCATATTTAGACTTCTGATCAAGTTTTGTGGTTCCAGACCAACCGCACTATCCTACGATGAATAAGTAGTTCTTTTTCTATGAGCATTCAAAGTTTCGACAAGAAGTGACGTAACACCGGGAAACGGGGTCTCGCCCTGTCGCGAGAGGCGCAATGTCGTCACGTTGTCGAAAACTTGAAAGATCATAGAAAACGCTGGACATGATTACACCACGGTTTATTATTAACCTAAAGATCCCCCCCCCCCCTTGCGTAGATCACCGTTTTTTGTCCCCCCCCCCCCCCCCCCCAAGGGCACCCTCCAGGGAAGTCCAAAATCGAGTACTAGAGCCGGCAAAGAGCAAGAATGACAGTTACATAAATATTCAGTGGTTTCAACAATTCTATCACTGATTATTTGGTGTTATTCATGAAGCATAATGTTTGATCAAAAGCACTCATAATGTTTGATCAAAAGCACTTACCAACAAAATTCAAAATAACCATCATTCTTAAAATGAGATATTATTACTAAACAACCACTCAATTTCATTCAGCCATGCGTGATTATAATCAGCTGATCCCTAGCAATGATATCTGGGCTGGGTATATACAATTTTATTCACGATCATGTTGACGGAGCCTTTCGGTGCAAACGAACGACTGGACTTACAATGCTCCGGGTGGTCTCAAAAAATTCTCAAGTTCAAGATCAATTTAAAAATGTAAAAAAAACCATACCCTTCTCTAGTTTTCGAGCTACGGCGTTCTGAAAATGTCAACCCGGTGATCGACTGTAACGCCGAGCTTCGCTGACCAACTGGACCCCAAATGGGACCTACAAACCAAATTTCATTAATTTTGGTACATGGTAACTAAGGAAAGTGCAAAGTAGCGGAAGGCGGATGGACAGAATTTTTTCTATTCCACGTTCGGATTCTATGTACCTTGAAACGGAAAACATCAAATTTTGAGGGAGGGGGAAGGGTGGTTAAAATAATAATTATTTTTTCATACTCGATTCCAAAGGTTCATCATTGAAAATAATAAACCGAAAGAACTAAACATCGTAGGAGAGAGCGGTTGGTCTCAGAATTCGTGGATTACTTTCATAAATGGGAAAGTAATATAAACAGAAGTCATGGGTAGCTAATCTTCATTAGCTTTCTTCTTGTACATAATGCTTACATTAAATAACTCAAGTTGTACCAAATAGGTTTTCAATGATTTGCAATACGCTTTATTTTTAACGAATTTCTAGACCGAACATCGGAATTGAGACATAAAAACAGTTCTGAAACGCAGAAATACTCATGTAATCACAATCATTGATTGTGATTACATGAGTATTTCTGCGTTTCAGAACATCATGGAACTCAAATTTGGTACCGTATCAGTCCGTCTGTCTTTCTGTAGATACATAATTCCTTGTATTCCTCAATGAAAGAATTTGGGTAGGTGCTGGTCGACCGATAGTCCAGAATTTCATAACAACCCACCAACTTATAACACTCTCCGCGCAAGGACAAAGACGAGATTCAATTCCTGGCACGCTCTTATATCCGGATCTATTTATCCCACTGATGTCATTTTCGCAGACTGTTCCAATGGTCTCTAATAAATTTAATTAAAAATTTATTATTGAATCGTTTATGCCGGCCCATCTTATCTCCGGCTGTAGTCCACCCACCCTTTGTCACCTTATTATGAAGAATGAACTGAAACTCCTATGTATGTTCCTACCCTAATATATCATTACGTAGGTAACTATTCATTACATAGGATCCTATTTATATGTAGACCTGTTTTTTCAAGGACCTTATGAAACCAAGCTATGAAATGAATGTTTGTGTATATATGTCGATATTTCTCTGATAAACAGTGATTAATCGTGTATCAAAGTAAATCTCCACCGCTGTAGTTTGCAAAACATTTTTTGTGGGCCTGTCGATTACCCATATCGATTAGAAGATCTCCAAGTAGTAGACCTACTTGCAGGTGGTCATTATAGTGGTACAGCAGTTAGCACCCTATAGCATTTTGAGTGAAAATGTCCATTCTGTTTTCTGCAAGGCCCATGTTCAGAGAGGTTCCTAACATAACTCGCGCCAACGTGAATAGCCATGAGAATGGCTATTCCCGGCCATTTATGGCATGTCTTCCGTTAATACGTATGAGAACGATTAGGTTACATTTACAGAGGCTATAAGCCATTTCAAAATATCCAAATGTTATGAACCTAGAAGGAGAAATTTAATCTGTTTTTTCGGTGGGGGCTTAAGCTTTCTACCCACTCTGATAGCTCGTTGGCTCACTGTCCAGCGCATAGAGCTTTATAAATATAGGTAATCTTATATCTCTATAGTTCATCGCCGGTTTTTACGATGGCGAGCAGGAGACATCCGTCCAAGTGTGGCACAGTTTCTTCGCTGGGTCGAACCTCATTCCGTGGGGGCAGAGGAAGGACTCTTTGGATCCGTCGGTGTGGCACAGGTGGAACGCCTAGGGATTAAAAACCCGAGATAGTATAGGCTGTTAGAAAAGTTGCTGGCTTGGTACATGTTGTGATCCTACAGGTAGGGTAGGTTTGGGTAGGTTGTAGGAGAGGAAGGATGTACTCCTTAGGAGTCTTTTCGCATCGCTGACGCGTTATCACCACAGAATGAGTTAGAGGAAGAGGCGTCCCACGGTTATTACCACAGCAGAAGCCAAGGTAGAGGAATACTAGTACCCTGCGGTTATCACCACAGCGAGTGCTAGATGAAGGAGCGTCCCGCGGTTATCACCACAGCAGATGCGAAGGGTAAGAGATGGTGTGAGGGGGGGGGGGGGAGGGTGAGTGAGAGAGAGCTGGGCGAGCCATTATATGGCGCCTCCACCTCGTCCCTCGCCTGTCAACAGTCGTTAACGGCCGTTGAGAGTCGTTGAGAGTTTGATGAAGGCGAACCCTTCTGGGCTTCAGCCGAGGCGTCGCTCAGCTCGTCTTTCTTCTTGTTTATTGGTTAAATCTATATTTACAAGTACATATTATATGTGTTGAAGTATACGTGAATTAATTGACAGTTGACCGTTATCTGAAAGTTACCACTGTGACAGAACTGAAGAAAATATAACAGATTAGCCTAGACATTTACTATTACCAATAACCGAACTAACAATTTTGTAATAATAATCACAATCACAAAGTTAATGCTAGGACCCCCAATATGATTCTCTCGAATCTACCGTTTTGCAAAAAGTCTAGGTCTACATCAGTCGTATGAATTACAAAACTGTAATTGAAAGAAATTTAGGGAGCAGTCTCTACACTGTAGAGGAACGAGTTGCTCATAGACATTTTCTACTATCATTTTACACGATTCAGCACCTGATTGCGCCCCATCTCACAACAACTGAACGCCGCCCTCTACCGGAGAAATAGAGGAAGTAATAAAGAGTAAAAGAGATTCAGAGAAATGATGGGTCGAATAGCGTGGGTTACCTGGCAAGCTGTAGCTAGGTCCGGGACCATTACGTAGCCTTTTTTGAGCGGCGGGCACTTGAAACCCGTGTTGGGGATGGAGCTGAGGGTCGGCTTCACTTGGAGGAGTTGAGCCATGAGATTGCTGTTCGTTTGCCGCAAGATCCTGTTGGTGTGGTCGTGGAGGAAAGTCCCGAATCCAGTCCAGAGCTACGAGGACAGAATTGAGATCATGATTCACCACATGTAATGAGGAATACTGTTAGTACTTACTTTTTTTTAGTTAGTTAGTAGTTAGTAGTTAGTAAGTGCGGTATCAAGCAGGGGTGGTCCAAAATCATCCGTTCAAACACAGTTACACAAGTATCTAACGCTGATAACAAACTTGGATGGACCTTGAAACCCACTTTTGGTTTATTATTTTCAGTAATGAAACTTAGAATCGAGCCCAAAAAAATTTACCCCCCCCCCCCCCCTCCTCTCACCCAAATTTGGAACTTTCCATTTCAAGGTACGTAGAATCCGACATTGGAATAAAAAAAAATCTGTCCGCCCGCCGTACACCGCACCACTTTTCTTAGTTACCATGAACCAAAATTATTGAAATCAAGTTTTTAGGTCCCGTCTGGGGTCTAGTTGGTCCGCGAAGTTCGGCGTTACTGTCAGTCATCTCTAAGGGGTGAAAAATAGGGGTAGAAATCTTCAGAACGCCGTAGCTTTCTTTCAAAAGGCTTTCAAATGAATGGTATGTTTTTTCAAAAATTTTCAAAAAACATTTCTTTCAAAAAACTTTCAAAAGAATGGTATGTTTTTTTTACGTCTTTAAATTGATTTTGAACTAAAGAATTTTTTTGTGACCACCGGGTAGGTCCAGCCATTCCTTTGCACCGAAAAGCTTCGTCGACATGATCGGAAATGAAACGGTATAAATCCGGCCCAGATATCATTGCTAGGGAGCACCTGATTATAATCATGGATGGCTGTATGAAGTCGAGTTGGTTGTTCAGTGACATTATTTCATCTGAAGAATGATGGATCTTTTGGATTTTGTTGATAGGTAGGTACTTTTGGAACTTGAAGAAACGTTATGCTTCATGAGTAACAACAATCGCTAATGATTGAATTATTGAATGCCGGGCATTTTTATGAAAGTGTAATTCCCGGGCCGGCTACAGTTCTCGATTCTGGGCTTTCCTGGAGGGAGTTCGAGAGTAGGTACTGACCACAGAAAACAGCGATCTATGGAGAAGGGGCATCTACACAGGCAAATAATAAACCGTTGTGTAATAATTTGCAGCGAACAAACATCCACTTTCCTCGACTTTTTTGGGTGCTTTTATTTTACAATTCTGTTTTGTGTTTTCACTAAAAACAACATAAATAACGTTGTAGGACATTGGATGCTACGTTGAAATGGATAAAATTGGATCTCCCCGCCTATGTTGTTCCAATTTTCAGTGAATTTTCAGTTTCATAATACTTATGGATTCCACACATCCCGATTTTCTATGAAACTGAAAATTCATTGAAAATTGAAACAACATAGGCATGGAGGGCTCAATTTTACCCAACTCAACGCAGAATCAAATGACATACAACTATAATTATAATTAATAACAAAATAATAATAATTGCAAGAAAAAAAATTACAACCTTAATCTCGGTGAAAATGATAAGCAGATAAATGGTGAAATGGATAAGTTTGGAAATCGGAATCTGAAGCCACTGAGTTGGCCGGATTGTAATTTTCTGCCTTGAAAATATGAACGCCAAATTTTTATGAACCTTTGAAAATACATTAAAAACTTTAGTCACATAGTGAGCTCAACTGTATTCATTCAACGCATAATTTAATTTTTTGCAACGTTCATTTCGAGGAGTTTTCGATTTGAATGATCCAGTTTATGTTTTTTGCCTATAAAAATTTGAGCAAAGTGGGGTTTTTCTTTTTTTTTAAGTATACTTCAACAGTTTTGTGTTCCTATTGTGCTCGAGGTTGCTTTTCACGGACATCCAACCGGGCATGGAGAAACTGACCATTTGTAACCATCATCAATCTCACTGAATCAAAATCAGCAGGTATAATACTTGTGTAAATATTGTGCATCCATATAGATACTTTCTATTTAATGAAAGCTGATGACATGGCTCTAATCAATAAGGAGCGTTAGTTTATTTCCGCTTCTAGTATCAATTTAAGATTTGAACTGAATGGAGACGTGAAGTGGGAATCACTGATGTTGTAGTAGGACAAAACAGGTTGAGGTCCTTGAGAACCTCCACCTGTTTCACCAAAAGTGGCCAAGAAAACTCGAATCTGGTCGAATATGGTGGATTTGGTTTAGATTCGTTATAGGTACTTCGAAAATTCGCTTGTAGGGGCATGTCGCATGAGTAAAGGCATGCCTATTATATTATTATTGTCACCTTTACTTAGCTGCAATACCAACCTCCTGGTAATTTACCGGAGAACCTGCACAGGCAAGAGGTCACGCCATTGTGTGGTAAAGCAAGTTGATTTACTACTGCCGTAAAATTAAGTCTAAGCTACCTCGTAAATGCTGCAACCCTTTGCCAACACCGTCAGATTCATAACCCAACATTTAACGTGAACAACAACAAGTACAAGTCGCCTCTATCTTGGAGCAGTAGGAAGAATAATGAATTGGTTTCGCATAAATATTCAGTTTTGAAGTTGGATGAATTGAAACCATCTGCAGCGTAACATGGCAAAAGACAAACACTATCATGGAACTCTCCATAAGCAACCAATTTCCTGCTACAAAATAAAAACGGAGGTAGTAGGTTGTTCCAGCCACCAGAACTGGGTTTAAAAAGTTTTAAACAGAACCCAAGTTTTCCTGAATGGAAGAGGTGAGTTTTACAACTGTTTCAGTTCGAGACCTCATCGGCTGGAACACCTTGGAAACGAGCCAAACAACTGCGATGAATTTAGGGACGAAAAATTGCTGAGTAGGTACGACAGAGATTAAGGTTTGACGAGAAGGTTGGAGGGCAGTGAGATTTTGGGAAGGTAAAGTAAAGTAAAGTAAACAGCCCTTCCAGGCTGGGGCTTTTCGTTGGACTGCCCTGCCAGCGTCGCGGACGTGATCAGCTGTCCTCCAATGAGAGAATCAGAATTCGATCTGATCATTTCGCTCTTTACTTGGCTACTCGTCGCCTCGCCCCCTTGCGTGGACAAGGGTTCGCCCAACAGCTACATGGGTCACACTTGGACGTGTCACCACGTGTCACGGCGGTCACCCATCCAAGTACTAACCACGCTCGAGGTACCTTAACTTAGGTGATCACCCGGGAACTTTTAGGTACTGGGAAAAAATCGTCATCAATGCTAAACGCTGCAAATTATTACACAACGGTTTATTATTCACCTATGCCCCTTCTGCGTGGATTACTGTTTTCTGTGGTCAACACCCACCCTCTTGCCCCCCCCCCCCCCAGGAAAGCCGTAAATCGAGTACTGGAGCCGACCCGGGCATTACAGTTTCATAAAACATGGAAAACGATACCTCACAAACACGTGTTCAATAAAACCTTTAAAAAATCTTCTAAAAACCCTATTTTTACACCCATTTTTCACCCTTAACACCCGTGGATATATTCCGATCGGGCTGCCGAGCTTCGGAGCACAACATTATCATAATATCATATTAGAACGACGATTTTAGACCAAATTTTAACATAAATTTAAGGTTGAAACTTCGTAACAACCTCAATTCTTCACTCTTCGTAAAAATGGACTTCATATTCGGTCTCCTCGTCCTAAAAAACATGGAATATGATACTTCACAAGCTCATGTTACGAAGACACCAAAAAACCTCATTTTTACCCCCAATTTTCACCCATAACACCCCTGGGTATATTTCGATTGGGCTGCGAAGTTTCGGGACACAACTAGGGCCCAAATGGAGTCTGTGTGCGAAAGAACACCGAAATTAAAGTGGACATGGATGATACGGCATACTGCGTACGGAGGACGGACATTGAATTTTGGTTTATGATTCTGTGAATAATACACCTATATGTATTCCGTCAGCAAACAGTTTTTATAACCCCCCTCAAAATTGTTTCTTGTACGTTTCAAGGTGCGTAGATTCCAAAACTGAAATGTCCGTCCTCCGTACGCCGTCCGCCGTATCACGTGTACCGGCTTCATTTTGGGTCTATGAAATTCGGTCATTTCGCACACAGGCTCCATTTGGGCCCGAGTTGTGTCCCGAAACTTTGCAGCCCGACCGAAATACACCCAGGGGTGTTATGGGAGAAAAATGGGTGTAAAAATAGGGATTTTTGAGGCTTTATTCATGGGCTTCTGATGTATCGTTTTCCGTGTTTTTTTGTGGCGATAGTACCGAATATGAAAGTTGATTTTGGCCAGAGAGAGAATAATTGAGGTTGTAACGAAGGTTCAGGTCCCAAAATGCATTATTTATGAGCCTAAAACGTGGGAAATTGCCTGAAATAACCATCAATTTGTATGATAACACTAGATGTAGTATTAGCAGTTGGTTCAAGACAATTAAATTACACTATCAACGATCACAGATAATCTGTAAAAAAGAGGCCAATTCGTGTTTTGGTGGGGAAGGGGGGGGGGGGGGGGTAGATTGGTAGGAACCAGCAAAAATAGGTAGGTAGCTCTTTCAATTACTGCGCATGAAACAAACAATAAATGAACAGCAATATTTCTAGGTATGTCTAATAGAATAATAAACCCATGTGACAAGGACTTTGCAGCGTTTTGGAATCTACGCACCTTGAAACGTAAAAGAAAAAATTTTGAGGGGTGTTCTAAAAATTTTTTGCCGAGCGAATACATTGGTGTTATTCACAGATTAATAAACCAAAACCCATCCCCGATCGGGAGCGAAAAGTTACGAAACTCTGAGTTAACTCATTCTCGGACCTGACGCGGTTGGAACAGTTTATAATTAAAACCTAGGTTTATAGATCAAAATTTTCAACGCTCGGTGTGGTTGGAACACAGTTTTCGTGCGCAGTGTGTTCTGCGCAGAACTCACTAGAAAACTCGCGTCAGATGGAACAAACTAGGTAATACATAAATCAGAAAAATCTCATGTGTTCCCATTGGTGTGTTGTGGCAATAAAGATCATCTGGCAAAAAATTCATTTGCACTGTTACTATGTCTGATGTTGCTGGTGAAAATATGGAGCCTGTGGCCTTGCAGGACAAAAGGAAGTGACAGGATGAGATATCTACCAAAATCATACATAAAACTAAGAAAATTAACAAATTAACATGATGATATTGCGGTTGGTTAAATAATTCCCTTTCCCACAAATTTCCAGTTCAAATCGTGCCATTTACCAAAGCTAATTTTTGGATTAAGTCTAAGAAAATGCGAGGTTTGTTCAACTCGAATTAGGAAAATCTTTAAACTTCAAAGTTATAGGGGGAAATAGTTGTCTGTCATATTATAGTTATATGGACCACCTTGCGTAACCCTCGAAGTTCTCAAAACCTTTCTCATAAGTATCTTGTTTATAGAATGATTCTAGGATTTTTGAGCCATCAAGTGCTCGCATGTCTTTCGTGGTTTGCCTGCTAATATTTCAGCGGTATTATCCAACTTCATCGATCGTGTAAGTTTATTATCGGAAATGGAGGGTTTACGAAAGCCCACGATTCATTCCCATCGCAGTGAAAGCAACATAGAGCACTCACCTCTCGACTCCGCCGGCGCCCGAGATCAACAAGTCACCTCCTCAATGACGAAACGGTTTGAATGAAACTCGTTGGGAACGGCTTTGAATCAAGTTCTATGATTAATCAAAAGTTCACAGCATGTAAACAAGTGGCTCCGCTGTACAGTAGCCTCACGCATCTCGAGTAAAACTAATACAACGCGTGGTCACAACAAATGAGCTTTTTTTGGATTTTTTTGGCCTAACTGACAGCATATCCTGAAAATTTGAAGTCGTAGATCCCACTGTTACAAGGGGTTTTGGCTCTTGCGGCGCCACTTCCGGCGCCGTGGCGCCTCTCCTTGGCGTCGTCGAGACACCGAAAACTATACTGAAAATTCTGGGGGCCCAAGGAATATAGTGCCAAGATTTCTGATTTTCACCACGGTTCCAAGGGTCACTTTTCGCGGTACAGACACAAATACCCACCCACGAAAAAATTTCGCTCGACTCTAAAAGCCTCATGGGCGTTCGGCAAATAGTTAACAAGAGTTAGAAGAAAAAAAAAGAAAAAAAAAATTTCGAGGACAGGCGAGTAGTGGTTTGTCTCGCTAGTTACACAGGTATCGTTACAGTAGGTAAAATTTAGTATGACTGATGGTTCATGTGCCAGATTCAGTAGTTCCTAGTCTGAATGATCCTCAGGGATTCTGCAGGGTCCTCCACGTTTACTTTATCTTTCCAATCGACTGCACAGAAATAATAACCAGAAACCATTATAACTGAACCACTAATGTGGTAATGGTTATATGGCTACCACGTATGGAACGTGCTATAGAAGTGAATAAAAAATTGTGCATGTTTCCATCTCGGGGTGTTTTCAACCCCCAGTGGAATTCAAACGGTCATTATTCATCTTGGAGTAAACCTAACTGCAGGAAGCTAAGTTTCTGGAGACCTCGATTTCTCATGGACGTCTTCTATTCCTTGATAACGAATTTTCCAGGTGAAATAATTAATAGTTACGTAATCTCTCCGACCAAATATTTAATAATAACCGTTTCAATAACTGTACCAACTAAATTAATGACTTGCTATACATACCTATCATGAATGGTGTGTAGAAGTTTCCGTAGCCTGGAAGACAATGAGGAATCGACGAGGTTTTTTTGTGTGTGTGCTGATTCTGAGGTCAAAACCATGGTTTTTCAAGCAAATTCTGACCTAAGTCCATTCCTCATTACGTTGTTCTTTTTGTTCTTTCTTAATTTAAAGTAGGGCAGCTGACTTTCAAATTTGTATGACCTCAAGGAGGACTTGAAATTCAATGACTAAGAAAAGATAGATAATGGCTGACCACCAGAACACTTGGATGCTGCTTATAATTATATATGTGTGTGTGTGTGTGTGTGTGTGTGTGTGTGTGTGTGTGTGTAGGTATAGATAGTTTTGCACTCACACGCGCGCCAGGGTAGTCAGCGTTGTATGAGTTGAGAAGGTCGAAATGGGCGTCGACATTGTTAATGTTGAAGATGTCATCAGCCGGCGGAGCATCTTGAGGGAAAAACGGCTTTGCCGGGAGCCTCAAACTGACTTCAATCGGAGTTTGAGGAGGAACGATGATGTGAGGGACGTTGGCGTGCGGGCGAATGATGTACGTCGACTCGACGAGGTTGTTGAACGGGTAGTGACCTTCCGGAGGGGCGTACCTGAGGTCAACAAGGTGTTTTCATAAAGATCCAAGCAAATGCCAACTATTATATACCTACCATCTATAGGTCAGGTTATTATATTAGGAGACAGATATTCAACTACTATTCTGCATCTAGAGATATCCAACTATAATTGGACCACATATCCTTACCCAATAATAAACCACTCTCCTGGCTCGATTCTGATGATCTCGAATCTCATCTTGAGCTTCCCTAGATACTACCATACCTTCCGAGCGAATCCGCTGTCACTAGCTGGTTGAGTACTGGAGGCGAGCGCTTTCGATGTAAGGACAATAATCATCACCAGGCCGTCGAGAGGATACTCAGAGTATTCTCTCGACGCCTGATGATAGTGATGATGTCGTTCTTACATCGAAAGCGCTCGCCTTCAGTAGGTACTCAACCAGCGACGACGGATTCCTCAGGTATGGTAATATTACTTCTTACACTACCGGAAATAACCCTTTAGGTTTAATTCCCTAGATACATTTACAAAGTTTCATTTATTTCATTTATTTTATGCAGTACCTATTCAATAACCCTCTCATGCCCCCATTCCCGATCCAATTTGAAATCCTGATGGTTGCAGATTTCGAGTTGAACTACCTTCAACATAATAACACTTTGTTCTATAATCTCCAAGTTTCATTCAGTTTGGATGTTCCGGACAGCCGTGATGTGCGGAAAACCATTACAGAGACAAACTGAGTGCCTACTGTGTTCAAATGTCGTAAAACTGGAAAGATGCATGAAATTTCGTACTAGTAAGTATTGAAGAAACAGAAAGAATTATAATTTTATCTACATACGAGTAGAAATAAAGTTTCCATAATGGCGCATGCGCTTAAGAGCATTACAGCTGTATCTCTACGAAATTCATAAATGGGTATCTACCTTCGTTAACAACAAACTAGGCTTTAGACATCTGATCGATGAAAACGAGAGTTGAACCATTTCTACGTGGTTTAACTCATTTTCAACGCTTTAAGCAACGGCTGAATGGGCGTACTCGTTCACTCTTCTTCAACAGATCTCTATCCTAAAGATTGATTAATTCTGCATAATGATGGCCTGATTCCTAAGCAACTTTACGTGCAACTACACCTCTTTCCGACCGACTAAGGCGCAGCTAAGACGGATGATGTGCATAGCTTTCCAATTTTCGTCGATCTTGAGAGCACGTTCGGTTCAACTCGTTTTTCCCTTCACACCGTGTATCTGGTGTTGAAGCAACCCTGCGTTGGGTAGGCAACGGTTGAAAGCATGAAAAATCGAGATGGTTGGAAAGTGGTCCGAAAAGGCGTAGACTCCAGAACAAAGGGACCATGAACTACAAGGTGGATAATGAATCCTAGAACAAAAGTTACCCAGGCAATCATTCTACCACGAGTCTATGAAGTTACGGGACATTTCAATTTTTTCGTGGCATCAAGCATTTTAATCAATGTAATTTAATTTTCTAATCAATCTAATCAATTTAGCTTCAATTTAATTTTTTTAATTTAATTGTCTAAGAAGGCACTGACCCGTGAGTGACACAAAAAGAACATTTTATGAACTTGTAATTCCGAACTATCTAACCATAAAGCATAGACCAACCAATAACTACCCGACCAGATATCGATTATTCTGAATAATAAACCTACTATGCCGCTTCGAGAGTGAAGAAGATGTATCTTTGCCGAAAATCAATTACCTTTTACACAAAATTTATATCTAGATTATTTTGTTTTTAGTGCAAGACATATATAATCCAACCATAAACCATGATAAGTGAAAAACAGGACTGTCTTCCTAAAAGCACGATAATTGGTCACCTTAAATACAATTTTTATCAAGATTACTCCCAACTTCAAAGTCCATATAGCCATTCGGTGTTGAATTCTAATATAATTATTTCAGACTGTTCATGCTGAATAACAACACAATGCATTCAATTCCTGTAGTTACCACGAATGAACGACCATCAAGAATTTCAGTACAAATATTTATTGACCAACTGACAAAGGTATTAGGACGCCAACATCGGTCATAAGAAAACTGAAAACAATAGTCGAAACCTGACCATAATATTTCATAATTTTAATATGCTCTTGTGTTGAGCAGGTTCGTAAACTTTGATGGCACATTACGAAGAATACGTTGCCCAATCTCGGCCTTCGAGTCAAATTTCGTCAATAGTTCGTTAATGGGTAATTGTTGACAATGGATCTTCTGAAAGATGAATACGTAATTACGGCGGTGTCCATTGTTTTCCGGAGAATCTGCCTGTTTGGAGTTTTGGTTTTCATTGAGAAAACTTTCGGTTTTGATGAATGGAGTAAAAAAAAAAGTGTTTTATACAAGGACCCTTTGGAGCGTGAGAAAACTAAATTTATCAAGCATTCACTCATTGCATTCCCCCATGGCATTTACTCAGGAAATCTTAATTCTATAAATTTTTTGAGATTTGTAATGCGAGATCAATAGGTAGGTAGGTATAACATGAGTTCAATAATCTTTCAATACATATTCATAAGACATAAGTTCTTAAGTATCAGTGCTTGAAGATTCATACTATGTACGACTCAAGTTCTAACCCAACCTGAATTTTGATTTTAAAATATCCCGAATTTACCAAAAAATGAATCTATCACTTTTTGATTCGCCACCTGGCTTCAAAACCATGATTCAGGGCAAAGCGAGATAAGCCAATGACAGTTCACATTCATAGATTGGAAACCTACAATCCTGAAGAAAACTTGTCACTTACCTTCCGTCAGGTTTCTGCACCAGTTTGATTATGGATTTCCTTATATCAGGGTCGGTCCTATGAGACTTGTAGTGCGACTCCGTGCCTCTGGCCTCTAGCAGAATACCGTCCGGGATAGCGATGCCCAGAGCGTTCAGCCGATTGAGAGCGAGCCTGTCAGATCTGAAGGCGTCCTCCGGTATCTTTCCTCCGGCGTGAGGTAGAACTTGTTCTCTGAATATCTGCCTTTTGTGCTGAAACAGAATGGTATTTTCAAATGAATTTCTGAGTAACAAAATGTTCCTGCAGCTGTAGCAGTGTTACACCAGCTCACTGTTGCAGCACCAGGATTGGGAATTGAAGCAGTTGACTTGGGGAAAGCCGCGTTCACATTAAGTGGTAAACGGCACAGTAGCAGAATACGGACGTGGGTAGGTTTCGGTAACAGTTCTGCTGAAATTTACGAACTCCAAGTCAATTTGCACAACTGATACTTGAGTACTTATTCAGAAAACAACTGCTTACTAATGCTTTGAACTTAAATACAAACAAACTTCTACCAAGGTGTGATTGAACCGTCACATTTATAACAACACTTTCATAGGTATAACCTCTCACAACGGAAACAGACGAGGCTGGCTCGGAAGAGTAATTTTGTGCTAAGTATTC
The DNA here is from genome assembly GCA_954871275.1 of Leptopterna dolabrata. NCBI lineage: Eukaryota > Metazoa > Arthropoda > Insecta > Hemiptera > Miridae > Leptopterna > Leptopterna dolabrata. Next base: position 16,003,201 of record OX940981.1, on the reverse strand, counting down.
TTCGAGTTGAAAGTAAAGGTCAGCCGAGATAGTAAATGGAAAGGCGGGAGATAACCTGCATTTCCTGATGCCTCCAGGGAGCTCTGTATTATTTCACCACAAAAGCTTTCGCCCCCGCCGCTTTTCAACAGACCCAAACACAGGAAAATATAAGAATATATGATATCCAAGCATCTTAGAGTCTCGGAATAACAGTCAATGAACGGCAGTGATGAACGCACTTCCTTCCGTTCCGGTTAGAGGATTCAACAATGAGGATTCCCGCAGGTTCGGTAAGACTGAAAACTGTTCCAGTTGCGTGATAGAAGACAGATTTACCTTCCGAAGGAAATGAGTGCAGTGATTGACAACGGCGACAAAAGGCGTATCAACCTACGTGTTCGGATATTACGCCACAATCCTAGGAGGACACAGTACTCTGTATTGATAACCTAGGTATTCGTGTATTCATCACCATCGGTAGCTCCGATTTCGAATTTTCTGTCATCAAGATGATCAGACACTCGATTTCACAGCTGAATGCGTTTGAACTCAAGTAAACCTTAACGGTATTATCATCTGGGGGGGGAAGGGGGGGATTGAAACGAGTAGCTAGATATTTGAGATCTTGTGAATGTATTGGTAAATCATTGGACCTTCATTTAGAAAAAGAAAAAAAAACCTTCTCCCACAGATCTTCGAGATTTTGGGCAAAAAACACCAATAGGAACTCTCAAATGGAAAAACAAAGCGAAATTAACCGATGTCAGATATTGGATCCTGAGGCCAAATTGACAGCCCTCCATATGTAGGTACGTAGGGCTTTTTTTTAGCGAATAAAAGTTTTATAAACAACTTTGATTTTGAAATTTTTCAATAATTCTTGAAGGCTCAATTCGTTTTTCCGATTTAAGCATTCCTTTTGGTTTATTTTGCACAAAAATACTCAAAACTAGTTATGCAGCAAGAGTAGGTACATAACATGAGCGAATTTTCTTTTAACTCAACTACTCAGTCTACCACTGAATTTTGTACTAAGTTGTTGTAAAAATTTTCATCTTCGAGAACACATGCTACCGTATGTTCAAATATTTTCATGTAGCTGAATCAGATATCGTCTGAAGAGACACATACTTGAATATATGAATTTGTACATTATATTTATAATTTATTTAAATCAAGGGATGGACTCAAAAAACGGGTTTGTTTGGGAATATTTGTTTAATCCATGAGGGTACCTAGGTACGTACTTGAAAACTTGAACGACTGCAATAGCTTGTCTTCTTGGAAAATACGCTAATAAGTTAGCGAATGACTAAGTTAAATATCTTCAACAATATCAACATATTGAAACTGGTTTACATTCGGCAAGTCAAAATCATTAGATCTGTTAGAATTAGATTTCCCATGTTATTAGGAAAAAACATAATTCCCATGTTGCTAAAAATTAGATTTCCCATGTTGTTAGAAAATATTTAGATTTCCCATGTTGGTAGAAAAAAACGCTGCGAATTATTACACAACGGTTTATTATTTACCTGTATAGATGCCCTTTCTGCGTAGATCACTTTTTCTGTGGTCAGCACCCTCGACCTCCCTCCAGGAAAGCCCTAAATGGAGTGCAGGGGACGGCCCGGGAATTAAAGTTTCATAAAAACGCGCGGGATTCAGTAATTAAATCATTAATTATTTTTGTAGTTATCCATGAAGCATAAGGTAAATAATAAACCGTTTTGTAACAATTTACCTGTATAGATGCCCCTTCTGCATAGATAGCACAACGAACCGTTGTGTAATAATTTAGCGTTGTGTAATAATTTATCGTTGTGTAAGAACTTCCCCAATAATAAAACTTCAACGTTTGTTCAAGTTGCAAAAGTACCTATCAACAAATCCAAAAGAGCCATCATTTTTCAAATGGAATAATATCACAGAACAACCAACTCGACTTCATACAGCCATCCGTGATTATAATAAGGTGTTCTCTAGCAATGATATCTGGGCTTAATCTATACAATTTGATTCCCCCTCCTGTTGATGAAGCCTCGGTGCAAACTTCGGGGCCTTACTGTGAACGAACTGCTGGACGTACAGTGCTCCGGGCGGGCTCAAAAAACTCCCAAGTTCAAGAACTATTTAAAACCGTAAAAAAAATTCGAGGTAACGGCGTCCTGGAGATTTCAACCCCTTAGAGATGACTGACATTAACGCCGAGCTTCGCGGACCAACTAGACCCCAATCTCTCTCCGTCCGCCGTACTTCTTACTTTTCTTAGTTACCATGAACAAAAATTTATGAAATTTGGTTTATAGGTACCGATCGGGGTCTAGTTGGTCCTCGAAGCTCGGCGTTACTGTCAGTCATCTCTAAGGGGTTCAAAACAGGGGTTGACATTTTCAGAACGCCGTAGCTCAAAAACTTTCAATAGAAGGGTATGGTTTTTTTACGTTTTCAAATTGATCTTGAACAAAGAATTTTTTGAGACCACCCGGAGCATTGTAAGACCAGCCGTTCGTTTGCACCGAAAAGCTTCGTCAACAAGATCGTGAATCAAACGGTATAAAACCGGCCCAGATATCACCGCTAGGGAGCACCTGTTTATAATCAAGGATGGCTGTATGAAGTCGAGCTGGTTGTTCTGTGATATTATTTCATTTGAAAAATGATGGATCTTTTGGATTTTGCTGATTTTGGTGCTTTTGCAACTTGAACAAACGTTGAACTATTATTGATGGGTAAATTATTACACAATGGTACAGATAGAAAAATTTTTTATTGCATTTTCGGATTCTACATACCTTGAAACGGAAACTTTTGAAACGGATTTTTTTTTCATGCTCGATTCAAAAGGTTCATTATCGAAAATAATAAACCAAAATTAGATTTTCCACGTTGTTGGAAAAAATAAGACTTCCCACATTGTCACTTGGTGACTGGATGTTTGCTGTCAAAAATAATAACTACATTCGACCGTTGCCAGTCTGTTCTGAAAACTCAAAGCGAGTAGTTTTATTTGTCAATTATTAATAATAATAAATTCATCTGACCTTGATGACTCGTGACAGAAAATTTCTGTTTAAATAGTCTACAATATAATATTATTTCCTAAGAAAAAGTGGGCCAATTTGCTCAAAGTCAAATCACTTTGAAAACTAGCTCGTAATATGGTCGAGTAGCAGGACTTTTTATACACTTTTTTTTTCAAATCCTATGATAAGTTGTCCCTCATCTCTTTTAGTAGTAGAACGTCACCGAATGACAAAGACCACATCACCGGATGACGACGATTGTCCGTATCCGTCCTTTCCCTTCCTGGACCAACTTGGATAAAACGCGGTAATCCGGCTCTTTTCTTCGGAAGGAGGCGAAAGGCGATTAGGATTTCCCGGGGTCCGTGAGAATGCCACGCCGCAGGATTCGGAAATGTGTTCAAAAAGAGAAAAAAATTGTTTTCTCAGTTATTTCCTGGGATAGGTACAAAATAAAACTCAGAACAATAGATTCTAACCAAAAGCGACTTCATGTTTCTTTCTTTTTCCTCCTCGCTACTGTCGTATACTATCGTGTACTAATACTAATCGTATACTATGAGCAGAGTTACCGAAAGGCTGATTTACCAAGGACGTCAACTCAGTCACGTCTGGGTCTAGGTCCGTCAAGACCGAGCCCGTCAAACAAACATTTCGAAACTTCATAAAACTTCCCTCTTCAATTGAAAGTTTTCGATCAACGGCGTTTTGAAAATTTCAACCCCGATTTAACCCATTAGAGATGACTGGCAGTAACGCCGTGCTTCGCGGACCAACTGGATAGAAAGATTTTTACCTCTGGGAAAAAATCTTTTTAAATCAATATCTCTTAGTGAAGATCATCATAAAGTTAAAACATGCATGGTATTCAGTATAGACGGAAGGTTTTGAAATCCACTTCACAGATTAATAATCTATCATTATTAGATAGGATTTGTACAGTCGCCGTTTTGAAGGAATTTTATTAGTGGAGCTAGATATATTTATATACATCTCGTGGGATAGGCAAGTTCACGGAGCAAAGTCGGTAACGCTGTCAAACCAATGGCATAGAGAGCCCCGATCACTAATGTTGAAACATAGATATTACCAACTTATGATTTTCTTCGGACCGTTAATATTTTTCTGTCCTTGCGTAATACTAAACAACAGAACTACCTTTCACTATCGAGTCTTGGCGTCCGCTCCCGTCTTTTATAGGTCACTTTGAACAGGAGAATCCTATCCTTCATTTTGAAGGCCTTCGACGGAGCTGGTGGTCCCCAGCAGGTGGTTCAGGCTCATGGACGGTAAATGCTCATGGATGGGTAAATGTACCATAAAATCTTCAAGGTCCCTGTCGTTAGTTTTTGAGGTGAATGCTTATTCCGTACCCCCTACGATATCACTGTAAGTAAGCAGGTACTCTTGGTACCTCCAGTGGGTGATTCATGATCCCGGACAGTTTTTTTTTTCGCTACTAGTTATTAAGCAACGGTTTACTACTGGAATAAACAAACGTCTGTCCGTCCGCCGTAATTCACACAGCTCTTGGTCACTAGCTGAACCAAAATTAATGAACTTCGGTTTGTACATAGGTCGCGAGGGTAGTATTTACCACAGAAAACAGGAAAATAATAAATCATTTTGCAACAATTTGCAAAATTTTTTTTCTATACGAGTATAACAGTTTGAGGAGTCCAAAGACATTCTTTCTAGTCAAGAACCTGGTGTTTTGCTGATCCCTTGTTCAGAACAGTCGTTACTTAGGTAATTAACCAAGTTCCCACAGCGCCTTCTTCACGATACACACTAGTTGTACAAGAGGTTCGCTCTACATTCCACCTCTTAAAACCGCAATTACTTGCAACCCTTTATTACGCAACGCTCTTTCAAGTGTCGGCAGCCTAATCTGCTTCGGCCTAATCTCCCATCACCAGTGTCCGTCCAGGGCACATACATTGTGAATCCCATACTCATCATGCCCCACGGGCTCTGCTGAAGGCGTTACGAGAGTGGACGGTTATGACCGCTAATATTCCAGCTGTGGATGGATGGAAACGGGTGTGTGCAATCCTTTGAAGGAAGTTGAAGGGTTGAGAGCGATTACTAGGATAGTACGATAGCAATCAGGAACGATCTCGAATTGAATTACATTCCACTGTCTCAAGGTTGTCTGGTTTTTAACTGCACTGTCTTTCTCAATTTTACTGTCTGATGATCAGTTGTCAGGAAGCCTGCACTGACAGGGTTGGAGTGCCCTTTATAAGAAGTTCAGTTTGACATCGGTAGGAGCCCTCACCTCATACTAAAAATGTTTCTTCTCTTTTTTTTAACACATTTTTAGTAGAGTTGAATGGGGTCAGCCAAATGCGGTCAATTTGTATGTGCAAAACACTCAGAAGCGTGCGATGAATGCACCGAGCTTGTTGCAAATCCAATACAGCTTTTTCTTTAATTTATTTTTTTCCAGTCATCAACCTTGAATAATTTAACGGCGTATGTGAATTATTTATTTATGCATAGCCGATTGCCACAATCCTCTCTTTATGAGGGAATTTTGGGCAACAAGGATTTTTGGGCAGATCACTTTTTCTTTGAAGATCTTTGGAGTTCTTTGTCTCGTGGTATCCTGTACACCAACAATCTTGTAAGGTGAAGGTATATTTCCCGTTCTGATGTGCGAGCACTTGAGGGCTCAACTTGCTAAAATTATGAAGGAAGATGATTTTAATACATTAAATATATGTACATTAAAATATTAGCAGGCAATGGATTTAATTCCTCGCCCCTCGAGACCCCAGTTTCATGGTCCTTCAGTTGCCCAAGAAGTCGCTTTCCAATAGGTTACGTTCAACGGGGTTTTAGTGAATCGTCGTAGTAACCTATGGCTATGTACGAGACTGTTAGTTACATACTGCGCCATATCCACTACAATAGTGGCAGTGAATAATTGGACAAGCTGAGCAATAGCTCGAAGGAAATGTGTATTTATAGTACCACTATAATGATAATAATCTAGATCTTGAATATAACTTAAATCACTCGCGGCGGAATAGTGGAAATCCATAGCAAAAAACTACAGGATAAAAATAAAATAGTCTATTTCCACGTAAAATAACAAAAACTGTAGACCGGTTTCGGTTGTTACACCATCGTCAGTACACTATAGAATCTGTTTGTATATGATGGTTTTCATAACGAGGAAATATTCATGTTTTTGACGTGTCCGTGCTAGAAGAAAGTTTTGGATAATTAAAAACAATAACATGCATTTAATGATGAATTATTCATGTAGGAAATACCCTGCGAGAACAACCAAACGAGAATATATAAAAGAATTCGTTTGGAATGGCGGGCGCGAAGGATTTTGTTGTTGTTGCCTTTATAAAAAGTAAACACTCACTTGGCACAGATATGGAAAACATCCACGTGAGTGAGCTTCTGAATTCAGAAGTAGTCTGTTGACAGCAAATTTAACTGGAGTTTTTATGTGAACATCGCATCTGAATAAGAATTTTCGACGGACGTTCTATACGTGATGTGGTAGGTGTAACTAAGGTGAAGTTTGAATTTATTTTTTTTACTGTCTGTTCATTATACTACACTATCCAATGAATTCAGGGTTTCAGTCTCTATATGAGGTGTAGGTTGGTAGCAAGTACGTATTATGTAGAATCCGAAGGTGGAATTAAAAGAAGCCGTAACGGGTTTGGACTTCTAACCGGAAAAAAGTGATTCTGAATCATAGGTACTCAATTGCAGCGAGTTGTCTATTGATAAAAACATCTGATCCCCATAACACTAGACTGAGGGCTCATGGCTGAAAAACGGAGTTGTTGAAAAAATAGTTTATTTCCACTAATACACGAAAAAACGCGAAAAACTCTGTTATACCGGTTTCGGTGATCAAAATCAGTAACAAACAATAACTTGTTATAACTATTGCTTGTTACTGACGATGGTTTGAACACCGAAACCGGTACCTATAACAGTGTTTTTCGCGTTTTTTCGTGTATTAGTGGAAATATACTATTTTGGTTTATTATTTTCAATAATGAACCATTGGAATCGAGCATGAAAAAAAAAAAATTCTTACCCCCCCTCAAAATTTGATGGTTTACGTTTCAAGGTATGTAGAATCCAAAACTGCAATAAAAATATTTCTGTCCGTCCGCCGTACGCCGTACGGGCCACTTTTCTTAGTTACCATGAAAAAAAATTGATGAAATTCGGGTTATAGGTTCCGTTCGGCGTCTAGTTGGTCCTCGAAGCTCGACGTTACTGTGAGTCATCTCTAAGGGGTTCAAAATAGGGGTTGAAATTTTCAAAACGCCTATACCATTTTTTTACGTAAATATTTTTACGGTTTTAAATAGTTCGTGAACTTGCGAGTTTTTTAAGACCATCCGGAGCATCGTACGTCCAGCCGTTCGTTCACAGTAAGGCCCCGAAGTTTGCACCGACAGGCATTTTCGACTCCAGTGTGAATGAAATTGTATACAATTCAAACCAAATCTCGTAACCAGAGACGCGCCCACAATAGGAATTTGTGAATACGGCCAATCATTGGTAGGGATCACCTGATTATATTGGCGGAGTATGAAGTCGAGTTGGTTGTTCTGTGATATTATTTAATTTGAAAAATGATGGCTCTTTTGGAGTTTGTTGGTAGGTAGTGAAACTTGGACAAACGTTGAAGTATTATTGATGGGTAAATTATTACTACGGTAAATTATTACTCAACGGTAAATTATTACACAACGGTTCATTATACCATCTACGTAGAAGGGGCTGGAGTTTGTTGGAAGGTACTTTTGCGACTTTTTTCACTCCTCATCAACAATTTCTTTTCAGAACTTCATTATGTGTGTTTCTTTTTGTTAGGTACTGTTTGTCATCGGCAGAATTATTTTAGCAACATTTAACTCGTGATTTAGGTAGGTACCTAGTAACGAGTACGGGGTTAGGTACTAACCTACGGAGGGTCTGCGATCTACATAATATGTATATAATAGAATAGTACATATCATATTATATAGACGGGTTATCTATACATAGAGCTGTGATCTGTAACAGAAGGGTATTCTATACAAAATAATAAACCGTTGTGCAGGGATTTGCAGCGTTTTTTTCAATAACTCCGTTTTTCTTTCCACCACGATTTCGTCGCGAGTGATTTAGTTCGTTCATGGCTGGTTTGACATCACATTCACACATGGTTTTATGAAACAGAGTTTGTTGTTCTCAGAATAGCTATGGTAGCAGTTACTTTTTACGTGAGATTCTCAGTTCTAACGTAATGCAATAACGGTCCAGAACTTCGCTGGAGCTGTCACGAACTCACCAGTCAACCAGCTCCGAACTACACAATACATTTTTTGTAGTACGCGAAGTGTACATTTTCCAGGGAAACCTTTGCCAATTGACGACGTTTTTATGAGTTTTAAATGCGTCCTACTGGGCAACAACCCGCCCTGCCCTCAACATTTCATACCACTGACCTTTTGTCAGTAAAGTTCGTACCTGTAGTTAGGGACATTTAGCGAGGTTCTTGCTCACAGAAAAGTGAACTCTGAGGAGGGTTATCTATTGGGAGGCAATATAATATTAGCGTTGGTAGTTTACCACGTTTGAATCTTCATTCACCTCGTTTTTAAATCGGTAGGATGAAAACAGTCGTGGATTTAGCGAAGAATGAAAAGTTCATACCTACCTATAATACACCTACGCATACACATTCAAGCTTTTGACGACGTGTTTTCGGGCTTCGCTTAAGTATATGCGAAACTGGCCCGACGCTGTAATTTCTGACCCTTTCACTTTCACGGTTCGGCTCGATGTAACGGGAAACTTTACCTTTTCAGCGCCTCTTGCAACTGTAATTTTCCGGAGGCGTCGTTTATAAGGGCGTGTGTGCGGCAGTTCACCTTACATGCACTGCTTGATAACAGTACACTGCTGGGGTTTACGGCGCGTGTCATTCGAAAAGACCTGCTTTATGGACTACCTGTCCGGGTATTGCATAACTAGATTGATTCTCTTGATGCAATCATTGTTCGCAACAAGGTTTCAATAATGCGAAATTTACATCCGACTTCATCAAAGTGTTAAGAGAGGATTGATTTTGGGGCGCAGTAGTGGTCCTTCAACACCGTCGCAAATAACAACCTTCAACATGAATTATTAAATGAATTAAATCGTTAACAAAAGTTTTTTAAAAGGGACCTAACCGATGGTTTGATTGAAGTTTTGGTTACCTACAATCTACATAGCTTCTTTAGTTAATTTTTGTCAAGTTCAATTAATTTTGGTTCACGGTAGGGAACTACGGAAAGTGCGAAGTAGGTACGGTGGACGGACAGAAATTGTTTATTCCACAGGATTCTACGTGCTGCAACGCAAACCATCAAATTTTTAGGGCCACAAAACCGCCTCACCAGAGCATCACATTTTTTGGGGCTACTCCCCCCCCCCCCCCCCCCCCCACACCATTGCGAAATTCCAAAGGTTAATTTTTAAATAATAAACCAATATCAAGTAGTACTTGGTGTTTTAAAAAATCGACATACGTTCCGTGAAATATCGGCGTGTTACTATACACGTTACTTTTCTGTTGCAGCTCTGCTTGCCTAGGGCATACAGAAGCACCAAGTTATCACACCGGCATCGAATATGCAGTTACTAGCCAATGTTCTGCTTTTGGACTTGATGTTAGAGGGGCGGTACATAGAGTACCAGGTATTCTCATTAACAAAAACCGCTGCACACAACGGTTTATTATTTACCTGTATAAATGCCCTTCCTGCGCAGATCGCTGTTTTCTGTGATCAGTACCCTCGAGCTCCCCCCCCCCCCCCCCCCCCAGAAAAGTCCTAAATCGAGTGCTGGAGCCGGCCCGGGAATTACAGTTTCATAAAAATGCGTGAGATTCAATAATTCAGTCATTAATAACTATTTCTTGTTATTCATGAAGCATAACATTTGTTCAACTTACAAAAGTACCCCTACCTATCAACAAAATCCAAAACAGCCATCATTCTTCAAATGAAATAATATCACGGAACGACCAACTCGACTTCATACATCCATCCGTGATTATAACCAGGTGTTCCCTAGCAATGATAATATCTAGGCCGGATTTATACCGTTTCATATTCACGATCATTACTCGGCTTTTCGGTGCAAACGAATGGCCGGACTATAATGCTCTGGGTGGTATCAAAAAATGCTTTAGTTCAATTGAAAGAATTGAAAGTTTTCGAACTACGGCGTTCTGAAAATTTCAACCCTCATTTTTCACCCCTTAGAGATGACTGACAGTAACGCCGAGCTTCGCGGACCAATTAAACCCAAAATGGGACGTACAACCAAATTTCATTAATTTTGGTTCATGGCAACATAGAAAAATTCGGGGGACGGACTGAAATTTTTTTATTCCATTTTCGGATTCTACGTACCTACCTTGAAACAGAAACAATCCAATTTGGTGTGTGTGGGGGGGTTAAACTTTTTTTTTAGGTACCTACTTCAAATAAAAGAAACAATTATCAAATAATTTCTCCTACTTTAAACACAAATTTGGCCCCGATGATCCTACCACCGAAGTGTCGTGACATTTAGCCTTCAGCTGACACCCAACTTCAGAGTACGAAATGGGCGAGAGGATGAGAAATGACGCCACGTATCTCATACACAATAAAAAATCCATGGGAATTTCATATTTTACGGTAGCGAGAGTGGTGGACTATACGTTGATAGCCGATGTCATAGCCCACTGTGATATTCAGAGCTGCCTAGACTCCCTACAGCGTGGCGGGCGAAGAAAGCGCAACTATGAGTGGACAAATTTGTGGTCATCAGAGTGATGACACGGTATCCCTCCGGCAAAGACGAAAAAACTCGTAATACTTTGACCCAGCGTGAGGACCTTTGCCCCTCAGGCAATGTTTCCTGTGTCCCAATAACGGGAAGTTATCGGTACGTCATCAGGGGAACACGAGTTTCGAGAATTCTGCGTCAGCGGCTGCCGGCGTCACGCGTAAAAGGAAGACGGCCTGATGAGCCGTGTCCAAACACAGTCGACTCACGGGATAAACGACGGTGCCAGATATTTGTATTTTCCTGATAAAGGTTAGTTATGAGAAGAAATCAGGTGACTGGCATAATTATCAAGGTGAATGGAGGTTTGATTCGGCCATATTGATATATCGAGCGAGGTGTATGAATGTTAGGTACTTAGTAGCCACTAGATTCGATCAAAAGCTTTATCGTACTTATGCGACTTGCCTCACCAAGAATGAAATAAATCAAAGCAGGAGGTAACAAGTAAAGTAGTACAAAGTTTTTCTTTATTATATTTTCATTATTTTATTTTGCTTCTGAGTGTACCAAGGTACATGAAGCCTTGCAATAATTTTTGGGAAAAGATATCCCCCCCCCCCCCCTCAAAAATCAAAATTTTCACTGGCGTTTTAGATCTTGTTTGAATGAATTCGCTTCCGCTCTCAGTCTCTTCACACATCTAACTATCTGTGTGTCCGCAAACCCTTGTAACGCGCATAACCATGCGATGAAACTCGGAAAGCTTTTGGGCACCGACGGACTACTACTCGAATTTTATCAAAATCGGAAAGCAACTTTCGTAACCATCCAATGATCCAATAACAACTAACATGTAGACGATGACAATAAACTTATTTAATTATATGGATGTTTTTTTTTTTTTTTTTTTTGAGGAAAACAAATTACAATGTATGTAAGGCCATAGGCCTTTTATGTATACATGGTAGTTAGAAGCATCATAATTGTAAATCATTGTACGTAGAATTATAAGTAGAATTATAAGAATGAGCATTACAAAATGAGAATACAAACGATTTTGAATAATAAAAGAGTATTTAAGTAAGTAGAATCAGGTATAATAAAGAGAGAAAGGAAGGATTAATGTGAAGGAAGGAAGGAATGAACATGAAAGTAAAAACTGAAAAAGAAATGAAGAGAGGAAGGAAGAAATGATCATGAAAAGAAGAATAAAATGTTCAAGAAATATGGGAATACTGACAAGGGTCATACAAATTGTGATGAGTTAAGAAACTCTCTCACTCCACTCTCAAAGGTAGCAATCGACGCAGCAGCTCTAGTATTCAGGGGCAAATCCGACCACAACCTCGCACCCACCACCCTGAGTGATCCAGCCATTGCCTTGCAGGTGTGCTGCAAAGACTGAAACCCACACGCCCTTGCTGATGAGGTCTTAGGAAATAAGTTCAGTATGTACTGAGGATACTTATTAGATTTAACCTTGTACATAAATAATAAAGTTTGAAGTTTAAAATAATCCTGAAATGGTAAGCCTGTAATTATTTTTGAATGTGCTGATACATGTGAGCGAGGTTTCAAGTTTTTAATGAATCTTATTGCAGAGTTGTAGAGGACCCGAAGACTATGGAGAGATTTGGAATCAAGACTATTGGCAAAAATTACGTTACAGTACGTGAACAAAGGTAAAATAAGCAATTTGACTAGAAGCAGTCTGGTATTCTCAGGGATGAAATAGCGTACACGATTCATGGTATGCAATGAGTAGTATATCTTGCGACATATCATTGAAGTGTGATCCTCCCATGACAGGGAGCTGTTCAGTAGAACTCCTAAGTTCTTCACACAATCCAAGTAAGGAAGGTACACTCCATTCAGGGATATCTTGGGAAGAGCAGTTGTGTCAAGTCTATTCTTGGAAATAATAATTGATTGTGTCTTAGTAGGATTGAGCATGAGACCATTCAGATTAGACCACTCGGCAATCCGTAACAAATCCTGATTGAGTTTCTCAACCGTAGAACACATGCTCTCAATGTCTAGCTTGCTGCGAATGTACAACTGAACATCATCTGCATAGAGATGACACGCCTCACTGTCAGTTACCGATGGCATATCGTTAATGTATATAGAAAACATTAAGGGGCCCAATACGGAGCCCTGAGGAACACCCTGGAGAATGGATACTGGAGAAGAGAAGGCACCATCCACAGACACGATCTGTGACCTGTCAGCCAAATAAGACGATAAAAACTTGATAGCAGAGGTAGAGAGTCCATAGAGGTTGCTTAGTTTGCCCAGAAGTCTGTTGTGAGGAACTGAACCAAAGGCATTCGTATAATCCAATAAGACCATGAATGTACATTCAGATTTATCAAAACCAGAACGAATTTCTTCGGTTATTTTGACAAGTGTAGTTTGGGTACTGTGCAACCTCCTAAAACCAGACTGATATTCATACAAGAGGTTGTTGCTTACAAAGTATGAAGTTATTTGTTCGCTAATTAAGGTTTCAAATGATTTGGACAAAACTGGTAATAGACTAATAGGCCGGAGTTCATTAAAGACAACTGGGTATGTATCGGCTGTATCGGCAGCAATAGCTAGTAGGTAGGTAAGCAGTTCTAAGGATGCTGCAGCAGGTCGCAGTCATGTTTGTTTGCGAAGCAGCTCCTAATATGTGGCACACCTTGGCAGAAATAAATTGCTATGAGATGATAATATCTACCTTTTTGGCTTTGCACGTGACCGTAGTTAGGTAGTAGGTACCTGGTTAATTATACTTCATTATGCGTATTTCGATGAAAATGTGTAAATTAAGATGACTACAGGACTTGGATACTTGGCATAATGTAATCCATGAATTCAAGGCCTTTATAAAACGAAGTAGAACGAAGCGAAAGTATCATGACAACCCAAAGTCATGATATGGACAACACCGAATTGGGACGTGGAGGAATTTAATAGCAGGCAATTGCCAGTCACCATAATGCTGCAACAGTCGGGTAGGTAGGTACACGGAAGTCTTATGTAGTGGGTCTACATTTATGATTCAGAAGGCACCTGTTTTTTTTTGTTTTTTTTTTAGAGAGAGGAACACAGGTTTTCCAGACAGCTGTAATCCCGGAGTTATGACTGATTGAGTTTATGCAAAGTTTGAAGTGAAATTCAGTTCATAGGCTGTCGATCAAGCTTCACCTGATTCCCCCAACTTTGCGGGTTCGAACACCTCTCTTCAATGAACAAAATGTAGCAGTACGAATATCTAAACGCTGTCCAGTCAGCGTTTCATGTAATGCATGCATTACTCAGCTACATGAATGTTCAAGACAGTTTGGTTCGAGTGAACACATTTTCTGAAACCATACGGCAGTCCTACCGTTAACGATATCTTTTACGTCTGCTGTACCTAACTAGAAGTGCAACTGGAGTTTAAATCATTTTCGAAACCTGCTGCCAGAATCTGCACCTTCACCCATACGTTTTAACAAGCAGAACAACGAGTTTAATGGCGCTTAACAAAGCAGTTTTCCAACCGTCCCAGCTTTCATCCTGCGCAATTTTCAAAGGCTTAGAAGCGAAAAAAATCGATTTTCTCTGTAGGATTGCTCTTTCATTAGAACTTCTCGTCCTTGAGCGTGATGGAACTAAAGATCTCTGCAATTATTCTTGGGCGTGAGGTGCATCGGATTAACAGGTTTAATGTCCCTCGACAGAAGTTTGACATTATAACGTTGAAAACAGCAAGTTTACTACCAGCTTAATGAACTGGCAGTTTCCATTGACTTACTTGACTTAGATCATTTTACTCCGCGGGGCAGCAAAGGGCCGCGGCAGTGCACATAGTGGAATAGAATATGAATCCAGTAGATGAACTGATTTTGACTGAACTTTCCTTATAATTATGACATTTTGCGCTGATTCAAGATAAGTATAAATATTTAGTCAAGTTTCCAGAAGACTACCTGATCAGCATTCTTACATGAGACAAACTAAAAATACTCCCTCCCTCCATAACTAACCTAACCTACATAACCTAGGGTCAAATATTTGTAATAGGTGTATGCGATTTTTTTGAGTGGTTTTCCATAAAAATCCGTACTAGGGGGCCTTCAGATTGTAATAATAGCTCTATTAGTGAACCATTGTTACCGTACTGTTATTACCTTGAATAATAGATTATCTAGTAAATTTACATTACCGAAATTCCTTTTTACTTTGTATAATTCAAGAAAATCAAATACTAAACAGACTTATTAATGATTGGCCCATGTCTGCAGAAATCGAGATAGATACAATGACACAATAACCAATTTTAACTGGTACTCATCCAGCCATTTATATTAATTTGTTTCATTCGGTGGGAATTCTCAAAACCTTCAACACCAAACCAATAAGCTTCAATTATTATCAGTTAGTAATAGAGTAATCTGATACAAACCACTTTTAATTCAACCCTATTGTTAATCCAACAATATTCAGATTAGAATGGTATTTGGTAGGATGAACATTAGGTCGGTACAATATCTTCTGAGGCATCATCTTCTACGGATCTTCTCACCGTCACCGGCAGAGCAAATGCCCATAACAAAAATGTTTATGACACTGATCTATAAGATTTTACCAATTGATCTTATTGACTCCTGATGATAAACTCCACAAAAGACGGTTAATCTTAACAA
This sequence comes from Leptopterna dolabrata, assembly GCA_954871275.1. Classification (NCBI taxonomy): domain Eukaryota; kingdom Metazoa; phylum Arthropoda; class Insecta; order Hemiptera; family Miridae; genus Leptopterna; species Leptopterna dolabrata. Next base: position 15,987,711 of record OX940981.1, on the reverse strand, counting down.
AGATCACAATCTTAACAATAGATCACAAGCCCGTGAAGGGTGATAGAAGGGGTGAGAGTGGCGCTATTCAAGGATAACGACTTGGTTTCACTCTTCTAGGTCACGATCATTATAATTGTGTTGGGGGTACAGACAGTATTGAATCTTTAAATACTGGAATCAGTTGAATTAATAAATACCTTCGGCACGTTGCTCACAGTATCCATTATCATGGAGAGTAGAAGAACAGTTTGGCGTACGCAAGACAATAATAGTAAATCAGATCGATTCCAATACAAGTAACTGCCGTTTTATTTGAGCAAATAATACCAGACAACGCAATAAGTCACCACTGATCTAACAAACTGAATGAAATGTCACCAGAAGGAGGAATAGAAGCATCAGGAACACATCCCTATATTGATGTGACAGTTAAAATGAGCTGACAAACATAAACTTTCCCTGCTCTCCAAGAGGCCACGCTGTTACAGACTGTTCCATTCTTTTGTAACTAACTTGAATGTTTTCCGGTCATTACCCCCTTGACCACTTTCTGCTTCCAGTTTCACAGAGGTGTCTCAAAAATAAAACTGTGGTAAATCTCGCAGTAAGCGGAAATTCATCCATAACGTTCTTTAATTTGTGTAGAGATCACTCAAGATAGCGTAACGCAATACGCGTGAAACGTCCATAACTATACAGAATTACATGATATCCAACTAGAAGGTCTACCACAGCATCTGCAAACGTTTCCTTGCAAACTATAATTTGTGCCAAATGGGGTCTAAGCAAGTATTTATTTTATTTTTGTAAATGAAAGTAGATTCCATCCTGAGAATTTTGACACCTACCGCACTGTCCTACGATAAGTAGTTATTTTTCTATGATTTTTCAATGACTTCAGAAGTTCCTCCGTCATTGCACCCCTTGCGCCCACTGGAAAATTTAAAAACTCGTTGAAAAAGAATTGGCTATCTTAGGTCAGTGCGGTTGGTCTCAAAATTCTCAGGATGAAATCTACTTTCATTTAAAAAATAGTATAAACCGCTTTGGTGGCCCATGCGCATAACCCATTGAGAGGGAAGTTCGGAAGAAGATGAGATCACGAACATTCCTCAGTCAAGTAACAGGGCATTCATTGATTTCAGCAGACTTCAGTTATTCATTTATTTCAGGAAACGAAACACGTACTAAACACCAAGCAACACTGAGCCTTACCAAGGGATTATATCAAACTTCTTTACGTGAACACACAAGTAGCTTAGAAAAAGATAGGCGGTATATTTGTACCAGCTTTATCCAGCTATGGAAGTTGGACTGAAATTTTACCGTTTGATTCGCTCGCATGTTGATGATTCCCCTCCTCCAAACTCCAAGCCCCTTATCTTGTGAACGAATGGGTGGTCGTGCAATGCTCCTGATGGTCCAAAAAAAATCCTAAAAAATATATATCCATATCCTAAAAATCCTAATATCTATCCAGATTAGTAAAAAATATTACAAAACCCCTTCTACTGGAAGATTCAAACTGTGGCGTTTGAACGAGTCAACCCATATTTTTTACCCCTCTTATTGATCCAGGGTTATAAACAGTTTTTAGAATCATACTCGGTCCAATCCAAGGCCAATTTTCAGCGTTCTGCGCCTGTTTGTTGTAAAAGGATACCTACTTACGTAGGTATCTACGTACGTTCACTATCAATTTTGAGAATTAACAAAAAACCTCCACGATCTTCAAAGGAAGATCAGTATAAGAATGACCAGAAATGTGAAGGTTATATAAGTCTGTTCCACAGAATAGCATGACGCTTGGAAGTACAATAGTTACACTCAGTTACCTTGTATACAAGCAACATAACTTATACTTTCCAATCCAACCATTCTGGTAGAAGGAAGATTAACGAATGAAAAGTGCCACTGAGTTAATTGATGATGACTTCAGAGCCTCCCACAGTAGCACCGGTTCCTTCATTCCCTTCCCAACATTTCTAGGGAAAACGAAGACTCCGATACGGACATTAGAGCAACAATTGGCCCGTTCCGAAGACGGATTCTCGAACTGAGTCAAACATCAAGGAGGTCTCCACCAACAGGGACCGTAGGTATCTTAAGACTATCCTATTGCATTAGCTGTCGTTCACCCTTCGAAGAAAGTATACACAAAAGACGATTGTATGAAGAGTTTTGAATGAAAGATGAATATGTATTTCTTAACGACGCTTATGAAGTTGTTGTAATCTCTCTCTAGACGGCTTTGTGGTACGATGCGGGAGACATAACTCAAGCCACGCAATCTTCCTTCGTTCCTCAACCGTTTTCAATTGAATGATCGACGAAGAATACAATTTCATATACTAACTGGCCTAAGGTAACCTCCCAGAAATCATGGTCTATTGACTTCTAGCCTTACGTTAGGATTAGATTGTACAAACAGTTTTTATAGCACCTACTTACAACGGTCAAATCTCGGCAGTTTTGGCTTAGGGGAATAATTAATCGTCAGTTATTAGCCTCTGCAACTTTTCCATTTTTACGTTATAAAAGTTGTTCCCAACTTCGATAGAGGGATGCAGTGCAACCACTAACCTAAATAAAAAATTACATCTTTTGACAAATTCATAGCGTTAAGAGCTGGAACATTTTCTGGTACGTTACCATTGCATGCTGGTTGGAATCGTGTGCAGAAGTGGCGCCAGAAAGCACAAACACTAAACCGAGAAGCGACACCGAGAGCTCCATGACTCCTGAGGATCGTCTGCCTGGAGGATGACACCCTCTCACCGACTGGGGGCGAGGCCCCCCACTGCCACAGCGCCCTGGAAGGGGTCCCAGCAAAGCGACCTTCCCACAGTCCACCCGGTACGAACGTTTCCCCTTTCCCGAGACTTCTTTCCCGAGCCTCAGCGGGTAGTTGAACCTCTAACCCTCAAGAGTGCGCAAGAAGGGTCCTGGGGGGTCGGATGAGCCGATACGGACGGACAAGGTCAGATCGCTGCACATGAGGAGACTTTCTAAAAGGGGTTCGAGTCTTGCTCTAGATCCACGTGATCGGGTTTGTATACTATCTCGTATCAAGTTGTAAGAAAACAGAAACTCCTCCCACAACTCCTCACATTTCATTGAGTCCAACAGAGTTTTTAAGTCGGTAGATAAACGTCAAAATGTCAAATAAATACCGAAACACTGGGCCGCTGATGGTACAAAGGTAAAAATAATACAACTGTATTGGGAGTTTTCGCTCACACACACTTAACTCTGGTCATATGATGGGAACTGTCCAAAAACCGGCATCCAAAAGAAACCCGTTTCAAAAAACGCTGCAAATCCCTGCACAACGGTTTATTATTTTGTACAGAATACCCTTCTGTTACAGATCACACTCTCCGTATAGATAACCCGTCTATATAATATAATATATGTACTATTCTATACATATTATGTAGATCGCAGACCCTCCGTAGGTTAGTACCTAACCCCGTACTCGTTACTAAGTACCTATCTAAATCACGAGTTAAATGTCGCTAAAATAATTCTGTCGATGACAAGCAGTAACTAAAACGGCAAAAAGAAAAGCAAACAATGAAGTTCTGAAGGAAACTTGTTGATGTGGAGTGAAATAGATGCCCCTTCTGCGTAGATCACTGTTTTCTGTGGTCAATACCTACCTTCGTGGTCAAGTATGATGAACCTTGTGTAATAACTTGCCCATCAATAATACTTCAACAGTAGTTCAAGTTGCAAAAGTACCCCTTCTTGGTTGATGAACCGTTGTGTAATAATTTACCGTTGTGAAATAATTTACCGTTATGTAATAATTTACCGTTGTGTAATAATTTGCCGTTGTTTAATAATTTAACATTGTGTAATAATTTACCCATCAACAATACTTCAACGTTTGTTCAAGTTGCAAAAGTACCGATCAACAAAATGCAGCCCCTTCTTGGTAGATGAACCGTTGTGTAATAATTTACCGTTATGAAATAATTTACCGTTGTGTAATAATTTACCGTTGTGTACTAATTTGCCGTTGTGTAATAATTTACCATGTTGTAATAATTTATCCATCAATAATACTTTAACGTTTGTTCAAGTTTCAGAAGTACCTACCAACAAAATCCAATAGTCCATCACTTATCAAATGAAATAATATCGCAAAACAACCAACTCGACTTAATACAGCCATCCTTGATTATAATCAGGTGCTCCCTAGTGATGATCATCTGGGCCGGATTTATACCGTTTGATTCACGATCGTGTTGACGAAGCTTTTTGTTGCACACAAAGGGCTGGACGTACAATGCTTCGGGTGGTCTCAAAAAATTGTTTAGCTCAAGACAAATTTAATAACGTAAAAAAACCATGCCCTTCTATCGAAAGTTTTCGAGCTACGGCGTTCTGAAAATTGCAACCCCTATTTTGAACCCCTTAGAGATGACTGACTGTAACGTCGAGCTTCGAGGAAGAACTAGACCCCGAACGGAACCTATAACCCGAATTTCATCAATTTTGTTTCGTGGTAACTAAGAAAAGTGGCCCGTACCGCGTACGGCGTACGGCGGACAGACGGAAATCTTTTTATTGCAGTTTTGGATTCTACATACCTTGAAACGTAAACCATCAAATTTTGAGGGGGTTAGATTTTTTTTTTTCATGCTCGATCCCAATGGTTCATTATTGAAAATAATAAACCAAAAACCGAAGTATTCATCCTTTGAGCAAAAACTCCTGAGCGCAATTTCAATTATTGCAGCTCTAAGAATTCAAGGCAACTTTATGAACTAAGTCATAGATATTAATAATGTTCACCACTGAGCAATTTAATTGTGTCCAAATTATCAACGCTGATGATAGTCCAACTCAATCGAACTTCAATTGGATAGGTACATTATTACCAAACTAACAACGCCCACTCTTCCAAGAACCACCTTCATTAGCTGACTAATATGTTACGGATGACCCGTCTTTTTTGTTATCCAGATAGCCACTATAAACTGCCTTGTCACGCTGACCAGTGAGTCAGTTTCACGATAATAAATTTTAAATTGTGCGTTATAAACTTTGGTGCCGTGTCCTAATTCTTTCTGTTCGTTTCTGTCTCACCCCGTACAGCACGTACGGCAAATCCTGTGCCAAAAGCCGTCTGCCCATGGACAGATACTTAGGTATCTATCAACGTCATACTTCAGCTTCAGATTGTTCAAATCTAGCTTACGGTTCATGTAACAACATTATTATTTAAACACAGCGTGTCCTGTTGTCCAAAGCTGAACAATAGGAGAAAGTAAAAACTGAAAACGAAAAGTGAAAAATTGATGTAATCAACCACCACGTGAATAGGTGGTTGACCTTAAAAATGCATTCAACGTGTGAACAACTAGAGTGGACCGAAATATTCTCATGACTAAATAAATGTAAACACTCCGAGTTCTAGTAGCACAATTTATTGCTCCAAATGGATCATTATAAGTCTGAATTTCAACGTACTCGATCAAATTTGAACGCTTTAGTCTAATGCAACGAACCACGCACTTGGGTCTTCGACCACCAAAATATTCGTCAAGATCATTATGGGCAAAACAATAATAATAATAATAATAATAATTTCGGACGGTGTTGAGTCGGAAACGGAAGCGCGTAGTAATCGATCCATTTTAGTGCGGTAATTTCTTGATAATGCACTACATATACAACTTCATTTGCCTCAAGATTAACTTTTCATCATTAAACGGTAGTAGACAGAATAATTATACGGAAGTTTCAAGTGGGCGGTGGAGGCCGACGATTATCAGAGTGATCTGTTTGGAAGAAGTGAGAGGAAACCAGAAGACCTTGAAGATGTTTCGAAAAACAAGAACAGTTACACCATAACAAGAGTACTCTTCTGCTGTTGTCACAATACGAGTATAGGAGACGCGTTATAAGTATGAGAAACTAGGGATTTGGGAACGGGCTGTAATTAGTTCGGCATCCGTCTGGTCCTGCCCTGCTGGAGAGCTGAAGTGCATGTCGCATGGAGCAATCTCTAGATGCCAGGATTTCGTTCGACTTACAAAGTAACAGCCCTCAATGTCGATCACTGCGAGTCTGAAACACGACCATTATTTTCCATTAGCTATTTTCTCTAACATCAGAGCATTTTATACCTACAAAATCGATCGCAACTTTGTCATCCACATGTGTAACGAATTTGGCTCGTATTTTCGTAACTGACAGCTCCAATTAGGCACGCAATACAGTTGTAGGGGCAGGCGGCAAAGTAATTTGATAGCGTGGATCTTATATCAGGTTGTCTTACATACGTCATCACGACACTTAAAGCTGCTCGTGAAACGGAAATCAAGTATTTTTTTCCTCCTGCCCTTGCTCTTCCAAAATGGTTAATCATTATTGTGATGAATTTAGAATTTTCATCACGGTGGCGTGAAGGAGAGAAAAGTCGCAGGCGGCGGTAGTCCACCGATCATCTACGACTTTGGGAGTAGATAGAGGTGAGTGAGGGAATTTACCTAGGCGGCGGTAATCCACCGATCATCTAGGTGAGGAGAGGTGCTTGTCTAGGCGGCTGTAGTCAACCGATCATCTAGACAAGGAGGAGAGGAGGTAAATTCTCAGGCGGCTGTAGTCAACCGATCATCTGAGAGGGATAAGGTAAGAGAGAGAAGAGAGAGCTGGTTAGAGGAAGTGTCGAATGAAGCTAAAGCTCCAGGATCCAGGGTTATATAGGACTTGGAGGCCTCTCCCTCCAACTCCCTGTTGGGAGTTGGTAGTGGGGCTCCAGGTTGTGTCCCCTGGATTCTGTTGCCTGTCTCCCCTCTCAGATGTTTATTAGCGGAAGGTAAGTTTTACATAAGGATATTGGTGAGAGCTTAAAGTTGCTGGTGGAGTGTTCCCGGGAGGGACTCACGACAGAGGTCCCCCCAGTTCGAACCAATGTTTGAGGAGATGAAGGCGCAAGGTGACAGGGGCTGAAGGCTGCGGCAAACAAAAGTGTAGCTGAAGGCGCAAGGAGACAGAGGCTGAGGGCACGGCAAACAAAAGCGGAGCTGAAGGCGCAAGGTGACAGAGGCTGAGGGCTGGCGCAAACAATCGGTGGTGCTGAAGGCAAAGACATGACAGGGTTGACTTAATTCTAGGACTTAATTCTAGTAAGATAGTGGGTAGTAAGTATTATGAGTAATATAAGACATAGGACATAAGTATAGTAGTGGTGTAGAAACGAGTATAGTAGTGGTGTAGGTGAGATGAGATGATTACAATGATTACGATGATTACAATGAGTACAATGACATAGTAGACTAATATTTACAAGGTTGGTATGTGGAAGGGTGGTATTTACAAGGTTGGTATATACAAGGTTGGTATTTACAAGGTTGGTATGTACAATTTTTACAAGGTTGGTATTTACAAGGTGGGTATGTACAAATTCGGACAGGGTTTACAGAATGGAACGGGGTGTTGAAGTTCGCCGTTCCCTGGGTGTGGGTAGTGTGTGGTGAATTGTAGTGAGTGTGGTGTATTGATGTAGGTGTAATGTAGCGAAGTGTGTGGGTGGGTTTGGGTGGTGGCTGCTGCGGTGAGGCGGCCACGGCGGGGCTGTGAGGTTCGGTACAGTGCGTGTGGGTTAATAAGACACACGCACTGTCCCGAAATCTCAAGGCCCCGCCGTGATTGCTCAGAGCGGGGCGGAGGACTTGGCCGCCGGGACGCGGGGAATGCGGGGACGCTCCCTCCGTCCGTTTCGCCGCCCGGGCCGTTTTGTCCCGGCGGAATCTATTGGGGATATCCCCGGCGGTGGTGGGGGGGGGAGGGGGTGTTGTGGGTTTGGTGGGTTGGGGTGTTGGAGGGGGAGAATACGAAATTGGGGGGTCGAAAATTGAAAATTGGGGGTCGGAAATTTGGGGTTGAAGATCGGGAGGCGGGGGTTTGGAAGTGACAGGGGGGGTTGTGATTTGAACGGGGGGTGGGGGGGGGGATGAGTTCCGCGAGGCGGAACTCGCGCAGAATGGAGGACATTAAAGGGTCGACGGGGGTGTAGGGAGGGTGTACCCCGGTGGCTTGTGCTGCGCGAAATTCGCGCAGTATTCGCCACTGGGGGTACTTCCACCGCCGGGGCCGGGGAGGTAACCCGGAGATCCGTGGGGGAACAAACCGAAGCGATGAGGTCGGCCCGGGCGAAGGGGGTAGGGGGGATAGCGGGTCCGGGACGAAAACGTCCCGGAGTATGGCCGCCATTTCCGGATCCGAATCGAAATCCGGAAACGGCGACGGGGGTGACAGTTGAGGTTGGGAGCGATGGTTCATGGCAAACGGACGGCGGGAGACTGATGGCTGATGTTGGTTGAGGGAGAACAGGGGCGGGTTTGCAGCGGGCGAAAGGTACGATGTGGGGTTTCCCGTCCATTAGCAGGGTCGCGGTGGTCGGTGTTGTGCGGATGACTTGAAAGGGCCCGGCATAAAGGGGCTGAAAGGTTTTATGCATGCCGGGCTCTTTCAAGTACATGTGAGTGGAAGTGTAAAAGCGTTTGGGGTAAGTGGTGTCGTTTGTCGGTGTTGAGGTGTGGAGCGGTTCCCTGTTAATGGACGGGGTGTTGTGTGGAGGGAAAATGTCGGCCGGTAAACGAAGAGGGTCTCGGAAAGCGTGTTGTGCGGGACTTGTGTTGTCTGAAGGACGGGCGGAAGTGCGGAGGCTGAGTAATACGTAGGGGAGGGTTTTGGTCCATGAGGGGGATGTGGCTGATGTGGAGATGGCTTGCTTAAGGACCGAGTGCCACCGCTCTATTTTCCCGTTGGATTGGGGGTGATAAGGAGTGGTGCGGATTTTTTGAATCCCGAGGGAACGGAGCAGGTCGGCAAAGTGGGCTGATTCAAACTGCCTCCCCTGATCGACCGTGAGTGTCCGCGGACAGCCGTAGCGGCTGATCCACTGATTGAGGAAGGCCGCGGCGACGGCGTCCGCGGTAATGTGGGCGAGTGGGATGCACTCAACCCAATTGGTCGCACGGTCGATCATGGTGAGGCAGTACCTCTTCCCCACGGAGGGATCTAGATGGACGTGTTCCCACGGGAGGGAGTCGGGGATGGGTTGAGGAGGTACATGGGGGTGAGCCGAGACCTTAAATTGCTGGCACTTCTGGCACCCCAGAACCCAGGTACGGATATCTGTGTTCATGTGGGGCCAGAAGTACCGCGTCTTGATCAGATCCCGGCTCGCCCGGATGCCGGGATGATGGAGGGAGTGGTAGTGGAGGAACAACTGCCGCCTCAGCTCCGGTGGGACGTAAGGGCGCGGTGAATCGGCCGTTACGTCGCACCAGAGGTCGAGGGGAGGCAGTTGTTCCAATTTGGAGGCGGAGATGAGGTTGGAGAGTGCGGGGTCGGAAGTTGGAGTTTGGTGTGTTTTTAGGGTTTGTGGGGAAGGGAAAGGCAGTAACTCCGCCACCGGCGCGGGGGTGAGGCGGGAGAGTGCGTCTGCTACGCAGTTGTCGGCCCCCGGCAAATAACGAATATCGGACGTAAACTGTCCGATAAATTCGAGTTGCCGGAGGCGACGGGGGGAGGCGGATTTACGATTTTGGAGGAGGGCATGTGTGAGGGGCTTATGATCAGTGACGACAGAGAACTGCCTGCCCTCCACGAAGTCACGGAAGTGCTTGATGGCTTCGTGGATGGCGAGGAGTTCTCTGTCAAAAGTGGAGTAATTTTTTTGAGTTGGGGACAGAGTTTTTGAGAAGAAACCGAGGGGTTGTGGGTGGCGCCGGTGTGCTGGTGGAGTACTGCCCCGATGGCCCAGTCAGACGCATCGGTCGTGATGGAGAGGGGAGCATGGGGATCGGGATGGGCTAATAGAGCGGCGTCTACTAGGTCCTTTTTGCAATTTTGAAAGGCGGTTGTGAGGGCGGGGGTCCAGGAAATGGGGCGGTTATCGTTCTTTTTGGCCGGTTGTGGGATAGCGTGTATGAGTGGTTGTTGGTGTTGTGCTGCGTGTTTGATGTGTCTACGATAAAAGTTCAACATACCCAGGAAACGGCGAAGTTCTGAGACGGTGCGGGGTTGGGGGAAATCTGTGAGAGCGTGAACTTTGTCCGGGAGAGGTTTGATCCCGTCGGATGAGACTTGGTGGCCGAGGCAGCGGACGGAGGGCTGGGCGAGGACGCATTTTTGAGAGTTGATGGTGAGGCCCTCGGCGGAGAAGATGTCGAGGACTTGCTTGAGGTGTGTGAGATGTTCGTGTGGGTCCCGGGAGGCGATCAGGATGTCATCCAGGAAGCAAAATACGAATGGTAGTCCCCGCAGAATATTATCCATATAACGCTGCCACGTCTGGGCCGCGTTCCGGAGGCCGAAACCCATTTTTATGTACTCGAAAAGGCCGAAAGGTGTTATGATGGCGGTTTTAGGTACGTCGGGCGGGTAGATATGTATGTGATGGAAGGCTCTGGAGATGTCTAGGGTTGAGAATATGGTTGTGTTGTGGAGGTGTGAGGAGAAGTCTCGGAGGTGGGGGACGTTGTATAGGTCTGGTGTGGTCTTGGCGTTAAGGCGGCGGTAATCGCCGCAGGGGCGGATATCCCCGTTGGGCTTCTGTACAATATGTAACGGCGAAGCCCACGGGGATTTGGAGGGGCGGATAATACCATCTGCTATGAGCTTATCGAAATGCCGCCGGGCTTGGGACAGTTGGAGGGGGTGGAGGCGGCGGGCTTTTGCTGAAGTTGGGGGACCAGAGGTCTCAATGTAGTGTTGAGTTTGGGAGATATGTGCCGAGGGGCGGCGCTGGGGTTTGTATTGGAGGAGGAGTTCTTCGAATTGGGTTGGGGGGCGATCGACCGCGTGGATGAATCCGGGGATTGGCTTTTGGGTGGAGGGGTCGAGCAGGCGCGCGTTACGGACGTCAACCTGGAGGCCGAAATAAGCGAGGAAGTCGGCCCCCAGGATTGCTTTCTCTACGTCCGCCACGGTAAACTCCCACTCGTACGCGAGCCCGCTCATGTGGATGGATGAGCGGTACGTCCCGTACGAGGGGATGGTGGTACCGTTGGCGGCGTAGAGGAGTTGCCGGTAACAACGCGCCTGTCGCCGGAGAATGTTGTTCGGAAAAATGGAGAGCGCCGCCCCTGTGTCGACGAGGAAAGGGACATTCGTCTTTGAACACTTTAAGAAAAGGCGCTGGTGAGCTGGGGTGGAGTGCGGTAAAATGGCGGCGGCGGTGGGCGTATGTGTTGGTGGTGGTTGGTCCCCTGCGAAGGAGACGCGGGGCGGTGCTTTGCCGTCCCGGAGAGGGGGAACGGTAGCGTCGGCTGGGGGGCTGGTCCTCTTGGTGGCGGGCGGGGCGGTTCCGTTCCGGGGAGGGGGAACGGTAGCGGCGGCGTGAGTGGCGGCCGGAGGGGTGGCTGCCCTGGAGGTGGTCGTGGAGGGGCCGTTCCGGGGTGGGGGAACGGTAGCGGCGGCGTGAGTGGCGGCCGGAGGGGTGGCTGCCCTGGAGGCGGGCGTGGAGGGGCCGTTCCGAGGTGGGGGAACGGTTGACGGTGGGGTGAGGGTTTTGGCGGCGCTGGCAGGCGCGGCCGGGAGGTTGGCGGCCGTGGCGGCGGCGTAGGAGGGGTAACGGGGCTTCGTGGTGGTGGTGTGAATGCGGGCGGGGAGGGGTTGTTTGTGGTCCCCCCCGTGTTGGCTAGGAGGGGGGCCCGCCGGATGTACCGGCGGGCGGCCGCGTTTCCCTGCTTGGAGGTGAAGGAGCAGGGGGGCTGGCATTTTCGGGCCTCCCCACCGAAGTTAACGTGATAGAAACATCGGTGGGGGGGGTCCGCTGGGAGGTAGGCGGTCCTGGTGGGGCGCACGGAGGTGGAGGGGGTCGCTGCGGCTGGAGACTGTCCCCTGCGTTGTTGAGGGGGGGAAGCGTTGCGGCGTTCGGGCGAGCGCTGGCGTTGGTGGTCGATGGAGGGGGTCGGCCGGCGCTCGGTGGAGAGGGAGCGGCGCCGGTGGAGGGAGGGGGGCCGGCGGCGCTCTCGTGACGGCGTCCGGTCCCGTCGCGGGGTGGGGGCGCGGGATGCGCCGACTTCCGTGACGCCGGCGGCTGCGGTGAGGTCGTGGACCGTATCGGCGAGACGCAGAAGCGGTTCGTCTGGGCCGTCGAGGTGGCTGGCGAGTGCCATTTGCATGGGGTGTGGTAGGGCCCGCAGCCAGAACGTCCGTGCGATGTCGGCCGTCATCACGTCGTGCAGCTGATGACGCAGACGGCGGTAGAGGTGGGAGGGCTTCAGATCGCCGAGGTGCTGTGGTTGGGAGAGCGCTGCGACACGTGCGATCTTCGACGGCTGGTACAGCGAGACGAGGCGGTTTCGGAGGTCGTCGTATGCGGCCGTGGCGTCGGGAGAGATGTCCGACGTCTGTAGGAGGATCTCGTACGGGAGCAGTGATATGATGCGGGAGTAACGGGTCCGCTGGCTGCGGATGTTGGCGGCCGAAAACGCAGCGTCGACTTGGAAGAACCACAGCGCGGGATCGTGCGTGTAAAAGGGGGGCAGCGACAGCGGGAATGACGCCGAGGCCGTCGTGACGTCGGCGGCGGCGTGTGCGGCGGCCGCAGCGGCGGCGGCAGCGGCGGCGGCGGATGCGGAGGAGCCGGGTGGCGAGAGGCTGGTGAAGGGGTTTTCGGCTGTGTCAGTTGTCGCAGCGGTCGGCGGCTGCAGTAGGGACGGCCGGAGGAGCGGCGGCGTCGGTGAGTTCGGGTCCATGGCTGTAACTAAAATTCAAAATGAGTTTAGTTTTGAATTTTAAATTCGCAATCGGCGGGAGCGGAGGTGCGTTGAGAGCTGGAGTTGAGCGGTGAGGTTGGGCCAAGAATTGCGAATTTACACTGACTGTTTAAAGTTGAATTTAAAATTGGGGACACCGAACTAGACTGGGGGCGACACATGAGGTGGTAAGAGGATAGAAGGTTGGATGAACGTCGGGTTCACCACTGTGATGAATTTAGAATTTTCATCACGGTGGCGTGAAGGAGAGAAAAGTCGCAGGCGGCGGTAGTCCACCGATCATCTACGACTTTGGGAGTAGATAGAGGTGAGTGAGGGAATTTACCTAGGCGGCGGTAATCCACCGATCATCTAGGTGAGGAGAGGTGCTTGTCTAGGCGGCTGTAGTCAACCGATCATCTAGACAAGGAGGAGAGGAGGTAAATTCTCAGGCGGCTGTAGTCAACCGATCATCTGAGAGGGATAAGGTAAGAGAGAGAAGAGAGAGCTGGTTAGAGGAAGTGTCGAATGAAGCTAAAGCTCCAGGATCCAGGGTTATATAGGACTTGGAGGCCTCTCCCTCCAACTCCCTGTTGGGAGTTGGTAGTGGGGCTCCAGGTTGTGTCCCCTGGATTCTGTTGCCTGTCTCCCCACTCAGATGTTTATTAGCGGAAGGTAAGTTTTACATAAGGATATTGGTGAGAGCTTAAAGTTGCTGGTGGAGTGTTCCCGGGAGGGACTCACGACAATTATATTTAAGGGCTCATATTTATATTTTATATTTCAGGGCCTCGGAGGCACAAAACGAGGCAAATAGCGCATACATAAGTAATATTAATATCGGTTGATGAAATATTTGAATAAATACTACCAATACTATATTTATATTCTATCATAAATACGATACCATATCATTAAATACTTCCAATATCATATCGACGATGAAGCATTGGATCAGTGCACTGTCTTCTGTGACCTTGGTGCTCTTCTTGATGATCCTTCAATGTCCTTCACTGACCACGTCGACATGATCACTAGTAAGTCCTTCCTCACGTTGGGATTTCTCAAACGCAAACTCAGGGCTTCCAGAAAGTTGATGCTGTAGTACCTTATACAAATCACTTTCCTGTCCTACCAATTTTGGAGTATGAATCCGTTATCTGGTCGCCACACAACGCTTGCCACAAAGCTCGACTTGAGAGGGTGCAATAGGTTTTGCACCATGTGGCCTTCAGATTGAGGTTATAGCTCGGAGGGCAAACGTTACTCTTCTGGAGGACCAGGGCTATGTTCCGGTTCTTACATTACTGCATAGATTGGTAAATGGTGGACCTGATTGCCCGAGACGTCTTGCGAACATTTCTTCGTGCCTCAAGCCTGTACCAGCTTTAATGCACTATTTTATGTTCCCTTTTCAAGTACCAACAATTTGTACCACCGACCGATTGTCTACCAAGAGAAGCAAATTTTTTTGTCAAATAGTAAAGATATTTATTTTTTCGCCAACTCTCTCCAGTAGCTCAAGAAGAATTTGAAACTGTCGCAGTGAACGTATTTCGTTTTGTATAATATTGTAGTGATCAGGTGTTCAACTTGGTAACTGTGGACGCAAGCGTCATTAAAAAGTTGTTGTCTAGTTCTGTGTGTCAGGTAGAAAAGTTGCTGGAAAAGTTTTGTGTAAAAGTTGCTTGTGCGTTTGACTTAATAAAGCGTTCGTTCGTTCTGTAGCTTCGTGTTTTCATAACAGTGGTGTCAGAAGTGGGATCAGCATGGAACCGGAAGGACTACAGTTACGTAGTGGCCGTTTGGTCCCGCGAGACCAGGAGGATCGGATCGAGGGATCGGCAGTGGAAACAGTTAGCGACGACCCCATAGCTGCTGTACGGGCGGAATTGACCCGGCTCGTGATGGATGCTCGGGACGAGTTGGGCGAACTGCGGCGACAAATGGTCGCGATGTTCAAAGATTTCCGGGAAGACCTGCGGGAGGCGGCGCAGGCGAGCAGGGCGCCGGGTCGGGAGGACTTCCAGCCGGTGGCTCCGGGGGAGGGCCGCATCAGAGGAGGGGCTCCGGTGAAGCTCCACAGGTACGCCGGGGACCAACCGTGGGAGGAGTATCGCGCCCACTTTGAAGTTGTGGCGAAGGCCAACGGTTGGACGAGGGAGGAGAAGGGGGTCGCGTTAGCCGCCGCCCTCACAGGGAAGACAATGGCAGTCCTCTTGGAGGCAGGGGATGACTATGATCGGCTGGCGGGGGCCCTGGCGGAGCAATTTGGGTGTGGACACCAGGCGCAGGCCTTCATGCACCAGCTCCGGGCCCGGGTGCAGGCGCCAGGGGAAGAGACGCGGGCGTTCGCGCGCGACATCCGCCAGCTGGCTCATCGGGCGCTCCCTGGGGCGGACAGGGGGGCGGTAGAAGTGCTGGCGGTGGCGCAATTCATGGAGCGCCTATTGGATGAGCGAGTGCAGGAGCTGGTGCTCCTGGGGACCCCGGCCACTCTGCAGGAAGCCCTGGAAATCGCGGTGCGGAGCGAAGCCGTGGTGGGTCGCCTTCACAGCCTGCGGGGAGGGAAAGTCCGCGGCGTGAACCAGCTCGAAGAGGAAGACGACGGGGCGGCTCAGCAGGCACAGGTGCGGCGTGGCCGGGCTGAGGGGGCAGCCGCCCGGCCAGGACTCAAGACGTTGGGGGACAGGAGGTGCTTCCGCTGCCGGCAGGAAGGGCACATGGCCCGGGAGTGTTCGAGGCGGGTATGCTTCCAGTGCAACGAAGTGGGCCACATGGCAAGGGACTGCCCCAGGCGGCCGGGAAACGTACCCCAGTCGTAGGTGGGGGACGACCTGCGGCTGGAGGTAAGGGGGTGTCCCGGTGGGAAAGGAAGCCGACGGTGTACCGCCTGAGTCCCAGCGCGTCGATTTTGATCGAGGGGGCAGTTAACGGGAGGCCGTGCTCCTTGGTAGTGGACACGGGGGCCATGGTCACCATCGTACGGCGAGGGCTGGTGGAGAAGGGAAACTTGGAGTTGCAGGGGAGGTCGGTAGTTCTGCAGTCAGTGACGGGGGCAGAGCTGGCAGTGGCTGGCACGGCGGAAGTGGCGTTGGGGCTCGGGAAGGCGGGGACGCGGAGACACCGGGTGATGGTTGCAGACATCAAGGACGACTGCATCCTCGGCATGGACTTCCTGAAGGCGGCGCGATGCAGGATCGATACGGCATCGGGCAGCGTAACGATGGATGGCGCGGTGGTGCGCGAGGTGGCGGTGGTGGAGGAAGCGTCGGCCGGCTTCGAGGAGTTAATGGCGCCGGGGGAGGAGGGCCCGGCGGTGGCGGACCACGTGAAGGGGTTGGTGGACAGGGCCGTCCACGGGCTGTCGAAGGATCAGGCGGCAGCCGTGGCTGCACTGGTGGAAGAGTTCGCCGACGTGTTCGCCCGGACCAAGCACGAGCTGGGGCGTATATGGGGGGTGGAGCATGAGATCGTGGTGGAGGTCGACAAGCCGATTAGCCAGGCCCCCAGGAGGGTCCCGCCCCACAGACTGGCCGAGGTGGACGGGCTCGTCGAGGAGATGCAGCCCGTGGGCAAGCCCGATCGTGCTGGTAGGGAAGAAGGATGGCTCGACCCGGTTCTGTGTCGACTACCACCGGTTGAACGAGGTCACGAGGAGAGATGCTCACCCGCTACTCCACATTGACGACCTGGTCGCGACCATGGAAGGGAGCAGCTGGTTCTCGTCATTGGACCTGCAATCCGGCTACTGGCAAATTCCGATGAAAGAGGCTGACCGGCCGAAGACAGCGTTTTGTACACCCAGGGGGCTGTGGCAGTTCACGGTGATGCCGTTTGGCCTGACCAATGCGCCAGCGACCTTCCAGCGGGCGATGAACAGGCTCCTGCACGGGGTCATTAGGTTGGGGAGGGTTCAGGTGTATTTGGACGACGTGCGGGTGGATGCAGCCAGCTTTGAAGACATGGTGCGGTGGTTGCGGGAGGTGTTCACGCTCTTCCGGGAAAATGGGCTACGGCTGAACGCCAAGAAGTGCGAGCTCTTCCGACGGACCATTCTGTACCTGGGGTACATCATCTCGGGGCAGGGGGTCCACACGGATCCAGCAAAGACGGAGCGGGTCTGTCAATGGCCCACACCGATGTCGGCGAAGGAGTTGCACAGTTTTGTCGCCTTCTGCTCGTACTATCGCACCTTCGTGCCCAATTTCGCGGAGTTGGCCAGCCCGTTGTACCAACTGGACAAGAAGGCGGTGGGGAAGAAATGGGATTGGACCCCGGAATGTGAGGCGGCGTTCCAGGCATTGAAGGTGGCACTGACAAGGGCCCCGGTGCTCAGCCATGCAAACCCCCGCCTGCCTTTCATCCTGGACGTGGATGCCAGCGGTAGAGCTGTGGGAGCTGTCCTGGCACAGGAGCAGGATGGGGTCGAGAAGGTGATCGCGTACTTCAGTCGGTGTTTGGGAAAGGCGGAGCGCAATTATTGTGTTACGCGAAGGGAACTGCTGGCGCTGAAGACTGCGTTGGACCATTTCAACCACTATGGGTTGCAGAGTGGAGTCCAGGTGGTGGTAAGGACGGACCACGCGTCGCTGCAGTGGTTGAGAAATTTCAAGCAGCCGGATGGTCAGTTGGCACGGTGGTTGGAGACGCTCAACCAATACAACCTGCAAGTCCAGTACCGGCCGGGGAAGAGTCATGCGAATGCGGACGGCTTGTCCCGCAGGCCGTGCCTCGCGCAGGGGTGCGCGTACTGCCAGCGTCAGGAGGACACGGGGCCGACGGACAAGGATGTCTGCCTGGTGCAGCAGGACGCGGAAATCGACTGGGCAGCGGCGCAGGCGGTGGACCCGGAGCTGACCCTGGTGGTGGACTGGGTGAAGGGGGGAAGGCGACCACGGTGGGAGGAGATATCCTGTCAGGGGGAGGGGCTGAAGGCATGGTGGGCTATGTGGAAGTCCCTCAAGATGGAGAATCGGGTGCTGGTTCGGCGAAGGGAAACGGACAATGGGACTGGAACCGTAGACCAGGTGGTGGTGCCCAGGCAGTGTCGGCGGAGGGTGCTACAGGCCGTGCATGATATGGGCCATTTTGGGACACGGAGGGTGTTGCACAGCCTACGCAGCCGGTACTACTGGGTGGGAATGACCAAGGAGGTGCGGCAATTCGGTCAGGCCTGCCGGAGGGGGAAGGCGCCGCTACAGCAGTACCTGGTGGGGACCCCATTTGATCGTTTGGCTGTGGACATCGTCGGGCCACTGCCGGAGACGCCACGTGGCCATCGGTACGTGGTGGTGGCCATGGACTATTTTACGAAGTGGCCGGAGGCCTTCCCAGTCCCCGATCAGCAGGCCCACACGGTGGCCCGTGGCCTTGTGGAGAACGTGGTGTCCCGGTTCGGGGTGCCCCGGGAGCTACACACGGACCAGGGTAGGAACTTCGAGTCGGCGCTCTTCGAGGAGGTGCTGCGGATCCTCGGTACGCACAAGACCCGCACCACGGCGCTGCGGCCCCAGAGCAGCGGCCTGGTGGAGAGGTTCAATCGAACGCTCGAGGAGATGCTGAAGAAGGTGGTCCAGGAGGACCAGAGGGACTGGGATGAGCAGCTGCCGTGGTTGCTGTTGGCGTATCGGACGTCCATCCATCAGGCAACAGGGTTCTCCCCGGCCATGCTGGTGATGGGGAGATCGCCCACCCTGCCGGCTGACCTCTTGACCGGGCCGGCGCCGGGGCCGGCCTCGGCGCAGGAGTACGCGGCCGCGCTGCAGAGGAAGCTGGAGGAGGTGCACGCGCGGGCCAGGTCGGCCCTGAAGACAGCGGCGGACGAGGCCAAACGACGATACGACGTGCGGGCCGAGGCGCCGCGGTTCGAGGTGGGGGCGCAGGTCTGGCTGTGGGCCCCCCTGCGCAGACAAGGACTGGCCCCCAAGCTGCAGCGGCCCTGGGTCGGCCCGTGCGTGGTCCGGAAGGCGCTAACGGACGTTGTTTTCCGCATCCAGATGCCGGGGGGGGGGAGGCGGCGCGTCGTGCACGCGGACCGGCTGCGGCGGTACCACGCGCAGCAGGAGGGGCCTGAGGGGGGAGTGGTGTAGAGATCAGGTGTTCAACTTGGTAACTCTGGACGCAAGCGTCATTAAAAAGTTGTTGTCTAGTTCTGTGTGTCAGGTAGAAAAGTTGCTGGAAAAGTTTTGTGTAAAAGTTGCTTGTGCGTTTGACTTAATAAAGCGTTCGTTCGTTCTGTAGCTTCGTGTTTTCATAACAATATATTTTATCAAATGTTACCTATAACTATTATATCTAAATTCTTTTTATAAAAAACAACTACCTATTCAACTATTATGATTTATGGATCCCGATTTAAGGCAGAAAAATACCAGAATAGACTTTTCTTAATAAACCCAATATGCTCTAACGACACGTCATAGCTGTACTACAGAGAACTCCTCAAACACAAACCGTAACCTGCCCTCACACCTCAGCACCGATCCGATTTTCGATAGTCCTATCGGTGGCAGAATTATAGATCAAAGTTAATTGTAAAATATTAAAGTTTGATTACCCCTATTCGACCATCACGTGTCATTCGAATCGTGCCAATCGTATATGTACCAAATAGCCGCCGCTCGTACATGGAGCTCGCCTATCGCAACAGCTGTTTTCGATCGTCACTTGGCTCTACTGGTTGGTAAAATTGAAATAAGCACAATTATGCTCTAAAATTTGAACATAATAGGTTTAGAAATTCAATTCGTTTCACCCCTTCCTGTAGACCTAGGGTTACGAAAAGTTTCTTGGGTGCCCCTACAATATTACGAAACGAATTACCGAGTTCTACATACAAACCAAATTTCTTCCTCGGTCCCAAAAGTTTACTTATTATTGAAAATGTTTAATCAAAATCATTAGGTACCTACCTGATTATCTTCCACCTGTCATCATGGAAGATCGTGCCAGGTTCTCGTTCTCAAGAATAGTCCTTAAAATGACTTTGCGAAACGTGGAAGCAAGAGCAAGAATGATACGGATGATGTTTCATACCACAAACTATGAAGGATATAATATAATAACTACCTGAGGTAATATACCTACTAAGTTTCAAGTTCAAGAGCTATCTGTCTGATAGAAAGCAGTTAGTGAGTATTGACGAGGTCGAGAGTGACATACTTCCGGTTGACTTTGGAGTAATCCAAGGAAGTACGCTGGGGCCAGATCTGTTTAGGGTCTTCACCAATGATATTGCGAAAATACCCCTTAGAGGTAAATTGTACCTATTCGCTGATGACGCAGCGTTTTTGTTCGACCATAGCTCATGGCAGGAAGTATTTACTCGAGCAAATGAAGACATGAATAAGATATGCCTATGGCTCAATTCGCAATCCCTCACCATAAACGTGAACAAGTCCAAATACTTACTGTTCTCCCGCACAAGAGACAAGGACTCCCACCCACACAAACTAAAATTACACTTTTGTAATTCAGGGTACATGGCATGTGAGTGCTCGGAAATTGAAAGGGTAAAAAGTGCACAATACCTTGGGGTAGTATTAGATGAAAACCTGGACTGGAAAGCCCAGATAAATGCACTCGTGAAGAAAACAAGGAAGTTTGTCCACATATTTTACACCATCCAAAACTGCTTCACGAAAAGCACACTGATTTTACTGTACAAAGCTCTAGTACAGTCGGTACTTAGCTTTGGTATTCTCTGGTGGGGTAACGCATACAGTAGCGTCCTGGAACCTATAACTGTACTGCAGAAAGCTATCCTGAAAGTTGTACTGAAAAAACCCCGGAGGTTCCCTAGTGCTGAGTTGTTCCACGAGGCAAAAGTATTCACGGTGAAGCAGCTTTACATCAAGCACGCTCTGCTATATTACCACAAACATCCCGAAACATTAGACACTACCACGCCCAGCTCATCTGAACAGAGTACCCGGACAATGAGACTCACGACCCAAGCTGTGATACCTATTCCGTCGAGTCGCTTACAATCAACTTCTCGCCATTTCTACCATAACTTACCCTACATTTTGCGAACAATACCAACCACTCTAGTCCACCCTCATTCCCTCAGTAGATCTGCTTACAAAAAGTCCGTTTTTTCATACCTCATTGCTGCTACTCCCTCGGAGTGCGATGCGATGACATCCAGCATTTATACTTTTTAACATTATTATTATTACTTTTTGTTCAAAATCGTTAAATAGCAAATTAAGTTATTATTTCTCTTTAATAGTAGGTGAGTGGAATACATAGCAATATATATAGATGTAATGAAATGAGAAAAACTAGTGATAAACTAAATAAAATGTAATTTGCACATGCAACTCCCCCCCTCGGCACAGATCTTTGATCTATGAGGGGGGTAGTTTCCATGACCTGTCATGTTTTGTAACCTAATGCAATGTAAATATTTATGGAAATAAAGATTATTCATTCATTCATTCATTCATTCAAGTGTCGTGATAATCGTAGTTAGAATTAATCGATAGTTTGTTATGCAAAAGAATCTTAATGAAGTTCTAAGAAGGGTGAAAACGAACTATGATCATCCACATTACCACTATCTAAGAGCATCAGTAACAAGTGGACTAAGTCAACTTTTACGTACATACCCCGTGTGAATGTAATAGACACTGGAGCTACCGAGAAGATGATGAAGGATTAGGACGTTCTTGTTAATCACGAGTTGATCTAGGATTTATAAAGATTACCACTATCCTATGGTAGAAACACCCTCTGCCAATAAATCTATCTCACCGTAAGCTT
Organism: Leptopterna dolabrata; assembly: GCA_954871275.1. NCBI lineage: Eukaryota > Metazoa > Arthropoda > Insecta > Hemiptera > Miridae > Leptopterna > Leptopterna dolabrata. The sequence goes on along the minus strand of OX940981.1, from coordinate 15,966,232 downwards.
ACAAATGAAAAAACACTTGAATTCACAAAACCTTGGAAGATCAATTTTTGGTATGAACCTTGTACGACAATCTAGAAAAATTGTACCACTCATGGATTGTTACAGATATAATCTCATGGATACCTGAGCCGAATTGAAGAAATGCAGCGGTGTTGCGTGATGGAACGAACGCAATACGTGATGCTGTACTCGAGTGGAGCCCGGAGCCTTCTGACAACTAAATGACTCAATATTTGGAAGGATTGTGGGGATCGAATTTAGGTAGCCTATCTGTCGGTAAGAGGGTGGCCAAATCGTGTGTTGCAGATGTAATCATGCTAAAGTAACGCCATAACGCTTCATATCAAGTGCCGACCTATATACCATACCTCCTCCACCGAGATACGAGCCTAATACCGTCTTGTACGACGTACGACCCATTTTGCAGGTTAAAATAAAACATGGTCACCTTGGCAATCACCAGTGGCAACCACTTGTTCTTCGAGGAACAACTGGTTTTCATTGAGTGCTGGTCGTTGCCAAGGTGGTACCAAAAGTGCAACATTTACCGTTGGAAAGAAAACAACTGAAACAAACGAAAATGTCACCCAAGCTGTAGCTTAGGCTTCATATCCATCCTACCTCATACCAATTAAATGATTGAAAAAAGTTTAGGCATAATTTTGTACCAAAAATGAAGACTAATTAATCAAAACCAAATCGGAATTAATTTACAAGAATGACAGTTCTGAACTGCATTAAAGGAGATATCACGTTTTGGAATGCGCAGACGACGAAAAGATGGCCCCATCAAAAATTCACTGGGAACCATCCGACGACGATGACTTCTGAAAATGTCGTAAGAATCGGTTGAATAAGTAGAACCGGCGGAGTTACATGCGTCTAGCAATGATATCAAGTTGATGTAGACACTTTCCTCGGGATTTCGGTGAAACTCATTATGGGAACATCTCCTATCCAACCAGCACCCCTCACCCAAATTTCACCTCGTTGAGTAAATTCATTCGGAACCACGCCACTTCGGAGAGAAAAAAACACCAATTCCTTCAACGATAGTAAAGATTTTCAACGAATACCACATAAGGAGGGACTCATCATTCACTGGGGATTCAGTGGGGACTGTATGATCCGCAATTCAAATGAGAGATCTACTCATTTTATTTTAAGACTTTTCCGAATTATCAATTTATGGAAACATTTACCACCGAGTTTACAACGAAACACGTCTACTCCGTTCTCAAACGAAAATTTCAAGACAGTTCTTATGGTTTACTGGGGTTTTCGAAAAACCATCGGCGCAAATATTCATTGAGAATTATTCTAGATTTCATGTTTGAGCCACCATTACCACCACGGATTGAATAAAGGGATTCTTTGACATCTCAGTAACCAATTGTGATACTTAATTTATTATTTTTGTAATTAATTTTATAATTGCAGCATGACTATGTAAAATGTGGTTACCCAGTTAGAAAAATTTCAAGTCGATAGGTCGTCTAGCAACCAAGTTACCTGTAGGGAATCAGCTGATTGGACGACTACCTTATTCTAAAATTCCTATGAAACCATCCTAAGGAACCTGTGGTTCAAATTTCAAGTCGATAGGTCGACCAGCAACAAAGTTATCTCTACAGGGCACTCAGCTGATGTGACGAGCACCGTACTCTAAAATTCGTATGAGACCATCCTAAGGCCCGGTTTTTCAAACCTCAGTTAACTTTGACGATCGTTAACGCCGCGAAATGTCGTTTTTCAAACCATGGTTACGAGTTGACGCTCCGTCAGTTTGACGTAACCACAACCGCGCGTCGAAGTAAGGTTAACTACGCCGTCAACTGTCAACCACTGTCTCCCGTAGACAAACAGGACATGAAAGTCGAAATTATCATTCAACACATGACTCTCTGTCAATCTGTCATATTTACCTACCTACCTTCATCATTCAACTACTGTCTTTATTTATATCATACTTCTCTACCTTTATTTAATCATATTTACTTACCTGATCATAATTATTTATTTAAATTACTTACCTATCAACTGTGTTGTCTACTGATTTTATCTACATTAATATCGGACACGACTCTTCTGCTGCTCCTTCCTTGATTCCTTGATTTTATAGCTCACGGGCTTCAGCGGGAACGCCGCGGCGAGCCGGTTGGTTCCCCGATACGAACATTTCAGCCAGTGGAGTGACGACGAATTTGCGACAGTTTTCAATTTTTCTTCTGCCTCGTATAATTAGTATAGGTAATCGGTTTTGTAATTGAAACTAGGAGTTGAAATATATGTTTTGAACCCTGCATTTCCTCGGTTGTGTAATATAACTTCTCCTAATATCCTCTGGACCTGGTGGTTCAATGCTGAGTAGGTACAATACCTCTTGGTACCATGGGTGTACCTCATTATTCAAATTACCATTCACACACGTTAAAACTTGTGGGTTACAATGAATAGGGCAATAATCTGGAAAACTGGGTTAAATATAATTGAAAAAAAAAAATCATTTGAATTATAGCCCAATCAAATTGTCACTAAAATCGGCCCCGACCAAACACTAATATGCTATTTTATTTTATTGTTTTAAATGGTCCATTGGGGTCCTAATAAGAGTAATCTATGGTTTCCCACCAAAATATTTGATGAGGCAAATCTGGGCAGCCCAGAAACCACAAAATTTTGGAGTTTTTTCTTTTTCGATATATCTCAGAAACGAATGATCATATGCATTTTTTCACTATACTATACTTTTTAAAGAGCATTAGATTCTCTACAGTTTGCACTACCTAAAGTTGTTTCTAACTCTGATAGCAAACGAGCTAGAGCTCATCAAAAATTGACAGGTTTTTCCAACTTCTGGAAAAATCACAAAATCTCACAATCATCTCCTTTTTGCTTCCCTATAACTCGTCCAATGTGTTATTAGAACGTAGTAGACATGACTGTATGATAAACACATCCAATGACGATGTTGTAATTGAAATGACAGATAAGCTTTATTAATTAAGAGATGGAGCCAGTTCATTTAGAAGTGGTTGGTAGATGATGACGGTCCCGGAAGACCGTGCAAAGGCAGAGGAAGGGAACAGGCGTGTAGTGGTACCTATGCCAAGAGTAGCCACCTCTACCTACAAGATATGTAGAAGCTGGAATTGACAATGGATCCTTCTGCATATTACAGGTTCACTGCCAAGGGGCATTTCACAATACGGCGAACAGATAAGCATTGGTCTGGGGTTTGGTCAGAAATAACCAAACACAACTCGAGATTGAAGGCAAAAACAAGCGTAAATTGAAATCAAAATCAAATCACAACAACTACCAAACAACAAACACTGAAACATGAAACTTTCATGATCGGAAAAAAAGGAAACTCGAAGGCGGAAGAGGCTAAAAACCCGCAATGATTGCCAGAATATCATCTGGGGAAACTATTTGGATGCTGTGAGAGAACAGGCGAGGTTAACGGCGTCGTTAGCTAACAACGCCTTGACTACGATTCTGTGGACCCGTCAAGTTGACGCTCGTCAAAAGTAATTTGACGGTCGCTAGCTGACGGCGTGATCTGTTGAGGTTTGAAAAACCGGGCCTAAGGAAGCTATGGTTCAAATTCGAAGCCGATAGGTCGAACAGCAACTAACTTATCTGTTCAGGGCAATCAGCTGATCTGACGACCACCTTATTCTAAAATTCGTATGACACCATCCTAAGGAACCTGTGGTTCAAATTTCAAGTCAATAGGTCGAACATCAACAAAGTTACCTGTACAGGGCACTCAGCTTATCGGACGACCACCCACCCTATTCTAAAATTCCTATGACACCATCCTAAGGAACCTTGGTTCAAATTTCAAGTCGATAGGTCGAACAGCAACGAATTTATCTGTATACAGGGCACCCAGCTGATCTGACGAGCACCTAACGTTCGTATTCTAAAATTCTAATGAGACCATCCTGAGGAAGCTGTGGTTCAAATTTCAAGTCGATAGGTCGACCAGCAACAAAGTTATACATTTTTTCGTATTTCACCCTCCCTCTAAACTACCCTTAATAGTGGTTCGATCTTGAAGGCGAGGATTTTCAGCCAACTAGGTTCCAAACGGAGCCTTCATACAAAATTGCAACACTCTAGCACCCCAGGAACTGTTTCAAAAAACGCCGCACTTTTTCTGTCACACAGATTTCAGAATAAACCCCAGCCCTAAAGACATATCCATTTCAAAAAAGTTGGCTATTCATCTACTATTTATTTCATGAGTAATAATATTAATATAGCAATTTTTGATAGTTTTCACCAATTTTGGCCCCAAAAACTTGAATAATTAGGCTTCTACTTTTGACAAAAATTATCTTCGATAATTGAACCTGTCATTGAATTGTCCTGATTCACCTTTGATACTACCTTTTGTGTTATTATACAAATTTTTGGTGATTGCAGCCATTTTCACAGGATTTCGACCCATAAATATTGTGTTTTGAGAGTTAAAACTTCGTTAGAACCTCAATTCATCACTCAGTGGTCAAAATCAACTTCATATTTGGTCTCCTCACCCTAAAAAACATGGAAAACGACACCTCACAAGCCCAAGTTTGCGAAAACCTCAAAAATACCTAATTTTGCACCCATAACACCCCTGGATGTTTTCCGATCGGACTGCCGAGTCAGGGGACATGGAGCCTGTATGCAAATGAACTTTTTTTTTTTAGGGGTTTAGATTTTTTTTTCGTGCTCGATTCCAATGGTTCATTATTGAAAATAATAAACCAAAAAGAAATTTTGAGAGGGTGTTCCATACAAATTTTCCGAACCGAATAGGTACATAGGTGTAGGTATTATTCAGGGAATAATAAACCAAAATGACGGTCGCTAATTGAAGAAGTTCCAGAAGAAGAATACTATAAGCAAACTATAATTAATTCATGTTCCATTTCCTTTTCTCCAAGTCATCTTGTTTGTTCCTTTCTGTTGTTCTAGGTATCAGTTCAGTGCTTTTCTTTAAAAAAAAATTATTCAGAAGGCGGTTGTTTTCATTACTTATACCTTCTTGTAATATAATAAAATAACTGAAGGATTCATGGAGCTAAAAGAAAGGAGTGGTTATGAGAGATGAGAACGGCCTGAACCGAGAAGCTATTACAGGGTTGCCAAATCTTGCGCCGCGGCCTTCTCTAAAGCCGGACGTGACTAGACCCCAAACCGAATTTCATTAATTTTGGTTCATGGTAACTAAGGGAAGTGCGAAATACGGCGTACGGACAGACATTTTTCAACTCCATTTTCGGACTTCACGTACCTTGAAACGGAAGCCATCAAATTTTGAGGGCGGGTGAGGGGTTTAAATGTATATATTTTTTTTCACGCTTGATTCCAAAGGTAAGAAAGTAGGAACAAAAATAGAGGGCATACGCAGTCTGATCCCCAAATAGTCCGATATCAGTATCATTCAAGTCCGAATTTTGACTCGAAACAGTTATTGGTATACTTGCGCCGGAATGATGACAATACCTAGGGGTAGGAGCTGGTTATCAGACCAAAGATCTCATGAATCCGGGGCCACGGAATTAATGGATTACAGATGAAGACCAAACCCCCAGCTCCTTCATTTTCTTTCTCAAGTTCATTTCAAGAATCACCGATGTACCTAAAATGGTATACATTCGTTGATTACGGTGCAGCTGGCGTACTCCCACGAACACAAGAAAAAAACTCACAGACTCCTCAGTCTTGGTTGATGAGAAGTGGGAAGGGTTGGGAGCAGGTAGCTGGTGATGGTAAGTGAAACTTGAGGTCTTCTTTCAAAAATAAAAGGATCCTTTTATCGTGGACCGAAAAAAAAGTTTCGGCACTACCTAGGGATTCCGATCCAGATCTGGTCAAAAGATGTCTGGTCGTCTAACAGGGAGTGATGGTGTATTGACTGAGTCGGGAGCAGTTTAGTGAGACCTGCAGCAAGTCAATCTTCGACTCCACTCGAGGGAACTGACAAGTTGGTCGACGTCGACCTTCGACACTACTCGAGGAAACTGTCAAGACTGGTCGACGACGACGCCATTATGCCTTCCGAGCGGTATACAAGGTAAAATAGAATCACCCTCAGTACAATCAATCTTAAATTACGCCTCCATCGTGCACATAACCCTATAAACTAAGGCAGTATGTATGAGGTTCAGTATTTTCTATTTTTTTCCCATTTTCCATTTATTTTTTTATTTTTTTTTACTGCAGAATGAGCGCAAAAGTAGAGATACGGAAGCAATCCAACATTTTTTACTGCACAAGTAGGTACTGAAAATATACTTTTACCAAGTCAATATAAATACTATACTGAACGCTGTACACAACATGTATTTAGCATTCAGGTTTGAAGTCAGAAGTCTTTCGGCCCAGTCGGCGAACTGAAACCTGATTCCAAACAGACCGGAACTAGACTATCACTAAATTATTCTTGCTGCCGACATCAAAGTCGGCTGATGACATGCGACTGAAATTTCTGAACAGACCAGTCCCATCCGTCCTCAAGTCCGATAGCAGCTGCGTATAATTCCGTCCTTTCAAAAATGACGACTCCCACATTCTCCGTTTCTTCCTCTGGTGGCGTTTTTCGATTTCGGAAAGAAGCACTACTGAAGCAGCACAAATAGCAAGCTTGGACAACGCGGGTGCCATGTTCGTACACTTTGTGGGAGCTTGGTCGAATGCTCGAGAACTACTGCTCGTTCGGGCGTGCTCCACCGGTGTAAACGGGAGCCCCTCGTGCTTGTTCGCAAAATGTTTGTGAACGTTTGCAAACGTTTTCGAACGTTTGCGAACGTTCGCGAACAATGCTCGGTTGGTGTAAACGCGCCTTTAGATTTACTAGTTAGTAAGTTAAAGTATTAGTAATTTATTGGCATACGCCTACCTTCTAACTCAAGGCAGTTTGAAGACAGGTTTTGCAAGGAGAAATGGAGACATCAACGAAAACACATTAACATGACAGGAATTTTACATTGTTGACTGGCCAATCCAGCAGCATTTTTAACATATAACACCTCTTTATAATATTTTATATACGTTCAGATACGATAGGTATCTTATTTGCTTCAACCTGGGCGCCAGAAACAAGAAAGCTATCAACGAACTCCAGTAAAACGTTTATTTGAATGAAATTGACACGCACAGATACAAATTTTCGAGAAAATCACTTATTCCAACAGATTTTTATGAGCCACACAACTACAACTATGCTTGGTAACAAACTGGGCTGACAATAACCAACTTACTTAAGTATTCCCAGTATTCTCCACCTTGGCTAATTAATGGACAATATTATAATATGCATTTAGCCACACCCACAAATCCCCAGTATCATAATAAGAAACGATGAGTTTTCTTTCTTCACTATTTTGATTGTTCTCATTTTGCTTCCTCAATACCGAACGTGCGGAAGCTTTATATTCGTGCAAGATTACAAAAAAATTTATGACCCCCAAAATGAAAATTTTCACTCGTATTTTATGTTTCAGACATCAAGGAACATAAATTTTTGTTTCTGTGTCAATCTCCGGTCAACTCCTTGTCCAGGGCAAAACTATAAGAAATAATGGACGTAATAAGTTGAAATTCGGAGGGTTTAGCCGCAGATGGTTCCATATCAGATTCATTCAGAGTACTGTAAGTTTCGTCTGCGCATGCGAAAACGTGAAATCTTTGTAGAGCTCATAATTGCCCTAGAAACAGTCGAAAAGAGCTGAAAGTTGGATGGTAGATGTAGAATTCCCTTTCGATTTCATCAAATTCGGACTGTAACATTCGATGCGCATGCGCAAACACGAGATGTTCGGCAATTCCTTGTAACGTCCATAACTACCCGAAAAAATAGTCGTCTTGAGTTGAAATTTGGAGGGTAGGCGCGGGTTGGAGCACTGATGGTCCCACATCAAATTTATTAAAAATTACTGTAACCTTCTTCTGCGCAACTACCCTAGAAATCTACGCGAAGCGATGAGGTTTGGTGGGCAAGTGGGGGTTCGGCCGCAGATAGTCCCATATTAAAGTCATTGATGAATTACAGTAACTTTCGTCTGCGCATGAGCAAACGTGAAACCCTAGTAGAGCCAATAACTGCCCTAGAAAATGACACGTATTTGGATTTAAACTTAAAAACGACATGTATTTGGATTTCTCTCTCAATTTTAATTGGTTTTACTCATTTATTTTAGTTTAAAATCTTGCAATCTATTGCAACTTGCTTCGACACCTTCGAAATACTTATTCTTCAAGTGTTATGATTAGGGCTCGGATAAACATGCAAAAATTTGAGGCGAAACATGCACTGAAAAATGCCAAAACATGCAAAAGCATCTTTTTTTTAAAAATAATTCAAAGAAAAATTAATTTTAGGCTATGAATGCTTGTGGAACCCCGTTTTAACGAATAAGTACGTAAAATGTTAAGAATATTTGAAAAACCATGAAAAAAGTTTATGAAATGTACTTATATCAAACTAATAATAAATAAATTAATTTAAAATAAAAAATTGAAAATTTTATATCATGCGTGAATAAATAAATTTGCAATCATCAATATTGCTTTTCATTAAAAATCTCTCAAGCAAAGGGATGGGTTGTAAGAGGATTACGTCTTACGAACCCATCCATTTTAATCCTCGCAAAAGAATCGGGCCTTTCCAGACAGCCTGGTTTCCTGCATTCTTTTGCCTTTGAATCTTGAGTGAGGCCAATCACCCCATTTTAGTTTGAAAAATGCTATAGAAAACAAACTACCACTCGTTTTAGTTAGTTATTTTTTAAAAAAAGTTTGGTTTGTACCTAAAAATTAGCTAAAAAAATCCATTTTTGGTCAATTTTTTCTATAAAATTGCTAAGAATACACGAAACATGCACAAAACATGCAAAAATTTGGAAAAAACCAAATCATGCTAAACATGCAAAATAAATTTTGATTTTTTTGGTTGCAAATGGTCTGAAAACGATCAAAGCGAACTTCTATGAATGTTTGGGGCTTCTGAAAAAAATATGCAAAACATGCAAAATCCTAGCCCTAGTTATGATACCACAAATATTCAAAACACTTACGTGAATGCCTATAATAATCCTATTACGCTTACCATTAATCTTATTACTACAACTTACTATTCCATCCTGCTATTTTGTCATGTTTGAACCTCTAAATTTCAAATCCATATGCATCAATTCTCCATCTTCCACGGAATGGACCCACCAACTAATTATAACGTACATGGTACATAGGTGAGGAAGCTAACTGCCTACCCGACTTGGCAGTCGTTTTTTGCATTGACCTCATGGTTGTGTCTAAAATGGGTAACGGCCATTGAACAATACTAGTGCAGAAATCAGGAGGCTGAAACGGATCACCAATACTCGTCTCACAATGACTCCCCGCTGTGTTTTCATACTTCTGCTCGTTCTGGTTAACACAAATGGCATTATCAGGTAAAGCAATACTTTTGGAATAAATTATTCAATATTGAACAGCTTTTGACTACGTAACTGTAGTGCACTCGTAAAATAATGATCCCCCAAAGTATTTTTTGGTTTATTTACTCCATGAAGTAACAACTCTATGGCATTTATTAAGTACCACTAACTTAAATAGTTATTAACCAAATACGTAGGTTCACATAAATATCAAAGTGTCTCGTCCTAAAGTACACGTACACCTATAATGGCGAGTAGATTCATGAAATCTAAATACTTGACAAAACTGTGGACAATAAATTTATTAATATTATCCTTAAAATGTTTAGTGAAATGAACAACTTTCATGTAAGTTTTACAATTTGATCGTTCGTATGTTCCTTATATACTTCGGTCGTATGGCTAGGATTCAAATTGAACAGTAGATGTATTAAGAAGAACTGTTGTTCTTTGAAACGAAAAATACCAATTGGCCTTCATTATATTGTCCAATAA